>OX031007.1:234479558-235729558 GCA_943735925.1 Pollenia amentaria | reverse complement strand
TATGAAAAAATTGGCATTTTTCTATTTTTTTATTTTTTTATTTTTGAAATTCTGCTTTAAACTTAAGCAGAACTGGAATAAAAAGTTTTCCCATTAAAATTTGCCAACTCATCATTTACACACGCAAAGACTCACTCAAGAATAGACATAGTTTTGCTTAACCGCCAGTAAGCAAAAACAATCATTAGCATACTGTTTAGGTTTGTTGTTGTAGCAAAAAAAAAACATAAAACATTGCCTACTTTAAGGCAACAGGAAAAATGTTTGCCTTTTAAAATACGTGACTCCGATATTCATTGTTATCGAAGATTGCGAGTACCAGAAATACTATGGCCATGTTTATATTTATACACAAGATAAATCTTCAATATCATTGTTGGGCGAGTAGTTTTTACAGTTTTCGTTTTCAAGAGATTTTGAACTTTTTAGCTAAATCATCATTTGCTTATTCTCAATAAAGCACATATTAAGTCATACAAAACAATGTATTAGTGTTTGTTTTAGTACTTGTTGGCTGTGTTTATTATTAAATGTTTGAGTTAAGGCAAAATAGTTGGAAATATACAATGATTTTCCAATTCCTATGTTGTAGGTTTAATTAAAGCTTTCGAAAGCAATGATGTGAAAACAATGGAGATTGTAATTTCATTGTTTCCATCAATGAGTCTTAAACTAGAGCAGCGTATTGACGAGCTACTCATTCATGTAGACATAAATCTCTTTAATGCTTGTGAATTTGTTGCTGGAAAATTTAACAAATATGTAGTGGAAGATGAATTTTAAATATAAGCTAAATATTCTAAGGCTAATGTCAGAGTGATGCGATGACGTAAGATTTGACTGCTATCCACTGCTTGTAATCACTCAAAAAAATTTGATAGTAAGGCCCGGTACTCATTTCAACATTTCAAGTGAAATACTGTTAAATCTCAAATGAAACAAGTTAGAGTGCTATATTCGGCTGTGCCGAATCTTTGATACCCTTCACCGACAGGAGTGCGCTCTATATTGTAAATACATATATATTATTAACTTAGCTTCACAAAAACGAACGTATGAAGAAAATTGTATGCGTTTCTTGTTAGAACTTTGAACTGGCTTGAGTAAAATATCATGATTCGTAACAGTTTTAGCCGAACTAAAATGATTTTAAGGAGGGTAATTTGTATTGGACATATGGTAAATTATGGACCAATTATCAAAACTCTAAATACTGATTACTTGTATTCAGGGCTGTGGAGTCGGAGTCGGAGTCGGAGTTGAAGAGTCGGAGTTGAGGTTTTTGTACCGGAGTCGGAGTCGGAGTCGCAGTACCCAAAAAAAACGCGCGACTCCGACTCCAAAATTTTTCGGCACAACAAATTAAAAAAAAATTCTAATATTTTCCAATATAAAAATTCTTCGAAATTGGCGATGCAATATTTTGCAGGTCAATATGAATAAGTAGATTTTAATTTATTTTATGAGAAATAGTTGATTCAAGTACTTTACTATTTAAGTATATTTAAGTATTGTTGCCAAGGTACTTCTACTGCACGTCCTAGTGACTCCCACGGGGATTTTGAATAAAACACACAAAATGATGATTATGTGTATTTGTATCAGAGATCAGCAATGAATCGCTTTTTCGCTACTCATACCGACTCATGAAATTTTAAGTATAAGTGAGTAGAAATCATTTTAACTCAACTACTCTAATTCACTCACACTCACAAATATGAGTGTGACGTCGACTCATACTCACACATTTAAAAATGACCTCAAATTGATTTGTAATTTCAGGAAAATACTTATAATACTCACATTGATTCAGCTCATTTAACTCATCCAAGTATATTTACAAGTTTAGTCATTTAACAGTTTCTAACTAGTATAAAATGTATAAAAATATAAAAAAGCATAAAATTGTAAGTTTATACAGAAACATTTGGGGGAAATTACATTTTTTTTATTATTATTGATATTTATGAGCAGGTTGTAAAAAATGGATAGGAATAGTGAGATAAAGGAAAAAATAAATAGCGGAGTTTTCCAATTAGTGAAAAAACGTAAGGGTAGAAGCCCATTGTGGACTCACATTTTGCTTCGCTTATACACATTGAGTTCTGTTGAATCTAAATCAACCACTACATAAATGTTCTAAGTATGAGTACGATGAGTAAAATCAAACTCCTGAGTGAATATGAGTTTCGATCGAATTACAATAAGTATGAGTGCGTATAAGTACAAGAAATTATGAGTCATGATTCGGCTCTACTCACTTTTTCACTACTCATTGCTGATCTCTGATTTGTATTAAAATTCCTAAATTAAGTTTTAACAATTATGTAGAAAAAATACTAAATTTTTAAATTGTGTTACATACTTTTTGGTATGGAAACCACCAGGAATTAATGAGTTTGTAAAATTTAAATGCAAATGACTTTTGCTCCTGAGCGATGCGCACAGCCAACTTGTAAGTATGCAATTCAGAATAAAAAATGGCTGCAAAAGAGCGCATGTTCTAGAACAAACCTTAAATGTTTCGTTAAGTTTTACAAATGTTTCAATCAGAAAATAATGAAAAATTCAACAACGATTTGGCGATGCCAGACTGTATATAATTAAAATTAAGCTAAATAACTATTATTTTGTAGATGGCGTTAACAGGTATATTTTTTATACGTGCGGGAAAAAGTCTAAATTACATTAGCAAAAGTTATACTCAGTTATTGATCTAGTTGAAAAAGATGTGTGATTTTTTAAATAATTTACTCACGCTAAAAAATGTTAATGACAGGAATTGCCAATAATTTTAATATCAGAATTTTTTAACCATCAACGTTGAAATATTTTCAATGTATTAGAAAAATTGTGACGTAAAATTTTTTTTTTATTTTGTGTAGAAACATCTTTATCGGCCTGCCTTTAATTCCTACCATAACAGTCATGTTTTTCTTATGCACATTACGCGGGGATTCCCATAATTCGTTTAATAAAGATGTTTCTACACAAAAGAGAAATAATTTTACGTATCATTCATTTCGCATCACGGTTAGAGTAGGAGTCGGAGTCGTGAGTCGTGAGTCGGAGTCGCACTTAAAAAATTTCAGCGTTTGGAGTCGGAGTCGGAGTTAGTACTTTTTTCGGGCGACTCCACAGCCCTGCTTGTATTACAAGAACTCAATTAGAATACATTTCAATACAGCAGTGTAATTAGTTTAAGCGTTAACAGTGAATTTCACAAAATTGCATGATCTTTTTTCAGGCCATATGAATCTAAGTTGGAAGAAATTTTACCCCAATATCTATATATGTTATAGTTTAAGCCGAATTCAATTATTTTTCCCAAGTGAATTTTATTTGTTTTAGGCGCAATTAACTGTTTTCCGGGAGTAGGGTTTATATGGGGCCTAGTGTGAATAATTGACTGATCCTCAAAAAATTTTACAGTGTGATTTCTGGTCCTCTGTACCGTACCGAATTTAATTATGATAGCACTAACAGCTAAGGCAAGAGCTATGTTTACATTTGTCCTTCAAGTTGAGCTGGAAAAGGTCAACAAGAAAAAAGAAAGAAAAAAAAAATGAAAAACAAAAAATGTACTTTGGATTTCAAGAAGAATTCTTGACAAAAAGTACGAAAAAACAGAAGTTAGGAACAACATGCAAATCAATTAAAATAGATAATTATTCATTCAAAAGCAAATTTCTATCTACCAAAGTGAAATACCATTTGGTTTGAGGATTGATGTTTGACTATTGACGTCATCCGGCTGCAATAGCCGAGTGAGTAAAACGGCAAACCCCACCGACGAGATTGTGTGGTTACAATCGAAACTAGTCTGGGCAACCTGTCCGTGAAAGCCTGGGTTCAAATCTCAGCGCAGTCAAAAATGAAAAATTATCAATAAAATTTTAATTAATTTAATGTTGTAAAAATTCCTGTCTTCATAAAAATAATTTAATGAAAATTAAATTCAATGAAATTAAGCCTAATTAAAAATATCTATTAATTAGTTCATTTATTAATGATGTGCTAATAATCCCAATTTTTTAAATGAAAACACTGAAATTTATTGTTGTGGGAAAGCTAGTTCCTATGCGCATTTCGCTGGTTGCTTAGGCCAGCTCGTCAGGAAACTTTTTCCAAATACTTTAGAAAAGCTAAAAATATTATACAAGTAAGACCATAAAGTGAATAAGAATTTTAAAACACTCTGGTCTTAAATGTAACAATATCAAAGCTTCAACAAAGTCACAACAATAAACCGTCAATTTTTTCTTTCTTACATTCCCCTACAATTGGCTGGGTTTTTTCCAACACAAATTGTAGTTGTAAGAGGATAGAAAGAAAAAACAAAAATTAAAAAAAACAAGTTACTTAAATAAAGCAGCTTGCCATTTCAGTTTTTTAGAAGAAAGAAAAAATTGACGGTTTATTGTTGTGACTTTGTTGAAGCTTTGATATTGTTACATTTAAGACCAGAGTGTTTTAAAATTCTTATTCACTTTATGGTCTTACTTGTATAATATTTTTAGCTTTTCTAAAGTATTTGGAAAAAGCTTCCTGACGAGCTGGCCTAAGCAACCAGCGAAATGCGCATAGAAACTAGTTTTCCCACAACAATAAATTTCAGTGTTTTCATTTAAAAAATTGGGATTATTAGCACATCATTAATAAATGAACTAATTAATAAAATATTTCATTCCCAAAAATAATTTTTGATAAAATATCTAAATTTGGCTTAAAAACCATTAACAGTTTAATAAAATAACAACAATACTAATATGATAGCATTTTTTATTACGGTTTTAGGCGTACTAAGCTGTTTTCCGGGAGTAGGGTTTATATGGGTCCTAGTGTACATTATGGACCGATCTTCGCGAAATGTTACATTGTGATTTGTAGTCACATAAAACTGTGACGTACCAAATATTAGTATGATAGCATTAAATTACAGTTTTAGGCGTACTTAAATATTTTTTTTATATGGGGCCTATGGTCAATTATGGACCGATCTTCACGAAATTTAACAGTATGATTTGCAGTCGTATAAAGCGAATTCGTGCAAAATGTTATATCATTCCGTGCATTATTCCACCATTTATGTTAGTTTTTGTATCAAAATTATCAATATTTTTAGGGTGGTGATTTCACATTTTGATTCATAGTTCTGATCTTACTGAACCGATATTGCTGGATTTCAATCCCAAACTGCTTAGAGTAACTACAAGCCATTTGAGACCAAGTTTGTTCTTTTCTTTTGCGTTTTTCGATAGAGGGCGTTTTTTTAACAGACGGATAGACAGACTGCATGGCTTAATCGACTTATAATTACCCAAGGAGCCAGAATATATATATATTACACCGACTCAAGTTGTATGGAGCCGAAAAAAGTGTTTTAGTTACCCCCCTGAAAATAAAGGTTGATATGTTTTATGATGGTTCTAGCGTTCACCATCCGTGAGCTGGGCCATTTTTAAAAAATGTATTTTTTCAGTTTTTCGATTTTTTTGTACTTTGCTCCAAGACGACATAAATAAAATTTCGTATCATCAAAAAGAGTTTTTGAAGCAGCATCCAATGGTGTATAAAACTTGGCCGCTCGCGGCCTACTAATTGAGATTTTAAGCTAAATACATATTTTCGTTTTGGGTTCTCATACAAATTCTACGTATGGGGAAGTAATGTTCTGCTTTTCAAATTGAATCTGTTTTAAAATAATGTTAATTAATTTTTTTTTTTTTTGTAATTATTTACATAAAACGCGAAAATCGCGATATATTTTATCTGTTTTCATATATAGGCAATATGGGTATCAAATATTTTCACTTTTCAATTTATCAAAATGTGAAAAATACAAATAAAAAAAATACAATAAAAAATATAAAATTTATAAAAAATCTTTTTGCAATTCTATCTTTGTATAAAGTTTGCACGATTCCATTTTGTTTGAAATATGACCTGGTACTTTCGATGACAGAAAGACATGATTGGCTTTCTAGCTTAACAAATCGTTCCGTGTTTTGCGAATGGCATGGGAATTATTAATTGATTTTGGTAAAAGAAGCACTTAATTTTATCTCTATAAAAAGTTTTGAGATTGTGACTTCACCTGGTATTTCAATAATTTCTTCAGAATCAAAAAGATCTTTAACATACTGATGGGAATAAAATTGTATACAAGGTGGTTCAGTAATGCGACCAATTTTTTTCAAATATATTATATATTTTAGGGACACGCACACGAACAATATTTTTGGAATATTGAATTGTCGAATATCCTCAATATTACTCCATGTGACTGGTTGTTGCACTGCTGTCGCAAAAATAACAATTGCTGTATTATGTCACAGTTTGTCGGAAGCTTAGTTTTGTTCAGCTGAACAGTAGAAAAATACATTTTTAGTGTTTTCCGAAATTTATTTTTAAGTATAATATTATAAACTTGTTTGTTATTAATAGATTAATATGTTTTTAATTAAAAAATTAATATTTAAGCAATTTCATGAAAATTCATTTGTTTTTACGGAATTTGTCAGTTGAATTTTTGACAGTAAAAATTAAATGAACTTTTCGTTAAAAATAAATGAAAAATAGGTAGACCGGTTTTTCACTGAATATTCATTTATTTTATACTACAATTTCTGTAAATTTTACGTACAGAATATTGTGAGTGTAGTATATGCTTAAACACTTACTCAGGAAAAACATTTTTACAAGAAAATTTTTATTTTTGTGTTTAATTTCAAACAAATTGTTGTTATAAAGTTGACTTCAATTAATTTAAATTCAAAAATTAGATAGGAACAACTACTGGAATCTGAAATCAAAAAGAATAACGACTGAAATGAGATGAAATGGAGGCCAAATGTTATATCAATCAAACTTGCAATTAGTGGCCTTCCAAAAAAACGATTCCATGGCCAAAAACGTGCTGGATTGCTTTCAAGAACTAACCTGTAGGTAATTCCATGTCAAATCGACCAAGAGTGGTACCCGACCCCTTTCGTTTTAAATGAAATTTGGTGTGAAGGTTCCTTTCATCCTATAAGGAACATATATTAACGAAAAAAAATTTTAACATTTTTTTTTCACAAAGTTACGTCGCACAGTGCTTTGTCCCCATATAACGATGGGACAAAAATAGAAGAAGTTGTTGTCGACTTTTGAAATTTGGTATGCCGATATAAAATATCTTAGTTAAGAAAAATTTAATTTTTTGAAAAAATCGGAATAAGGAATCGCGTACCTCCCTATAAGCCAAAAATATAATTTTTAATATTGGCTACATAATCGATCTTAAAATCATGAAAATCCGTATTTGTTATACGTTCTTAGCTTACAATCTTTCTGTTAATTTTAGTAGTGATTGCAGAAAGGACACTAGGTCCTGCCATATATCCTTAATTATAAAAACTCTATAACTTTTGCAAAAATGATCTGATTGTAATGAAGCTTGGTATATTTATTTGTATTTACTAAGCATTTTTTGTGTTGAATAAGCTTTGTCCGTCCGTCAGTATTTCAGTCTCCATCTATTTGTCCGTCCGTCTGCCCATGAATATTTTTTAATCAAAGTACAGGTCGCAACTTTTAACAGGATATTTGATGCACAGTACTCTTTGGGCCTAAGGACCAACCCTTCTAACATTGGTTATAATCGGTTCATGATTTCACCTAGCCTCGGAGTTGAACTTTAACGAATATAACTGGCTTATAATTAAAAGCATTTTAAAAAATTTGAACAGAAACTTCCCAATTTTTATGGTGGTCCATTAATGGTCCTAGCTCCCATAAAGGAATGCGAAAAAAATTCTAAAAATTAAAAATTGTATGCGTTTTCCCGTGAAGAACTAAATTGTAAAATATGAAAACATATATTAATGCCATTATTTGGCCATATTTATAAACATGTTATCGTCAATAAGTGGTGGATTTTTCTTTTAATAAAAATAAATAAAACCAAATAATACGGAAATAATATACATATGTATGTTAAATAAATGTGAAATTATTTTTATTATTTGCTTTGTTTATAAACTTAAAAACTTATTGTGATTGATGTACCACAAAGCCTCATCCTGCTGAAAATAACAAAATATTAGCGCACTCGGGTTAAGGGGTATGGTGCACTTTTTGACTTCCATTTTAAGTATTTAAGTATTACCTTTTAAGTATTTCTTTAATCAAATTAAGGATTATAATGCTTTTCACATAGCCTGTAACTTTACTTAAACATTATAGCTCTATAATACAGAAAATTTAAGAAAAAATTGTGAAATTAGACCTATTTTAAAATGCATTTTTTGTTAAGATGCGGCAAAAAACCGGCACTAATCTTTTCACGGCTCTTTTTAGAACACAATTTGCTAAGAAAAATCGAAATAAAAAAATGTCAGATTTAATATGATTTTTTTTTTTAAGTTCAAACAAACTTTTGTAATTTTTGGATTTTTTTGGAAAAATTTATATTTTTTGAGCGATAAAAACTAATTTAAGTTAATATTTTAAATAAAAATGTTATAATTGCCAAATTTTGAACTTACCAAGGAAATCAAAAAAACAAAACTTTAAACTCTTTTTTAAAAAAATGAATTTTTGAGAATTATTTTCTTGAATCAATTCAATTAATTTTTTTATTCATTAATTCTTTCTGAAATTTGACTGGCTTTAGCGACCTCTGGTGGAGTCTAGGAGAGTCACACGAAATCAATTCCAAAAAATTTATATGAGCTGTCTCGATCCATATATCTTTTATCACATTTTGAGACTAAAATTTTTTTTGATTTTGAATAAGCCGAATGTGTTGAGTTTATTTTCTCAATATCTCAAAAACTACTTACTGCACATACGAAAATGATTTGTATGTCATTTTAAAGAGTATACTTGGAGCTACAAACAATATATTAATAAAAATTTTTTTTTAATGTAATATCTGCAAAATATTTAATTTTAAAAATGGACTAAGTCAAAAACCTAATTTTTTTTGGCTGATTTTTTTTTTATGTAATTCCTCAAACTGTTCTTTAAAAATCCTGAAATTTTGAAGGAGGTGATTTTTTTTAATATATATTTTTTTTTTCTTTTGCAACCTGTAAAAAATAATCCTAAAATAAAATTTAAACATTGTAGTTTTGAGCAATAAGTATTTATTAAATCTAATTTGTGTGATTTTAGGTGTTAAAAAAAAATTAACGACATTGATAAAGTTTTTTATGTTTATTTGATGCTTTTTTGTTGGAGCTCAATGTGGGCACTTTGAAAGAAAATTACACTTTTTGTCACGTAACATCTCCAAGAAATAAAATGAGTTTTATTCGGCTAATTCGGCGAAATTATGAAATATGACGTAACTTTTGAAAAAAAAAATTTCCATTATTATATGTTCCTTATAGGATGAAAGGAATCTTCACACCAAATTTCATTCAATAGTTGATAGTTATATTCCTTAAATTTTCAGCAATGACTTTATTTAATAGTCTGGTAGTGTATAAAGTCATTCTTGAAAATTTAAGGAATAGAACTATTACAAAAAGCGTAATAAAATACATAACTAAAATTTAGCTCATAGAATAAATTCGAAAAATAAAAAATGTTGAATATAATAAAGTAGCTTATGAAAAGAAATAATTCCCAGATTCAATTTGTTAAATCTTAATATATATAAAATCCGTGTCCCTGTGTATGTTTCGAATAAACTCAAAAACGAGTCAACTGATATTCATGAAAATTGGCATATATATGTAATTTGGTCCAACTTAGATGATAGGATAGTTATTATTTAAATTAATGGCCTGGGGGCGGAGGGGCGTGGCAAAATCCATAACTTGAGAACGGCTTGACCGATTTGAACGATTTTTTCTTTGAAATTATCGCCATGGTCCAACTAAGGTTTTTACGGAAAGAAAATTTTGCCCCGCCCACTTTTACGCCCACTTTTTTCGATTTACCTAAAATCAGAAAACGGCTCCATCGAGTTGACTAATTTTTCTTTCAAATGTTCGTATTAATCAACTTTAAGTTTTCATCGAAAGAAAAATTTACCACTCCTACTTTTACGCCCACTTTTTCTATTAAGCGCATAGCTGGAGAACGGCTTGACCGATTTGGACGATTTTTTCTTTAAAATGATCGCCATGGTCTAACTAAGGTTTTGCGGAAAGAAAATGTTGCCCCGCCCACTTTTACGCTCACTTTTTTCGTAAGATTCACAGCATATATATACATCCATACAACCATATGTATTTTCAAATCAAATGTAAATCAAACATATGTATATGAACAACATTTTAATTTATAATATAATAATGATGAAACAGAACTGGGGATGAACGATGTTTTACATGCAGTTTGACATGAAATTTTGCCAGAGAATGCGGTTTCATGGATTTTTATTTAAGGGCCGTAAATTTCGGGGCCAGCAACGCGGACCGGGTCAGCTAGTTTTTTTTATAAATTATAATAAATTATGAAAAAATTTTTAAAATAAATCATGCTAAAAAAGGCTTAAAATATTCTCTAAAAATGCTAAATAAAAATTTTGCAGCTAAATAAAAATTTTTAATGCTAAATTTAGCTGCAAAAATGCCAAAATGGCATCCGGACCAGAAGTGCTCTCCTCAACCTAACCGCAAAAAATTGGAAAAACATTGACGCAACCTATTTAATAAAAGGGACTTCGGACGAAGAAGTTCTAAGGAATATAACATCATCGCAGTTGGAATATGTAAATAACTATTGCTTGACTCCATTAAAATGTCTTTACGTGCGTACGGACTATAAAGAGTTTCTTCAGTCAGCACTTCATTTTATTGGAGCGGCTGTACCAGATTTTACTCAATTTCGTTCACCTGGTGCCACATCACACAGCGGAATTGAAAAGTCTGCGCAGTTTTTGTTTATTTCTGATTATCTTTTATGTTTCTTATTGGTTTCGCTGTGTGAATGCTATTGAAGCGCCGAAGCAAGATCTTGATTTTATACAAAACGTTGTTTCTTACTTTGACAAAGGTGTTACCATCACATTGTTACAAAAGCTAAGGAATGCTAACAGAAGAAACAGTTGGCATTTTTTTATTATTTTTGACGATAGAGCTGGAAGTAAAAAGAAAATGGTCCAAAAACTTCATATCAATAATGAAGTTGAAGATGAAAATGATAAAGAAGTTTCGAAAAGAAATGTTGTAACAATGGAAGAATTTTTTTCTTACAGTGCAGCTTACGTACGAAGGGATTTTTTAATCGATTGCCAATAGATATACAGCCGTATTCAAAACAAAAAGTTAGCCACAGTTTGTACACTACGTACAACGAGCTGCTAACTAGAATGCCGATTAAGCTTAGCAGCTTATTAACATAGAGTTTATTAATAACAAAATTGTATCCGTCTGCTAACTTCTAATAAATCAACTCTGAATATTAATGATACCACATTATAATACTCAAAAATGCAACACGTTTTGCATTAATCATCGCTGGTTTTGTCATTTCATTTCATTTTTTTCTTATTTTCCCTCTTTAATTAAAAATTTGAAATGTTTTTAAATTAAAATATATTTAAAAAAGGACTCTAAACTAAGAAAAAACAGTGTATTAAAAAAAACCAACAAAATTATTCAACATAAAACGGCTGTTTATCACAAGTTGGCAAACGTTTGGCAGCTTGTTGACAAGAGTTTAGCAAATCGTTAGCCAGAGTTTGGTAAGTGTATTATGAATAAACTTTGTGCTAACTTCATGCCAAATTTTCATTATGAATACGGCTGATATAATTTTTTAAAATTGGACCCCTCTGAATGGCAGCAAAGAGGCGATTTCTTTGCTGACAAATGAGCTTTTAAACCAGGCCTGCCATATTCGCCATATTTATCGGCATTTTGCCAATTTTTTTGCCTTCAAATAAGCAAAGTGCCGATTTGCCGATTTTTGCTCCAAAAATACCGATTTTTTTATAAACACTTAAACCACGTTAATTTTTTCTTGTTAACATATAATTTATTCATTTTGGGCAACTTTGGTGCACTTGTCATAAGCAATACAACCAAATGGAAAGACTTTTTTTAAACTGTATTAACTAATTTTATAAAGAACGATTAAAAAATTTAATTTACTTAACGGAATTAATGAAGACAAAGAATTTTTTAAACTTTTATGATTAGTATTTGGGCTTTTTGGCTAATAAGTTAATATCAAAATCAAAACCCAACAACAGCGAAATTAACAAAATTGTTTATAACTGTATTAATTTTTATATAGAACTTTCAAATCAAATATTAAAACGTTTTTATTTTAAACGAAAGTCTTATAAATCTAAAGTATGAAATTGAATTTACTTAACGGAATTAATGAACACAAAGAATTTTTTAAACTTTTATGATTAGTATTTGGGCTTTTTGGCTAATGAGTTAATATCATAATCAAAACTCAACAAAAGCGAAATTAGCAAAATTTTTTATAACTGTATTAATTTTTATATAGAACTTTCAAATCAAATATTAAAACGTTTTGATTTTAAACGAAAGTCTTATAAATCTAAAGTATGAAATTTTATTCGAAACTAAATACTAAAGACTTATTTTTTAACGAAGTTGAAAAAGAAAAACATAAATATATTTTGGTAAGACACCAGAAACAATTAAATATGTAGCACATGTAGCAAACTTTAAACGATTTTTTTTTTCTTATAGTTTAAGAAAATTTGAAGTTTTAATACTAATACTCGTATTTTGTAGCAGTTTAGAGGAAACATTTTTTTAAACATCTGTGAAATTTCTTTGTACTTTGTACAACATGTTGAGGGCATTTCTAATATTCCCTTCTATTCTATTTTTTTACAAGACAGGTAAGATAAGAATTATAAATTTTCATACTAAATTTAATTTTGAGTACCACTATTTTGAGTACATTTATATCCACCTCACAACAAATTCGCTCTCACGAATAAAAAAAAACAGTTCTTATCTTTAAATTAAATTAAAATTATTTCTATCCAACCAATTATTTTTTTCTACCGAATAAATATAAAAATCAATAAAAATAGGACTAAATGTGTAATTTAAATGAAAACAAAAGGTATCGGTTTCGTCCCACTGGCACTGAAAGCCACCGTCGCACAGTGACGTGAAATCTCAGAAAATGGAGATTAATTAAACTACTTATCCAATTTTAAAAATTCTTTCACTATTAGAATGCTACGTTATCACTGAGGGACATAGGCTACACATCTTTTGGAAAAGTAGGCGGTGCCACTCCCCCTATTAAAAATCGCTCTAGCAGCCATAGTAATAGACCGATTGTCATGAAACTTTCCCAATGTTGTACTGTTGACCTGCTAATAGTCCTTGGATATACTTGGTTATGATTGTATATTTTTTGAAAAAAAGTAATAAAATTTTTACATAGTAATCAATTTATTTTTAATATAATCACGTTGAAGAAAGGGGATTATTGTATCATATATGTAACTAAATTCGGGACTCAAAGCAGATATTAAAATTGTTCGATCGTGTACGGATGTGTCTGGTGAGCGTTTTGTTGAAAAATATAAATAGCTTGTATATATTTATTTATAAGACATTTGTTTCTGCCCTGCTATTAATAAAAATATGCTCGTCGTCATCTGTATCATGATTTGTGCCTTCTGTTGCCACGTTCGTCAAAACTGAAGGCGAAACTGGTAGATGTTCTACTCATTTTGGAAGTTGGTGAAATTTTTTTTTTTGGGCAATTTTGTTTTACCAGATACGATTGGATCTGAACTTAGCAGGAACATATTTAATATGTCTCGATTGCAATCATCCCGACTACATTTGCGAGAAAAATGTTCTCTGTAGTTTTTAAAATCTTTATTTCGGGCTTCCTGGGCTTCCTCAGACAGTTTACCGATCGGTAATAGCGCCTGCGAAATGATTTCTGGGCCATGTATTAAAAACTTATGCAAGGTTGGAGGCATGTTAAACCACTGATGCTTCTTAACAAAAAGTCGAGCTGTATTCTGAGCAAATACTCTAAATTTTTCTACATTGATATCATGACCACAAGATACGGCAATTAATATTGTGTGCATGTCCTAACAACGAAAACGACGACAAAGCAAACAAAAGACAAGAACTGGTGTTCTTTGCTTGAGTGACTATTTTCACAATTAATTTAATAAAAAAAATTCGCGCAAAAACGCGTAACATGTTATTACTGAATATGAACGCCTAAGAACTGTAGCTTCTTGAAAAATTTATATTTTAACGCCAACCAACACCATTCATATTTAAATATCCACGAATATTTTAAAAATAGCCAAAATTAAGACACATTTTAAAAAATGTTTTAAAAATATTACTACACAACTTTAGTTAACACAATTATTTTTAGAACAACGCTAAAATACCTGAGGTTGAAGATTCCATAGTAAAAGTATTACTTTTGACTTGCGAAAAACTATATATTAAGCGTCGAAATATACCGAATTTCAATTAACACTATTGTGCGCGAATAGCTCAAAAATTACTTAACTTTAATACAATGCAGCTTGACAAGTAAACAACATATGACATTGAAATTTTCAGTAGTGATGTAGAATTTTATATACTGTAATCGGTTACTAAATATTTTTTAAAAAAACAAATTTTAATTTTTCAATTAATATCCATTTTTTGCGATTTCACCCCTCTGTACCCCTCGGATCGAGCTAAAATTGTATGACAGCATTTACGACATCAAACCTCATATTTCAGACACAGCAAACATATCAATTTAGCGAAAAAAAATCTAACGGCCAATCTAGTGGGCACACTTTTTCTTAAGACTTTCTTATTTAACCCTTAGAGTACGGAGTGGGGGACTTTAGGTCCCCCAATGCTAGTTTTTCTTTAATAACATCGAAAATAATTTCTTTCTATCTTTTTCGTTTTTGGTAGTCGAGTTTTATTTTGAATAGTATACAAAAACTTATAAGTGGCATAAAAATATTAATCAGTTCGTAATTGGAAGGTAAGTTATTCGCTTGGGGGACCTTAGTTACCCCACATCGTACTTTACGTTACAAACTTTCTTTGTTTTTTTAGGAACAAAAATGAAAAAGATACAAAAGAACTTTCCCTGCGGCAGATAGCACATTATTTAAATGACAGTGAAGAGGATCCTATTGATGCAGGAGCAGATTGCGACAGTGACAACTCTAATTTTGTACCTAATATTTATGCAAGTGGAGGTAGCGAAGCAGAAGACGAGATTGAAGAAGTAGAGGAGCAAGCAGAAGACATTCTCCTTGATATTGATATAAGTGAAGATGGTATTGCTTTTTCTTCGAACACAGAATGTTTCACCGCTAAGTCTGGCCGGGCTTGGTCTTCGAAGCCATTTCCACAAACACGTAGGTCAGCATGCAATATTGTAAATGTTACTCCAGGAGTAACTTGTTATATGAGAGCTGCTAGCGATATTGATGATATATTCAACCATCTGATTACACCAACAATGAAAAAAAAATTTCTTCATACTAACGAAGAAGCCAAAAGAGCTTACAACGAACATAGAACTGAAGAAAAAAAAATCGTTTGTCAAAAACATATTATCAATTCCAGTGGTTTAAGTCTGATGCAAGTGATAATTATATTTGTGTTATAGGTGTTAAATTATTATATGTATTTTATTTTGTATTTTTTTATTGTTGAGAAAAGAATTGAATTCCTTAGTTTGTGTTTGTTAATAGTAATTTTAAGTTTATTTTAGCTCAAAACATAAAATATATGAATACGAAAATTATTTGAAATTTAATACTTTTTGGTGCGTTTTTTGAAAATAAATGCTGAAAATTAATAAAATAATCCTTTTTACTTTTATAATAATTTTTTCTATACTAATACGCAACCCTTTATATTATATAATCCCATTTTTCTGAGGGGGACCTTAGTGACCCCACTCCGTAATTTATGTCAAAAATTAGTCTTCGTACTCTAAGGGTTAATGAAGAGTTAGCTTTATTAGAGTCATTGTATGGTTAAGTTTATTACTAAACAGAATTTTATATCATATATCGTGAACTAAATAATTTTTTACAATAAATGCTAACGTACAATAAGTGTGTGTAATTATTTTAATTTCCAGCTAAAGGAACTCATAAGTTTATTATAAAGGGAAGAAAGTAAAAACGTTACTATGATAAAGTTTTAGTATAATTAAATTTAATTTTTTTTAAAGACTTTTTTTTCTTCTGTCTATGAACTACACAGAAAAAATTAAAAATTGTCTCTATTCACCGTATTCATATAATCAGGCAAACAATTTGTTGATTTTTCACCTATTTACAAAATAATTATGTCGATTACTAAAAATTATAAAAAATTTTAAATTGTGAATATCTTTTTTTCAATAAATGATGTTTTTAATTTTAATTAAAAAAATTATAAAAAAAAACTTTACAGTTTCAAACATTGTGTTAATTGATTTAATCAAATATAAATCAGGGTTTGACAATTCCCAAGCTCAACTCTTTAAGTTTAAATTACTTTATTTTAAACGAAAAACATCAATTAAGATTTTTGGTTTTTAATAAATACTTTCATTAAAAATTTAATTCAAAACAACTAAAATGTTAATTAAATCTAAATTAAATTTTTAATATCAAAGTTGTTTTTGGGAATACAATTATTTATTAAAAGATTTTGTTTGTTGTGCTTAATTTCCCTTTTTTAATAATTGATAAAAATTACTGAAATTTATTGTTGGAGGATAAGCTGTTCCTATGCGCATTTCACTGGTTGCTTAGGCCAGATCATCAGGAAACGTTCTCCTAAATTATTTTAGAAAAGCCAAAGCTATCAGCAAACAAGACTACAGAGGGAATGAGAATTACTTGCATACACTCAAAAAGTTTTATTTGCATCTTTTATTAAATTTTTAATTTTCTTTCAACCAAAATAGTAATTGATTCAGTTATAAAATTTGGTTTGTTCACGAAAGGCGGACTATCAGGTTATATGGTTATGTAGTTATATTAAAAGCAACAAAATATATTAGAAAAAAATTTAAATAAACGTATTTTGTTGCTGTGAATATAACTAAATAATAACTTAACCTGATAACCAGCCTCCCGTGAACAACCCAGTTAATTAAATAGAATTAATTTTTAAACAGTTTTTTTAATCAATAAAAAATTACTGATAATTTTTTCTGTGTATTTTATTGACCTTAATTCTAAGCATTTAAAAGAAATAAATAAATATATTTATTAATTGAATCATTCTCAACTTTTATTGAAATAAATTTAATAATTTTTCTCTTTCAAGCCCCTGCTTTCGCACGACTTGCTACATTATTTATATCTAATTAAATAATAATCATAATAGTCATCAATTTGTATATCAATTTAAATTATATGTTTTTATCACGTAATTAATTTGTCTATTTTGTGTTTTTGTATTTTTTTTCAATTCTACTTTCTTTTTTACAGTTCATTTCCTGGTCATATCCTTGTAACACAGGGTAAGTTTTACTTTTTTTCTACACAAACTAAAACTAATAAATACCCACGTTCTTGGGAATGGGAGGGAATTCAGTAAAAAAATAAAAACAAAATAAATTGTCAATAGTCATTATCAGTGGTTGAATCTGTCATTAATTGTGCAACAAAATTAATTTCTTTCATGACACGTAATTCAATTAATTGAATTACAAATATTATTGCAATGCCATAACAACCCATCATCAGTGTATGGCAATCGAATTTTGATTTTCAACTAATGCTTTCCCTTTCTCGTATTTACTCAGCCTGGCCTTTAGTTTATCCTTGTAGTATGTGAACACTCTAACACACACACATGGTGATTTTATTCACATTTTTGTCACTTTAATTTACTGAACAAAATGATTGGGTTTCAAATGCTACGTGACCTCATGAAGGGAATCTAAAGCTGGGGAGTTAAAAAAAAGTAAAATTGTTTTTAAAAACAACTCACTCATATACTTAGTTATAATGGCCTTGTTTTAATTTTTTTTTCTTGGTCTTAAGCAGGGGTTCTAAGCTGCCAGCCTAAGGATCTTTTGAGAGTCAGTATATTTAATAGTTCGTCTTGATATTTTGTGAAAAATTATTATTCGCTTAATAAATGAAATTTTTAATTTTAAAAGCAGAATTTTCAATAAATTGCCTCTAAGTGATCAAAAGCCACCACCAGCCAGAGTCTGTTATCATGTAAGGTACGGCTGACAGCGTACGTTGGATCTTGTATTAAGCGGCTCGCTATCAAAATACGACATGAGGCACCACACTCATCCCGCCTGGAGGCCATGCTGGCAGCCCCAATTGCCACTTCGGGTGCAGAATCCCAATCAGCAACTCATCTTCAATGAAGCGAACTAAAGAAGCAAAAAGTGCTTAAGTTGACTTAATCCAATCTAAAAGGTGCCACGAACTTATAGATTTCCACGTACAAAAGTCCACATGGGCTAATTTTTAGTTATTTTGTACGATTTTTAAGGAAGCTATAGTAAAAACGGCTCCTGCGTGAAGTTAAGGTTAGGTTAAAAAGAGTAATTGGCCCAAGGGTACACCTCCACTCGGATACCAATGCGGTCCACTGTGAATGCCTTCAACATAGAGGAGGATGAAAGAGAGAAGAAAAGAGATGACAAGTAGTTTAAAGATAAATATTAGACATCAGAAAAACCCGCCCAGCGATACTTGTCAAGTTTTCAAGTCACATGTAATTGTGAATGTCTGTTAAAATCGCTGTTTTACATAAGGTTTATAATATTTGGTCACACACATACATGTAATTTGCTTCTGACATTGTCTATGTTTTTTCTCTGTAGTAATGGAGTAAACCAAAGTAGTTCTTGGTTTCAAAATTGCGAGCTGCCGCCACAAAAATTTTTATTAGCGCCGTAAAAAAGTTCAGCCATCTAAACATTTTTTTTCTGTAAATTCGAATATACCAATTTAGGATATTATAATGATGCGTTTTTATTTATATATGTTCATAATTTCTATTCAATGGTGAAATGATTATACATACATATATCGGCTAATGATTCCGTCAACAATGCACCGCCGCACAGTGGCGCCATTTGAGTTTTTTCGTTGCAAAAATCATATCATTTGAACCGAATAAGATAATTGAACAGTTTAAACAGCATATGATAGATAACTGTTCAGCCTATGAAATGAGGGTTTGGAAAGGGTGCTACGCTTTGTAGGGGCCTACTTATGGGTTATCAAAGTTAAAATTAGTAGAAAAATCAATTTTATGGTAACTAAAAAAAATTATTTTTACATTTTTAGATTGTTTTTATTTTTTTTCTTAAGGGTTTTATGTTTTAAATTATTACCCAACAAATTAAAAAAAAAATTATTTTTTTTTTAAATTTATTTTTTCAATTTTCTGTAAAATATTCATCACAATTCGTAAGAGAAGGTATATCTAAAAGACTAACCATTTCTAAACTATAATTATTTTGTAACTCTATTCGTGACTTCACATGCATCGGAAGATGCTGCCAACATGTTGAAGAGGTCCTCATTTTTCCTTGATGCTTTGAATGTGTTCTGCAATCTATTTCTATCTATCTATCTATATATATAAAAATGAATTATGTATGTTTGTATGTTTGTATGTTTGTATGTTTGTTTGTCGCTTTATAGACTCCGAAACTACTGAACCGATTTTCCTGAAAGTTTTACAGTAACATCACGTGAGCCCTAAAATTAAATTAGGGTACTTATTTTTTCGATAGGGGCAGGGGAATTGGTACCCCCCATAGGATGCCAATATTAATTATCGCATATCTTAAGAGCCGCTGCACGCATTTTGCTGAACTTTTTGTAGTAGGATCTTCTGAGCCCCGGAATTGAAATAAAAAAGCAGCGGGGGTATAGGAATACCCCATAGGACGCCAATGTTTAACATCGCATATCTTAAGAACTGTAATAGTGAGAATGTTCAAACTTTCTAAAAGTCACTCTTATGGTATACTACACTTTTGAAAATAAAAATAAAGCGGGTAGGCGCAGGGGGGAAATACCTCCCATAGGATGCATACATTAAATATCGCTCAACTGAAGAACTATTAAAGGGAGAGTCTTCAAACGTGGTTAAAGCTACTATTATAGTAAACTATAAATTTCAATATAAAAATGTGCGGGGTAGACAGAGTAGGAGCAGTACCCCTCATAGAAGACATATTAAATACCATATATCTGAACACAAGAGCTATCAACCTTTACAGGACAAATTTTAAAACAAAAATAAATGGGGTAGGTGCAGGGGTAGCGAAGCGCACCGGGTTAAGCTAGTTTTTTATAAAATTTGTTAAGAGACTCCTGTGCTTCTTCAGAAAGCTCACCAATTGGCAAAGACTGGTACTCAATTATATCTTTGCCATGCGCCAATATTTTATGGACGGTCGGGGTCAACTTCTTCTGTGGATACATGTTTTCAGTACTTAAATTGTTTAATGGTTTCAGTAATTGTTGCGCCAACTTTCAGGCGTAGACTAATCCAGGCATTATGCTTATTTTGTAATATAAAGGCTTATGCTACCATGCCTTAAAATTTACCTGTTCCGTGCATACATATGGATTTAGGCTGAATAATGCAATTTTGATATTATGCACGTGTCCAAATAAGATTTGTGCCTACCTGTAGGGACCATAAGTCAATATTGTTCCTGACCATTTGTACGCCAAAGTATTGTTTATGTGAGGTACATACCTGCTAATTTCAATGAGTAGTTTTTTTCAAACTATTAGATCAAACTACTGTCAGTCAAAACATATAAGGGATGGACGCCATACAATTTCTGCAACCATGTCTTTTTAAACTTTTTTACCTCTAGAAGCCAAACGGGCACGTACGGGCAGATAAAAATTTTGAATTATGTAAAGAACTAATCAAAGAACAGGTTTTTCAAATATGGCAAATATAGAAAAATATAGTTTTTTTTATTTTCCGTCAAAGTTGAAAAATAGTGAAAAAACGGATAGTTTTTAAATAGTGATTTACCAGGAGAAACACAAAGCAAACAGTTAATTTTTTTTTATCATTATACATTTAATAAATACATCAATCAATACAAACAAAAAATAAGGCGATTCGTTACCTATTTTTCGTGATATTACACCTGAAATCGCAACAAATTGACTAAAAATTGTGTGTTTTTTTGAAAACCGAAAGTCGGTCAACTTTGAACGGTTATATCTTCTAAACTAAAAATGTGATATTATTAAGAGTGGCATATTTGAAATCGTTGAAAAGTTTCCTATAACATGGGTTTATTCAAAACTTCGTCGGCACTCATGAAAATTTTGATTTTTGCAACCTCGCTTGCTCTACGGGCGCCACTGTGCGCCGCTGCGGGTTTTTTCCCGGCATTGATTTCTGACACAGCTGATGTCAGATGGTTTGTCAGAAGAAAATAGAGCACGCTCTAATTGAAATTTTGTCAGATGACTTTGCATCTGTCTTGTACTATGTTTTAAAGATAACACACGACATGTATGTATTTTGCAGTGGGAAATTTGACAAGTCAGATGTAAAAAACATGTCGTGTATATGCAACTTTAACTTAGCCCATCATTTAATTTGAATTTTTTTCTGATAACTATTATTTTGCACAGATATGTAATTTAAAATTTAAATTAAATGCTTAATTTTTAATAAATTTCTAAAAAGTCATCCTCCCCCCAAATGGTAAACTTGGATCCGAGCCTGATAGAAAGAAATATACACGAAAAGGTTCAAGATGTCATCGTAAATACTCTGAGAAATGTTGCCTCAACCACTTATAGTCCAGACCTTGTCAGGCTCGAATACCTGTTGTTTGGATCCATGCAGAACGCTGTCACATCAGATCAGGCTTGATTCGTTTTTGCCTTAAAAAATAAGCAGTTCTTTTGGCGTGGAATTTTCATGTTATAAGAAAGTTGGAAAGATGTCTTAAGCCTATAGTACACGGCATGTAAAAATACACATGCGCATGTGGTTCTGACGTAATTTTGACGTCATCACACAACACGCAATGTTTATTGTGGCTTCGCATTGACGTCAAAATTTCGTCAGAATTACATGCGCATGTGTCTTTTTACATGCCGTGTACTATAGGCTTTAGTTGTGTGTCCAAAGATTACTCCTTTGCCTTCCAAATAAAATAAATGATTGAAGTACAAAAGGAATTAATGGGAACCCCTGGCTTAAACTATGGCTGTTTAGATCAAGATGATGATGATGTGGAGGTTACTTAACCTTAAGGCATTGATGCGGTGTATAATGATGACGATTGGGGGGAAGCTGTGTTGGCAAACGGGGGGATTTGAAATACAAATCAATTTAACCATAAGTCATGTGAAAAATTTCTGTTGACATTCGAATGAGTTTTATTTAGTTTTCATATTTCTTTGCCAGCAACACATTTGTTGCCATATTAAAGAAACTAGAAAGGGTCACTAGGAAACAAAACCACAAAAAAAAAAAAGGAATGTTACATATAAAACAAATGTTAAACGGATTTTTTTTTCGAAAATATCTTAAGGTTTTCGACCACCAGGTATTCAGCTTTTCAAATTGGTAATTTTGATTTCCTAAAGGGTCTTTAGCCAGTAAAGTGGTTCAGCAAAAATATATTTATCCCTTAAACTATTCTCAAATTTTTCTTTCACATTTCATCTTTATAACCATTGACAAGTGTGTGTATAAGTGTCTATAAGGAAGACATAGTGAGAGCGAGAGAGAAGGAGAAGGAGGGTGAGTCTCTGCAAAATATTGTATTTAGCTTAGAGTCATAGATAAAAATAATAATGAAAAATCTTTAGGGACTTGTTATGGCGTGTAAGTGTTTCTCTAACAAATCAACCTTTCACTGTTACTCTGCTGGCTGCTGGTACGTATCCGTCTTTGGAGATTTTTGATTTTGTTACATGTTGGTGTTGTTGATAATAATTTTATCTTTTTTATACATTTTATATCTAAAAAAAAAATCTTTTACTTTTAGTATGTTCTGATTGGGATTATATACGATTCTGTTCACAATTTATTTTTCAAGTTTTTGATAAAGTATTTCCCAACAAAATCTATACGGAATGTGACATCAAAATAAAAAAAAAAACCAAAAACGGAAATAAATTTCTGTGTAACATGTGTTGAAAAATATCTCACATTTATTGTATTATTTAAGACTAGAGACAAATCTCATGTTTTTATTTGTTGCTTTGTTGTTTATTGTTTTTTGAGGAAGAAAAGAAAAACTATAAATTTTAAAAGGTGAATCCACGTAGTTGGCAAATAGTCAGGTTTAAATGTGCAAATATTGAATATAAATAGAGTATATTTTTAGACGGAATGCCACATGTGCGTATGGGAAAAAAATTCTTTGACAAATATGTTTAAAAAAATAAAAAAATGTTAACGTTTTCAAAATATTTTTTCATTTAAATGATAAAATTTTTTTGTATTATTATAATGAGTTTAGTGTGAAATTTTCAAAAAAAAAAATTGAGCTTTGAGCACCGAAAAAATTAAAAATTTTATCTTATCACCAAATTTATACCAAATTCATGATATCAAGCAAACAATTTGTTGATTTTGCTCCCATTATTAAAATGATTATATTTATTACCAAAAATTGTAAAATTGTGAAAATTTTTTTTCAATCAATGATATTTATAATTTTAATTAAAAACTGATCAAAATACTTTGCCATTTTAAACAATGTGTTAATTTATTTAATTAAATATGCCTCACATTTTGACAACTCGCAACAACAATTCCACAAGTTTAAATTATTTTATTTTAAATAAAAAAAAGTCAATTAATCGTTTTTGATATTTAATTAATATTTTAATTAATAATTTATTTCAAAACAACTAAAATGTTAATTAAATCAAAATTATATTTTTAATTTTCTTTAAAAAAAATAATTGATTCAATTATCATATTTTTAATTTTCTTTCAAAAAAATAATTGATTCAATTATCATATTAATTAAATTTAAATACTTTTTAAACTATTTTTTTAATTGATAAAAATTTTTTCTGTGAAGAAATTTTCAGTCATATATTAGTCACTATTTCACATTACAGGACCAGCTCGCTAATCCGAAGGTGAGTAATCCGAGTTATCCAGTAATCCGAATTGAATTTATGACGTATTACATACTCTATAGTCCGCATTGATTGCACGCTAGCTAAACCGAATTTTTATTTTCTAGCTTTTTATACCCTACGCCAAAAGTAAAAGGGGATATATAACTTTGTCATTCCGTTTGCAATTTCTACAATATTTATCTTAGACCCTATAAGGTATATATATTCTGGCTCCTTATGAGAAGGGAAGCACAAATCTGGTTGTCTGTCTGTCCGTCCGTCTGTTGAAATGAACTCAGAATTTCTGAAAGAAAACTTTCATAGTGTGAAGCCAGACTAAAGGTAGTGGTTGTAAAATGGGTGTAATAACACAGTACTTACTGATGAAATATAACTCTTAAAAATATTCCTTGTGCTAAAAAAAATCGTATTTTATATGATGATCAGCTAAGGCAAGAAAATTACTGCCAATCAAATAAATGAAAATGTGTCTAAGAATCTAAAATAAACTGTGAAATTATATTAAAAACACTTGTAAATTTGTATAAAATTTGTCATTTGAAAAATCGTCAAATTTAGGGTATAAATCGTACAATCGTCAATAAACCATTTTTGTACCTAAAAATCGTCAAATCTGGCAGCCGTGGATTGGATATGGATAAGTTAATTATTTAATACTTGAATCAATCTTTCTGTGCTTCATTCGAGAAACTCCGTACTCACTGTGCTATTGATACCGCTTCGGATTGATTTGAGTACGGATGGGTTGACTTTTCTTTTGAAAATATTATATAAAAAGAAGCTTTAATTTTGTAATTTTTGATTAATAAAAATAAAATAAATTTGTTTTCGACCCTGGCTTGTGTTTTATTTTCGAATAAAGTGAATTATAATATATAATTACGGCACATCCATTAATCCGAATATCTCGTTAATCAGAATCAGGGTCTGCAATCACTAATTCGGATTTGCGAGCTGGCACTGTATTATAATCACATATAATGATCATTATTTATTTATTTATTTATTTATTTATTTATGTCTTTTCTATGCAACAAGATTAGATCTTATTATTACAGCATAGAAATTTTAATTAGAATAAACATGTTGATGATAAATAAATCTAGAGAGTTTACATATAAATACTTATAAATTAATTAATTTAGAGATTATTATTCAAAAGTGATACGAAATTCAAGAATTGAAATGCAGAATCTTTGTCTAAATACATGAAAAATATGATAAATAAAAATAACAAAGTTAAGTTGTAGAATATAATTTTAAAATTTCTTTTTTAAACTTGAATGCGTTACTATTTTGCTGAATGTTGTGAGGTAATGAGTTCCAAAGTCTGATAGTTCCGGTGAAAAAATGCCAGGAAGAGACAAGAGTACGGTATCTCAAAGGAATTATCTTATTTCCTCTATTTGATCTTGTGAATGAAATTCGTTCATAAAGGTAGGCGGGTACTTTATCATATATAATTTTATGTATACAAATGAGGCTTCTAATTTTAAGAAAATTTTCAAAAGTAACACCGTAAAGTTTAGTTTCATGCGAAGAAATACTGTCATACTTTTTCAGACCATAAACATATCTAATAATATTATTGTATACCTTATTAAGTTTCCCCATGCTGGTCGAGTCGCAGTTGGCAAATATTTCACAGCCATAAAGTAAACAAGGCATTAGATAAGCCTTCGCAATAAGAATTCTTGTTTTTAGTGGTGTAAAATAATGTGTTGACCATAATGTTCGTAGCATGCCATACATCCTGCCGACAATTCTATTTACATGATTGCACCATGAAAGAGTGTCATTAATAATTATGCCAAGATTTTTTACCGAAGTAACAATTTCAATCTTCTGGTTGTTTAGAAATACATTAAAATCTCGATTTAGATTAAGGGTTCTTTTATGGATTACCACGCATTTAGATTTACCAGGATTAAGGCTTAGCCCATTTCCCGAAGCCCAGTGATGAATTCGATTTAAATCATCATTAATTTTCACAATCGATTCATCAATTGACTGCACAGTGCTATTTAAGTAGACCTGCACATCATCAGCATACATATGTATTTTGCAGTGCCTCAACTGTAAAGGAAGATCATTAACGTACAAAGCGAATAGAAGGGGTCCCAATATTGATCCCTGAGGAACACCTCTATTTACAGATATAGAATTAGATGAGTGATTATTCATGCATACAGATTGGGTGCGATTTGCAAGGTATGAAAACATTAATTTACATGAGGTATTTGAAAAATTAAACATATTCTTAAGTTTGAAACATAATATATTGTGATCCACAGTATCGAATGCTTTTGAGTGATCCAGAAGTATTAAAAATTCCACAAAACCATCATCAATATGCCGTCGTATGTCCTCAGTAACATTAAGAAGAGCGGTTACACAACTATGCTTTGGGCGAAAACCTGATTGGTAATCAGAGAGTAGTCGGTGTTGATTCAAAAAAGCTGTAAGTTGATTATGTAGTAATCTCTCAAGGACTTTAGAAAGATATGGCAATATAGCAATTGGTCTAAATTCTGAATTTTGCTTTGGAACCGGTATTATTTTTGCATGTTTCCATTTGGCCGGGTAAGAGCTTGTAGTAATGATAGCATTATACAGATGAGTTATGTATGGTAATAGAAGAGGCAGCATTAATTTAATAAACTTAGGGTGAATATTGTCTGCACCAACTGCATTCGATTTGATTCCTAAACAGCAAGATAAGACATCCATTTGATCAACACATTGAAAGTTAAATCTATCGATTAGGTCGTCATTATGATTGTCTGGATTATTGTCAATATCATAAAAGTTTGGATTAGACAGGATCATTGGTATATTAACAAATGACTCATTAATTTCATTGGCATCAACAGAATAATTGTAATTGTCCTTATCCCTACCAATACCTATTTCCCTGATAGTTTTCCAAGTCTGTTTACTATGAATAGCGTTTGAAAAACGATTCGAATAGTAGTCACATTTAGCTTTTTTTATTTTATTGGTCACATTACGTCTTGCAATATTATACTCATTGCGTAAAACAGTTGTGTTAAAGCGTTTCCAACGCAGGTAAGAAAAGTCTCTTAAATCAATTAAAGATTTGATTTCAGAAGTAAACCACGGTCTAGATTTATGAGTTATAACCTTTGATTTTTCCGGTACTGCTGAGTTATACATTGTTAATACGTTTGATTCAATAAATTCTAGTTTAGAGTCGACTGATACCAAGTAATAAAGTGTGTTCCAATCTATACTAGTAGCATGTTCCTGTAACAGTTGAAAATTTATGTTCTTAAAATCACGATATATATAAGTTAGTTCCTGTAGTTTTAGGTCAAAATTATAAGCAAGAAATATCAAGTCGTGTTTAGAAAAACACGATGCCGATATTTGGTCGTAGATTAAAACACACGATTTCTTTCCTACATAAAAATGATCTATTAATGTGCTATTTGTAGCAGTATGATGGGTTGGCAGATGTGTGTTAATTGGCAAAAGACCCAAAGTACACATATCTATATCAAGCGATCTATCCACAAGTGTGTTGCAATTAAAATCGCCAGACACTATAACATCATCATAAGGCATTATTATTCCTCCTAATTTTTCAAAGAAAACATCGGTTTTAACCCTTATACTTGGTCTATAGACACAGCCAATTAGCAACCTCTTACCAAACGATAGGACCTCAATGAAAATATACTCCACCTTCTCTATTCCATCAGATTTACATTTGAATTTACTTGTAATGTTACTCTTGATATAGATAGCGACACCACCAGCATGAGTAGCACGATCAGCACGAAACATTTTGTAGCCATTAAGCGAAACAATGCTATTTGTAATTTTCTTATGGAGCCACGTCTCAGAAACACATATTATATCGACACCTGAGTTTTCAAAGGTGAAACGAAATTCATCCATTTTATTTTTAATACTTTGGGCATTTAAGTGGCAAATCTGTACACCAGTTTTCTGTTTAGCTAGTATTCTAACCATATTCATTGTTGTGACATTGGAACTATTATTAATTCTATTTGATCCAGACATTAATTAATAAGCTTTGAAAGTTTACAGCCCTAATAGTAACACATTGAAGATAAAACATATAACGTAAAAAACAAAGATTTAAGTTAAAACAATTATCACAAAATAATAGTATATTAAAACAAAATTTAAAAATAAGCTTAATATAATTTTTATATAGTTTTTTCTCACAGTGCAAAGGAATCAATTTATATGACATCATTGTTGGGTTGAAAGGCATCATTTGAATTAGATGTAGGGAGAAAATCACGCAGTTGCTCGATGTCATCAATTCTAATCGGCTGGCCCGTACCCCCACGCTTAACGTACACCAACCCACGAAATGTATAAACTGAGTGTATGTGTCTACCTTTTTTAAGTTTTTGAGCCTCCTTAAAAATTTTGTAGTTTTTGGCAGTTAAACTCTCGTTAACATAGAAAGGTTTGTCAGACCCCATACCGATATCATTAAGAAGTAATTGAGTGTAATTTTGATTATTATTGTTACTGGTATTTTTATTTTTCTTAAATATTGCCAGTGATTTTAAAACAAAATTTTTGTCGTATGGTGACATTAAATTTACTATTATCACAGCATCAAGTGAATTTTCTTTATTTTTATTGTTCTTGTTTTTTAATCGATATATCGCTTTAACACTCGGAGTTGGTATATTTATTACTTCACAAATAGTATCAAAAATATTATACAAGTTCTCATTTTCATAATATGGCACCCCATTAATACGCAAATCACAGGCAACAAAAAGATTTTCCTGTTTTAATGTTTTTAGTTTTAATTCTTGTAATTGTGCCCTTATATCTATAATTTCATCCGCAACTGTATCCAAACGTTCATTTACACAAGAAACTTCTCTTTTCAATTCGTCCGTTATCTTGTTTATTTTATTTAAGAGCAGGTTTTCACGCTCTGTAATAAAGGCTTTCATTTGTTCAAAGAAATCATTTACTCTTACTTCAATAAAAGCTTTCATACTTTCAAAGTGGTCTTCTAATCGTTTCTCAATAAGATTTAATACACTAACACGATTACAAGAGTTAACGATTACAAGAGTTTTTTTTTTGCCAAAAGTGCTTTTTTAGTTCAATATGATATTTTGTATTGCCTTTGTGTGACTTTTCAGGGAAAAATAACAGTCTGAAATTATTATCGGATTAAAGAAAAAATAAAATAAATAATTTTATAAAAAATAGTCTTCAAGCTTAAGTATACATATGTGTATAAAATATGTATAAAATACCCATGAACTTAAACTGTTTTTTTTTTTTTTTTTTTTTTTTTTTTTTTTTTTTTTTTATTATGTTTATAAAAATTCAACAAAATTTGTCAAAATTAATTTTAAATTGTCTGATTTTTTAAAACAAAAAAGACGATATTTTTTATTTTTTCTTAGGAAATTAACGATTTTATCACGAATTTATCTGGCAGCCCTGCATAAAACAAAAACAATAAACGGATAAAAAAATTAAAATAAAATATAACAATTGTGTTTTATTTATTTTCATCATTTAATTCTTTCTTTTCAAATTAAAATAATAATACACATTCTTGTGTACATACATGTGTATATGTATAAACATAATTAATTTTTCGGATAATTTATTTTTCTCACATCAGTTTCAAATGTAAGTTATTTTGACAGTTCTTTTGAGAAACTTTTCGCAAAATAATGTTACAGAAAAATTAAAAGTGATTTCATTCCGAGAAAATTTATCGGTTTTCGTTTTCTGAAGAAGCTTTTTCGGAATTAAAAAAACTTTTGATCGAAATTGATATGTGTGACAGAAAAGTTTATTTGAAAGTACTTATTTCTTGTCTCTTTTAGTATAAAATAAAGGTATTATTTTTAAGGTTGTAATTGGCCAAATTATAAAGGATTACTTTTGGGACATCGCGAACAAAAATAAGTACTTTGTCTAGTAGAAAAGTAAGTACTCTCTTCCTCAAGCTCTCATTATTTTTCTGCTTATTTTGTAAGCAAAGTTTTTGCTGGGTATAAAGCCTACTCCATGAAAATAGTTTAGTATGCCTAAAATCGTAACAAAAATTGCTATCATAATAAAATTTGGTACGTCACAGTTTTATAAGGGTCGAAATCATACTTTAAGATTTCATGAAGATCAGTCCATATTTTACCCTAGGCCACATATAAAACCTACTCTCGGAAAACAGTTAAGTATGTTAAAAAACATAATAAATAATGCTATTGTAATACAATGTGGTATGTCAAAGATTTATAGGACTAAAAATCACATTATAAAATTTCATGAAGCTCGGTCTAACTCCACTCTGGGAAATTATTTAAATACGCCTTAAACCGTAGCAGTGATAGATAGATGTGGTAAAATTTGGTTCAATTTTGGTTCATATGGCCAGAAATAATATCATGCAATTTTCTAATTATCAGCCCATATTTACCTTAGATCAAATATTAAGCAGCCTTCTGAAAAGCACTTTAAACTCTAATATATTTTTCACTACTTGTTTCATTTAGATTTTTAATAACAGAAATCACTCTACAGAATTCCGTGATGATTAGTCCATAATTTACTATGGGTCTTATATAAATTCCATTCCTGAAAATCATTTTAGCTCGGCATAAACTGTTACGAATCATGATATTTTATTCAAGTTAGTTGAAATTGCTAGAAATAAAAGCATAACACTGTCTGATTGTCGTCCAATTGGTTTAAACCGGAACCAATTTTTATACTGACGCACAGTGGCGCCCGTAGAGCAAACGAGGTTGCAAAAATCAAAATTTTCATGAGCGCCGACGAAGTTTTGAATAAACCCATGTTATAGGAAACTTTTCAACGATTTCAAATATGCAACTCTTAATAATATCACATTTTTAGTTTAGACGATATAACCGTTCAAAGTTGACCTACTTTCGGTTTTCAAAAAAAACACACAATTTTTAGTCAATTTGTTGCGATTTCAGGTGTAATATCACGAAAAATAGGTAACGAATCTCTTTATTTTTTGTTTGTATTGATTGATGTATTTATTAAATGTATAATGATAAAAAAAAATTAACTGTTTGCTTTGTGTTTCTCCTGGTAAATCACTATTTAAAAACTATCCGTTTTTTCACTATTTTTCAATTTTGACGGAAAATAAAAAAAATCTATATTTGCCATATTTGCAAAACATGTTCTTTGATTATTTTTTTACATAATTCAAAAGGTTTTATCTGCCCGTACGTGCACGTTTAGTTTCTAGAGGTAAAAAAGGTTAAAAAGACATGGTTGCAGAAATTGTATGGCGTCCATCCCTTATATGTTTTGACTGACAGTAGTTTGATCTAATAGTTTGAAAAAAACTACTCATTGAAATTAGCAGGTACGTACCTCACTTAAACAATACTTTGGCGTACAAATGGTCAAGGACAATATTGAGTTATGGTCCCTACAGGTAGGCACAAATCTTATTTAAACACGTGCATAGTATCAAAATTGCATTATTCAGCCTAAATCCATATGTATGCAGGGAACAGGTAAATTTTTAGGCATGGTAGCATAAGCCTATATATTACAAAATAAGCATAATGCCTGATTTAGTCTACGACTGCAAGTTGGCGCAACAATTACTGAAACCATTAAACAATTTAAGTACTGAAAACATGGCGTTGAACAATTTAAAATTATTTGAACTGTTTAGAAAGTCAACCACACCAAAGTTTTTCACGGAAACTGCTTTAGAAGAACTTGATAGCTTATACGGAAATATTGAGAGAAGCAAATTATAAAAAATAATTTTTATCTGATATATGCAAATATTAAGGCAAAATGGGTGAAATCTAATCGAACCATTCAGAACTTCAACTCCAAATACGAGGACTGGCTTAATGAAGACACCATCCTGGATATATTGGCAGTAGATAAACCCACCACATCAACCAGAGGAGCAAAAGGAAGGCCAACAAAAAGTATTGAGGAGTGTTCAATTTTCACAAGAAAGAGTACTTGACCACGAAGCATTTATCGGACGCGCTGTCTATTAAATATACAAAGGATAGTGCAAGAGTTAGGTCGCAGATAACCAAATCTGTTGCGATGCAAGCCCACTGCGACTAAAAAGGATTAAGGAAAGCATTCCCATATATATAATTGAGTACCAGTCTTTGCCAATTGGAGAGCTTTCTGAAGAAGGACTGGAGTCTCTTAACAAGTTTTATAAAAAATATAGATTGCAGAACACATTCAAAGCATCAAGGGTAAGGCAAAATGAGGACCTCTTCAACATGTTGGCAGCATCTTCCGATCCACTTATTTCTTCCCTGCGGCATGTGAAGTCACGAATAGAGTTACAAAATAAAAAAAGTTTCCTGACGAGCTGGCCTAAGCAACCAACGAAATGCGCATAGGAACTAGCTTTCCCACAACAATAAATTTCAGTGTTTTCATTTAAAAAAATTGGGATTATTAGCACATCATTAATAAATGAATTAATTAATAAAATATTTCATTCCCAAAAATAATTTTTGATAATAAATTTGCATGTGCCCGGCAAATAAAAAACTGAAATGGCAAGCTGCTTTATTTAAGCATCTTGTTTTTTTAATTTTGTTTTTTTCTTTCTATCCTCTTACAACTACGATTTGTGTTGGAAAAAACCCAGCCAATTGTAGGGGAATGTAAGAAAGAAAAAATTGACGGTTTATTGTTGTGACTTTGTTGAAGCTTTGATATTGTTACATTTAAGACCAGAGTGTTTTAAAATTCTTATTCACTTTATGGTCTTACTTGTATAATATTTTTAGCTTTTCTAAAGTATTTGGAAAAAGTTTCCTGACGAGCTGGCCTAAGCAACCAACGAAATGCGCATAGGAACTAGCTTTCCCACAACAATAAATTTCAGTGTTTTCATTTAAAAAAATTGGGATTATTAGCACATCATTAATAAATGAATTAATTAACAAAATAATTATAGTTTAGAAATAGTTAGTCTTTTAGATATACCTTCTCTTACGAATTGTGATGAATATTTTACAGAAAATTGAAAAAAAAAAATATTTTTTTTTTTAATTTGTTGGATAATAATTTAAAACATAAAACCCTAAAGAAAATAAATAAAAACAATTTAAAAATGTAAAAATAATTTTTTTTTAGTTGCCATAAAATGGATTTTTCTACTAATTTTAACTTTGATAACCCATAAGTAGGCCCCTACAAAGCGTAGCACGCTCATTTCATAGGCTGAACAGTTATCTATCATATGCTGTTTAAACTGTTCAATTATCTTATTCGGTTCAAAAGATATGATTTTTGCAACGAAAAAACTCAAATGGCGCCACTGTGTGACGTCCGGTTTTAGAGAGATTAATTAATTATTTATAGCTCTCCTATATTCTAACTGTCGGTTGAGGATATCATAGATTCGGCCGAATATAGCACTCTAACTTGCTTTTACTGCAGTACATTTTGAATGGTTAAATCTAGCAAGAAAATGATTCTGTAAAAATTACAAACCGATATGTGAAATATTAAATCGCCAATTACGAAGAATTTTTATTTTGGAAAATATTAAAAAAAAATTTTAAATTTTTTATGCCAAATAATTTTGGAGTCGAAGTCGCGAGTTGTTGTGGGTACTACGACTCCGACTCCGGCTCCGGAACAAACCTCAACTCCGACTCATCAATTTCAACTCCAACTCCACTGCCCTGATTTAAACTCAAAAATACTTCGTATAAACCCATGCGAATTGTTATTAAAATTAATTTTTTTATTTTTTAAGCCCTGCATCAAACGAGAACATTGTGGGCATTCTCACTTGTGACAAAAAAAAAACCAGACAGATTTCTTCATCTATTCATCGCGAATTAAGTAAACCCTGTTAAAATTAATTTACAAAAAAAAAATAGAAAAACAACATTTTTATATGACCTCATTTTTAGTACGAGTATATTTGTACCCTAAATGTACATATTCATTCACCCATTAAACATATTAAGTAAATGACCAACAACAACAACGCACACATACATTAAATTTATAATTTATAATTAGTCCCAGTATTAAAAAAATCCCTTTAGAATTAAATTAAATGATTATTATGAAAAGGCAACGGAAAACAAACAAAAGAGCGAAACAAGCAAACAAAGAATTAAATTACTTAACATGTTTAACCTTTTGATTCACTTAAAAGGACCATATAGATTGTAAACTTTAAATCCCCATAGAAAAATAAATAACTTAACAACCAACCAACAGAGCCAACAAAAACAACAACAAACATGAAATAAAATAAAAAAAATATTAAAGAATGAAATTTACGAAAATAAAACAACACATGATACCACCGATCAACAGTAACAATTTTTCCCACTGATTTATAATCCATAACCTTGCAAACTTTCCTCAACACGAATACAGATCCTGACGCACACTTACACGGGAATACACAGATTTTCAACACAGTTATGTATATATTTCTATACCATGTAAACATTTGTTATCGTAAAAGTTCAGAAAAAGAATCGCTAATCCATTACAGTGTTCGTCAATTACATCAGAATTCATCATAATTCATCATAATTCCTAGTTTTCGACGAGAGGGCTTGTTCACAATGAAAGCGTCGCGTGGGATATAAATAAAAAAATCTTCCAGAAGACAGAGAGAAGACTATTTGTTTAAGAGTCTTTGAAAAGTTAGTCCAAATATCAAATGTGTCCTCTATAAAGTACACGTCATATTTAACTCTAATGCATAGTTCATAGCCATCGTACAGACTTGCAATTTTAGTTGCAGCAAATCTTGACTATATCATTTATTCTGCAATTCTGTTCTGTTTTTAACTTGAAGTTGGCTGCAGGTATATTTGTATTTATACATAAAATACAAAAGGGAGAAGAGGAAAGACAAGATAAAAATACAGAAATTGCAAAACTATAATTTCATAATCTGGACACTAATGCAATTTCAAAGCAGAATTTTAAAAATTTCAGCACTTAAAGTTGCAAGTCTGGACGATGGCATAGCAGATTCTTTGTTCTGTTACGAACTTGTGAAGTGAATTTGTCGGAAATAAAAATATATATTAATATATTAAAATAATTTGTTTATATGCTGCTACAAATACATATATTAAAGTAGATGATGAGTGAAAACAAGTCAAACCATCATGTCGTTCGGATACAACACCTCTGATTTCAATGAAATTCACCACAACTGTTGTGCGTTATTGGACTTTAAAAAAACATAAATTTCGTAAAAGATGTGAAAAATGTTAAAAAATCACAAAAGTCTCCTTACAAAAGGGGATAGAACTTTTGAACTAAAGGTGAAGGTGCACTCTTTAAAACTATATGCATATTGTGTTTTTTAAGAAAAGGTCAAAGGTCATTTTTTGGGGTCTTGAATTAAAAGGTCCATATCTGAAAAAGTATACTTTTTAAAATTCTTAAAAAAATATATGTCAAGTATTAGACCCTCGATTGGTGTCAGAGTTATAGACCTGAACGTGATCCTAAGTATGTTTTGAGTTCATACAAGACAAACCGTTTATGTTTTCTGCAAATGTAGAATAGGGTCTAATACTTGAGTCTGCAATGCTGCAACAGACACAAAATCTACAGAAGCCAATCTTCAAAAGATTTTAGCACATTGCGGAAAAATGTTACTCAAACCAATTCTGCTTTGAAGTTCGGATTATCAACTTTCCATGCACGCATATGCTTTTTAGAATCGATACTTCATCTTTCAAAAGTGGCAAGGAAGAATCGATAAAGATAAAGTAAGCACTTGTTAAAGAAAAGAAATTAGGCATTCAAAAAAGGCTTAAATACGAGCTGGTACTACTTGTAGATGTTCCAAAACCAGGATTTGACTACACTAATCATGGCAATACTTCAAGAAGATTTTTCTCGGACCCAGCAACTGTATCGGAAATCGCTGAAAAAACAGCACAAGCCCACAAAAGGTTAAGTTAAGTTCCCGTTGTGATACCATGTCACAACATCTTCCAAGGGTCCTATATTACATGGCTGCTTATATTCTCACTAAGCCACCCAGTCAATTCAATAAAGGATTGGATCCTGTTTAAATCAGTATTAGAGATACACGGTTTGTCTCTTAGGGTTCTTCGACCAAACAGTTTAATTCACATAGGTTATTTTAAGGGAGCCCTATCCTTTGGACGTGCCTCCCAATGGGCCAGTGGCAAGCTATAACAACAGCAAAGTTTCTAAGGTGAACATCTGTAATGCTCGCCTTGTCCTTTTTTCATCTATGATGGGCCAAATTTTCCTGGTGTCCACACCAGTGGTTTCATCAAGCTATCTCTGCCCGTCAATAAGATGAAACTTGTGTGCAGTAAGTTGTTTACTCCTTGGAAGTGAAACACCTATATCATATGTTAAATCGTTTTGACTTAAAGTGGTGCCTCTATGTGCCAATGAGTCCGCCAAACAATGGAAACTGTCTGTCACTGTGTCCGGGGACCCACTTAACGGTAACCACTGAATGTCTCGTTATATCCTTCAAAACCATCCGGCATTCTTGGACAATTCTCGATGTACTGAACACATTCTCCAGGGCCTCCGTAATAATGTGAATATCCCTGCCAGATATTATACCGTACCATCGTGGCCATTATTTCGGCCTGAATGACACTGAAGTGATTCGGCAGCCATATAGGAATATTCTAGTTTAGCTCCTCGGAGTATGTGCCAGAACCGACACCATAAAGTGTCTTTGACCCTTCAGTGAATATCCAAATCGCATTTGCGGGAATTCGTAGGCCATCATAGTGAACCACGTTCTCCAAAATGCTAATGGTGAATCTAGGATCAAAGTTTGGCTCAGATGTAACATATTAACGTCCATGTTCGAATTTATCTCAAAAAGGATTTTAGCATATTCGATATTGTAATCCATCCATGCGCTAGTGAATGTCTGGTGGTAACCAGTTCAAGATCTTAAACAAAGCCTTAGACAAAAAGTCTGCCACTTAACGAGTATTTGATATATCAAACTGAATGTGATAAAGAAGACCAAAACCAGATGTGGAAACGTTTAACATGAGCGCCTGTCATTTGACCTAGTCTCAAGTTGGATCTTAACCACTGTACTACATGCTATATGTGTGAGAGGCACCATTACATACAGGTAGCAATTTTGAGTGTATAACCCGTCCAAATTGCGCACTCGTTCCTTGTTTAAAAGATGGAGCTATCTTATCTCCACTGCATTTGGAAAAATGCCAGCAGCTTTTTAGCAGGTAGTCCTCCCTCAGCTGAGCACAGGCCGAACAGTCCCACAAGTAGTGTAAATCTCCTTATTGGTCCTTTCAGATATATCCCTTATCTCGACTAACGGGTTTGAACCACAACCACCGCGTTATCCCCGAAAGCAATTATCCTTAAAGAACAGGTAGCATGTCTCGAGAGAAGCATACGAAGGCGTCAACCAATGGTCAGACCGTTGGCATGCCACCGGGGGCTGCTGAATCTCGTAGTACCAGATAAGATATCTGGGCATCCGCGATCTACAGAGATTTGTTTATTTAAAATTCTGACCGAATTCCAGGTATAAATTGCACCTAATATTCCCCGGAGGATGTAATACCAAGTGGTGATACATCCTGGAGATAATCCTTGTAACCGCCGGCAGGACTAAAACCAGATAATTAAACTACGATTGTCTTTTTTTGACGTGTCAAATCTTCTGCTATCCTCCCGAAGTGCGGCAGAAGCGACGTCCTTACAATCACTCAAAATTACTTAAAAGTTTGCTGGGTAAGAGAGTGCGCAATATTTTATTCTACTAAAAAATAACGGGACATAAATAACGACACTATGCAACACCTCGTCGTCGCCATCGTAGTATGCATGCATGAGTGACTTGTGACTGGATGCCAAGACTGCTTTGGTTGTTTGGTAGCTGTACTGGTTAGTTGGCTGACCACAGTATGACACAACCACGTACCACCTTTTACAGCATATTTTGTGCATGCTATTTTGTGGAGCAAACAAATGTCTCCATGTAAATGTTTTTACGCACACGGTTACATTTAGGAAGAATATCTGTAAAAAAAATTCATTTTTGGGCACAAGGACTTACAAACACATGTGATCTCGGGCCGCACAGTAGGGTAATTTTTGAAAAGAATGAAATTATCAATTGTGATTTTTAATTGAATTTTTCTTATCAAAAAAAAATTTTAATTCGTTTCATTTTGTAAATTTCTTCCTTCACTAAAAATAATTTAATGCAAATTAAGTTTGATGAACTTAAGAATAATTAAAATTATAAAAAAACTTAAATTAAAAACCAACAGTTCAATTAAAAATTACAATATAAAATAGCTATGGTACAAGCCCTATATGTTTACATTTGTCCTTCAAGTTGTACAAAGAAAGGTCAACTAAGAAAATACAAAAAGGAAGAAAGCATAATAAACAAATGTGCTTCAGTTTTCAAGAACGAAGCAAATGCAAAATTATAATGAAAGTTTCATGAACATCATTATTAAGTTTCATGCAGATGTTTATTATATATTAAAAATAAAAATAATTAAAAAAAAACAGTTTACTTGTATAGTATGTGTCACAAGTTTCGTTTACCAGCAGTTTATAATCCGGCATTACATATATAATCGCAATTAATTTCTTTTTTGTTTTTAGATTTTATATGGCGAATAAATACAAATTTTTTATATTTTTTACTTTTTTTTTTGAATTTTTTTTTATTGTATAATTAATTGCCTGTCTCTCGATATCAAACGAAAACTTCGTTTGCATAACTTACCTTAAAAACTAAATTTTAAAATTAATTTTTGTTTTAAATAAAAGTTAAGCGAATGAAAGTTTCATTCGAAATCGAGGGACAGGCATTAAATTTGAAATTAAAAGAAACAATAAAAAGTTAGAATGGAATTACATGTAATATGTTTGTGCATATGAAAATATGTATTGACATAGGTATATTAAGTTTTTAAATGTGGTAATAATTTCAGCTTGATACGTTCGATACATCGATATTTTTAATTAATAAATATCGATAATAATTAGTATTGTGGTTATTTTGTTGAACTATTCATGGTTTTTAATCCAAATTTTTACTATTTTTAATTAGGCTTAAGTTCATTAAATTTAATTTTCATTAAATTATTTTTATGAAGAAAGGAATTTTACAACAATTCTAATTAATTAATTTTAATTAATTCTCCATGTTGTAAAATTCCTTTCTTCATAAAAATAATTTAATGAAAATTAAATTTAATGAACTTAAGCCTAATTAAAAATAGTAAATATCGATAATCTTAAAAAATATCGATACGATATATTTTTTCAATTTGCCCATCCCTAGTTGAATGTTTAATTCGACTTAAAGAACTTAAATATTAAATTTAAGTCCATAAATTTTTTCTTGCTAAAACGGAAGAAAAAATCTTATTTTTTAGTTTTTGAATTCACATTGCTACTGACATGGAAAACTTTATAATTTTATTTTTTTTATTTAGCTACAAACTGTGTTTCCTTCTTTTTTTAAATCCCCCACTGTGTGCCGCTGAGAGTATAGTTGTTTTTAGATGTTGATACAAGCCTGCAACACGCGTGTATAAATATGAATCACTGACTGGAAATTTCAATACGAAAACTAAAAAAATGCTGCAGCGGATGGGAGCATATGATATATTTTTTATAATATTTATATTTATTTATATTTGTTTATATTTTTGTTGGTGAACTATTTTTTATTGACCCTAACGTACGGCAGAAAAGCATTTTTATGCTCACTGTTGGATTTGCGACATTTATAATCCAGAGTCATGTCTGTGTCTTAGCTATCAGTATCAAAAATGTTAGAGTCTTAAACGCCGATAAAAATATTGATCTCATAAAAACGATTTTCTTATAAAACAATGCAATTATCACTGGAATTATTCTTTAATATACTACAGTCATATTATGATATGAGAAACATGGTATGCCCAAATCTAAGCCGTAAACAGACATCGTTTGAACTTGTGACTTATTGATTGTCATTAGGAATGCCAATCTAATTAAAAATTAAATGCGTTTGAAATTAATTGGCACGTCTGTGGGAATCATTGGAGTTTGGGCCAGCAAACATTATCGAAAATTTACCACAATATACCAAAATTATGGCTTCGATAACATGTTTAATATTTTTCTTGACCAATCATGTGCCATTGCACAGCCGTGGTAGGCGAAAATTCCGAAGTAAAATAACTGGAGATTTTACTTTCAGTCGTCGCAGGAAAATGTAGTGGGTTACAAAACTCTGTTGGGTAATTTTTTTTTTTATCATAAACTTTATCGATCGATTTATATATTATACGAAGTTTGAAGTGTAAATCGTTGACGTTCACATTTTTAGCTCCCAAAATGGCTCTTTCTTCAAGCCACGCATGATTTTTGTTTTGTTTGGTAAAATCAGAACATATGGGGTAAATGGGGGCATTTGGGAAACAACAATGTGCAGAAATTAGTGGGTAATTTTATGCATCTAGTTTTTTCATAGACAACAACTTTTCCCTCGCCGATATCTTAAAATTAGTGTATTTTTGATCCCAAATAAAATAAAGGCGAAAAACGTGTTTGCCAAGGAAATGGAAAAATAGTTTCTAGATAGGGACACCCAAATGACCTAGCGGTACGAAATATACTTTACGACCTATTCTCATACTTATCAAATATAAAATTAAACAAAATTTCATCAAAAACGGTTGAGCCATTTCGGAGTAGTTCAAACAAAAAATTGTGACACGAGGTTTGTAAAGGGTGCTTAATCGTGAGTTTTGATTTTCAATATGCTTTTTTTAAAGATTACGCGTGACTCATATCAAACTGCTTCGTCATTTTTGTTCACTATCGTTTGGCAACTCATTATGGAAAGAAAGACTCACACCACAACAGCGTCTCCAAATTGTTCAGCTGTATTACAAAAATCAGCGTTCTGTAAGAAATTTTTTTAGTGTGATATGAGGAATTTACGGTGCACATATAATCGACCTACTGAAACCACTATTGCCAACACGATTCACAAATTTTACTCCCAGTTTTCATTAGTGGATGATACTTAACCGATTAGACCACATCCAGTGAATATAGAGTACGCGAAGATCGGGACGAATCGATTCTTCGTCATTCTCAACAGATTGGCTAGTCGTATTCGATAGCTTGGCCTCCTGGAATTCAAAATTGGACACCTAAATCGTGCGATATCACAATTTTGTACTATTTTCTCTGGGGATATGTAAAGTCTGAGGTCTTGAGGAATAAGCCAGCTATGATTGCCGCTTTGGAAGCCAACATTACTCGTGTTATTCGCGAGATACCAGTCGCGATGCTTTAACGAGTCGCCCAAAATTGGATCTTCCGAATAGATCAGATGTTGTCATTTCCAATATTTACATGATATCATTTTCAAACAGTAAATGTCAAAAATTGTTCATTCAACCGATAGTAAAAATTTAAGTTAACTTTCAAATTTATGTGTTTTATTTAACATTATGATGAATTACCTGAGATATATACATAGATTTCATTCATTGATAAAATTTTACTTGTTTAGGATCCCAAATAAAAACTAATGGGTCGATTAGGGATGGCGACTGAACTAAAGTTGTGTTGCTAGTAGCGAAATAAGGCTACGCCGATGATGTTAAAATATAAAAAATTGTTTTCTTATTTTATATTTTAGCATCAGTGGTGTTGCCGGATTTCGCTGCTGGCAACACAACTGAAGTTCAGTCGCCATCCGTAATCGACCCATAAGTCTTTTTTTCAATCTCAAAGCTGGATTGAAACTTTGAAACTTGATTTTTTTTAAAGAAATTGATTGGCCGGTATAGTTGTTAGAAATATATAAAATTTAAAAAAAATACTGAACCCCTCCTAGGCAATGCATTGTACCGGAGCTAGGAAAATAGTTTATGGAGAGTAGAAGATGATCCTTCCAGATTTGGATTATCAGAACGCCTGAAATTATTCCACTAATACGTTAAGGTCAAAGAATATATCTGAATGAAATTAATTTGTGATTTGTTGCTGATGAAATTCGCGATAGATTTCGAGACATATTTCTTGATCTCATTGAAGCAAAATCCATTATGATTACAGAAAAACAGGATAAGACATCCCACAATGCGTCGATGCTAAAGTGGACCAATATGGCTGGATAACCTAATTTTTTTTAATTTTTTTATTTTTATAAACTTTTCTGTCTTATAAACGCACATCAACCGACCTTAAACCGTGCTGGAATTAAGTCCGTGTGCAAAGGTTTTTTGGAAACTCTGGGGTTTCAGTTAACAAAGCAAAAAGTATTTTTTCATTTAGATATTAAGTCTAGGAATGCCGGAACTGAAAAATATTCTTGAATCATAAATAAATACATAAAAAATTGTTTATAAAATTACTACACGAAAAAATAGGCCCAATTGTTTACGTTAATGCTGACAAGAGTTCCTCCCTATCTGGAACCACAGGAGTCAAAAGTACTGGACTGATTATTGGTTGCACGACTGTATTTGCAGAAGCTCTATTTTTCTGAAAGACATCTGCTTTTCATAGAAGTTGCTCTCCGTTCAATGAGGGAGTGCCTTTTTCAAAGCATTAATTCATAATTGGGGACAACGGAAATGTACTTTTTGACGAAAAGATACATCCGGGAGTCACGTGGTGGTTGTAACTTAAGCCCTGGAAGGGATATTCCTGAAAGTCCCACTAAAGAGCTGATTTTTTACCACTTATAAAGGGTCCGCCATATAACGTTTTTTTTAAGTAGTGCCTTTTTCGTGAATGGTAACACTTAGCTCATGTCTGATTTGACAGAAAATTAGTTTTATCCTTCCGCTGAACGAATATGGTTGTGTATACGCTTGAACAACGCTGGAAAATATTGCGACATTACTTTGAAAATCATGGTAATGTTGCAGAATGTGTGCGAAAATTGCGTACGGATTTTGGAAGAAGAGAAGCACCGTCAGCTCCGTATGTTCGTTATCTTGTGAAAAAAGCGAAACTGGCATTCTCATCGATAAACCAAAGCGTGAAAAGCCAAAAACAGTACGTACACCCGAGAATATTGCTGCTGTGGCAGAAAGTCAATTCACCGTCGTTCTCAACAACTGAACATTTCGGAGACATCATTGAGACGAATTTTGCATAAAGACCTTATTATGACGCCATTTGAATGAAATTATTTTCCATTATTAACCGGAAGGATTGTACTCTCAAATAAAAAAAAGAAATTTGAGAAAATATTCAGTAGTTTTTTTATAGCATTTTCCAAAAAAAAAAAAAATTATTGGGCGGACCCTTTAGACGAATTTGGACTGAGGGAGGCTTATTCCAAGGTGCTCTTGCTGCTGGCATTAGTTAAAAGCAGAGGAGGATAAATAGCTTCGGCTTTTAAACAAGGGGTAAGTGTATAAATTGCTGGTTTACCAATCAAAATTTCTGCCCGGCTTGTTGGTGCCTTTCACACTCTGGAGCGGTTGGAATACGCATTGTCCGCTACCCAGTAGTTAAGATCCACCATGAGGTTAGGTCAAATTGCAGGCGCACATGTACAATTTTTTTCACATCATCTTAATAACAGATCAGAAATTCGCAGTTTTTTTAATATTGAATTTTTTTAATATCGTAACTCAAATCCTGCTAAGATTCTAGTATAATGGAGAGAACTAGCTAAAGGTTAAAAAAAGAATTGAAGAATTTTTCTTCTATCTCGATTTGATTCACTAACAGGAAACTAAATCTTATGCAACTTTGTAAAATGCATTGCTGATTTATTTTTACACTATTCGATTAGTTTATAATTGCACAGTTCATTCAGTTCGCCTTAAACTATTTAAATAATTTTCCTCATCATTCATAAAATTCAATGTGGCTTTAAATCTATAGAGAACAACCGTGTATAAACAAAAAAAATTGTATTTGTATTTAATAAAAAATCACACGGACTGCTTTATAAAATACCCTGTAGGAAAAACTATACTGACTCACTATTGACTTTGCTACCAGTTCTACTGACCAACTGCAGACCAGACAATGATTTATGCTATAGACATTTATCATGTGCCCATTGAAAAATTCATTTTTGACCTTAGAACTCTTGACGAGATAGTACTTGTGGGTTCATATGCAGACATTGGAATTAGAGCTCCTCTAGAACATTTTAATAGTTCTAGTCTACATATATGAATATTTTTTCTATGTTTTTATAATGATAATATAAGGGAATTAATTAAAGCATATTTAATTTGCTTAAATTAATTAAAATACGTGAATATATTTTGATTAAATAAGAAGATTTAGGTGCTACGGTATTCAGTTATGGGGCACTGCCTCGGCTTCTAATATCGAAAAAATTTAAAGGCGCCAAAATCAACTTCTTCGAATAATCACAGCCGCTCGCTGGTACGTCAAAAACTCAAATATCCACAAGGATCTCAATGTGCCATTAGAAAAAACTTTGATAACGAAATATGCAGTAAAATATTTAAAAAGGCTGGAACTGCACCCAAATCCATTAGCTAGAAACATTTTAAATTATGGCGGCCACACTCGCTTAAGAAGAAGAGACACTGCAGCACTCACCCAATCAGATGAGCGACAAACACCTACGTATGTGAACAGAAACCGTGATGACGAAATCTTTTTTGTCTGGCACTGGCAGGACATAATTTACTTTACTGTATAAGGATAAGATTTGCTTAAATATGGTTTGTTCATGTTTAATATATGAAGATTCAATAAAAAAATACTTTAAAAAAAAATGTTTAATTTATAAAAAAAAATTTTAATTTTAAAGAAAAACAGGGGCTTTCCCTATAAACTTTTGCATCCTTTTCACAAATTCTAGCTTTACAGCTGTCTCCTTTTTTTTCTCAAAGACAGACAAAAGTGTAGACGCTTTGTTGACAAAAAGTCACCAAAATATTCGATAAAAGTGATGATTTGGACAAACTTGATCGCAGGTTTTCTACAGGGTTTTTTTGTTTTACAATTTTTTTTTTTTTTTTTGATAAACTACAAACATTTTTTACCAAAGGAGGGAGTCACGCGCCAAAGGAAGAAGAAAGAGTAATGTTAACATACGTTACGTGAAATGCAACAGATTTATTTGTAACAATGACCAAGTAAAAGTTGCTATAGAAATTAAAGAAAATGGTAGGAAAAAAAGTAAAGGGATAAACGTTCGTTTAACGTTAAAAGAAAAATGGCAAATGCACGCATTGATTTTATATAATTTCCAATAATATTTTCTTTCAGAACAATTCAGGTTTGCATCTTTTGGTTGCACACAGAACAGAAAAAATAATTATAATTGTTTTAAAACAAAAATGTGTGTGTTACACAGTCATATGTAGACAGGAAGGAAATGCAAACTTTTTTTTTATTCTTTCGTTTAATTTATTTTTTTTTTTTTCTTCTTAACTGTTACATTTAAAAAGAGAGTAAATTTGATGCTTGCACTTCTGTGCGTGCTTAACTTTAACAACTAAATGTGCATGTGTAAAAAACATAGACACACACACACGCACACAGTTTTATGTGGCCGGCTTAGCTAAAAGTATAGTGAATATAGTGAATAGATGGATGTTCGTGAGTTTAACAGACCAATGCACGTTGAAATTGGTTTTGTCAATTTGACATTATAATAGATTTAGAAATTGCTCAAGTAGTCGTACGTTTTGTTAAGCTCACACTTGCTGACAATGTTGTAAACATGTACTACAAAAATGGGGAAATTCAGGGCACTCGATACTAAAATTTAAAAAAAAAAAAAAAAAAAAAAAAAAAAAAAAAAAAAAAAAAAACATTCAGAGAGGCAAAATATAACAGCACAACCGCACAGAAAAAATTAAAAAATGATTTCAATTAAAAAATGTGTGATATTAATTAAAAATTTTAACAAATATAATCTGGGAATTATTTCGTTTTCATAAGATAATTTATTATATTCAAACTTTTTTATTTTTCGAATTTATTCTATTTATAAAATACATAACTTAAATTTAGCTCATAGAATAAATTCGAAAAATAAAAAATGTTGAAGATAATAAATTAAAAATTTTAATTAAATTTGCACCAGTAAGCAAATTAATAGTATCAATTAAACGTTTAATTCACTTGATTAAAAGTTTAATTCACTTGATTTAATTTTTAATTAACACTGATTTTATTTTTGATTAATGCTTTAATTGGTGAAAACCTTTGGAGAATTTGTTTTATGCTGTTAACAAATAGTCGCTTATCAAATTTAAAAACAGAATTAATTTTGCTAAAACTGATCTTTTCGAAATGCCTTTTGAAGAAGTACCTTTTAAAAATCGATTTCTAAAGCAAAATTGGGACTTAAAACATAATTCGGGATCATTCAAAACTTTTTCCTTAAATCGAAAATATTAAAATTAAGCCTGGGGCCTGATTCTGGCAGTCGTGATCGAGTACTTTCTCGACTCGAAAGCAATTTAATATCTTTTTATTTCAGTCAATAATGAACGTATCGGAATTATTTTTTCAGTGTTGTAAAGCATTAATTTGAATTTCACAATACTGAAAAAATAATTTCGATTCGTTCAGTATCGACTGAAAGAATTAGAAATAAAATTGCTTTCGAATCGAGAAAGAACTCGATCACGACTGCCAGCATTAGGCCCCTGATTTGTAATATGCAAAGTAAAAATTGTAAATGCCTGAAGCTAAAGTATTTAAATTTGGACCGGATGTTGGCCTCTCAGCCTCGACCTAAGACGGGATCTTTGGATATTCGAACGTTTAAGAGGTAAAAAAGGTGAAAAACGTGTCAATTCGCTAACCTCATATCTCCTAAACTAAAAGAGATACAAATACAATTTAACAATTATCGTTGTTCATTAAAAATATAAACGGACCGCTGTCTTTTACTTTGTTGAAATTCGACCCTTTTGGGTGAGTGAACGGGTAAAACCTGTAGTTTGGATTTTTTTGTCATCTCATCTATCTATAAAACCAATAAACATATAAATACAAATATAAGTTTGGTACTTTTTCGGAATTCGAACGTTTAAGGGGTGAAAATCATATAAGACTCTTTGGTCCCGGCGCTGCTCGGGCTTTTCTAAAAAAAAAAAAAAAAATTTGATACTGAAGAATTTGGTTAATTACTTGACCCCAGCGCTATCTACCGGGTCAAAATGTTATCACATTTATCCGATCAGATTTCAGATAATTTATGGTACAAGTTTGGTGTCAATCTGTCAAGCGGTTCTTGAGTGTTAGGAGCACATACATGGCAAAAACATTTTTATATATATAGAAGAAGATAGATATAATTATAAAAAAACAAGGTTGCAGAAACTAAAATAAAATTAGGCTTTACATCTCACTCCAAGTTACGTCATTTTACCTTAGATCCGTTTCTAGTTGGCATCTCCAGGTGTTAGTTGGTCTTCCAATACGACTCGAGACTTGTGGATTATATTCAATCAACTGCGTTGTTACGTCATTCGTCGTGTTTCTCATGCTGTGAATAAGCCATATTAATTTTTCTCTCTCTGATTTCTACCTCTAGAGGTTGATCGTTTGACATATCCCAAATTGCACCGTTGGTTTTGGCTGTTGGCCAGGAAATACTGTGTATTCGGGACAGACATATATTCACAGACGCTTGCATAGCTTCCATTTGACGTTTCGAAATCCAGCACGTCAACCCGTATAAAAGCACAGATTTTGCACTACTTTTCACTTTATACACAAAATCATTTCTAGTTTTCATTCGAAATCGATTTTTATTCCTAAAAAATTTAATTTTATTCCTTCCAGGAATTCTACTTATTTTCAATTTCCCTTTTGTTGGCTGTTCAGTTGCAAAAAAAAATCCTAGTAAGAGAGACTTATTTAATAACGTCGAAATGCACAGACACACACACTCAAACACATAGACACAAATATCTATATTACATTGGCCAGCAATGTCATATTGCATCAAAACCAAACTAACCTTTTCATATATTTGTGTGCGTGTGCTTGTGCATCAGCAACAACTAAGTCTAGGAATGTAATAACGTTTGTCACATGAGTTCCGGAAATTACCTTTTATGCATTGGATACACACATGAATGCAACACATGTACTCAACACACACACACACACACACACACGACCATAGACAAAAACAAATTCATGTTAGCAGCCAGCTTAGGTGCAGTCACAATTATGTCTACAACTAAAGTTATATATGTACTTGTAAGTATACTCGAACATTTAGTTTGCTGGATAAAATCTGCACGCAGGTGAAATTACGAGGGCAGGTTCAGTGTTTTCAAAATCTTAAGAAAAAAATACAATATCTAAGATTTTATTTGTTATCAGAGGGCAACAGCTTAATATCAATTTTTACTTTTTAAATATTTTTCGGACCGCTTTCGCTTTTTATGCGAAAAGGTATAAACTTAGTTATATAGCTGCATATCCCAAATAAGCAATGCAGCTCGTTACAATCACTAGAGTCCATAACAAGGGCAATAACAACAACAATAGCAGCAACAATTAAGGAGAAAATTTTGCAATCCTCTCATGCCTGTTGGCTCGCTGGCAACTACTAATCTAGACTGCTCGCTCAAACCCCCGAACTACATTCAACTAATTATATACTCATAGCTTATCAAATAACTGTTACATACACACACACATACACAAGCATATTTCTCAATATCAGTCCCAAAACTTTATGTGCTCAATTGAGAATGAAATTGCTTGTGTGTATGTGAGTCCAGCAGTCGTAGTCAGCCTGTTAATATGCAACATGTACTTAAATTCTTTCAATTTCTATTTCATACAATTTCAAGTAACTTTGAAGATGACGGCAGTATTTGTATGTGTGTGTGTGATTGTGTCTTGCGTGCTCTTGTATTGTTCAGCATGTCCTTCGCTTCGTTTTCTTCGTTGCTCGTAACAATGTTAATTGTGCTAATTATTGGCATATTTGTTGTGGTCTTGGATCGTTTAGGACAATTGCTTAGATTTATTTTGATGTCTTTGGTGTCAACATTTGGTAAATTCTCATAATGGCTTCGTGTGTGTGTGTGTATGAGTTAGTGGATGGTGTGTTTTTGTAGCAGTCAATGGAATTATAAAACATTTTCTGAATCATGTCAATTGTTGGCAACAGGCACTTTAATACACAAAAAAAGAACATTATTCTGCTTAGCGCAGGATAATAAAAGCAACAATTTTTTCTAATCAAAACATGTTGTAATACATCTGTTACATAGAAAATAATTTTGCTAAAGAAATACAACGGGAATTTGTTTAATTGCAACAATAAAAAAAAAATTGGACGGAAGATTCGTTAAATTTACAATCATGGGTTTTACACAAAAAGTCACTTTCTGCACAAAAAGTCACTTTAAGCCAGCGTTCGAAAATAGACATTAAATAATGTTCTTAAGTGTTCGTTGCTGTAAAAATACGGAAAGCACAAACGCTAATAGTGTTGACACAATAATGTTAGACACATCACTGCAGTATTGCTATATAAATACACGCCATCTTGATTGTTTTTGTTTGTTTTTTTTTTTTTGCTCCATATAGGATTGTCGTGCCATAAACTAAGGGAAAAAACGTGCTTAAATCCAGATTCTACGTTCAAAATCAAATTATTGCAGTATTAATAGTCTGTTAAATGCGAATATTCGTAATTCAAGACTAAAATCTTGATTTTTTTTTTAAGATTTTAAACTCGAATTCAATATTTTGTTCATTATAAAAACCTTAAATAAAGAGCATATTCTTGAAAATTTAAGAATACAATCACAAATTCTAATATTAACCCATTACTGGCCATTGTACTCGCACAGGTACAGGAAAACTCTAATATTTGCCATAAATCCAATAAGAAATGAGTTTTTCAGTGGTTGGTTTGATTTTATGTTAAGTGCGCAAATAAAAGTATTTCGAATTTTGCTTTGTTTTGCTTAGCCTTTTTCAGATTTTCTCAGTTTGGGAAGTTCAGTGATTATTTGACTCTGCCAAAAGTTTATAGGATAACAATTAAAAAACTTTGCACTTAATTTGCAAATAAAAAGGATTGTTTCACTCTAATTTAAAAACTGTTTTCATAAAAAAGTGATTTTCAAAGCGAAAGGAAAGTTTTAAAAATAAAAACGTATATATATTTTTTTCAGTATTTATTTATTGAATCTTCATATATTAAATATGAACTAACAATAATTAATCAAATCTTATCCTAATATCTGCTTTATGTCCTGCCAGTGCCAGACAAAAAAGATTTCGTTATCACGGTTTCCGTTCACATATGTAGGTGTTTATCGCTCATCTGATTGGGTACTCACTGCATTGTCTCTTCTTCTTAGGCGACTGTGGCCGCCATAATTGAAAATATTTCGAGCTAATGGATTTGGGTGCAGTTCCAATGATTAGATTTGTTATAATATATTTTTCGAATTGACATGGCGTTTGAAAGCATCAACCCATCAATCTTTTGTGGCTGAGGATTTAATAATCTAGACAGTGTTTTGGATTTTGTGGAAGGGTCTTCAAATCATAATATTTTTGATTTTGCGTGTTTTCCACCAGATGCAAATATCAATACAGATGAGGAGAACAGCGATGCTGAGGATCTTATCGCTAACATCATGCCGCGAGGTATTCCGCGTAATATAAAGGTTTTTTCAACTGCGATAGCGAAGCAGCACTTCAAGGGCTGCGAAGGACAATCCAGCACTCAACACCAAGTCAAACTTCTCCCAAATGGTCATAAAGATAATGTCTCATTCACTTGTTTATTTTTGTGAAATGGACTGATAACAACGCTGTAACCGTCGGATCAACCGATGAATTTCGATGGTGCTCGACCGAAAAAACCAAGACAAGAGTCTAACAGCCAAAATTGATTGCAGATTACAATTCAGAAATGGGTGACGTTGACTTCATGGTTAAGCACTAAAGAATTAGATGACAAAATTTCGTGGAAAAAGTGGTGGTGACCGCTTTTCACATCAATGATGAGTTCATCGTCGTCATCTCATTGAAGTTGTACAAGGAAGCAAGCAACTCAAAAATGGACTAACTGAAGTTTCATCGTGCCATCGTCCAGCAATATATACGAAGCCATCGCTACCATCAATACCTAAACGATCGGTTGTTCCTAGTGTAGCACCTAATGCTGGAAACCATTTTCCGAAAATAATTAAAAAACTTTACGTTATCTTCAATGACACAACCGAATAAGATGTACTTGTAAACTATGTGGCGTGGCTATGTGCGTAGAAAAGGAGTGCTTTTAAACATTTTCATACAAAAAAATAAGCATATATGCATTGAGCCATTGTAGCTGCTTGGGTCCAGCCTCAAAAACCTTCAAAATACACTTTATTTTTATGTTTTAATATTTTTTAAGTTTATTATGCTCCTTTCACTTATACTAAATAAACAAAATTAATGGTTTTTAATTTTAAAGAGTGTTGGCTTTTAATGGGTTAAGGTCGAATTTAAGATTGTGTTCTTGTTAGAAATCTTAAATCAAGAATTAATTCTTAAATTTTAAGAATTTAATCTTAATGAAATTCTTCTTTTAAGATCGGTTTTAAGAATATATTCTTAAAAATATTCTTATTGGTTTTTATCCGAATTCAAATGTCGAAATAAAATACATACATTTTATTCCAGATTTTCTTTATTGAATCTTCAGAAATTAAATATGAACTAATAATAAGTAATCAAATCTTATCCTATTACTTTAATTCAAGGCCTGCCAGTGCCCGACAAACATTTTTCTTATCACGGTTTCTGTTCACATATTTAGGTGTTTATCGCTCTTCTGATTGGGTACTCTCTGCAGTGTCTCTTCTTCTTAAGCGAGTGTGGCCGCCATTATTTGAAATATTTTGAACTAATGTATTTGGGTGTAGTTCAAGCCTTTTTTAATATTTTACTGCGTGTTTTCTAATCACAGTTTTTACCAATGGCACGGCACGTTGAGATCCTTGTGGATATTCGAGGTTTTAACAAACCAGGGAGCGGCTGTAATTATACGAAGAAGATTATTTTGGCGCCTTTAAATTTTTTCGATATTAGACGCTGAGGCAGTGCCCCATAATTGAATAACGTAGCCCCAGATTGGTTTTAAGATAGAGTTGTAAGATAGAGTTGTAAAAATACATACATGTTTTAATTTGTACACAGAAAAAAATTTTACCCCAAATAACGCATTAATCAAAAGTAAAATCAGTTTTAATTAAAAATTTAATCAAGTGAATTAAACGTCTAATCAAAGGCATTTAACGTTTAATCAACTGAATTAAACGTTTAATTGTTACTATTAATTTATTTACTGGTGCAAATTAATTGTATCAGTTAAACTTTTATTCCATTCCGTCCTATCAAGCGTCCAATTTCCTGCTCCATCCCAGGTCTAATTCCCCATCCTCTGCTTAGTAGTGTGGTTGAGGCAATAACGAAGCCCTTATATGTCCGATAGACCGCAGGCCTGGCTCATCACTCGAAGTGGATAGCTGAGCCCTTATTGTATCATTAGACCGCAGTTCGGGTTTATTTAAATGCTCTTAGACTAGTTGTAGTTTCTTGGCTTTAGAAGCTGCTTTTTCCTCGTCCGATTTCTCATCTTCTTCGAACTGGTCTGGGTATGATGGTAAACCGAACATTTCATACAGTACCGTTTCTATTTCATATTCATTTAGTATTTTCATGCTAATTTTCAGACAATCTGTAATATTAAAACAAGGAAGTGTTAGAGGGAATATTCTTCCCCCCCCCCCCCCCCCCCCAAAAATCTTTGTAACAAAAAAAACAATGTGCAAGATAAGCAACAAATATGTCTCATTTCTAAGATATTAGACATAAATCTATGAATAATAGTAGAACTTACCATACTCGGAGATAAATACCGATTTCGCTCGCAGTTGCAAAAATATCTGTTTTTAATTTACACAGCACCCATTTCGAAAAAAAAATTGTTTAAAATCTGTCATTGACAATGTTAAAAACAAATATGCATTTTATTCCTTTCAATTATTGTTGGCAAATCGAAAAAATAACTGCGATTGATTAGTTACCTTAAAAACTATATGAGCATATGCCTGCGGAGGCGCAAAATCGAACAGGACGAAAGATATGTATATGATCACAAAATTACTCGCTGGTCATAAACACTCCAATATGAGCCCCCTGCGTAATGCAAATGGAATTAGAATACACAAAATAAGCTCCTAAGTCCCTTTTCGGCAAATATAATCCAACCATTAGTGGAACACTTTTGGCAGAGTGAAACGCTTCCGAGTGCCCTTTAGGAAAAAAACGAAACCAGTTGGAGTGCAAAAATTGGAGGGACATCACTTAGTCAATCGCATATCTATGGTGGCAGAGATATAGATCTTGCATAGGCCACATCAATAGTCTTCGCATAATAACTGAGCAGTCAGCCGAATGGCAGTCGAATCTGTATCTGATATTTATATATTTCCAACGTGCATTTGACTCACTCCATCACTCCGCCATATGGAAAGCGATGCAGTGTAATGGAATTCCAGAAAAATTATTCAGACTCGTGGAATATTTGTATATGGATGCAACTTGCCCAGTGCTCCTTGAAGGTCAAGTTAGCGTAAACTTAAGCGTTAAAACTGATGTAAGACAAGGGTGTGCAAGGGGGATACCCTTACTGTTCAGTATCGTGCTTGATCTGAATATGAGTCAATCAACGAATCTCATGCATGGGATTACAATAGGCATGGCTGGACGACTCACTGATATTCACTTTGCAGATGACATTTGTTTAATGTCACACAATTAGCGAGACATGCAACAAATGTTAAACAGCAACACAGCTAAGGCGATTAACGCAGGACTGATTATTAATACCTCAAAAACAAAATCAATGCGTTTCAATGTAACGAACAGCTATCGCTTTTCTCTGATAGGGAAACAGCTTGAAGATGTCACAATCTTTTGCTACTTGGGCAGCATTATTTCTACTTCCGGTGGCTGAAGCGAAGATATTCAAAACAGACTGACTAAAGCTAGACAAGCTTTTGGAAGCTTGAATAAGTTCTGGAGGGCAGCTAACATTACAGTGTAAACAAACTGCTTTATGCCTCGAAGACCTGGATTTTAACGAACCTTTATATTCGTACAAAAAAACTACAGGTCTTCGAAAATAAATGCCTTCGCCGAATCCTCAAGATATTTTGGCCTCAAACCATAACAAATTCTGAGTTATGGTTTATAGCGCAACAGCCTCCAATTGACCATGAGATCAAAATACGCCAATATAGATGGTAGGGTCATACCCTACGTCAGCGAGCCAATTACATCAATAGGAAATCCCTTGATTAAAAGCCACAGGGAGCAAGAGGAAGAGTACGACCTTAAAATTCTTTGAGGGTTATTATTCAAATAGTGCTATCTGCAAAATCACAATTTCATAGGAGAGCGAAAAAACTTTTTTTCTATAACTCTAAGAGTATTAACTAAACTTCGTTTTACAATGTTATTCAAAATAAACGTCTTAATCATATGTCTGATAGCATTATTTACAAATTAAAAATATATCAATTTGAACATTGAAATAAGCAGATAGTACTATTTGAACAAAAATAAAATGAGCTGTAATGAATACTATTTGAGACTTTAATTTAAGTAACACGAGCTTTTATTTAAATAATTAGTTTTTTTTTAACAAAACAATATTTAATGAAAAAGAAAAATATTAAGAAACGCGTAATCATATTAATATAACACGAAATTATGTTTATTAATTTACCTATATTCGAAAGCAATAATTCGCATGTTTTAAATTATCATAAAAAGAATGATATATTTGCGGAATAACAGGCTTCAATGCTTGTAACTTCTTCCATTGCTAAGTTGAATAGGACGTCAGCCAGATTGTAAGGGATTCGCTTCTATATGACCGCTGTATGTTTTAATTATAGTCGGAAGGTTATTGTATTCGTCATCAAATCTAACTTTATACATAATGTCACTACTTGGTAGATATATGAGAGATTTTATTTGTGATACGGTGGGATCACTTTTTTATCGACCAGATCTAGGTAGGTAGGTAGGTAGGTAGAAAGGCTGGTGTGAAGTCTCCTTCATACCCTCACCCAGAGACCAATATGGTCCATTGTGATGCCTTGTTTATAGATAAATAGCTGAGAAAGAAGGTGAAGAGAAACAGCAAAAGCATTAGAAAAGATAAGAATAGATAAGAAAAGGAAGATCTGACCAAACCCGAGAGAAAAGCCTCACTCAACACAACACCAATCCGCCCTATGTGCGGTTAGCTCCCAGTCTCCTGCTGCGCAGCCAGGCCATCCCCATTACGAATCCTAATAGACTCTCGAGCCCACAGCCCGGGACGTCCCCTAATTCGCCTAGGAATCTGCTGCCCAGCCACCTCAGCCTGCTGCACTGTAGCCTGGGACAGCGGCACAAAATGTGTTCAACCGTCTCCAGCTCCTCCGGGTCCTCACACAACCCGCACATATCCGACACGTCGGATCCCAACCTCATCGCCATCCTGCCTATCATGCAATGACCCGTGATGATTCCTATAATGGTCCTCACGCAGACCCTACTTCTGCCCAGCAACAACTCCGAGTCGGACTTCCTAAGCACCGGCCACAGCGTCCGTGATACCCGGCAGCCCGTTCGGTTCCCCCAGACCCTATTGGTCGCGTCCAGAATCCATTCCCTAATCTTCCCAAAGTAGAATCCTATTGGAGGCCTAACCGCCTCCATATGATTAGGATCCTCCATCTCTGAGCCCTGTCTCGCCAACTCATCAGCAATCTCGTTGCCGTTTATGTTGCAGTGACCAGGCACCCAGCACAAACTCAACATATACTCTCCTAAGGCTCCCTCCAGAGCCCTCCTGCAACCGTCAACTAGCTTGGAGTTCACGTAACAGCCCCTTACGGCCATAAGGGCCGCCTGGCTGTCGACGTATATAGTGACCTCCGAGCTCCTATCAATGTTGTCCCTCATCAGTTCCACGGCCCTCAAGACCCCCAGAACCTCCGCCTGAAAAACACTGCATTCGTCAGGAAGCCTATATGACATTCTTATGTCCAGATCCTCAATATAGACCCCCGCACCCGTGCCTCTCATCTTCGAGCCGTCAGTGAAAATAGCAAATCCACTAAATAATCTGCTCCTACCTGACCAACTCTCCCTAGAAGGCGTTACCACCTCCGGCAACCGTCCGAAATCCACCCTGGTGCCCACGAAATCCGTGGAGCCGGATGATCCCAGGCAGTAACCTCCAGCTTCGATATCACCCAGACCAGATTTAATGGATGTGAATCTTAGCGTGTGCACTGTCGCACTCCATTTGAGTGTCTCCCTTCTCTAAGTACTTCTGCTCAATATTCTTATTATTTTCTATAGAAAAAACGGAGAGTGCATTCGATAAATAGTGGTTACGATTTTGATAGCCACAAACATCGGAATATATTATGATTGGTAACGTATCTGACAATCAACGGATCTTTAAATAATGTAAAGGGTCTGCGAAATAACTTTTTTTTTTTTGAAAATGCTTTAAAAAAAATACTGAATATTTTCTCAAATTTTTTTTTTTATTTGAAAGTACAATCCTTCCGGTTAATAATGGAAAATAATTTCATTCAAATGGCTGCCTCGGCTGGCCATGCAGTAGCCTACACGATCGGTCCAATTTTTAAGCACATTATCGATTGTGTGCAGCTGTATTTCAGCAATGGCTTCACGAATATTGTCTTTTAAAGCGTCAATTGTCTCTGGCTTGTCCGCACCCCACAAATAATAGTCCAACGGTGTCAAATCGCAGCTCCGAGGTGGCCAAACGACATCAGCTCTGCGGCTGATAATGCGATCTTCAAAAACAGCGCAAAAATTCGAGTGTAGCTTCGGCAGTGTGGCACGTAGCGCCGTGTTGAAAGCAAATGTTGCCAATATCCTCCTCTTCAATTTTTGTGAACAAAAATTCGTTTAATATGGCCCGATAACGATCGCCATTGACTGTAACGGCCACTCATTGCTCATTTTCGAAGAAAAATGGCACAATAATGCCTCTGGACCAAAATCCGCACCAAACAGTGACTCGTTTTGGGTGTATCGGCTTTTCAATGTATGCGTGCGGTTTTTCTGTGCCCCAAATGCGACAATTTTGCTTGTTTACATACCCGCCAAGATCAAAATGAGCTTCATCTGAAAAGATATTTTTTTTGCAAAATCGGCATCTTCTGTAAGTCGATCGCAGGCCCACTTAGCGAAGCGAAAACGCATTGGATGGTCAGTTGGCTTCAACTCCTGAACCAATTGGACTTTGTATGGCGTCATACCAAGGTCTTTATGCAAAATTCGTCTCAATGATGTCTCCGAAATGTTCAATTGTTGAGAACGACAGCGATTTGATGTTGATGGCGCTTCACGCACACTTTCTGCCACAGAAGCAATATTCTCGGGTGTACGCACTGTTTTTGGCTTTTCACGCCTTGGTTTATCGATGAGGGTGCCTGTTTCTTTCACTTTTTTCACAAGATAACGAACATACGGAGCTGACGGTGCTTCTCTTCCTCCAAAATCCGTACGCAATTTTCGCACACATTCTGCAACATTACCATGATTTTCAAAGTAATGTCGCAATATTTCCCAGCGTTGTTCAAGCGTATACACAACCATATTCGTTCAGCGGAAGGATAAAACTAATTATCTGTCAAATCAGACATGAGCTAAGTGTTACCATTCACGAAATAAGCACTAGTTGAAAAAAAATGTTAGATGGCGGAGCCTTTATAATACATGAAATAAACGTCGATGCGGACAGATTCCCATTACTCTAATTCCACCAGTAATTTGAACATTGATGGGTTGCGAGGTTATAAATTGTAAAGTTGTGAAGGCGCTGTTTATAGTAAATAGCTGATGCGTTTATATCGGGACATAGTTTTACTGCTTGTGCATCCATGGTAAGCACATGACATAAATAAATATAATAAATATTTAAATAACAATTTTTACTATTGACAAAAACTCATCCAGAAATTTTTTGCAGTTTTTTTTTTTGCAAAATGTCTTCAACGAAATTTAAAATAATTTTAGTTTTGATATGAAGACACGATTCCCAACCTTTTGATGTATAATATGTCTACTTTGTAATAACAATTTTTATCATTTTTTATGTAGATAGCACTTTTTTACCAAAAAAAAAAAAAAAAACGTGTATGTTAGATAGCACAATACAATATTTATCAAAAAAAAAAAACCTTTCGGAAAATGTTTTCCAAATTTAAATGCCAGATGCCCCTTCAGTCAGTGAATTCGTTCTATAAAAAACACATTTTCGAAAAAATGGCAAGAAGCACTATTTGAATAATAACCCTCGACATGGAGACACCAAGTTCAAGCCGAACTTCAAACTGCTGGATCAGCCTGGAATGAAGCCAAAAGAGCAGCATCGGATAGAACTCGATGGAGATCAGTTATTGAAGCCCATACACATATATACATATAAATAAGTTACCTTACCAACGAAGAAAAAGGTAATGGGAAAATTATTCCCTTAATATGTTTGCGAAAATTGTAAGTGATCACTTTTTATATTCCATCCTTGGAGAGATTTATATTCTACATTTATGCCTTAAATTGGATACTTTGCAGCCTTAATCCTAAAAATATTTAGACCTTGATCAATCATAACAATGATGGCCATAAACCCAAATGACATTTTATTTACTTTTTTACTATAAAAAAAATAACATTCAACTAATCCTCAAAGTAAACAAATATCAAAGATACTTTCGTTTACCAAATGCAAAGCTGAATTTTTTAATAAGAAAAAAAAAAAAAAATAAAAATCTAAAAAAATGTCCTAATGAAAAGATTTAAAATAAACATGTAAAATACCCATTCGTACATGAGAGCATTTAACATGTTATCCCTGCAACAAAATAATAATTTCTGTATTCTTTTTTCACATTTTTTATTTCAAATGTTAAACGTAAAATCCTTAATCTCTAATACACATTGAATGTTGAAAATAATACCAAATTGAACACGTTTGATGGCATTGGCGCTTCCTCTAAAACCTACACGCAAAGAAAAAACATGGTTGTGTTAAACATATTTTAAGAGCAACATATTATGATAAGATTTATGATTGTAGTCAACATATTACGATTATTATTGAATCATATTTTGACCCTATATATATATGTAATATTACATCATAATATTTTTCTGTTAATCCTAATTTGTTTTTATTTCATCATATTATAATTTAATGTAATCATATAATTATCATGTTAATAATAATAAGTTAAGGAGTGATCATATTGTTATCATGTTTATCATAATAATTTTTTTTGGTTAGTACCAGCAATTAGGGGATGACCCCTACTAATGCGTTGCATTGTGTTGGAACTAGGAAAATAGGTTATGGGAAGGAGGAAAGAAGGGGGTACTGCTTGTGAATATTCCACATACGAACAGTCAGTAAATAACTGTCTAATCGATAAAAAATAATCGAATTCTGTAATCACTCATACTTTTACCCAAAACTCAATTTCTTATATTAAAATTTAAAAAAATCTTTAATCGCTTTTAACTTCGTAAATAACTGTCTAATCGATTTAATAAGCTAATTCTGTAGTCACTCATATATTTACCCAAAAATCTATTTTTTATATAAAAATTAAAAAAAAAGACTTTAGTCGCTTATAACTCAATAAATAACTGTCTAATCGATAAAATGGGCGTATTCTTTGATCACTCATGTTTTTACCCAAAAATCAATTTCTTATATGACAATTAAGAAAAATAACTGTCTAATCGATTGAATAAGCGAATTCTGTGATCACTCATATTTTTCATATCAAGAAGTGTTAACTATAAATGTGCGAAGTCGTCTCTCAATCATCTTTTAAAAAACTGCTGTCGAAGTTGCAAGACTGCCTTTTTTTTTGGTTAGGACCAGCAATCAGTGGATGACCCCTCAAATGCAATGCATTGTGTTGGAGCTAGGAAAAAAGTTTATGTGAAGAGGGAGAAGTGTTTGTAAACATTCGACTTGAATTTATTCATGGTGAAAGTGAGAGAAAAGGCTTCAGCGGGAAGGTTGTTCTACATACGAACAGTCCGGCCAAAAAGCGATTTTTCTCTGTAATGCGTTGTACGATTCACCGGCCAATCGACCACAAAAGGATGGGCTCTTGAGGAAAAAACGTGTATTACGAACAAACACACGTGTTTCGGGAACCAGACAGTGCTCAAGGGAGTCTATAGAATTGGATACCCTACTGTCGCCAATGAGAACCTTCGCCCTCTCCTGCACGCGGTCGAGAAGCTCCAAAATAGACTTTGAAGCACCGGCCCACACATGAGAGTTGTATTCCATTCGCGGTCGGATATAGATGGAGTAAAGTATATCTTACACCGTTTCAAAAAACCTAGGCACTTGAATGCTTCTTTCGACACCTTAAATATATGTTCTGTCCATCGGACATCACATTGTATCCTCATGCTCAGAACATCAAGAGATTCTGTTTGCTCAATAATTATACCACCCAAATATACAGATGAGGCACCTTGATCCGTCGCGCGTTTATGCTTCAGTACGCAACGGCCAAGCGTATCATTCATGTTCTGTCTCATAGCACCAACATCGGACACGCTTGGTCTGTAATCAAATGAAAACGAATGGCAAAGGTTGCTGTCATCTGCAAAAGAGTAGATAGGGTTGGAAGTTTCACATAAGAGGTCATTTAGAAAAATAAGAAATAGATTAGGAGAAAGAACGGAGCCTTGCGGCACCCCTGAATGAATCTTGAACTCGTTTGATGAAACCCCATCTATAACCACCCGTATAGTGCGATCTCTGAGAAAGCTCGATATAAATCGAGAGAAATTATCACCGACACCAAATGCAACAAGTTTAGACAAGAGTGCACCATGCCAGACTCTGTCAAACGCCTTGGAAATATCTAAAGCAATTACCCTACTTTCGCCAAAATGGTGAATGGAACGACACCAATTTTCTGATAACAGGGCCAGTATGTCTCCAGTAGAACGACCTCTACGAAAGCCCTACTGGCGGTCGCTTAGTAGGTAATTTGACTCTAATAATTTGACAAGATGGTGATTTACCATACTCTCCATAACTTTGGAAAGTGCCGAACAAATTGCAATTGGGCGGTAATTTTCAGGGTTATTAGCCACTCCTTTTTAAGGAATTGGCGTTACATTAGCAACTTTCCAGCAGACGGGAAATTCCCCGGCATGGTATAAAGTGCTGAAAAGATTTGCTAAGGACAATTGTTTATGTCGAGATCCGCAAGAACCTTTTAAACAGCTCGAGCCCGAAAAAATATTTTAGGCATAGTTACGGATACTTTTTCGAGTTCGGGTAGTGGTTGACTGCTATCAGGTAAGTTAGAATTATTTGCAAATAATTCGGCAAAACAATTAGCCTTATCAACCAGGTTCGTGAATGTTAAGAAGTAATCATATTATTATCATGTTAATCATAATTAAATCTAAATGTAAAACCGAAAAATATTTTTAATATGTATATATATATGATTATTTACCTTAACGTAAATCTGTTACAGATATTTCAGATCATAATATGATGCAACTTAAACATAATATTTTTAACCCATTTTTGTCATAGGTCGCAATTATTTATAAATTATTTTAGAGAATTTTCATTCTTCTCCTCTAAACTAACACAAAACAATGGTCAATATTTTTGCACCATTTTCAAACAATATTGAAATTTTTTTTAGCATTGATATTTTATTTTGTGACACTTTACAATTTGTTTATAATGTACCTACAATTTCTTTATTTTTTAATTTCTTTAAACTTGTTTTTTAATGAATAACAAATAGTTTGATAGGCATATCGTCGGTCACAGGTTGACAACTCTTAACTCGCAAAAAAATCGAATCGGGGTATTATTTATTTTAATTTTTTTTTAATCTGAAATTATTTCAATACCTTTGTTTTCTTTACACCATCTTACAATAAATATCTCCTACTAATTTTGGTTTTTTTTTATTTACTTCCAACACGGTTTAGTAACGGAGTAATAACGTTTTTTTTTTTTGTCTCCTGAAAAGTACAAAAAAACATGTTAAGAGTTGTCAACCTGTGACCGCCGATATGTAAAACAAACGACACAACTGATGCAAAATAATTTTTCAAATGGCGCTAACAAAATATTATTAAAGTAAAGATATTTTGTTTACATTTTAAACTTATTATTAGTACACGTAAGAAAGTTATCATGTTATGGCTATTAAATATCATTAAAGGGTTGTGAGGAATTTAATATGTTTTCAAATTTATCATTATTTAGTTGTTATAAAAATGATTATTTTTTATTGAAACAAACTTAAATTTATAATTGCGGTTAACATTAACATGTTAACAGTTACTATAATATTGTTGATATTAAATAAAAATAACCATATTTTGTGTACGACAACAATATATTTTTACAATAAGCATTGTGTAGTTGCCGTAACCATGCCCAACCATATTTTTTCTCTGCGTGTAAGGATATAGCATGAATGCTTTTCTGGTTTTATTATTATTTCTTTTATTATTTGTTATGTCTGTATTTATGCCTTTAAAAGTTGTAAAAAAAATCCATGTTATACTTTTTAAATGTTTTTTTTATTTATTTACTCTCTTCTATTGCGAAAGATTACCTGGGAAATATTTAAAGAAAAATAACCACAAAACTTATCCGCTTCTAACGAGACAAAGTAGCGACAATTTTTTTTCTGTAAATGGAACAAAACAAAAAAAAAATATACCAAAAAGTTGTATGTGAATTTAGCAAAAGCTTAATTTGAATTGATTTGTATAGGAAGATGATGGTCGGATGATGTCTGGGGTAACAGGGACCAAAAGGAATTAAATCAAAGTGGAAGTTAGGCAATTGTCAAACACAAACTAAAAGGAAAATCATTGAACTTTTTTTAATTGAAATATTTCAAAAAAATATTTTAGCTGTTCACGGAAGGCTGGTTATATGGTTATTAAGTTATATTCACAACAACAAAATAAATTTATTTAATTTTTTTTAATATATTTAGTTGCTGTTAATATAACTACATAATTATATAACCTGATAATCCACATTTCATGAACAACCCAATTTTGCTTACATCTCGTACATAATTCACAAAAATATATTTTCAAGAAAAACATTTTTAAACAAATTTAGTATAATAAACTTTAGTTTTGTTTTATTCGACCTTTTCTTTATAGAATCTCAAAGAAATAAATACTCAAGCTCGAGGTCATAAGTTTTTTAAATAATTTTTATTTATTTAAATAACTCCAATATTTCGATGATATTCCTTGAATGTCATCATCAGGGATAATTAAATTATTAATAAAAATCAAAAAAATATTTTTTCCCCCCTTATTGTCTATGTAATGTAGTGTTTACTATCGTCGTCATGATTGTAAAAATTTCGATCTACCAAAGTAAAATACTATTTGGTTAAAAGATTGATGTTGGACTATTGACGTCATCCGGCTTCAATAGCCGAGTGAGTAAAGACGGCAAACCCCACTGAAGAGATTGTGTGGTTACAATCGAAACTAGTCTGGGCAACCTGTTCGAAAAAGCCTGGGTTCAAATCTCAGCGCATTCAATTATTAAAAATTATGAACAAAATTTTAATTAATTTCATGTTGAAAAATTCCTGTCGTTATAAAAATAATTTAATGAAAATTAAATTGAATGAACTTAAACCCTAATTAAAAATATCTAAATTTGGATTAAAAACCATTAATAGTTCAATCAAATAACCACAATACTAATTATTGTTAACAGCTTAGGCACGAGCTATGTTTAGATTTGTCCTTCAAGTTTTGCTAAAAAAGGTCAATAAGAAAAAAGAAAGACAAAAACATGAAAAACAAAAATGTACTTTGGATTTCAAGAAGAATTCTTGACAAAAAGTACGAAAAAACAGAAGTAAGGAAGAACATGTAAATCAATTAAAATAGATAATCATTCATTCAAAGCAAATTTCGATTTACCAAGGTAAAATACCATTTGGTTTAAAGATTTATGTTTGACTATTGAAGTCATCCGTCGTCAATGTCGGTGAGTGTTGAATGGCAAATCCTCTGAAGAGATTGTGTGGTTACAATCGCAACGAGTCACGGCAACCCGTCCGCGGAAACCTAGGTTCGATTCCCAGCTCAGTCAAGGACCAAAAATTACCAATAAATTTTAATTACTTTCATGTTGTAAAATTCCATTCTTCATAGAAATAATTTAATGAAAATTAAATTCAATGAACTTAAGACTGATTAAAATATCGAAATTTGGATTGAAAAAACCATTAACAGTTCAATAAAATAACCACAATACTAATTATTGATAATTGAAATATTTCAAAAAAATATTTGGGTTGTTCACGAAAGGCTGGTTATCAGGTTATATGGTTATTTAGTGATTCACAACTACAAAATACATTTATTTAATTTTTTTTATATATATTTTTTTGCTGTTAATATAACAGCATAACCTGATAATCCACATTTCGTGAACAACTCAATTTTGCTTCCACCTCGTACAAATTCACAAAAATATATTTTCAAGACAAAATGTTTAAACAAATTTATGTGTTGTTTTCACAATACAGGTGATTGAATGTGTAGTAAAATTTTTACAAACACTTAAACACTCAAAAGGCTGAGTGAAATTGTACTACACATTCAATCACTTGTGTTGTGAAAACAGTAAATTTGTATATTTATAAAACTAAAAAAAAACTCCGCCTTAGAACTGCCAACATATGGTATCAAAACAACATCAGTTCTTTGTTACAATTTTGATGTATTTAAAACACATCGTTTTCAATTCATAAACGAAATATTAAAAAGTATCACACGTTGTCAAATCAAGAACCAACCCAATAAAAAAAGTTTGTGTTTTTTGAAGCAGTTAAGACATAAAGCGCATAATCGAGCGCTTCAATAAGAGAGCTCTTATACAACAGTAAATGATAACGAATAAAATATACCAAAAAGCTGCTAATTTAGTGCTGACAACGAAGAAGATTTTAAAGCAAACAAAAATAAAAATATATTATGGTTTGCGAAAATCCTTGAAAAAAGGCATTTAAACTAGTAAAAGCAAAACATTAATGAATATGTTAAAATAGTTAGCCCTTAAAAATTCATTTAAGAGTGCTTTATTTGCATGTTTTATTATGTTAAAAGAATCGCTTATTATCAGCAGAAAATCAGGCATCCCGTCAGCTGGTTTGAAGCGATTTGAGGTATTAATTCATACATAAAAACTGCTCCTTTTGGAGCACATTTTTAACTGGGAAATGTCGTGAAATTTCAAGCAAAAAAGTAAAAAAGAAATAATAACAAAGCCCCGCACATTGGTACGAATCAAGAATATAGCTGGACAAAAGTCATAAATGCTGCCGGTTCAAAATATAAAAAAGTGGATTTCTGGATAGCTGAAAGTCTGCTTTAAAAGTGCTGATCATTTGTTTTTTTTTTTTGATTGCTTATGCGTCCCAATAGGATACACTAGCAAAAACTGTTTAATATACATACATGGTGTAGGATATCAAATGGTCGGGCTTGACAGACTATACTTTCTTACTTGTTTTTAAGTGATATAGAAATTTTAAAATAATTTTCAAATTCAAAAATCACTAAAACATTAAAAGCTAATGTGAACTTGTTAATATAATATGAAAAATTAATATTACCTAATAAACATCTGCATGAAACTTAATAATGATGTTCATGAAAGTTTCATTTTAATTTTGTATTTGATTCGTTTGTATTCAATAAAATGAATAACTACGAAATTTAACTTTTTTTGTTTTTATTTATTTAATTACGGTCTATGGACTAAAATCCTTACAGACCAATAATATAATCTACATTTTATTAAGAAGCTTAACTAATGGCTTACATTTAAGAACAAAATGATGTTACGTTTTATAGAAATCATTAAAAGTTTTGCATAATCTCCTTAAGGGGTCAGCGTTTGCATAATTAGTTTGAAAACACTGTAGATGAATTGGTGCGAAGTTCCGAGTTGATCTTAGAGGTACATTGAAGTTAATTGTCTTTAGCAGGAACTCTGAAGAAATTGAACCATTTAATAAATTTACTAAAAAAGCAACGTTAAGCACGATGCGTCTACTTTCCAAAGTCGGCAAATTAATTATAGAGAGTCTTGCAGAATATGGGAGAAGATTCACATTTGCATTCCATGTTGTATTTCCCAGACAAAATAAAAGAAATTGTTTTTGAACAGATTCAATGCGTTTGATAACAGCAAGCCCATCGTTTAATAAAAGCAAGCACGTCACGAGCTTTATGTACCATCATGACAATTTGTTTATTAAAGTTTAATTTACCATCAAGGAGAACTCCTAAATCCAGAAACTCCGTTACTTATTCTAGCTGATTTCCACCTAAGGAAAAACGACCATCCTCATTCCAATTTCGTGAAAATCGTGAAATATGTTTGCACTTTTTTAAATTAAGGGCCATCAGGTTGATATTGCACCAATCATAAAATTTGTTTAAATCACGTAAATATTTGCCGTCAGAGATATTATTATGACTTAGAAAAATTTTCACATCATCAGCATACATTAAAACATTGCAAAATTTTATTTCACTCGGTAAATCGTTTATAAAAATAGAAAATAAAATCGGTCCCAGGTGGCTCCCATGAGGAACTCCAGATTTCACGATAATATTTTTAGAGGTAACATTATTGAAGATAACACACTGTCTCCGACTTGATAGGTATGAAATGAACCAGTTTATGGTATTTGCAGTGCATCCCATAAGATCAAGTTTTAATAAAAGTAAAAACTGGTTAACTTTATCAAATGCCTTACTAAAATCGGTGTATATGACATCAGTTTGTTGTTTGTTATTAAAGCTTCTATTAACCAGGGTTGTCAGTTGTAAAAGGTTAGTTGTTGTTGAGCAGCAACTTCTGAAGCCGTGTTGATGAATAGATAAAAAAGACGATATTTGGTGACTAATATTATCTGTGATACATTTTTCTAATAGTTTTGGGATTGCACTTAGCTTTGCAATACCTCTATAGTTTGTTATGTTTGATTTATTACCGGCCTTGAAAATTATGTACGAATCTTTCCAAGATTGAGAAAAATAGCCATGCTCTATAGATTTGTTAAATATTATTTCCAGAGGAGTGGCAAGTGCATTTGCACAATTTTTTAAAACGCAGCTGGGTATACCGTCAGGTCCACTACTAAATGTCAATTTAACGCTTAAAATCTGTGATGTGCTGATCGGAAAAATTGTATCGGTGGGCTTTCAATAATAGGGTAGGGATATGCGGTATTATTATATTGGGCATCCGAGTAGGTCGTCGAGAAGAAGTCTGCAAATAAATTACTTATTCACAAATTGTTGTTAGATTCAACAGATTCATTAAATTGTAATCTGATCGGGATACAGCATATTTAGCGTTGTCGGAGAGTAAACCAGACTTTTTATACCGTTTAAAACATTTTTTTTTATATTCTTTAGATTCGATAATCGCTTAGAGTTCCATGGTGGTCCAGTTCTGGTGCATAATTTTACTTTCGGTACACATTCATCAATATATTTAAAAATAGTAGCGTAGAAGACTTGTATTGTTGAATCAATATAGCACGGTGTACCACTGATGTTAGCTAACAAATGCAGCCAATTCGTGTTAAATAGACGAAAGTTTAATTCCTCATAATTATCTTTTTTGAAACAGAAAACTTTTTCACTTTGCGTGCCTTTTGTTGATAGCAAACATGGAATGTTAATGCTAAGTTCAAGTGTGAGGTGATAACGGTTTTCTTGTATGACAATTGGTTCAGTGCGGGTTAGCGTACTGAAAGCAACGAACACACGAAATTTAAGAGACGAGTAAGATGCAGTTTTTTTGTTTACTTAAACAAGAGAATATGAATACTAACAACTCTGAAACAAAACACCAACTGAGTAAATGTCGAATAAGTTCATGGAAAAACACATTTATCAGTATTGCCAGTTGAAAAAAATTAAAAATATTAGGAAAGATAAAAAAACAAAAGTAACCATGAAGAGTAAATCAACAAGATAAGGAAGTACATTAATATTAAAATAACACAAATTTGACTTTGTTTTCAATGTAAATTAGTTGTTTTTAATGTAGATTTTTAAACTACAAAAAAATTTCATTTTATTTTCAAAAACATTTTTCAGCAATGTGTTTTGCTTGGAAGTACATAAAAAAGTTGAATTTTAGTTAAAAAATTTATTTACAAGTTACATATAAATATTATTGTAAAGGTAACCAAAAAGAAAAAATTACATAAATTTACTTAGTGGTAACATTGCTATTGAGTATTTATAGAAAAAAATGAGAGAGAGTAAAAACTGTCAAGCAAAAGTCGTTTCATTGAACTAAGTCTTTGTGTTTGCCATATGAAACGCAATGTGTTTGCTAGTAGCATGAATAAAACAACAGTTTGTTCAGTGGTCTGAATTTTATTTGAATACGAACTTCATTGAATAAACATTTCAGTATGTTTATAGATGAAGTTATTCATGCAGCCCTTTACTACCTAAGTTCGTAATAGTGAAACTCTATCGTATTTCCTTAAATTGAGCTAGAAGTTTTTAACTATTTTATCGAATTCAGTAGCCTCAACATCATAAAGAAATTGTGTAAACATTATAATGATTTTTATTTTCTTATTGATTTTTCTGTTAATGTCAATGTCATTAAACGTAATATTATTTTGCACCCTAATCAGTGTAATTAAATGGCTGTCTAGTTCTTTTGTTATTTTGTATATTATGTGAATTTTTTTATAATTGGTCTGTTAGGATTTATTCCGTAGACCTTAAAATAAAAAATTAAGATAAAAATTATATGTTTGGAAGCAATCATAACATGGTTATGGCTTTTTGAGGAAGGACTAATTTAACCATAATATGATTGGCATTGGCAAATTAATATATTTTTAAATATTTTGAGAATGATCAAAATACGTTGTCGAAATGGCAACAATATTGTTTCAATACAACAATGGTATGTTTTAAAAATTAAAAGAAATGTGTACAAAATGGCAACGAGGTGTTCTTTCAATTCGAAACATTATGCACTGAAATATGTTCAAGATTTCCGTCCAAGGTACGCCGGATGGATCCAATGCACTTACCAAGGCCCCGGGCGTAATCGGCAACAATCAGGTAGCACTTTCAGCATACTACTACCTGTTTTATGTACCTAGCCCTTTGCTTGAGAGCCTGTGCTGTAACCTGCACGACAAAAGCAGCTTTTGATAAAGGGCAAAAGCGGACTGAGTGAATTTACTACTTAATCTGGGGAAAAATCGATCCCCAATCTAACATTTTAAGAATATTGTATTCACGTGATACTCAAATCCTAAGGTATACTACTCTCCGAAGTACCAGATTCGACTTCAGTTATCCGCGGTTTATTTTAAACCACAGATTAGGGTATTGTCACCATATACAGCCCCCTCATATACTCAACCTTTGTATGGATATCCATCAAAAGCTAAGATTCTAACCAGCTTTATTACCATTAATAAATTCAGTCTCAAAATAATGTTTCTCGCTTTGGGGACATTAACGAATCAAATAAAATCCTTAAATTTTGTTCTAAGGTGAATTGTATTTTTACTAGGACATTTAATATAAGTCAAAACAAATAGTAGTCTTAAGGGGCAATGTCTAAAAAATATGACCAGAGTGGCAAAATATTGCCTCCACTATCTTCAAAAATGTATTCAACGCTTCGCGCAACTTGATAGTAAACCAGTTTATGATGGAATATTGTTAACTCGAATCTAGACATATTTCATTAAAACATCAATTATTGTTCGCTTAAGGCTTCCGGTGATTTAACCCTATTTGAACAGCTAATAATAGATGACTTCTTTCAGCGTTTATTGTGTAATATTGATACGAAATAAATATGTTCAAAGTATTGGTCTTCGTCAGCTATGATCTTTTACCACGTTTCCGGCATAATAATTTTTTCGGCGCCAAAAAAAAAATATAAAAATATGACTTATCAAAGTTTTTCTTGGGAGCCAAAATTTCATTATTATGATTTCGTTTTAGTGTGCTAAATTCCCAATTCGTACTCTTGATAAACTCACTGAAATTCATTGTTGGTAGGATTATCTAGTTTCTATACTTATTTCACTGTTTGCTTAGGCCAGATCATCAGGAAACCTTTTTTAAAAGAATTTAGAAAAGCTTTAGATATTATATAAATGAAACTTTAAAGCGAATAAGAACTATTAACACTCCAAGTTTTACTTGTAACAATATCAAAGCTTAAACAAAACAACAAAAATAACGAGTGAGTGTATTTTTTCTAAAATTTTTGTCGCTGACGTTTAATATCTGGTGAAATAGGCCGCGCTTTTTCAGACACTGTTTCGAAGCAAAAAAAAAAAATTTGTTCTTTGCACTATTTTCTTTAATGACTAAAGGTCTAATAAGACCTGACTAAAACATAAATCCATAGCCGTAACGATGACTATAGAAACCAAAAATCAATTGGTTTGCATGGTTATGTTGTTATGTTAAGTCACCTATAACCAAATACAGTGGTGACATAAGGTTGGTTTAAACAGCTGTTTTGTATGGTTATCATTTGAACTTAAATGAGAATAAATGACAAATGTTAATTAAATAAGTTATCAAAGACATAAACCATATTCAAAAGATAAGCCATCTGTTTTAAATCCATCTGCATTTTTATGTTGGGTGCATAGTTTAATCTTAAGTCATGGAAATTTAATACCGTTAGTGGTGCCACAGTAAAGCACAGAAATAAAAAAAAAATATTTGAAAATATTTGAAAAAATTAAATCATATAAACGAGAAAAAACTTCATTTGAGTGCGAAAATAATACCCGTATATACGCAGATTTAACTAATGGCGGGATAATAATATTACAGCATACAACTAAACAGACAATAAAAACCCAAACAACATGTCTGGGCGCACATCCAGCCAAATACAGCAAAAACGTTCTATTTTAAGCTTTTACTACAGGTAAACCTGCAGTTAAACACACACAGATACAAAATCAAATGTCAATATTTATCTAAACGATTTTTTCAATGCCACACGCAAAAAAAAACACATAAAACCCAGAATAAGAAATGAAAAAAATATGAGTAGAAAAAAGTCAAGACAACAGTCATAAATCTTTTGGAATAATAACCAAATGATGCCCTTTTACGAATTCTGACTAAAAAAAAAACTTTTTGCCACACTAGAGTACACAATTCCTGGTCTGTTGTGAGTTTTATGGTTGTTTTCTATTTTTTCCTTATTTTTTTGTTTGTTTAGAGCGTGTTTGGCAGATGTGTGTGTTTGTGTGTAAGCAGGTTTGCATCTTTCTCTACCATGATGTAGAATTAACATTCCAACTTCGACCAAAAGTTAGCGGCAGTTGCAGCCTGCTCTGACTATTTAAAGCAAACATTTTGTTTAGGATACGGCACACAAACATATAGACTTTTAACCGCACAAATACAAACACATCAAGTTCCACCAAAAGCTTCATTCATCAAATAACATTTTCAGTTACGGCTACAACTACTTCTACTAATACTACTACAACATTTATAGCTACAACAACAATAAACATCAGAATGCTAAACATTCATTTTATTGTAACGAAAATCAATAAAAAGTACGTTTCAAAACGTCATGAACTCTCCTACAAAACAAAAGAGGTCGATGATGATAAAATTTTGTAAAACGAAGTAAAAAACATTTCGTTGTAAAATAAAATAAAAAACAATGAAAAATTACATTAACCGTGATGTCATGAATGGGATGAAAACAAAAAACTACAAATGTAGTATTTACTCATTTAGTATAAAATGGGAAGGTCGTGAGAGAAATTTGGATTGAGTTGGAAATAGCAAACAGTTTACGTCCGTAGGCTGCACCGTTCAATTTTTGTGGCGATCTTGGTACCGAAAAAACTACGAAAACTTCTGGGGCCTAAAATTGGCAGTCGGACAAAATATCTGAAAATAGCCAGCATCAAATATCACAGAAGGCAGAAACTAAAATGTTGGATTCTGGAATGTTTGTAAAAAGCATTATATTTGAATTCGCCGCTTTTAATGCAAACATTAAAAGCTTTTTTTTTTTTTGTAAATGAAACGCTATTTAATTTATACTTTATTGACCCTTATCGTGGTTGGTGTAGGGGTATTTAGACGCAAATTTGATAAAATTTTCAGGCTTGTCGTAAAAAAAACTTATCAAAAGTTTTTGTATTTGGTAATTACGATACTATTTTTTAAAAACGCTTAACTTTCGGCACTAAAACGCCAACCGCGATAAGGGTGACTGTTTTCGGAGCAGCGTCGAACATGTTTCGAATCATGATTGAGTTCCTGGTAGGGCAGACAATGTGATAGGTGATACTTGTAGGTTCATCTTATAACTGAAGATGTCTGTGCCTTTAAATTGGCAGATCTTTAATGAATCATAATTTATGGTTCGATTACGGATGGCATCTGAACTGAAGTTGAGTTGCCAGCAGGGAAATCAGGCAACGCCGCTCATGTTAAAATATGATATAATTTTTTTTTTTTTTTTGTATATTTTAACATGAGCGGCGTTGACTAATTTTCATTTCTCTTTTGAAGCAACTTCCAAAAACCTTTTGCGTTTATACGATGAATTTTGGTTGCATGTCTTTTTTAATTTACAGTAGGGCCTTAATTTGCCGTAACTCGTTTAACGGTTAGCATCAATTAACCAGGAAATAAAAAGAATTTCTTTGCATTGATTTAAATTTTTGTTTTTTTACAACGATTACCTCTTTTATCCTAAATTATAAACAAATGTATCCTTTCTTTTGTTTACTTTTGAACAAAAAAAAAAAAATTTATAAACAAAGGAAGAAGCAAAAAATAATTTAATGAAAATTAAATTCAATGAACTTAAGCCTAATTAAAAAATATCGAAATTTGGATTAAAAACCATTAACAGTTCAATAAAATAACCACAATACTAATTTTTTTCAAAATTTTAAAATTTTTAGAAATATATATAAACATTTTGGTAATAGGTGCAAAATCAACAACTTGTTTGCTTAATATTATGAATTTGGAATAAATTTAGTGATTAGAGAATATTTTTAGTGTTTTCAGTGTACATGCTAGAGTATCCACTCGATTTGATCGAATAATGAAAATAGCCAAATTCGATTAACAAATAACTCGAACAATGTTTGTCAATTAATCGAGCAAATTTTATGTGACAATTTTGGGGCGTAAAATAGCAAATGCTTATGTTTATTTATATTAGATATATGAGATATTAAAATTATATTTTAAAATTGGACATGTTTAGTTATCACTTCTTTTTTTTCATTACGCACTTTTCGAACATATTTTTGCCTGTTTTCAGATCAGCTGTTACTGATTTGTTGAGTTAAAGTTATTAAGACCAACGACATTTTTATTGATGAGAAATAAAAAGAGTAAATGTGTACATATATGAATTTATAAAAAATTAAGCGGGAATATTTTTTAAAGAAAGTAAAATATTATTGAAGAAGTAACTAAAATTAACATCATGTATGTTCTATGTTACAAAAAATAAAACACTTACATAAAAATTTTTATGCTTACAAAACATATCCATGCCTCTTTATATATTTTGTTTTAGAATGAGCTTAGTTTGGAAGTATTTCACTAAAGATGGAAACAATGCCAAGTGCAACAATTGTCCAAAAATTTATAAATGCTCAAGTTCCTCCACATCTTCCCTTATTTATCATCTGCGTCAAGCACATAACACTAAATTGGATGAAGAACTTCTGCAAAAGCAACTAATGGTCCGCTGACAAAATATTTTAAAAAGGATGCACAGTCTTCCCTTGAAGAAATTATTTGTAGATGTATGGCGGAAGACGGTATGTCGGTGCATTCGTTAAAAAAATCTAAGGTAAAACCATAATTTTTAAAGTTGAAAGTTGGAAATTGATAGACAGTTTTTATACTAAGAAAAAAGAAGAACTTGTTAACGAAATAGCCGAAATTTTGAACGGTAATGTACGATTTTCCATTGTAGTAGATGAGTGGTCGCACATTTCGTACATAAAATATTTAAACGTAACATTAAGCTATGATTCTAAGAATAAGAATTTTAAGCTTTTTAATTTAGGACTTGAAGAAATGAAAAAAGGGGAGCCTCTGCAAATATTTATTCTACAATAAATAAAAAAACTTGTAGAATTTGGCATCAATTTCAACAAACATATAGTGGGATCTACGCATGATGGCGCCGCCGCAATGAAAAAATATGGAAACGATATATTGGTTGAGTCGCAATAATGTTTGAACCATGCTATTCATTTGTCAGTCGTTGATACATTTTATTCAAAAAAAGTTATTAGAACACCAGAAGTGAGTGAAGAGGAAAGTTGTGATGAAAGTAAGAGCGATGATGAAGATGAAAATAGCTCAACAAGAAAACGAAATTGACATAGATGAGGGATTTGATCTAAAATCTGAAATACAGAGTGTTGTGAGTCGCGTGCGTAAGTGTAGCAAACTTTTCAACAAGTCTACCGAAAAGCAGAAAAATTTACAAACTTATGTAATTATTCAAGAAAAAAAAAGAAACTCGACTTGTTCATGACGTTAAACATCGTTGGTCGTCCTAAGCCAATATGATTCAAACGTTTCTTCGCGTTTATAAATGTGTTAACCATACATTGGCAGATTATGGGTTGCCTGTTTTCATAGACAGAGAAATACTTATACTCGCTGCAAATAATAATACTTTACGACCGCTAGATGTTGCCATCAAAAACCGTTCTTTTTTACAGAATAACCTTAAAAAAAGGACATGGATGATTGTCCTTGGACACATTGTATATGCAGTTGGACGCGCCTAAAAAAACCTTTCTTATGATACCCATATCGTATTTGTTGGTAAGGAAACAGATTCTCAAATTAACAAAACGTGCAAAAATAGACCCTTTTTGAAAATGGTCCACCTCACGAGAGATTGAGATTGTAACACAGGTTCTCATGTAAATCTTATCTACAATTGTTTTTACTACTCCACATTTAAACTGCTAAGCAAAGTTTTTTTTTATAGCAAATTCCTTAATTTTATATGTAGTACTTGTATATAAAACCACAAAGCTCAGCCCACCCTCTTACCAAAAAACTAGAACAATAAAACTTAAAACCTCGCATTGTCAATATTTTCTCAACTTTTTAATTTTACCTGTCTGCCAATGAAAGGATTTGCGGGTTTAGCGATTGTCAGAAATGTTTTATAACTGTCATATCACAGTCGAATGTCCACAATGGCATTGCCATTGAATTTTAGTCATCAATCATTCACTCATACAATTTATGATGGAAAAAACTATACAGTTTAGTTTCAATATTTGTGCAATGTTTTAAAGTTTCTTACTCGTTTTTTGTTTTGCTCCTGTCGTTTTTTGATGCAGTAGACTTTACAGGGTGTATTCTTTAGAGGTGGAAAAATCTGTAATATCCGATTTCCATACACTCTTTCTAGAATATTTTTATAGCCTTTACCATTGGTGTTATCTTAGATCATGTAAGGTATATATCGTCATATGATTTAAAAAAAAAAAGCCCTAAGTTACATTGAAAAAATTTTACAGAACAAGCAACAACTATATGTATACATTAAAAACCCCAAATTTTTGGTATTGTTTTTATTAAAGAATTTGGCGAATAATATGTAGTTTTTGTTTTGATGCAGAGATATAACACATACGCCCTTGAGAGTTTATTTTATCTGAAAACAAAAGGGCCTAAGTCAGATTACAATATGGTTTCGGCACACCCAGAGAAAAAAACATGTTTAAATATGGTCACCTCCAACAAAACTATTTTTAAAGAAAATTGTAAACATATTATGGTTAAATTTAACCATATTATTGTCACTGACAACCATATTATGGTAAAGTTATTCCTCCATCAAGATGGCACAACCATATTATGGTTGCCTCCAAACATGCCTTGGCTAATAATAACTAAAATATGTTTATAACTTATTAAAGCATGGTTGGTTTTCAACAATAGCATGTTGCTCTTGGAAAAGAGGAAAATACTATTGTTAATTTCAAAACAAAATATTGTCATCGTACGTGACATTTGTACGCTTTCAGAGTGATAGAGCTTTTGCGCAAATAGTAGTAAATGGAATTTATTTTTATCATTATGTTTCATTTAGAGGGTACTATATATGAAAAGAAAAAATTATTTCATTCGGAACCTTGTTGTCCAAAAAATGTAGCAAAATAGGTGCATATCGTACGTGACATAAAACGGAAGTGATTTTGGGGTAGATGTAAAAAAATCCGAAAATCTGCGAGTTATGTGATGTATTTTTAATTTTTTTTAATTTTTTACATTAATCCACATATTTTTCCTTTATACTCCGTAAAATTTTTCCGGATGGTTTTATACCATGTTCACACGGACAGCAATATTCGTGTTTCGCTCTCCCATTCCTGTTTCGCGCCCCAAACATGATTGAAACAACATGTTTTGCCATACAAAATTTTGAGAGCGAAACAGGTCGTTTCATTTTGAAACATGTTACGAAACAGGAAAAATATACTATCATCTCCAATTTTGATAACAATTATCGTTAGTTTATCTGAACTAGCTCTCAAAAAAAAATCAAAACAAAATAAAAATTCATGTTAAATAAAATAAAGTGAAAATAATTAAATAATAATATTAATAAAAGTTTTAAATAATATATTTTGAATTTTTACTTACATTTTAATCTATTTTAAATAAAATCACACTAACAACACAAAAAAAAATGTCAACATGAAACAAGAATGAATCGTATGAACAGCGTGTTTGGCAATCGAGTTTCAGACAGCGAAAAGAGTGGTTTTTATCGTCGTATGAACATAGCATTATAATGAACAAAATGTAATATCGTTCGTGACATACCGTACGTGACAGATTTTTTCTTATAGTATTTACAATGTATCAAATATATTTTTGGTAAGTATATGTATACAAAAAATAAAACAAACAATTAAAAAAGTATAGTCAGTCAAGCCCGACCATATGATACCCTACACCATAATATTGTAAAAACAAATTTTTGAGAGTCTACCCTATATGATACCCATGGCCAATCATGATCGCCAGAGCAGAATTATGCTATGAGGTTAAGAATTATATAAGAGTTATTTGTGCGGAATATTATTAAGATACCTTTATCTACATGAGATTTGTTTGCTTTTCACCGATTTTAGGAAGGGTGTGTATATGGGAGCTATGGCAAATTTTGGACCTACCAGCGCAAAATTTTCTCATAACATAGTACCTATCGTAAAAGTTATTGTCGCCAATTTGTATGTCAATACCAACATTTATAAGGAAGTTATGACTTTAAAAGCTATTTCCGGGAGTGCTATGATCATATATGGACCGATACCAATAATAGTTGTTAAGATGATTTAGATTGCAGTAAAATAAATTTGAACAAATTTAAACTTAATACCAACAGAGTAAGATGATACATTTAGTAGTTGCATTTATAGTACTGGCAATATCGTACGTGACGACCTTTAAAAGCTTATAAAATTTTTATTATACCTATTTAAAAACAAATTCCGATCAATATTTTTTTGGAACAAATATCTTGCTTTGGTCTATTATTTTGAAACACCTACTACCGATCAAATTCAAATGACATAGACAAATGATGTTTTTGCACCACGTACGTGACATTCATATAGCATCCAAAGCAAACCAAAAAATATAACGTTAATCGACTTATATATTTGGCCTTTCCTCGTGGATCTTATTTATTGTTGTCGTAACATTAATTTTAAAGTATAATTCCAATGTTACCAGTATCTGTATTTAATCGGCAGAGAAGTGAAAATTGTAATGCAGTTACTAAAAATGAATCAAAGAGATAGTGAGTTTTAACTCTTATTTTTTGCTCTTTTAAAATTTTAATAAGCAATAAAAACATTTGCATAGTAAAATTTGAGTATTTTATTACTTTCTACTATATTCGAAAAAAAGTTTCAAGGGTTTTTATTTTTTGAGTCGTGGTTGACATTCTCTTGGAAATGCCCATATTTAACCATAACATGTTTAGAGGCAACCATAATATGGTTGTCGATTCTTGATGGAGGACTAATTTAACAATAATATGGTTGTCGGTGACAACAAAATAGTTAAATTAAACCATAATATGTTTACAATTTTCTGCAAAAATAGTTTTGTTGGAGGGGACCATATTTAAACATGATTTCTCTCTACGTGCACTTAGGTCATTTGAGGAGTTTCATAACAAAATGCAACGATTCCACTTATCAAAATGCAGCAATTTCAAATTTGTTTTTTAAATAACTGAATAACTAACAGCCAGACAAATTAATTTATTTATGAATTGTTTTTTACCACACCAAGTCTTTAAAAGAATTATCGATCGGGCTATTATTAATTTTTTTCATTTATCGAAAAATTTGTTAGAGTAGAAATGTTGCATTTGGTTATGAATCTCTTCATAACTCTTCGATTTTGCAGTTTTTGTAACTTAGGGATTTTTTTAAATCATAAGACATTATACTCTGTATGAGGATGAAGTTGATTTAACGATGTCCGTCCGTACATGTGTATGTTGAAGTCAGTTTTCCGAAGATCCCAGATCTGATGGGGATTAAGTTGTTATACATTTATGTCACATATACTCTTTTAAAAGTTTATATTAAAATTCAACCAGCTCCGTCCACAAATGGCTGAGATATGAACAAGAAACCACGAATGTCGACTTTACCTGTAAATCCCTTGTTGTTTTTTTCTCTGTTTATCTGGATAACGGAAGGAGGCAAAGTTTTCAAATAAGGTGCAAGCGTTTTGGTTATAATTGCACAACCTCTTAAAAAAAATGGGCGGGATTGGAGTATGTAAGATTCCAAATTTCCAAATTGTTGTTTGTACCTAAACTTGTTAAACAAAACACTACATCCGACAAAATGTGATCAGGATTGGAGCAGTGGGCGTAGCAAAAAATAGAATAATTTATATCATAAGACCAGTATTTGTATAACATTCTGTTCTAATCGCACCATGATGAAGGGCATAAAAGAATTTTGCAGTTTCACTTGTTTTTAATCTGTTTAACATAGTACCTATCGTAAAAGTTATTGTCGCCAATTTGTATGTCAATACCAACATTTATAAGGAAGTTATGACTTTAAAAGCTATTTCCGGGAGTGCTATGATCATATATGGACCGATACCAATAATAGTTGTTAAGATGATTTAGATTGCAGTAAAATAAATTTGAACAAATTTAAACTTAATACCAACAGAGTAAGATGATACATTTAGTAGTTGCATTTATAGTACTGGCAATATCGTACGTGACGACCTTTAAAAGCTTATAAAATTTTTATTATACCTATTTAAAAACAAATTCCGATCAATATTTTTTTGGAACAAATATCTTGCTTTGGTCTATTATTTTGAAACACCTACTACCGATCAAATTCAAATGACATAGACAAATGATGTTTTTGCACCACGTACGTGACATTCATATAGCATCCAAAGCAAACCAAAAAATATAACGTTAATCGACTTATATATTTGGCCTTTCCTCGTGGATCTTATTTATTGTTGTCGTAACATTAATTTTAAAGTATAATTCCAATGTTACCAGTATCTGTATTTAATCGGCAGAGAAGTGAAAATTGTAATGCAGTTACTAAAAATGAATCAAAGAGATAGTGAGTTTTAACTCTTATTTTTTGCTCTTTTAAAATTTTAATAAGCAATAAAAACATTTGCATAGTAAAATTTGAGTATTTTATTACTTTCTACTATATTCGAAAAAAAGTTTCAAGGGTTTTTATTTTTTGAGTCGTGGTTGACATTCTCTTGGAAATGCCCATATTTAACCATAACATGTTTAGAGGCAACCATAATATGGTTGTCGATTCTTGATGGAGGACTAATTTAACAATAATATGGTTGTCGGTGACAACAAAATAGTTAAATTAAACCATAATATGTTTACAATTTTCTGCAAAAATAGTTTTGTTGGAGGGGACCATATTTAAACATGATTTCTCTCTACGTGCACTTAGGTCATTTGAGGAGTTTCATAACAAAATGCAACGATTCCACTTATCAAAATGCAGCAATTTCAAATTTGTTTTTTAAATAACTGAATAACTAACAGCCAGACAAATTAATTTATTTATGAATTGTTTTTTACCACACCAAGTCTTTAAAAGAATTATCGATCGGGCTATTATTAATTTTTTTCATTTATCGAAAAATTTGTTAGAGTAGAAATGTTGCATTTGGTTATGAATCTCTTCATAACTCTTCGATTTTGCAGTTTTTGTAACTTAGGGATTTTTTTAAATCATAAGACATTATACTCTGTATGAGGATGAAGTTGATTTAACGATGTCCGTCCGTACATGTGTATGTTGAAGTCAGTTTTCCGAAGATCCCAGATCTGATGGGGATTAAGTTGTTATACATTTATGTCACATATACTCTTTTAAAAGTTTATATTAAAATTCAACCAGCTCCGTCCACAAATGGCTGAGATATGAACAAGAAACCACGAATGTCGACTTTACCTGTAAATCCCTTGTTGTTTTTTTCTCTGTTTATCTGGATAACGGAAGGAGGCAAAGTTTTCAAATAAGGTGCAAGCGTTTTGGTTATAATTGCACAACCTCTTAAAAAAAATGGGCGGGATTGGAGTATGTAAGATTCCAAATTTCCAAATTGTTGTTTGTACCTAAACTTGTTAAACAAAACACTACATCCGACAAAATGTGATCAGGATTGGAGCAGTGGGCGTAGCAAAAAATAGAATAATTTATATCATAAGACCAGTATTTGTATAACATTCTGTTCTAATCGCACCATGATGAAGGGCATAAAAGAATTTTGCAGTTTCACTTGTTTTTAATCTGTTTTAAATTGTTGCCAAAAGAAGCCTAAAGGTATGTTCAGATCTGACAAATATTTGATGAAAAAATGTTAAAAGAATGACCAGCAAATTTATCAAACTTTAGCTTTATTTTTAACAATTTTTATTGACTTCCTTCACAGAAAAAAGTGTTTATCAATTAAAAAAATGGTTTAAAAAGTATTTTAATTTAATTAATGTGATATTTGAATCAATTATTTTTTTAGTTGAAAGAAAATTAAAAATTCAATTTTGATTTAATTAACATTTTAGTTGTTTTCAAATAAATTTTCCATTACGATTTTAATTAAATAACAAAAAATCTTAATTGACTTTTTTCGTTTAAAATAAAATAATTTAAACATGTAGAATTGTTGTTGGTATTTGGCAATATTTATTTAAAATAATTAACAAATTGTTTGAAATGGCAAAGTTTTTTTATCACTTTTTCAACTAAAATTAAAAATGTCATTTATTAAAAATATTTTTTCAAAATTTTAAAATTTTTGGTAATCAATATAATCATTTTGGTAATAGGTGCAAAGTCAACAAATAGTTTGCTTGATATAATGAATTTGGAATAAATTTGGTGATTGGAGAAATTTAATCATTTTTTCTGTGTTATCTCTATTTGTATGAAGATAATCCTATAATTTAATATAGAAACTGATAGATTATGTTGGATCCAGCAAACGTTTGGCAAAAGCAAACAATTTTTTAATAAAACTAGTGGTTACGTGTATGACGTCAAATATTTAATAGATGTGATCATACCTTTAGGAACTTAGTGTTTTAGAATGAATTGGTTACCGCAAGAAGGAACATCTTTAAAATTTTAGTTTGGTAGTTGTCCTAGACCTAAAAACGTAGTTCGCTTTACTTACGGGTCCTTTGCTCTACTGTTTTAACAGTTATGTCCTAGAAGTTTGTACAAATTTCTCACTGTGGGGTATTCCTATACGCATTACCGACAGATTTTGAGAGCCAAATGTCCACCTCCAAGTAGACCACCCGTTTTGTCTGGTAAACTGTTTGTAGTAGTTGCGGTAGAATAGTTTCTGATTTTTATTTTCTTTGTTCAGTTCACACATATTTAGACATTTACCGTGTGTGTGTGTGTGCATGAATGTCTATAAGACAAATTGAACAGCAGGAGCTAAGAAAGAGAAATGCCCAACAAAAATCGCATGGAAAAACGTATGATATCTGTCAAAATATTTCAAGCATCATTATTGGCACGTTTGGTATTTGTCAAGTGAATTTAAGAGTTCGTATGACTTTAATGTTGATATTTGAAAAATATTTAGAAACGTATTGCGTTCACTTGAAAGAGGTAATAGATGTTAGCAGAAGAATACTAATAATTTGTTAGAGATTTTATGGTAGACTTTACCTTTTTTATTTTGATTTTTTTCTTAAATATCTTTTAAAGTTTTTATTAATCATAAGCTTAAACTTTCAAACAAATTCTAGGAAAACAAAAAGGAGAACTAATAAACTGATATTTTTTTCAGATAACATTATAAATATGTATTTGTGCGCAACAGTTTTCTTTTAGCCCTCTATGCTTTTGGTTGATTATTTTCAAATTTTCTTACGAAATACCGCTAATTTCTCACATAAAAATATAATTTTTATGTCATTCTAAAAAGTTATTTATCAAGACTTACAAAAACAATTACAAATTATATCCTAACTTATTTATCCGAGCCATAGTAACCTAAACCTTCAGCCCGTAGTAGTGAAGTAGACCAGAGTTTCTGGCGTTAATCGAACCCGTAATCCTTGCACCAATAAACTTACTCACTACCAACTGGCATACCGGGGCAGCCACTTCAAAAAGTTGTTCAAATATAATCTTAATAATAGCAACGTAACATCTTACGTCACTACATATTAACAAAAACTATTTTCAGGCTTTTGACATATTTTCAAAAATGTTTTAATGTTTATGAAAATTAAAAAAAACTTAAATCGCTTATAATTCCGTAAATAACTGTCTAATCGATAAAATTAGCGTTTTCTGTGAGCACTCATATTTTTACCCAAAAATCAATTTCTTATATTAAAATAAAAAAAAAACTTTATTAAAAGATTTTGTTTGTTGTGCTTAATTCCCTTTTTTTATTAATTGATAAAACATACTGAAATTTATGGGGAATGTAAGAAAAGAAAAAAAAACTCATCACTGATTTATTGCTTGGTATTTTGTTTAAGCTTTGATATCGTTGCAAAAAAGACTTTTTGAGCGTTTGTAGGTAATTATCATTCCTTCTGTAGTTTTGTTTGCTGATAGCTTTGGCTTTTCTAAAATAATTTAGGAGAACGTTTCCTGATGATCTGGCCTAAGCAACCAGTGAAATGCGCATAGGAACAGCTTATCCTCCAACAATTAATTTCAGTATGTTTTATCAATTAATAAAAAAAAGGGAATTAAGCACAACAAACAAAATCTTTTAATAAATAATAGTATTCCCAAAAACAACTTTGATAATAAAAAAAATCTTTACTCGTTTTTAACTTTTTACCTCAAAATCAATTTTTTATATATAAATTAAAGAAAAACTTTAATCGCTTATAACTCAGTAAATAACTGCCTAATCGATCAAATAAGCGAATTCTGTGATCACTCATACTTTTACCCAAATATGAATTTTTTATATTAAAATTAAAAAAAAAAAAACTATAATCGCTAATTACTCAGTAAATAACTGTCTAATCCATAAAATGAGCGAATACTGTGATCAGTGATCACTCATACTTTTACCCAACAATCAATTTTTTATATGAAAATTAAAAAAAAAAACTTAAGTCGCTTAAAACTCAATAAATAACTGTCTAATCGATAAAATAAGCGAATTTTGTGATCACTTAAATTTTAACCCAAAAATCAATTTTTAATATGAAAATTAAGAAAAAACTTTAATCGCTTTTAACTCCGTAAATAACTGTCTAAACGAAAAACTAAGCGAATTTTATGATCACTCATATTTTTCATATAAAGAAGTGTTAACTATAAATGTGCGAAGTCGTCTCTCCATCAGCGTTTAAAAAACTACTGTCAAAGTTGCAAAACTGCCTTTTTTTTTTTTGGTTAGGACCAGAACTCAGTGGATGACCCCTCAAATGCAATGCATTGTGTTGGAGCTAGGAAAAAAGTTTATGTGAAGGAGGATAGAGGGAGTAGTGCTTGTGAACATTCGACTTGAACTTATTCATGGTGAAAGTGAGAGAGAAGACTTCAGCAGGAAGGTTGTTCCACATACGAACAGTCCGGCCAAAAAACGAATTTTCCCTGTAATGCGTTGTACGCTTTACCGGCCAATCGACCAGAAAAGGATGGGATCTTGAGGAAAAACTTGTATTACGAACAAACGTATGGGTTTCGGGAACCAAATCCCTAATTTCATCAGAACACATCCCGTTGTAGTAACGATAAAACAAATACAACCCACATTGCGATGGTACCCAATAGACGGGATACAATAGAATTGGATACCCCACTGTCACCAATGAGAATCTTCGCCCTCTCCTGCATACGGTCTAGATGCTCCAAAATAGACTTTGAAGCACCGGCTTATACTTGAGAGTTGTATTCCATTCGCGGTCGGATATAGGTGCACAGAAAAAATTATTAAATTTCTCCAATCACCAAATTTATACCAAATTCATAATATCAAGCAAACAATTTGTTGATTTGCACCTATTACCAAAATGATTATATTGATTACCAAAAATTTTAAAATTTTGAATTTTTTTTTCAATAAATTATATTTTTAATTTTAATTAAAAAAATTATAAAAAAACTTTGACATTTCAAGCAATGTGTTAATTTATTTAATTAAATATTGCCAATTCCCAACAACAATTCTACAAGCTTAAATTATTTTGTTTTAAACGAAAAAATTCAATTAGGATTTTTTGTTATTTAATTAATATTTGAATTAAAAATATATTTCAAAACAACTAAAATGTTAATTAAATTAAAATTAAATTTATAATTTTCTTTCAACTAATAAAAATAATTGATTCAATTATCAAATTAATTAAATACTTTTTAATCCATTTTTTTAATTGATAAAACACTTTTTTCTGTGTGGTATAAATAGTTCCACAGTTTTTGGTTTCGACTGCAGTTTTTTAAACCTGCTCTCAATGTTTTCTTTGCTTTTGAATAAATACTGCTACCTCCAAACGTTTTAATAGCACAAACTATTTCTCGCACTTTGAAATCGATTAAACATATTTACAACCGCGCCTAAACAACAGCGGAAGGCAGAGCGTTTTCTTTAGCTTAGCTTTTACGTTGTATGCCAAACTTTAACAAGAGTGTCAACGTTGTGTCACGAGCAGTAGTATTACCTTTTTTGTTTAAGAAAGCCCACATAATTAAAAAAATTGAGATACAACTGCTAGATTGACCAAATTATAGTTAAATTGCTATTATTTACCAACTTCACTATTAAGCGCGCTGTCAAAATCTGAGTTTCCAATTTCAAAGCGTTGACGCCGCGCTATTTAGAGATTGTTCATACAAATTATATGGACATGATAATTTTTGACAACTAGAATATGCGTTCCGCTTTTGTTTAAGTACGGCTGAAAGAAGCCTTTCATTTGTGAGGTTTGGAAAAAATACATGAGCCAGAAAATGTGGAGAGGAGCTAGGACGACGGGAAGTGGGCGTTCATCGAGCTCAAAGTGGGGACAAAAAACTCTATAACTGCCACAGAATCAGTGCTATGATGATTTAATAATACCTGTTGTCCTAAATGCTATAAATAAACTTTATTACCCTTTTCTGTGAAATAACTGTGGTGTTTTGAGATTTTTGCTACCTGTGATTTGCTTGTAGAATAATCGTTTGTTATAAATACGCAAAAAAATAAATAATAAAACTGTATAAAAAATGTAAATTTTGTATGGAAGTTCCCTAAATAAATGGATATAGTGCGTAGGTAAGTATATTCGAAATAAATGTTGCGAATGAAACGAAAGTGGGATCGGTCATATATTTGACCCATCTTTAGGACAAAAAACTATCCCATAGCTATTGTAAATATTAACCAAGTTGCTCACATTTAACTAAACAGTTTTATTTGTATAATAATTTTAGCATTTCTAAACTCTTTGGCAAAAGGTTTCCTGACGATCTGACCTAAGCAACCAGTGAAATGCGCATAGAAACCAGCTGTCCCTCAACAATAAATTTTAGTGTTTTTATCAAAAAAGAAAAATTGGGAATTTAGCACGTCACAAAGATATCTTATTAATAATAAAAAATTTACATGTGCCCGTGCAAAAAAACTGAACTGCCAAGTTGCTTTATGTAGCAATTTGTTTTAAAATTTTTTCTTTTTTTACCCACTTCCAACTACAATTCGAGTCGCAAAAAAAACTATCCAATTGAAGGGGAATGTAATAAAAAATAAACTCACGGTTTATTGTTGTTTTTTAGTTTAAGCTTTGATATTGTTACAAGTAAAACCTGAGTGTTTAAAATTCTTATTCGCTTTACAGTGTTATTTGTATACTATGTTTAGCTGAAAAAGGTTTCCTGATGATCTGGCCTACCGGGGTCTTTACACGGTCAACATTGATCATCAAGCGCTATAGTAGTATTAGTGACGATGCCGGATAGAAAATCAAAAAATTTTGACATGACGGCGAATATTACGTCCAGCACACGTAACACAGGGTCTACACCTGAGATAAGATATAAGATTTTTATATAAGCAAACGTCAAATTCAATTGCAGAGAGTATTATCTTACGTTTGGACTCTCAAATAGTGTTAGTATTAATATTATAATAAATGTTATGAGACAGTTGTTATAAGAAATCTTATAACAACTATCTTATAAGATGAGCTGTCAAAAATACACATGTGTACACACATATAAAACAATAAGAAGCCTCCATTATTAAAATGTGTAATTTATTAATGCAAGTAGTGCCAATTTTTGTTGAAAAGTGTTTAAAAAACCAATATTTTAAATAAAAAAATCAAAAAACTAAAAAAAAGAATAAAAACGATACAAGTGTACTATACGAGAATCAGTCGATTATGAAATCTTATAAGATACGTGTTCCCCTTGTTTAATATTAAGATTAACATAAAGAAATGTGCTCTCTCATTCTGTCGACGTTCTCTCAGATATTATATCAGATAATATCTCAGGTGGAGACCCTGTGTAAACGAGTGAATTCGCCTGCATTACAAGCATTTTGACCTTGTACAGACCCCTTAAGAATGAGATTTTAATTCATTGATAGCAATTTGAACTATAAGTGATTGATTTCTCCTAAATAGGGTAACAATTTAAAAACTTTACTTAAAGGATTTCCAAGCCATGAGCAAATAATTTAATAATCTTAAATCATTAAATCCTCAAAAATTTTATTTTCCATCTCAAACAATTTATTCTAGTGAAATATTGCTGTCAACCAACTGTCTATGATGAACACTGATTGAAATAAAAATTGTCTATATAACAAACACAATAACGAAATGAATTGTAAAAAAGACAACAATAATAATAAAAACAAGAACAGTAACAAAAAAAATAAATAGAAAAATACGTTAAAACATACATAAGTAAGCCATAAAAGACAATTTGCATATAAATAAGTACATATTAGAGTACTGTACTGTACTGAACACTCATAGACACTCATGCATACATATATCCATATTAATATCTTACAAAAATGTTGGGAAAAGAAATACGTTAGAAAATACTGAAGATTGAGAAACAGTAGTTGAGACAAAAGTTAAAGATAAAATTCAAAAACAGGAAACACACCCATCTGGTCAATGTAATTAGATAAGACGTAGTCTTCTTTGAGCTCCTTAAACTTTGTCCAAAGTTTCTTCAATTTTTTTATTTCTTTCAAAAAATAAGATTTGTCTGCAATCAGAGAAAAACTATGTTTAAATATGGTCACTTCCAACAAAACTATTTTTAATGAAAATTAAAATCAAATTAAATGTTTGTTTTTTCTAATTCTAATCGAAATTCCCCAGCTATGTTGAAAACCAACCATGCTATTATAAGTCTTAAACATATTTTTGTTATTATTGACCAAAACATGTTTAGAGGCAACTATAATATGGTTGTGGCTTCTTGATGGAGGACACATTTAACCATAATATGGTTGTCGGTGATAATAATATGGTTTAATTTAAACATAACATGTTAACAAATTTTGTGTAAAAATAGTTTTGTTGGAGGTAACCATATTTAAACATGTTTTTTCTCTACGTGTGGTCATCAAAATAGGTATTTGCTTGTGAGATGATTAAATCTTTTTCCGCGGAGACATTTCTTCAGCTTTGGAAATAAAAAAATAGTCACTCAGGGCTAAATCCGGATAATAGATAGCAACATCTATTATTTCACACGAAAAATTTGACATTTATCAATGTTACCTATCTCGCGAGTTTTCACAGTTTGACGTTTTTAATCTTTGCGAAATTCTTTGGCGTATGTAAACAAAACCTACATGTATTTTTCTTAAATGTTTTTTTTTTAAATAAAAAATTAAAGGGATAATTTTGTAAATCACTTTCCCTTGCGTTGAGAAATTTTCCATATAAAATTTTTTAAATATTCAGTGTTTTACAAAATTAGGGGGTACATTAAAATGAAAGTAAAAAATGGATGAAAAATTATTACCGGTTGTGTTATTTGTGTCTTTTCGTTCTCATTTAATATTAAGTGCAAACTTTTTTTCATTTGCTTAAAATTTCACGTGAAATAAATGCAGCTTATATTTTTTCGCAGTTGTAAAAAAAAATGTTGCCAGAAACATTTCGCAACTTTTTCACAAATTGAACAGAGTACAACTCTATCAACATTATTTCATAGAACTTCCGCACAAGTTTTTTTTTCATATGAGTTTTGAAAGCATTTCACGTGATATGGTGAACAAGGTACGGGCTTAAGTTTAAAAAAAATATTTTTTGAATCCATTTCCCTTAAAGTGATTTTGATCATCGATGGAGCTTTACCAATAAGATACCGTTTACATTAACACTGCCCTTACACCTGCAAGTAGTGGCATGCCACTGTTGTATACATATTATCGACGAAAAATTATTCGTTATAGGCAAATCTCATACCATCGTCGAGTCGTCAACTTGAGAAATTTTTTTACTTCTCAGATCGTGTGTGAAACGGTAGCAAAGTTCTATGGTGAAAAAAAATTTGTCTGTGGTAGAAACATTTCATGTTTGTGCTGTGTGAAATTATAACATTTTTGACAACGTAAAAGAACAGAACAATTGTTTTCTGACATTTCTTAACAGAAGTCTAAGTCGTCAAATTCTTTGGCGGCGGCGGTTCTGCAAAAAGGAGCCGGTAGAGGATCACCTGCCATAAGAATTAGTTATTAAAAATGTAAAATTTATCTATTACAAATTGTTTATATTTTAAATATATGTATTTGTTATTAATATAAATATATTTTAACCCGATTTTAATTCGGTTGTATATTACTTTTTTAACAATTGTAACCGCATAACTCCGTCATTTGTGAGCCGATTTTTTTTTTTGCAATTTTATAGGGCGTGTCAACAGATTGTAATTACAAAAAATTTTGGAAATCAGACGGACAATTTGTCTGTCCGGAAATTTTATTATTGAGCTGCTCCATAATTTATAAACCAATTTTCAGAATTCGCGCTTACTTTTAATATGATTTGCTAGCAGGTTGCAAATGGGAACAAACTTTGAGGAATTTGGAGGCTGCAAATACGGCTTTTTCAAAATTTTTTAATTTTTTTAAATTTTTTACGTTTTTCAACGATTTTTTAATTCTCTACTGGTAAGAACCCATAAACATACATATATTTTATGCTTTTACAAGCTTTTGTAAATTTCCCATTTTTATTGAATTTTTAAAACCTTCGCGAATTGCGCGTTTTAGGTAACCCAAATCCTAATAAGCTGATTATGGGATTTATTATCTAACAAACATTATTTATCCAGTTTGTTTATTTTGACTACCTCTCAATCGAATATATTTCCATGTTATTGTGATTGGTTTCTTCCAATTACAGTTACATAAGATTGTGCATTGGATGTAAATTTAATTAGCGTTCTGTAGTCTATTATTGAATTTTTAATTTATTTAAAAAAAAGTATTTTACTTTTATTAAACACTAATGTCAACATGCACAAATTATAATAACAAAAATGTTATTAATAAAAAATTAAATATGTAACTATTTTTGATCTTATAATAGCTTATAAAAATATGCAACATGGCTAAAAAGAAAAATTTGACTAAAAAAAAATGATTGTAAATATGCATTTCGGACGGCGGCGACTTCAACGCAAAATTTAAATTCGGCGGCGGCTTAGACGCGACTTTGAGTTGCACAACCTGGGAGTGTGTCTGATAATTGTGTGGTTGTCAAAAATTTCTACGCTAAGTCCCCTTTTACAATGTGGCAAGTGGAAGGCAGACAGACGAAGTTTGTTGGCGAGGGGTTGTACAGGTAGAGAGTGTAGTACATGACTATCTGTACTAGACATTTTTCGTGTTTCTCTTTTACTGTTCGTAATTTTCATGTTGTTGCTTCATATCATTTTTCTCACACAAATGTAATTTTATATATCACTAGCCCCCTGGGCTAGTGAAATTTTATTCACCTCAACAGTGTCAAATTTTTCCACTCATGAGTACTTTGCTTCCGTTTCACACACGCCCTCAGAGTAAAAAAAAGTACCAAAAAGAAAATAGAGAATCCGAGTTCATTATATAGGCACATTTATGGGGAAATGATTTTTATTTATTTATATTAGCATTATTTTAGCAATACTATTGCTCTATAATTAACAAACTTGCTTTTTTTAATGCGCGTTTCAAAAAATTAATCATAAAAATACTTTTAGCAGTTTAAGCATTCTTTACAATTTGGCACTAATCCAGTAAATTTTCATTACATTTTTAACAGGGTGACATTGTTTATCGTTTTGACATTTAGTGGCATGCAAGTACCAAATTTCCACTCGCATGCAAATTTTGCTGACACTGGAGCTGTCATTGTGAAAAATGTGAGTGTATTAGTTAGAAATCGTGAGTGCATTGAGTTTTTCGAACTGGCAGTGACATGTGTAAAGTGAGTGTGATGTCGCCTGCGGCTCGCATTTATTGGCGGCAAGTGCAGAGAAGCTTGCTGGGTAGTAAGGTTCGCATGTAATGACACCAAAGCGACAATTTTGCCATTTTTCTTTTATGAGCAGTGCTGCCAGTATATAGAATATTTTCAGCATCATCTAAACTTAAAGTTTCAAAAGCCAGTTCAGTTAGGCCGACAATTTCTTCCTTGGTTAAATCGAACGTTTTGCTTTTAAAAAATGTGTACTCTTATTTTGTAAATTGTTGTCAGTATTGCCTATTTCGCATATTAATTCTACATTTCTTTAAATAACCCTTAGGTTCTAATGGCAGCACTGCTACGAATGAACGATACAGAACTAAATGTTAGAAAGTCCCCTGATTGTTGCAACGATAAAGTCATTATGTAAATGCGCATGGATTTAAGAGGGGACTTCCAACGAAAACGTAAGCATTGTCGTAGCGACATCACCCTTAATGTAAATCTACTCTAAGCAGTTCAATACCTGTGGCCAAGTTACGACAGTCAATATGTATCGAAATTGCCATTTAAGTTGTATTGTTATTTCGATCGATATGGAATGCCGTAATTTGGCTCCTGGTTTTAGCAGCCATTAACTTTTTTTTGTAAACGTCGCTGCTTTAGTGCCGAGTATTCCAGAACTAGTCTCAACTTTTAAAGAAAAATAGGGGGGTAATGCCCAATTTATAGGATAGTGTTTCAATCTATATTAAGCTAATTTACATATAAACTTAAATCGCATTTAAATACAATTTGATTTTTTTAAGTGCATTTAAAAAATCCCTACAAGAAGACTACCGGTCATTTTACTAGCTAAATGACCGATGGTGCTAACCGATATATTGTTTATAGTTTCTATTAGTTTATTAAGATTAAAATTTATAAAGGGACCGAAACCTTGTGTACATGTGAATTCGCCTATCTCTCTAACTCATTATGTCTCTATCTCTCTCTAACTCATTACCTCCCTCTTTAACTCATTAATTCAATGTAAAATTGTTACAAGTGTGTTTGTAACAAATGTTTTTTTTTTTGGTTTTGGTTATTCATTTCTTGTATGGGTCTTACTAAATCAGGAAACAAAGTTTGGTACTAATTACCAAAAAAAAAAAACATTAAAAAGTAAAATTTATTTACAAGTTGTTCTCAAAAATACAGCTGACTGATATCGCTCTGCCTGTTGTTGTTGTATTATTGTGATATTGAGCCCACCTAGCTAAGTTAAACATAATGGAAAGTTAAATTGAATTTAAATGTACCAGCATTTTGAATTAAGTTTCATTTAAGTATTTAGTGAAAAACAGAATTTTATATTTCTATATTTTATATATATTAAAATCAAACCTTAAAATTGTCCACAAGAATCTTTTACATCCAATTGGAGATTGTAATTTTTCTTGTAAATTTTACAATTTAAATTTTTATCATTATTTACTTACTGGTAACCACTGTCTTGTATTGACACAAATCACAACAACTGCCACTTGGCTTGATTGCATATATACACACTTAATTTTCTAAGTGTTACACTGACATAAAAGCCAAAATAAAAATCCAATAGAAACAAAATAAAAAAAACGCACACTGACACTATCGAACACACACACACAAAATTGAAAATTCAATCAATACAAACAATAAATTCGTCAATTACACAATTCACAACAGAGACTACCAGAGAGGTTTTATTCTCTCTGTTATCTTCCTTAACTTTTTCTAACTTCTATTACAACAGAAAAAAACATAAAATAACATTTCAAAAAAAAAAAAACAAAGCAATTTTAGATCTCTTCAAGATGTAAACAATAAGTAGTTTTCTGGGATTTGATTTAGCCCGGCACACATAACATAAAAAGTAGCAAAAAAAGACAACTACTCCAGCAAGCATTTTTATTTGTAAAATAATTTAAATATGTACCACATATAGCAAAAAAAAAAAAGAAGCTAGCCGGAGCTAGCAATACATTTGACCCATGTCAGAGCATCCTACGCAGGGGGCAAATTTAAGATTTTCAACCATACAAATATGGCGGTTTAGTAAAATTCTTAAATTAAGCCCCTGCAGCGCGTGTGATGCTCCTAGATGAGTCAAATATATGACCAACCCCACTTTGTTTTTCATCTCAATCATTTATTTCTAACATACCTACCCGCTATCGCCATTCGTTAAGGGGGATCCCATACAAAATGTTAAGTACAGACTAAAAGTACTTTTTTGTTTTTTTTTTTTTTTTTTTGTTAGGACCAGCACTCAGGTGATGACCCATACAAATGCAATGCATTGTGTTGGCACTAGGAAAAAAGGTTATGGGTAGGAGGATAGAGGGAGTAGTGTTTGTGAACATTCGACTTGAACTTATTCATGTTGAAAGTGAGAGGGAAGACTTCAGCAGGAAGTTTATTCCACATACGAACAGTCCGGCCAAAAAACGAATTTTCTCTGTAATGCTTTGTACGATTTACCGGCCAATCAACCACAAGAGGATGGGCTTTTAAGGAAAAACGTGTATTATGAACAAACGTATGGGTTTCGGGAGCCAGATCCCTAATTTCCTCATAACACATCCCGTTGTAGTAACTATAAAACAGGCAAATACAACCAACATCGCGACGGTGCTCAAGGGAGTCAATAGAATTGGATACCCTTCTGTCACCCCTCTCTTTTACACGATTGAGAAGCTCCAAAATAGACTTTAAAGCACCGGCCCATACATGAGAGTTGTATTCCATTCGCGATCGGATATAGGTAGTACAAAGAGTAAGAAGACCAGATGCAGTGAAGTATATCTTACACCGTTTAAAAAAACCGAGGCACTTGAATGCTTCTTCTTTCGACACCTTAAATATATGTTCTGTCCATCGGACATCACATTGTATCCTCATGCCCAGAACATCAGGAGATTATGATTCCTCAATAACTATACCACCCATATATACAGATGAGGCTCCTTGATCCGTCGTGCGTTTATGTGACAGCACGCAACATTGGGTCTTTCGGGCATTAAACTCCATTCTGAGATTATGTCTAGGTCTCGGCCAAGCGTATCATTCATGTTCTGCCTCAAAGCACCAACATCGGATACTCTCGGATACAAGTGGGATATAATGTATGACCGAGCTCAATTAGTTTTTTGTCCTTAGCATTTTCTCGAGACATACTTGCCCTTTATCTCCACTTCTTAGGGTGCTCCCATACAAATATTGCGTTTTATGAAATTCCTAATTAATAAAAATTTCAAAATGTTGCTAACAAATACTTTTTTTGCCAAAAAAAAAAAAATCATGTTTCTAAGACGACTGCGCAAATCAGAAAAAGGTTAACCTTTACTTAAAATTAGTCTTATTGCAGAGTTTCGGTTTTTTAGTTATTTTAATAAACTTAACCATTTTGGAGTTACGATAATATATGTTGTTCAGCCTCCTCCATTTTCGGAATAACGGTATATCTCGAAAACAAGAGCTAACCTAAAAGAAAAACGGTTAGCACCTTTGGGTGCAGCGTACCCGAATTATGCTAAAACGCCAGGTGCCCGGCTTTGCTCAAAAAAAGTCAAATTCTAGCACAGTGTTATTATTAACAAAATGTTTTTTTTTTTTTCATTATAATTGATTGTCAGGAATTGTAAGCAGTTTCATAACGAAAAATGAAAACCGAAACCTATTGCTTGCGGAATTTAGCACGTCATAGAGAAATCTTATTAATAATAAATTTTGTATTCCCAAAAATAACTTTTGATAATAAACTTTTTTTTTCTTAACTACTTCAATTTGAAAAATTTGACTCCTCAATGAAGGATATTCTGAATGTGTTCCTGTAATTTAAATTTGCGAGATATACTTTGAAGAGTTTGTAAGTGGTGATTTCGACTCGGAAGACTAAGAGCTCCCAAGTCAGCCAAAAGAGTTGAAAAATGTTGAACAAATTCATGAAAATCCTCGTCTAACTTAAGAGGACCTTGGAAAATTATTGGGAGCCAATCAAGTAGTATTTTTAAAATGCTTCAAGGCAGTTGGGTTCATCTACAAGCAATGGAATGGGCACGAATTGAATCGACTGATGTTAAAAGAAAATCTTGCATGCCAGAAATACAAATTTGTCTTTTTTTTGTATTAAATTATATCAAGCAATGTAAAATGGATCCATTACGATAAGCTGTGTGAAACCCGATACATATACATCTTTTCTGTAACTATCTTCAGTAAAACTAAGCCAAATAACGGATGGTTAAATTTTAAGGGCCGATGATGAATGTGAACCACACCGAAACGTAAAGTTTTTTCTGCATTTTATTTGACATTTCTCAATTTCAGACTAACCCAATTTGAACCATGGAAAGATACACAATCGACCAACGCGTTAAAGTTTGTCAGGCTTATTATGAAAATGGGCCTTCAAATCAAAATTCATTTTCGAAGAAAATCATCTTCAGTGATGAGGCACATTTTCACCTCAGTGGATTCGTCAATAAGCAGAATTGCCGCATTTGGGCGAATGATAATCCAAGAGTGATTGTCGAAAAACGAATGCACCCACAAAGAGTGACTGTTTGGTGCGCTTTATGGGCTGGCGGCATCATCGGGCCGTATTTTTTCCAAAATGAGGTCGGTCAGGCAGTTACTTGAATGGTGTTCGCTATCGTGGGATGATAAGGAACTTTTTATCGCCCGAATTGGAAGATATGGTTGTGGACGATATCTGATTTCAACAGGACGGTGCCACTTACCACACATTTAAAAGAAAAGGTGTACGTCGATATGCCAGCAACAATTCAAGAGCTAAAGGATGAGATAATTCGGCACATTAACGACATAGAACCTCAATTATGCCTCAGTGTCATCGAAAATTTGGACCATCGGATGGAGGTGTGCCGCAGAGGTTGCGGCGGCCATTTGGCCAATATTTTGTTTCTTACATAATTAAACCATACCATAATAAAAAGAAATGACAATAATTTCCTAAATAATTTGTGTTTAATTCAAAATCAATATCGGCCCTTAAAATTTAACCACCTTTTATAACGAAGAAGTGACATTTTAGTAGTCAATCGAATACAAATGCTTGGAGGGAATACACAAGTAATTGAATACAAATTAGATTATTGTAGTATTAAAAACACAAACACACTTAAACACTTGCGCCAGGAAATTATACAAAAGAGTACGAACCGAGGGACTAGCACATACCCCAGGGGGAGAAGTGGTACACATGTCAAAATAGCGCTACAAAATTTCGGTATTCGCAGAAACTATTAACATTCTTGTTTTTAAATATACACATCCTACTTCATATAGAAATGTTTCTCCTTCTATTAAAACAACAAATGAGCACAAGGAAGTTCAAGGATATAAATACAGATTAGTTCTAAAAATAAAATCCAAGACACGTGAAAGTATTAAACATCTTAAATGTAAATAATGCTGTATAAATTCATGAAGAGTTAAAGAAAAAACTATAACAATAATTACATTAGCACAGCAGCAAGAATAGAGAGTAACAATGCACAGAAAAAATAAAAATTTTATTTAAATCACCAAATTCGTAGAATCAAGCAAACAATTTGTTGATTTTGCACCTATAACGAATATTATTATAATGATTACTAAAAATTTTAATAAATAAATTTTTAATTTTTTTAATAAAATGATATTTGTATTTCTGTGCGATTTCAGACAATGCACGCTGGTCAATTCCTTCTAATTTTTTTTTATGATGACAGATTATAGCTAACACTGCAAAACATAAAACTCATTTCTTAATTTGGAAATCTTGGAAATCCATGTTACTATTAATACTGGAGCTTGTTTCTTGTAATTTTAAGGATTTTTAATGGATTTTGATTTTGCACTTTGAAATAAAAGTGAGCTACTATTTTTTCTTCAAAGTTTTCTTTTTAAATTAGGAAGTGGTTTTAAAGGCGTGTAAATAAAGTATAATTTCATTATCATGTAATTATTGTGATTTTGTGGTCATGGGGGTTTTGCTACTTCGTCTAACGGGCGCTTCTCCACGTGCGGGTAGGGGCATGCTCGTCATTTATTACGGGTACCGGAGAGTTAAAATACTCAGGGTGGATCAACAAAGAGCAAACTTCTCAGCGTCTGGTCATCAGGTTATGTGCGGCTGGAGCGGATGTCTGACTTGGAGCAAGCGTCTCGGTATCAAAATGTGTTTTCTTAAGCTTGCCTGGAGCTTTTGTTAGCAGACCAAGCACCATGATCGGGTATGGTTAAATACATCCGATTAACGAAACAAAAGGATATATTGATGACAGCATTTATGATGAAATCCCGGACAAGAATTGGAACTTGAAATGTAAGGGGCTTTTGGAAGCTTCGCGGCTCGCGTAATTAAGTCAATACTTCATTAGTTTTAAACTGTGGTTTCTTGGACTATGTGAGACTCAGTGGCTAGATTCTGCAGAATTTAATACGACGTAGGGTCTTACGATGCTTTACTCTGGTAACCCGAGTGACCAGCCACGCTCAAGTGGTGTTGGGCTTCTTCTTCTGTTATGAGAAGCTCGCGGAGCTCTAATGGACTGCACACCATGCTCCGATAGACTGATTACTGCAAGATTTTGGACGCGAGCCCGAATCCAGGCATGTATTCAGCGTCACGCTACAACGGACTCTAGTCCGCTTCTACAAGCCGCGGAGACATACTTATGGTAATGGGTGACTTTATCATTCATATCGGGCAGACAACATCAATATGGAGGGTGTAATGGGAGTACATGGTATTGGAAATTGATAAGAAAATGAAGAGATGCTTACTGAGATGTGTGTAACAAATAACTTGGTTTCTGGAGGTTTACTTTTTCCACACAAGGAAAAACACAAAGTCGATCGCGCAACTACTTATCAAATTTATTACATCACGATAAGTAGAAAATGGCGAGGATCGCTTCTTTATGTCTGCAGCAAGAGAGGTTCTGATTTGTTTAGTGGCCAACATTTGCTTGTGGCAAGTATCCGACTAAAAATTGCTGCCATTAAGAGGAATACTGTGCAGCTTTAAAGAAGAATTAGCATACACCAACTTCAAAATCCTTTAGTATCGTCAAATTTATAAATGCTCTCATACAATGAGTTGTCGTAGAAGATAAATATCCTGCTAACTGGGAGACGATATGTCGCTACAGAATATATTGGATTTTCAGTAACGGAACGTTAAGAATGAATCTCAGATGATACGTGGAAATTAATTTTAGAAGGGAAATACATCAAATCATCTATTAATGCAGCTAAAATAAGGAAAACCAAAGCATTCACCAGTTAAAATATAGTGATCTTGACCATGCAGTAAAACGGAGTGCTCGAAGGGATAAGAGGACCTTTTCAAACGAACTCGCTAGAGAAGCTCAAATTTAAGTCGAGGCACAGCATAATTGAAGCCCTTACAAGACTATTAAGAAACTAGTTAACCGTACTGTAGCATAAAACCGGCAAAGGAGGTACAGTTAGAGCTAATTCCTATTCTATTCTAATCAACACGCAGAGGATGACACCCAAAACAATTTTATTTGTGACTACCTATCACCGGGTGCACCGGTAAGATAGTTGGTGGCGAGCTAGTATATAAGCGTGGGGGTTGCGGGTTCGATTCCCGCCAGAGAATTAAGCGTAAAGCTTCGCAGGATTGGCATAGGGAAAAGACATGACGAGAAATCAGACATTTCCACACAATGCCCTACCATGTGCGAAATCACAGACTCAATCAGTGACTTATGTTCGTATTCATAAAAGTATATTAAATTTAATAAAGGCTTACAAAACAAACTTTCTATAATAATTTTCCTGAATAAACGTTTGTTTAATTTAATAATCGTTTATGAATACGGGGGTTAAAGAGTAACACATCCCCAGGCATTGACGGCATAGCTCCAGAGGAAAAATTCGGTCTAGTTAATAGTTGTCAGAAGACCGTAAGGCAGGTATCATCGTTAAGATACCCAAAAAGGGTGATCTAATAGATCTCGGTAACTGGGTGGGTATGACACTTTTCAGTATGATTTACGAAGTTATAGCGCACACTATAATAAAAGGATTTCATGCAAACTATTACCCGAACTTCGTCCAGAACAAGCTGGATTCCATCGTCATAATACATGCATAGACAATATTAGCAGCCTTCGGGTAATTGTGGAGCAGTCGGTAGAATGGCGGTCAACACTATCCCTTATATTTATAGACTTTGAGAAGGCATTTGAGAGACATGTGTTCAACATAAAAAGTCCTTTTCTTTAATTATAAGATTATAAGTCTTTGTGTATTAGAAAACAATTAGAAATTTGAGAGACTCCCAAATGAATTTATTTGGTCTTCGCTTGTCTGAAAACAAGTTATCAGAAACTAATGCCTCTTTCCAAAATAAAAATTCCAAAAATTTTCCAAAATAAAAATTCTTTGAAATTGGCAATGCAATATTTAAAATATCGATTTGTAATTTGTTATAAAATAATGTTCTTGCTTTATTCCACCATTTAAAAGGTACTTCATTAATATAAAGAGTTTTAAGTCATATAATGACCAATCTCATATACATTTAGCATCAATGTAAGAGTAGGAGTCAAATTTAAAGCTATTTTTTGACGACTCCACAGCCCTGCTTTAAATGACGAGCTTATTATATAATATTAAGAAAGATGAATATTCCATTAATAAAAATCGAGAATGGATAAACGGTATACAATATTTTATACGTTCTACTTTGTAAGTTTTTCCAAATTTAAAACGTCATAATTTTTGATGTCATCAAATATCCCTTTATAGAGTCTTGTGTTAAATGTCGTCCTGTTAAAATATTAAAAATACCTTTGTCTTAACCTCAACGCTGGTTTAAACGTCAGTCCTGTGGTGCTAATACGTGCGAACAATCTCCAAAAAGACTGAATTAAATTTTTAACTGTTTACAATTGGACGTTTAGAAACGCCAAGAGTACAGGTTTTTTGTAATTATTTTACTTAAAAACAAGTAAAAGCGCTATATTCGGCTGTGTCGAATCGTTGATACCCTCCACCGGCACTTCGAATATTTCAGTAGTGGGCTCTATATGATATCTTTGCAGTTTGCGTTTGTGGCTTAGAACTATAATAAATTGTTAACTTTTTAGAAATTTGAACTAGCTTGAGTAACATATCCTGATTCGTAACAGTTTTAGCCGAACTAAAACTATTTTCAGGCAGGGAATTTATATTGTCCCCATGATAAATTATGGAGCAATCATCCCAAAATTCTGTAGAGTGATTTCTGGTATTAAAAAACATAAATTAGAATACAACTCAACACAGCAGCGTTTAGATAAATTTCAGAAGGCTGCCTAATATGGGATCTAAGGTAAATTATGGACCGTATACTACAAAATTGCATGTCGCTTTTTATGGCCATATGAAGCAAACTTGGAACAAACAAGCTGTTTTCCGAGAGTAGTCTTTATATGGGGCCTATGGTAATTCATGGAGCGATCATCATGATAAGAATTTGCCAGTGCGATTTCTGGCTCTAAAAAACTCTTACATACCAAAATTTATTAAGATGGCGGTATTTATTACCATTGTGGGCGTACTAAACTGTTTTCCGGGAGCTCGGTTTATATGGGACCCAGGGTAAATTATAGACCGATCTTCATGAAAGTGAATACCATGATTCCCAGTCATATAAAACGAATTTGTGCAAGCTTGTATATCAATCCGTGCATTATTCCACCATTTATGTTAACCATTTATGTTTATGTAACAAAATTATATAGTAAGAAAAGATTATTTTACCAATTGCAGAAAAACGTTGAACTAATAAAATTCCTCTCACAATTTCCGAGAGTTCCGTAGATAGTAATTAATTTGTCTCATTTTGTATTTTCAAAACTGTAGGCCAGAAATCACTAATACTTAAATTTTTGTTATATATTAATATTTCAATGTCAGCGAATTTATGTTATTCTTTTGGAAATTTTTTGTAGTTATATTGGTACTATACCATTAGCTTTTCCCTTGATTACATTTTAAAGATTAATTTTTAAAGTCCAATTTCGTTCTTAAAATCTCGCAAAAGTTGAAATAAAAGTTGTATGCAATAGTTTCATACTGAACAACTACGATATTTTCAATTACATTGGTTTCCATATATTTATGTAAAGTTCTACATCAGTTCCATAGTAAATATCATTCAAAGGTATATATGTAATTTACTTCTAATTTAACTCTTTTTTATAATTCTTATTCGCTTTACAGTCTTATTGGTATAATATATTTGGCTTGTCTATAGGTTTCCTAACGATCTGGGGTAAGCAACCAGTGAAATTCGCATAGAAACCATCTGTCCCCTTAGCAATAAATTTCAGTTATTTTTTTATCAAAAATAAAAATTGGGAATTTAACACGTCATAGAGAAATCATATCTTATATTTAAATACGGCAACAATTTTTTTGTAGTTGATTTTTAAATATCTTATTGTCACCTTATTTTAATGAAATATATATCGTTGTGAAGGTATTTGTGTATAGATATGCAAAATATAAATATTTTTTCTAAATTTTTAGAATTAAAGTGTAAATAAGCGTTTTAATTTATCTTGCAAACACACGAACACACATGTACTACCTAACGGTGGTTGAAAAATCCAATGCTTTTTGTTGTTGTTTAAAAATGTTTTCGTTTTAACTCTAACTCTAACTTCGTTTAACATTAATGGATGAAAAAAGTGTATTTTGTTGCTTTCTTATGGTGTTTTCTTTTTTCCAAAAAATGTGACATTTTATTTAAAAAAATGCAAGTTGGTGTTCGTTTCTTAAAAATGCCTTGCTCTCTTAAAGGGTGGCTAGTCTTATTCTAAAAATTGCACCCTGACTAATGGCATAAGGCATTGCACTTAACGCCCCGTATAAATCGAAAGTGTTGATAATGCCCTGTAAAAAGATGGCTTCTGTTTATATATAGGGTTACCAGACGAAGTTGGGAAAAAATCGCCTCTAATCAGGACAGTAAAAATTTGAAATTTTAATAGTTATTTTTTCTTTTATTTAATAGTAAAAACATAAGAAAGCATTACATTGTTAATGATAGGTTGTCAGTGATATAAAATTTAAGTGGATTCGGTTTTATGAAATTGTTTTTGAAAAAAAAAAACGTCAAATCAAGAAATCTGAAAAACTTGGTGTTAATATATCAGCAATCTGGCAAAGGTATTTTCTTGTTTACATATTTTATAAAAAACAAACTAAAGAAATTGGAATTTCGTCATTCATTTTGTTCATTTATTTATTTATTTAATATCAATCTATTAACAAATTTTGGTTTATGTATATTTTTTATATTTTGAAGAACAAACTTTTTAATTTATGAACATATTTTTTTTATATTTTGAAGAACAAACTTTTTAATTTATGAACATATTTTTTTTATATATTGAAGAACAAACTTTTTCTCAGCTGTTAAAAACAGGGCGGTCCAATTTGGTGTTTTGTTCTCGTCAAATAAAAAATTCCGAAACTAGTTAATAATAAATTTTGTATTTCCAAAAATAACTTTTGTCAATTCAGTTAAATTTTATTTATCTATCACATCCGTTTTCAAAAAACTACGTGCGATTTGACGATATAAAAATGTTGATCTTTCTAAAATAATTTGAAAATGACCATCGTCTGCCTGCATTTCTGGGAAGATTCCTTACTTCACCATCAAATTTTGCTTTATATATTCTTTTAGGTTTCAAAACATTTTATACCCCTTGTACACTTGCATACATTTCGGATTAACGCATGGAAGATGTTGAAAATGTGAATAGTGCATTTACACTTGAAACATCTAACACTTACTATCGATCAAAAATGTAACCATTTCTTAAAGTAAAAAACATTTTGTCCACAAACGTTTAAAAATTTTTAAAGAAAACACCAAAATGTATTTGAAATTAATTTTATTTATAGAAGAAAAAAAACAAACAAAAAAAGACAAATAGTAACACTGCTTTCGAAACAAACGCCATTTTGTCAGTGATGCCACAATAATAATAGAACTTATTACAGCTTTTCTAGTGATGACACTAAAATAATCGGAATATGTAAAATGGAATACAACGAGATAGGAACATCTTGTAAAGATGTTGATTTTTAGATCTATGTATTTCTTATGGGAAAATTGCAACATCTTCGCAAACTGATGGTAGATGTTATATGTTGACAAGTATGAAAAGGCTATTACACGTGTTAACTAAAGCATTCATGCTTTTAAAATTTGATGCGAACTAACTTTCAAATTTTCATTCCAATTGTGTGTATTAATTTACAGTCAAGAAAACAGCTGATTTCAATTTTAATGAAAAAAAAAATTTTTTTTTTTTATGACATCTTGAAAGTAAATTTTTTAAAAAACAATGTGCAGCCGTCAAAGCCTTAAATATTTATAAGTTTTGACAATCAGTATATGTAAAAAAAACTAAAGAAAAAAGCTTGAACGGGGAACTGCTGTGTAAGTTGTACTTAATTAGCCATTCGTGTACCATGGTACTTTTCGAGCTTAAATAGTACCATCCCAATTTTGCCATCCCTGGTCTAAACCCCCTTCATAAACAGATTTTGAATAGAAAAAATATTTTAAACAAGGCTAAAACACAAAACCCAACACAAGCATAACGAAAAAAAAAAATCAAAGCCTCCAGTAATGTTGTATATATTCTGTACTGCACACACTCACCCACTCCCAATTACACTTCTTATAACCTCCTTAAACATTTGTTAAGAAAATAAAAACAAAATACTTAAATACGTGACTAAAACACAAAATGTTTATGGACTACTTTTTTTATTGTTTCTTTACACTTTTTTCCATTTCGTTTGATTTGATTGTACTCTTTTTTATTTTTCGGTTGCCATCATCTTTATAAAAGCCGAAAAGGTTTTTTTTTTTTTTTTTTTTTTTTTTTTTTTTTTGTTTTTTTTTTTTTTTTTTTGTCCATAATAATGAACACACACAAACAGACAGTGGCTACTTTTAATGTCCCTGAGACATCCACACACGTGGTCGCAGCGTGTGTATTATTTGGGTCTCTGAAAATCTTCGGTTAAGTCAAAATATGTTTAAGAAAAAAGTTAAAACGAATCCCTTAAATAGTGAAACATTTGTATTTGGAAAAGTGTTAGTTTTTTTGCTCCGGAATTATCAGTGTTAGAGTTTCCCCAATTTCCCGGACTTTTCAATTCGTGGGAAAGTATAAAGTTTCTCCTTTATTTAAATTTTTGACAAGCAATGACCACATAAAAATAAAACAAACAATTATTATTTCAAATGATTTTCTTAATGCAACCAAATTTTGGGTAAAGCTCAAAAATTAGGTTAGGTCAATATATTTAGAAAAATCCTAAGTAATATCAAAAAAAACCCTTAAAAGAAGTTTCGCTAAAGAAAAATTGCTAAATTACGTTTTTGGCTAAATCGAACCACTAAATGGCTATTGTTCAGTTAAATAAAACAGCTGAATATTATTGCTGTACCTGTTGTTATTGTTTGGTTGTGATATTTAGGCCACCATGTTAAGTTTCCAATGGAAACATAAATTTAACTTGAATATGCCTGATTGGTGAATTAAGTTTCATTTGAGTGTTTAGTTAAAAACAGAATTTCGTATTTAAAAACATTTTATATATAAATGTGATTAAAAATCAAACCTGTAAGTTTGCAACACTTTTTTTCAGCATATGCTCAATATCAGAAGATTTGACATTTCCATTTGAGTATGATACAAATTGTAGAACAAGATAAAAACGAATATCATGTTTTCGTCTAAAAGTCGTTAATATATTTCTTAGATGTTTATCAATGTTAGATGTTTTTCATTTTAACCCGTATATCGTCGAGAAATAAAATAAACTCTAAGAATTTTTGAAATTATATTGAAAAGATACACATCTGTTAGGATAGGAATTCGAAAGATTTACGTGTGCACTGCCGTGTTGGGCTAATCCCACGGTGATCTTAGCACTGGATGAAAAATAATACGTTTACCAGCGCCCTTTGAGTGCACCATCCGGGCTGAACCATATACTCACCCCTTGCTTAGGAGCTGGAGCTATCTAACCTCCGCTGATGAAAGGAAAGCAGCATCTGATTGCAACAGCACTTGTGGAGAGCATGGGAGCATCCCAAGAGGTTGAAAATAAGCCCTTTAAGCAGCTTTTTAAAATCTCCCTAAATGCGATTTTGGGCATAAACTACAGCCCCCGCGTTATTCCCGAATGAGCCTCAGCAACAAGCAGTCCAGGACCAAAGCCCTAGGGGCTACTGGTTCTCGTCGTACCAGATAAGGATCTCGTGATTAACCTCTTAGGGAAAAGGAATATCAGGTATTGGCTCATCTGTTTCCCCAGAGCTGTCCTTTATCTGCTTTTTGGAAAACTAACAAAATTTTTAAAAAATAACAGCACCTAAGGGGATCCGCCTGTACGCCAAACTTCCCCAAAAGAGGTGGAAAATCATCCCTTGAAGCTGACTTTTTAAGATCTCCCTTTTCGCGACTTTTAGTATAAAACAAGACCCCACTTAGTCCTCAACAATTGTCAATCTGGAGCCGTGTCGCCGTTGTACCAGGGAGGAAATCTGGTCAGTCTCGATCTCAGGAGATCTGACAATTTTAAACTTTGTCGAATTCCAGTTATTGAAATGATTTTCTCCGAAAATGTTGCACTCTACGGTGAAATATCCTTCAAATATTTCCCTACACACCCGCGGGAGATCTGTAAGCGCAACTGTGATATCGATTTAAGTGAATACCTGTCTTGCGACCTAACTTCACGGTTGATCTCAACCCCTTCCTTAGGAGCTGGAGTTAACTAGCTTCCACTGCACCCTCTCGAACAGAAACAGCACCTAGGGATCCCTCTATGAACCGAACATCTCCGCAGGGCAAAGATCAGTCCTCCAACTGGACGTCACCGCACCCGCGACTTTGGGTTTAAGCCAGAACCACTACGTGCTCCCCGATAGTATCCGTAAAGACAATCATCCTGAAAGAAATTAAGCATTTCTTACAAGCAGCATACTAGCGCTTGTAAGAAATGCACCGAGGGCACTGTTGGCACTGATGTATAATTCAAATACAAGGAGCTCTGTCATTTGAATGTTTGGTGCATTTCAGGTTGCATTCACCTGGGGGTAAATTATGGCAGTCGTGATCGAATACTTTTGCGATTCAAAAGCAATTTTATTTCGAATTCTTTCAGTCGAATCGAAATAGTTTTTGTGAGAGCTGAATTTAATGCTTGAATGAAAAAATAATTTCGATGCGTTCAGTATTAACTGAAAGAATTATAAATAAAATAGCTTTTAAATCGAAAATTTATTCGATCAAGACCGCCATAATTTGCCCCCTGCGTTTTAAATGTAACCAAGCCATTTTTCCCCAGTGGATGTAAAAACAAGAGTTCTGACTTCTCAAGGTGCTTTAACTATGCCCTTTAAGAGGAGCCACACATCTCCCAGTGTGAATCTGTTAGGGTAAATTAATACAGAGGTTAAATTCTAAAATTTTGCTAAGTTGCGGTAGCAATTGCTCTGGCCAAGAAAATTTTATTACTTCTTACGCCATTGACAAGCTGAAAGTTAATGTTTCCAAAACTAAGATTACGGTCAAAAAAGAATTCCAAAATATTCCGTCTAAAAACTTTAAGGAACTTAAAAAAAAATCTGGGAATTCCTTAAATTTTTTCCAAATACAAACCCTAATCAGTGGGTGTTTTTGGGTATGTTTTCTTTTAACATTTTAAGACATGTCGCCTTTTTTCCTTAACTATCTGTCTGTCTTCTGTATGGCTGATTTGTTATTGAGCCCTTTTTTGTTATTTTATTTATTTATTATTTTTTTCTTGTGGTCGATTTTCTTAAATTCAATTATCGATGGCATTGTATCATTTATAAGGAGGTAGTAATAAGAAGGTGACAGTTTTTTTTGGAATTTATGTTAATTAACATACAAACTAGATTTGTGAATATTTTGTTTTTATTTTTCCTTTCTTTTCTGGTCCTTTTCTTTATCGAATTAAGTTAATAAATGTAAAACGTTTATTGAATATTTGTTGAGAAGTCATTTAAGCAGAGCTGCATATCTTATTTAAGTGTATGCTATAGTCAGGGCACGGTTTTAAGCCTTTTTTGGTTGAAAAATATTTTTTTAATATTCGCAATTTTTTAATAAATTTCTTGAAAAAAAAAATATATAAAAAATATATAATATAAAATAATATGCCTTTTACAACTACGTGGGTGGTCGCGGAGCAAAATAAATTTGGTTTGAAAAAACCAATACTGACATTAAACACATATTTCGAATATATTTTCCTGATAATTCAAAATCTAGAAAAATTTTTAATCAAAATTTTTAGTCAAAAATTTACTAAAACAAATTAATAATAGATATTAATTTCTTCTATTCAAGATTCTTGCATGCATATTCATCCATTTTTTGCACATTTTTGTACATATTACGTAGATAAAAAACGATTTGCTTGTTTTGTGTAGAAAGAATAACAACACTGCAAGAAGATATATAGATTACTAGCATTTAACCCGCTACTTCGTTAGCGTCTCCTTTTCTTTTGTGGACATATTTTAACGCCAAAGTTTATGTTTCTAGGTTTCAACCCGCTACTTTGTAATAGGTACGATTTTCACCCCTAAACGTTCGAATTTCGAAAATGTACCATAATAAAAATGTATTTGTATTTTTTAGATACGTTACGAATGTGATATTTTTTTATTCCAAAGTTTATTGGTTTAATAGATAGATTGAGTGGCAAAAAAGTTTTAAAATACAGGTTTTACCCGTTTACTCCCCAAAAGGGTCGAATTTCAAAAAAATACCAGACACCTATCCGCTTATTTTTTTGATGAACATGAGGTTAGGGAATTTACCCGTTTTTAGCTTTTTTAACCTCTAACCATAAACATTTTCAAAACTCCCATCCTAGGGAATCGATTAAGCGAGAGGCCAACCTCCCGGTTTTACCCGTTTACTCGCTATTTTCCCTTTTTGGTACTTTTTTTGAAGCATAAAAAATTTCAATATTGTAGTGGGAGCCCATAATTTAATACGAATATGTCAATAAATAAAAAAAAAAATGTTTTATAAAAAAGTACCAAAAATAGTTACGCTTTTTACCCCTTAAACGTCCGAATTTCGAAAAAGTACCAAATTCGTATTTGGCTTTTTTAGATAAGTTTCAAATGTGATATAACCCTTATTTCTATGTTTATGGGTTTAAAAGATAGATGGGGTGACAAAAAAGTACCAAAATGCAGGTTTTACCCGTTTACTCCGTTAAAGGTCTGAATTTCCAAAAAGTACCAGACACCTGTCCGCTTATTTTTCTAAAGAACAACGATGAGTATTACATTTATTTTGCATCTCTATTAGTTTTGGAGATATAAGGTTACCGAATTTTCCCCTTTTTACCTTTTTTTACCCCCTAAACTTTCGAATTTCGAAAAATCCCGTCTTAGTGGATCGATTTGGAGAGTGACCAATCGCTAGTCCAAGTTTGTAGGATCAGCGGTTTGGGCTGGGTGATGATGAATGAGTCAGTCAGTCAGTCACTCACGCAACTCTTTTATATATATAGATTTTCATGTTTAAAAAGTAAAAATAAGAAGCAATAATCCCCTCAACATTTTTAATGAACTTTTATCCAAAAAACTTAAAACTAAATAAAACTCAAATATAGTTTTATTAAAAATGTGGATGCCCAAAGCTTAAATTCCCAAAATTAAAATCCCGAATTTCTAAATACCAAGTTTAAAAATCCAGAGATCAAAGTCCTGAATTTTAATATCCCAGACGCAAGGATTTGTTCCTCTACGATAAAACAAACACTGTCTTCGCTAACTAAAGCTGCTCTTAATAGCCGGATGCAATTATTTTCTCCTCTATTGTGTAACGAACACTAATTTCGCCAAAAACTTCGCTAGCCGGCCTTCTGCTGGGCAAAATAATTTTCTCCTCTTTGTTATAACAAACACCGGCCTCGCTAACTAAAGAATCTCTTGATAATCAGCAAGAATTTTCTCCACTTAAGTATAAGAAATCGGGAGTTTGATATTATTCATAGGAAGTTTTATATAAACTTTTATAAAATTTACATAAAATTTTTTGGGGTAATTTTTCATTTATTAAAATTTGCATTATATATAAGTAAATGAAAAATAGCCCTAAATGAAAAATTGTGATTTTATTTGGGGCCATTTTTCATTCCTCGATATTGGGGTGATTTTTCATTGCACTTAGAAAGCAAAAATACTCCAACGAAAAATTAAAAAAAAAATTCCCAAAGTTGCGTGTTGTTGTGTCTCATGTAAACTTCTTTTTTCTGTTTGGGGCACATTTTCTGGGATCATTTTGCGCAACTCCAAATTTTACAATGAAGTGACAAACCATCTTTTCTTCGCCATTAAAAAACTAGAAAAGGAATTCAAATGTTTTGAGTAAAACACCATCTGTTATTAAAAAAAAAAGAAATAAATAATATTATATTATATTATAGTCTTTTAGTTAAGTCAAAAACCTCCAATAATTCGACAAAAGCTCTAGAACCCCTCTGCAAAGCTTTAAGCCTTAAAACTTCGAAAAGCTTTGTCTGAAAACTTTTTTCAACAAATTTTAACATTAACTTTTATAACAGTTCCTAAACGGCTGTTGTCAATAGTAAAGATATAAAAACAGCTTTTTTCCTATTACTCTCTCGTGCAATTTTTATTATTTTTATCACCTCCACCACAACTAGTTGTGAAGAGGGTATACTAAGTTTCTCATTCCGTGTTAAAATTTTTAAATATTCATCTAAGACCCCATAACGTGTATATATTCTGGGTCCTTGAGTAATTCTTAGTCGATTCAGTCATGTCCATCTGTCCGTCCAACTTTTAAAATCTCTCTCACTTTTGTACGACTCAAAAGAAAAGAATAATATTGGTGTCAAATTGTTTCTAGTTCTCCTAAGCAGTTTGGGATTGAAAACCAGCAACATCGGCTCTGTAGGATAAGAGTTATACATCAAAGCGTGGAACAACCACCCTAAAAAATTTATCAATTTCTTACAAAAACTAGCATAAATAGCGGCGGAGTGCACATATTGATCATATCGTTCGATATGACTAGAAATCATACCACAAAATTTCGGAGAGATCAGTCAAAAATTTACATAGGCCTCATATAACGCCCACTCTCGAAAAACACTTTAGTATGCCTAAAACTGTAGCAAATAATGCTTTTGTAACAAATATTGGTCTACCACAGTTTTATCACACTGTCAACTTTTGTGAAGATCGGTTCATAATTTACCATAGGTCCCATATAAAGCCTACCCCTGAAATATCGTAGCTATCGGTAGAGGGTATCAAATATTCCGCACAGCCGAATATAGACATTAACTTGTTATTACAAAAAAAGCTTTGTAGTAATTTGCTAAAAGCTGTTGTACATACTTATGCTTACAAAGAAAAAGTCAGCTTATTTTAGAAATTGGAGAGGAAGAGAGAGAGAGAGAGAGAGTAGAAAAAAAGAGCATAAAAAAGTAATCCTTGGGATTTGTAAAGAATATAAAAAAAGAATCAAAGCACATGTAAGTTATCATGGGACAGACAATAACTTAAACATAAAATGTCAAGGAATGTCACAAAATGAAAATAATAGGGTTGCCATAGGTGACAAAACTATTTTGTAAACCCAAATATATATACATACTTACATATATATTTTCCCGTAGTTCCCAAACAAAATTAAGAAATTTTACTTTTATAAATTGAAGTAAATTTCTTTATTTGTTTAAAGTTGCTATATCTGTTAAATTATTTGTACTTTTAACAAATACAACTCTGTTTCAGAGCTTTTACTTTAAAAAATAAATCGATTTCATTAAATTTCTTTTTGAAACGACCTGCTTAGTGCGCATGTGTTTGACTATGCAAAAAGGGAATATCTTAAGCTTTTTTTAGTAGGACTATCATTGGCTGTATTACCTACAAACGCTTATGAACATCGACCGTGAACGTTTAATACAAGAAACTAAAATAAAATTTTTGCTGCTGTTAAACTGTTTAAAAAAAGGTGATTAAAATTTGCTGTGAAAGTGGTTTTTCCTAAAAAAAAAAGAAATAATGAATTACAGTTTAACTTATTTCAATTAAAGAAATATAAAAAATATTTAAATTATTACGGAATAAAACAACTAAAAAAAAGAACGAAAAAAAATTTGTAGTGAGAATTTTATAGTAAAAGAAAAAATTGTGTATCAGCTTTAAAAAAAGGCTACATTTTCTATATTCGGGGGATACATGCTAACGAATACAAGAAAAAAATTAAAACGGGGCCATTAAAAAAGCAAAGGAATTCTGTCCTTTTTTTGTTAAATAATACTTAGAGTCAAAGCAAGATTTTTATAAAAAAAACGTCAATTATTTGGTTTCAATTTTCAGAAAGTGAATGCGAAATTAAAAAAAAAACTTGGCAAAGAAATAAAACAGCAAGAAATTAAAATAAATCATATCGATTTTTTCCCATAAAAAAGAGAATTGATATTTAACTGGCAAATGTTATATCATATAAAAAAAAATAAGATTTATTAGACAAAATAAGTTTTAAACATAAATATATATGTTTATATTTTTTGAATACTTCAAAAAAAATTTACTGATTAATTTTTCACATTATTTGATTTGAATGGTATCATAAAATTTATTTAAATTTATTTTAAATTTTAATTTGTATATATTTTGTAGGCCGATTAAGTTTGAAATTTTTCTTAAGTTTGCCTTTGAAAGGAAGAGTCATACATTTTAAGAAACTTACCAATTTCTAAACTTTCCTACATACAAATTTAAGAAAAAAATCTTTTTTTTAATCTTAACATAAACACTTGAAAGAACTATTAAAAGCTTTTTAGATTTTTACTCTCATTCTTAATTTTTTTTTTGAGAACCAGAGAGTATTTTACTCGCTCTCTCTCTCTCTCTCTGTCTTTGGTTCACTTATATGATTTAATTCTTTATATCTGTCTTACTTACACTCTTGAAAAATATACATACACATTTTTATATCCAATACAAAATAGAGAATTTACAATTAAAAACGAAAACGAAGAAGAACCCGAGATATTTTAACCACTACTTCCTCTTTTTATGTCACAAACTCACACATGCACTTCCATTCACAATAAAAAATCAAACACTTAAAAATGTTTTAAGAAATAATATAAAAGAAGAACAACAACAATTCTTTAAACAAAAGAAAAGTGCTTAAAGAAATTTGTAGTAGTATCAAACAAAAAGAAACCTCTAATACTTACAAATACAGAAAGCAGATAATAAGCAAATTACAAAATACAGAATGAAACCCAAAAATGTAAGAAAACAAAAACAACAATTCACCGACACACATACTTATGCACAAGTAGCTTTTGTTGCGATTGTGTGTGATATTTTTTTTTTTTTTTTGGCTTTTCATTCGTTAGAATATTCTGCTTTTGCCAATTGTATCGATTTCATTATGTTGTTGTTGTTATTATCAGCACAAATAACAACAACATAAACGTCATCATCATCATTTACACGGGTTCCGTAGTCACCTTCGTTAACGTCCAAAAACCACCTCGTTGCTTTGTCGTTATTTTTTACAATTTTTTCTTTTTATTTCTTTTTACCACTTAAAATCTTGGGACAAAATTCAATAGATTTCTTTTAAACATTTTGAGTATTCCAATAAACTGTAAAGAGTCAGCACAAAAGAATATAAATTTAAATTAAATAAATTACCATAAGATAAAAAAACCCGTGTAAAATTATCATTTAATTTAATTCCAAAACGTGTGTACCATTTAATACAATACAAGTTCGAAATTTTTGTTTTATGTTTCTTCTGTAAACTTCTGAATACGAATTCGTTTTAAGTTTCAGCCATCGAATATTTAAGGTGAGTGAGTGGGAGGGAGAGTAGCAAATGAGTGGTCGGTTGAAAAAAAAAAAAATTTTTTTGCTACAAAAAATCTCATTCATTTTAATTTATCCACACATTTATATAAAAACCCAAAAAGGGAAACTAAAAGGATATTAATAAAATTAATTTTTTCTACTTACATTGATGTGCAAATTGTTACAAATTAGATCGAAAACCTAAAAAAGGAAAAAAAATACGTTATTAACGTTTTTTATAATAATAAAAAATATTTTGAACATGGACAAATTAAACACGCAAATTTTAATGTAAAAAGTTCTATTTTCAGCTTCACCGAATCTGATATACCCTTCACAATTGTATTTTATAAAGTCAATTTTTAGGAGTTCTCAATTTATTTGGGGTTTCTAAAGATCTTTGTTTTTAAAAAATGGATATTTTCTTAAATATTTCTTCCAAAATCGAACCTTAAAATTTTATTCAAAAAGTTTGAAAATTAGTTTTTTACAATAACTTTTAGCATTTTGGCTAAAATTTTGAAATACGTGTGGTGAAATTCTGGGAACTTTAAAGCCCTCTATAAGCATTATGCAGAGAACACATATAACCATAATTAAAAAAATCTATTTTTTTATATTATTATAAATTATTCGACCATCCATTATATTATTTCCAATTTATATTTATTTAAGCGTATGGTCTAGTTTTTATTTTATAAAAAAGTTAATCTTTATTTTTCTATCGAATTTTCGTAACTCCGTTGTGTTACGTCTTCAGGATTAAAAATTTTTTAAAAACAATTACATAAAAAACAAATTAACAAAATTGCTTAAAATAAAAATATTGACAACATTTAAAAAAAAAAAATTCTTATGCTAACAAGATATTTAAACATAATCTATTACAGTTTAAAAAATTTTATTTAGTTTCCGTTTCTATATTTATTAACTAAATGTCTATAACTATGGGGTACACTATCTGTATCTGTCTTATAATTTATTCTTAACAAATTTGGAACCTTTATTATTTAAAGCATTTCTAACATATAACGTTTCTTGTAATTACCCTCTGTGTTTAAAATTGTTACATTCTCAAAATCTGGATAATGATTTAAACTAGCACAATGCTAATGCTGTTTTTTGTAATGTAATATTGTGTTTATATTTCTGATCTGATTTATGTCCAGCAATTCTCGTTTTTAGTTTATTTTTTGTTGTTCCCACATATAACTTATCACATTGTCCATTATCATTTCCCCTACAAGGTATTCTATAAACTACATTTGACCTATCTAACTTTTGTATGTTAACCTTAGTTCTTGTAAATAATCTGCCTAATGTATTATATGACTTATGGGCCACTTTATAAATATTAGTATCATAGATGTTAGAGGTTTCCAACCGTTCCTACATTTTCGGTATATAACTCAATGATTTTTAAATCTTCGGTTCATTCGAAGAACTTTTACTACTTCCATTCTTGTTAATGTTTAGTCCTATTAAATTAGTTATAAGTTTCATTGGAAAACTATTATTTTTTAAGATATTTATAATCTTTTTCTTATTCTCCCTATGGAATTCTACATCACTTATTGTTAATACTCTTTCAATTAGATTTTTTTTTTTTATTATATTTGTTAAATTCCTTTATTCCGGACGTTTGCATGGGGACTAGGTTAAATAATTCGTCGACGTGGTTCATTTATTTAAGCGTTTTATTAACCCTCCGTCCGTTGTATTAACCCTACCAACACATAAATAAGGCGAAGGGTTAAGTTTTGAGTGCACAAATTTGAAGCAATCGTAGGTTTTGTTCATATCTCAGCTATTTATTTAGCGGTTTTTTTGAATTTCGATTGGAAAATTCTTGGAACTATTTATGATTGAAATACATAAAAATAAAAATCCTACAACAAGCTTATCTAGTGTCTTCGGAAACCCCATTTCAATAACCTCGCGGACATGTCGGCCAGTTTAGAAATTGAAATGACAAACTTATATAGGAGTGTACTTGTGGTGAAGGGCATAAAACCTTATTAATATATCAAATGATGTGACATGTGAACATCAGAGCTCTGTAACTGTCCCGTCTTAGGGATTCACAGACAGAAATCTCTTGGAGAATCCATAATGGACCCAACTTATGGCCTCTTATGTCAATACGAGCTTTTGCTGCAATAGAGTCATAACTCAAATTTGAATGTTCTAACGCCTTATAATTTAATTCCTTTCTCTAGAGTTGAGTCTTTAAAAAATTTGTATGGAATTTTTCCACCAAAGGCTCGAAATGTTAATTTGTTTAATGATATAAATCTTCACTCATGGCATTGATTAATTTCCCAGAAAAACTTTACTTCCCTTTTAACAACAACTGTGCAACAACTTACTAAGAGCATTATCTTCCATACCAAATCGCTACTCACGTCATTACAATACAACTTAAAAAGTGGATTTTCATAATACACTGATAGAAAAGGCGTCATAACGCTGATGTTTTTGACACCAGTACTGTACAAGTACTGTACAAGTGTCATCGTTTTTTACCCTATGACACTTAACATTACTTTGATGTCAGCCTTAACATCACTTGGCCGAACTGTCATCATGGTAAAAAATTTTAATTATGTCATACATGGGATGACACATTGCATAACAGAAGTGATGAAGCATGTCATAAGTGCGATAACCAACTGTCACAAAATTAAGTCATTGTAATTGACCTTAAGTCAAATTTGGAGAATATCATTATTTACTTACTCGTTACATATATTTGTTTCTTTTTTGTTGTATTCTGGCCCTTGTTAACAGATGAACTCTCAATTATAAGACACCAGCAGCATGCCCGATATGGTTTTCGTAATAATTCTACATTAAAAATTTCGTGTATTTAAATAAATAATTTAAAAAAAAAGAATATGGGAATTTTTGCTTCTAATTTCACTTTTTTAAATGAAAATAATGTTAATAATATATTATGTAATCGCACTGAGTACAGTTTGTCATTGCACTGATGACAGTTTGTCAACGCACTGATGTCATGTTGTTATTGCACTGATGACAGTTTGTCATTGCAATGATGACATAATACACCAGCGTTATGACGCCTTTTCTATCAGTGTGCACAAAATGTGGCATCGAATTGATTTCACTGTAGTCATAGCGTAGACGACGCATAAAATATGACAACATTTTAGGATGACGTTCGTCATTGGATTGATTCACTTTTTCCTCATTGATGATATTTGTAATAACATTGATGTCACAATTCTGATGTTGGAGCATCATCAATATGAAGACGCATTTTTCTATAAGTGTATACATACACACGCTTATTCGCAAATTTGCGTACAAGATAACGCCATGCGCAGGATTCCCGTTTGATGATGAAGTGATTTCCTGACAAGGGTTGCCAAGTCGAAATAAGATTTGCTTATTCTTTAATAAGAAATGTGTAAATAAGCGATTTAAATAAGCCGACAACTCTACAATGCAATTAAACTACAACTATCTTGAGCAGTGTGGACATTTTGGCTTTTTTGCAGCAAAATGTAGCATTAAAAATTTTTATTTGGCTGCAAAATTTTTATTTTGCACTTGGCATTTTATATAGCATTTTTAGAAATTGTTTTTAGCTTTTTTTTAGCATTATTTTTATTTTTAATTTGGAAGAATAGTTTTATTGATTTTACTTAAATTTTTTTATAAATTATCGGAAAACGAAATGTAGCGGATTTATACCGAGTCAATTTTAAAAACCATCCTCTATTGAAATTTCATTAAAACATTCAATTTTATCTATTTCAAACAAATTGGTTTTGCAAGAACAACTCTTAAAACAAGAAATAACTACGATCATTTTCTTGCCCGTATAATAAATTTTGACTAAAAATAGTTGTACCCAAAATAAAATTTTGTATGAAAATGGATAACTCTTATGTTAAAAAAAACATTTTACCTGTCTTGTAAAAAAAAATAGAATATTCAGGGAGAATTATAAATGCCCTTATCATGTTGATTGTAAATATTATTTGCTCTTAGATTTTACGAATTTTTATCACTTTGTATTTAAATAAAAATTCAATAGTGTAAATGTTTGAAAAAATGGTTTGCTCAAAACTGCTGAAAAAATAATAATTCTAAAGCTTCAACTATTCTTAAACTATAAAAAATAAAATGATCTAAAAAAATTTCTATATCATAGAAATAAATCGTTTTAATTTTGCATAATTTGGTATTGTTGAGCTATTTGCTGCGCACAACCACCTCGTGCAACTGGTAAATGAACCTACACATATACCATGTGTTGATGGGCACCAGCACAATACGCTTGATTTGTTCCTCTCTTCGCACCCTCAAAAGTACGAGGTTGAAGTTCTAGCACCTCTCGGTAACTCGGATCATTGCACCATATCCGCCTCTTCCGTTCTCCGAAGTTTAAAACGTTTCACGACAGGCTACGAAACGGTCAATATTTGTTTAGGGAAAAGATTGTTGGGCTGAGTTCAATGACTTTTTTTAGGCATTTTAATTGAAAACTTTGTTTACTGGTCAATGACGTCAATGCCATGCCGAAAATGGTGGAAAATGTTATAATGCTAGGAATGAAAATGTTCATTCCAGTTAACAAAGTTTCGAATAAACCGAGATCTAAATCTTGGTTTAAACAGACGTGCAAATCAGCAGTCAGATCCAGAGAGGAAGCATTTAGAAATTGGTGTAATATTAAAAACGCTGATATTGAATTGCTACGCAAAATGGCAAAGTCTTCGTGTACCAAAGTACTAAAACGGAAAAAACTCTTCACGAACAACGTCTTCATACTGAAGTTCTTACTGCTTCCCGGGGCAGTAACAGCTTCTGGGCATGCGTTAAAAGAATAAGGGATACTGGTAGTTCCTCAATACCAACTCTTTTAAACGATGTCCAAACATTCACGGACCCGGTTGATAAGTCTAATTGTTTTGCCGAATTATTTGCTAATAATTCTTATTTACCGGCTAGCAATCAACCACTACCCGAACTCGAAAAAGTATCCGTAACTATGCCTAAAATATTTTTTCGGGCTCGAGCTGTTAAAAAGGTTCTTGCGGATCTCGACATAAACAATTCTCCTGGGCCGGATGGAATACCTGTACTGGTCTTGAAGCAGTGCTCTTCGACGCTAGCTCGTCCCTTAGCAAATCTTTTCAGCACTTAATACCATGCCGGTTAATTTCCCGTCTGCTGTAAAGTTGCTAATGTAACGCGAATTCCTAAAAAAAGGAGTGGCTAATAAGCCTGAAAATTAACGCCCAATTGAAATTTGCTCATCAATTTCCAAAGTTATGGATAGTGTGGTAAATCTTGTCATTAATAAAAGATATTAATTCGAACTTAAAATTATTATTATCGGTTAAAAGAGCAATTTATGGCATTTACTGTTTGAAAATGATATCATGTAAATGTTGGCTATGACTACGTCTGAAGTGGTCCATTTGAAACCTCTAATTTTAAGCGACTCGTTTGTGCATAGCGAGTGTTATCTCGCGAATAACACGAGTAATGTTGACTCCCAAAGTGCCAATAGAAGCTGGCTTATTCGTGAAGACCTCTTATTTTGCAAATCCCCAGAGAAAATAGTCCAAAGGTGTGATATCGCATGATATAGGTGGACAATTTACAATAGCAAAACGTGAAATTAAGTGCTCACGAAAATGATTTCTCAACAAGGCCACTGTATGGCTCCTAGCACCGTCTTGTTGAAACCAGAGTTCCCCGAGACCATGCGCTTGAATTTCAGGAAGCACATAGTCCGTAAACATGGTGCGATAGCGGTTACCATTGAAGGTAACATTCTGATTTCCTAATTTTTTTTAAGAAATATAGACCAATGATTCCACCAGCCCATAAACCACTCCATACCGTTGCTTTTAATGGATTATTTGGTACTATTCGGGTTGCTCATCCGCCTTAATATGGCAATTTTGTTTATTAACGTATCAATTGAGCCAGATAAAACATCGGATTTTCATTTAGTTTTCCAGAGCCGATTTGGAACAATTTGGAGACACTGTTGTGCTGTGAGTCTTTCCATGATGATTTGCCAAACGATACTGAACAAAAATGACAAAGCAGTTTGAGATAAGTGATCGGTAAAAACAAGCATATTGGAAATCAAACCTCACGATAAATCACCCTTTATATATCGCTATCGCACACAACTTTGAGCATAATACATTTTTTGTTCCAAAATGTTTAAAAACTTAAAGAAAATTTAGCTAAAGGCAGTTTCACACTATGATACAAGTCTTATACTTTATATTCTTTTAAGAGAGTTTCCATTCTTCATTCTTGTTAATCTGCTTGGTGACTATCGTAGACTCGGCACGGCCGATTGTTATTGCTTTTATAGTTCTATCATGTATGTATTTTTATAGGAATATAAAAGTTCTTCCATCACGAGAAAAAATCCGTTTGATACAGCTTTCATGAATTTAAAAACCTGGGCATAAATATCACTTATAACATTCCTGAGACATTTCTTGCAAATGTCTGACCTTAGTCTTATAGACTTCGCTCAGATTTCTGTCAGACATTGATTATACGTCCTGTCTGGCCGCTTTCTGATCGATTTCGCATGGGTATATCGGGGGAAATTTATGTATCGATATTTCTAATAGATTTCTGATTGAATTTATTTAGAAGTGTCTAAGTTTTTATGTGTGTTTTTTTTTTTTTTAAATAATTACAATTCCCATTAAGTTGAAAATAATTTTATTTTACGAATTCTATTGTTTAAAAAGAGATTAAAAAATGGTACATATTTATGTATGTAAAGATTTTAACTATAAACTTTTATTTTCCAATAAAATAAAAGACTTCTTACAGAAATCTGTGCGATTATTAGATTAGAATTGTATTCAACAATCTTCCATTCCATATTTTAGCTATCTGTCAGCTAACACATCAGAATTTCCCATAACTTTTTCATTAAATTTTCGTTAGGTATTTATCAGAAATGCCGACACAAGTACATAATTTTTCACGGCAAGTCTGCTAGAACAAGTGTCAAACACTTCATACATGTTTGGGTCCGAAGGCTGACAGAATTCGTATACGAATCCGACTTTTTGTCGACGTTGCTCTCAGGTATCTGGATGACGTCGGACAATTTTCCTGGCTGGGTTTGTACAAGTTTTTAGTAATGAAAAAGGTCAATTAAAATTGGAAGAGCATTTATTTCTTTCAAATACAGAACATTTAATAAAATACGGAATAACTTAATGTTTTTGACTAGAAAATAATTTAAGAACAAATCTCGAAAATACAGTACTTTTCGGTATAACACAAAACGAATGGTGACCGTACATATAAGCCAGTGTTACCACCAGCAAAATTCAAAATTACAGTTGACATGAAGTAAAATTACTTAACTAAACTGAAGTTACACCTGATAGCAAAATAACGTTTTATTAAAGAAAACCTTTACAAAAAAGAAAAAAATTATGTTATGAGGTTAAGATTTATATAAAAGTGTCTTCATCTTTATGAGATTATTTTGTACACGAAGAAGTATTTGTATCAGGGACGACCGAAAATAACAGTTATTTGGAAATTTTAAAACAAAAAAAGCATATGAAAGTAAATGCTAGCAAACTGTTTCCTTATGAACTTTTCAATGATAAAATATTATGATTTTTAAAGTTTTGATTGTTATGTTTTCGATCAAAAATTACAGTTATTTTTTGATTTATATTTTTTTATCAAAAAATTATTTTCGGGAATGAAATATTTATTATTAATTAGTTCATTTATTAATGATGTGCTAATAATCCCAATTTTTGAGTGAAAACACTGAAATTTATTGTTGTGGGAAAACTAGTTTCTATGCGCATTTCGCTGGTTGCTTAGGCCAGCTCGTCAGGAAACTTTTTCCAAATACTTTAGAAAAGATAAAAATATTATACAAGTAAGACCATAAAGTGAATAAGAATTTTAAAACACTCAGGTCTTGCATGTAACAATATCAAAGCTTCAACAAAGACACAACAATAAACCGTCAATTTTTCTTTCTTACATTCCCCTACAATTGGCTGGTTTTTTTCCAACACGAATTGTAGTTGTAAGAGGATAGAAAGAAAAAAACAATATTAAAAAAACAAGTTGCTTAAATAAAGCAGCTTGCCATTTAAGTTTTTTATTTGCCGGGCACATGCAAATTTATTATCAAAAAATTATTTTCGGGAATGAAATATTTATTATTAATTAGTTCATTTATTAATGATGTGCTAATAATCCCAATTTTTGAATGAAAACACTGAAATTTATTGTTGTGGGAAAACTAGTTTCTATGCGCATTTCGCTGGTTGCTTAGGCCAGCTCAATAACCAAAAATAACAATTATTTTTGAACAAAAATAAAAGTTATTCTCTAACGAAATGTAAGTGTTATTATTATTAAGTTGACTTTAACTGCCAGGCGCACAATATCGACAAGAACATTTCTTTCGTATATTTATATTGAAAACAAAAACAAATTTTAGTTTTTTATTATTGTTTTCAATGAAAAAATGCGAAAGAAATGTTCTTGTCGATATTGTGGGCCTGGCAGTAAATATTTATTTAAATGTGTGATCGTCATTGGGATTTCTTATGCGTATTAAATAAATATTTAAAGTCAACTAAATAATTAAAATACGTATATTTCTTAAAAGAATAACTTTGTTGTTTGCTCGAAAAAATAAAAATCAAAAAATAATTGTTTTTTTGTTCAAAAAAATAATAATAAAAAAATAATTGTTATTTTTGCTCAAAAAAAATAAAATTAAAAAAATAACTATTATCATCTGACTTTTATGAAAAAAGGAATAACTGTTACGGTCCCTGATTTATATGGCAGCTATGGTCAAATGTCGAACAATCCCAAGACTTGGCAAAAGATACTTATTTATTTCCTTAGATTGCACTACAGCTACGATCGGCAACCTATACTATTACATTTTGCGATTGTTGGCGTTGTATGTATTTTACATATGTTGTTGTTAATGTTGTTTAATTCTCTACAATGTGTGTGCACACGTACACGTAACAAAAGAGCATAAAAGATAAAAGAGAAAACGCGGCGCCCTGATTTTGCCGATCGCAGCACTACAGTATGCTATTGGTCTCGGCCTGCTAAAAAAATATTCTCCATGCGCTTCAATCATTTGTACGTTGTCTCCAGTTTGATTCACCAGGGAGTTTTAGGTCTTCCCCGTTTACGATATCTTTCATATTGATTCTAGAACGTCTCTCATTCTGCGTTCAGCTTTCCGATGTGTCTCAGCCAGAGCAATCGTTGTATGTTTATACGCCTAACTATGTTCGCAGTGGTGTTAATCTCATATAAGCGACGAGCATATGACTTTTGTCTTAAACGTTGTTATTTTATTCCAATTTTTTGTTCACTAAAAGGTTGATAAAATTGCAGGATAAGTTGTCCCATTGTCTGAGACCTCTTGTGGTAGTAAATTGTTCGGACTTCTTACAACGGCGCACTAATTGTACAGAAATACCGTCATCAGACAATTTGTAAGCATTCCATTTATCGTCCAATGCGTACAAACGGCTCGAAAGATCTGAATTAAAATTTAATTTCTTTTACTCTTATTTTTAATTGAGTATTTAAATTTCCCGGGAATCACGGAATTGAAAACAATTGAAGATCCCGGGGATGTGAAATTCCGGGAACAAATTCTAAGTGTAAGAGAGTAATGTTAACGGTAATCTGCAAAAAAACATTTTTTGCAATTAGTGGCCTTTACAGCGGTATTCGCTGCTTTGCTTTAATTGGTTATTAAATATTGTGGTGTAGGGTATAACATGCCCTACCACAGACGATGACACTAAAAGCAAAACAAAAGTATTGGTTTTTTTTTTTTTTTTTTTTTTTTTTTTTTTTTTTTGTTCTTTCGTTCATTAACATACAAAATGAAATTTTGTTTCAGTATGACCATAAAATAAAATGCATTTCCAGAATCTTTAAAAAATGTGAGTTTTTTTCTTTTTCGTTCAGAATTTATCCAAATATTTGAATATTTAAAGTTTTTGAATAAATCAGAAACTGGCAACGCTGCTCTATTTCTCTATAACTTTCTCGATTACCAAAGCGTTATTGTTTGTGCGTATACCAGGGATGTTAAATGGGGTTTTAAATATTGTACCAACTTCCAAAAAAAAAAAAATGTACTTTTTGGAGTTCATTAAAACAAAGTTATGGAAATAGAACAAAAAAAAAACATGATATGCAAAATTTCTTTCGCAGATATTTGTTAAATTATATTAAAAAAAAAAAAAAAAACCAATACTGATGTTTTGCTTTTAGTGTCATCGTCTGTGGTAAGAAAGGAAACAAGAGTAGTAACATAGGTTTTGACTAATGTTGCCTCGTATGTGGGTACCATAAGTCGCCTTTCACAATGTGGCAAGTGAAAGGCAGACAGACGAAGTTTGTTGGTAAGGAGGCGACGCTGTATGCGTGACACACTTTACTTTTTCCTCTCTCGCCTACAAGCCCTCTATACACCACAATTCTAGTCGCAAATTTAAGCGCCCATTACATTAACGATTTGTTGTACAACATAAATGCAATGAAAAAGACTCAATAGCTTGTTTGCTATACTAAAAATTCAAAAAGGGGGAACTATGACAAATTTTTAAATTGTTCCAAATGAGTCACGGTAGTACCACGGTACTTTAGAAAGTCAAAATGTACCAAAAAAAAAGTACAATTGTACCAACTTTAACATCCCTGGCGTATACTCTTGAAACCTTTTTTCGCATTCACAACAGTGATGCAAAACGTGGCACAATTGTGCCATTTTTGGCACTTTTAAATGTTTAATGGCACTGTGGAAATCTATTTTGGCCCTTTCAGGTCCAAATTCAACTAACTACTTCTAATTGATCAATACATTTTCAATGTTATATTCTCACTTTATCGAACACTAATTTTATTTAAGACATTTAGTCAATTCACAAGGTATCCTACCATGTCATATTGTCAAAATGTCCTAATATTTCACAATGGTTTAAAAATACTGTTGTACGGCTCAGCCGCTCAGCGCTGGACTTTTCTGATTAATTACGACAGCACAATAAACACAGCAAGCAACGTTCTATTTATTTAAGACACTTTTTGTTAACAAACCAACAACAATATTTTTAAACCATTGTGAAATATTAGGACATTTTGACAATATGACATGTTAGGATACCTTGTGAATTGACTAATTGTTTTGTTGGTTTAGAACCAAATAAACCGCACAAACGGTTTGATCTATGTTATGATAAAAAAAAAAAAAGTTTGTGCGAAAATCAAAAATTTCAAATATTTACAAAAACATTCGGTTGTCGTTGTAAAACCGCTATTACAAAAATAGTTTGGCCCTATCAAAGGTTTAAATCGTCAATTTGGCCCAAAACAAAAAAACTAAAAATGCATTACTGATTCACAATAAGTCAGAGAGTTAGCTGCACTGCTCTGGCATATTGTTGAATTGTTATAGCACAACTTGTAGCAACATACCAGACGCCATTCTAAGTGATAAAAGCTAAAGCCATGGCCACATTAGAAAAATGAATTGTTATTCATATTGCGTTCGAAATAAATATAAAAACAGAAAATTATATATTTTTATCACTATTATATAGGTCGTGTTTTTTTTTTTGTCTTTTTATTTATGGTTAAAAATCGATTAACTATTCAACAATATAAATGATTCTTTTGATACTATAAATAAACTTTATTTATAAAAATTAATACCATTTGTGATATCAAAAGGATACTAAAAATGCTATTTTTAACTAATCGTATGGATTCATAAATAATTTATATGAAAACTAAATGTATCGTTTTATTTACAAATTAATACCATCAAAAAACAAAAACATATTTACAGTATACAATTACACTATGCCACAAAAAAAATTAACTTAAAAATTAGATATTTTTAAATTGGGGCTTCTGAACACGAATATGGTAATCATTTATTTATGTTTAAAAGCGTTTTCGAGATATTAGCGAAAATCATATTTATCAGCAGTTATTTTAGCTATTTGGAAAAAATCTCGAGAACTGAATTGTTAAAAAAATATATGACTTTTCTCTTTCAGCCAATGTATTGAACGGTTGATCGGATAAAAACTCATTGATTTTCAGACCTTAAGATTTAATAACATCTGATTTTTTACCTTTTTTTGATATCAAAAGGATTCTAAAAATGCTATTTTTAACTAATCGTATGGATTCATAAATAATTTATATGAAAACTAAATGTATCGTTTTATTTACAAATTAATACCATCAAAAAACAAAAACATATTTACAGTATACAATTACACTATGCCACAAAAAAAATTAACTTAAAAATTAGATATTTTTAAATTGGGGCTTCTGAACACGAATATGGTAATCATTTATTTATGTTTAGAAGCGTTTTCGAGATATTAGCGAAAATCATATTTATCAGCAGTTATTTTAGCTATTTGGAAAAAATCTCGAGAACTGAATTGTTAAAAAAATATATGACTTTTCTCTTTCAGCCAATGTATTGAACGGTTGATCGGATAAAAATTCATTGATTTTCAGACCTTAAGATTTTATAACATCTGATTTTTTACCTGTTTTTAATTATCCATTTCAAGTAGCTGCAGTAAGGCAAAAAAAAAACTAAAATTTATATTTATTTATGGGCGAGTTCATGACAAGTAACCAAACTTTTGAAATCGATGTCTTCCGATTTGGATGAAATTTGCGCCAAGGTTAGTCCTATTGGATAGTAGTTTAGACACCAGACACAACTACCTTTTTTTGCAAAAAAAAAAAAAAAGTGCCCGCTTAAAAAAAAATAAAAAAAGTTTTATATTTAAAAAAAAAAAATTTACAAATTTAAAAAAGAAACAAAAAAAATTTTCGAAAGATTGAAGAAATAGCTATCTAGTTTGTTTGCTAACACCAATAGATAAAAAGATACATGGATGAGAAAGAACACATGTTACGAGTATTGTATTGCAACTTTTTTATGTTTTGTCTGATGATAACAATGATAATTTTTTATGGATTAAAAAATTAAAACAAAAATTTATTTGCCCTAATGGAGGAACTTTAAATATTGAATTTAAAAGCCCTATTTGAGGCCCTATGCTACTTTTAGGATCAATGGGAATGGGCGTGTAACTGATTGAATTTTTATCCGATAAATATAGTATAGATATCGACTGAAAAAGGAAATATATATCTTTGTAAAGTGTAAAAACATTTTGCGTAATTCAAAACATCAGTTCTCAAGATTTTTGAAAATATATATGAAAATATATAAAAAAAAAATATGTTTATCGCGATTATCCCGAAAATGCTTCTTACGAAAAATAAAAAAGCAGCCCCATTTTAGCTTACAGGACCTTTCATTTTTGAGGTTATGGCAAAATTTGAAAATTTGTGAGCCAGTGCTATCATCCGGTTTACAAAGAAAAAATCTAAAAATAAAACATTTCAGTCAGTTAAAAAAATGGTTTTAAAAGTATTTAAATAATGTGATAATTGAATCAATTATTTTTTTAGTTGAAAGAAAATTTAAAATTTAATTTTGATTTAATTAACATTTTAGTTGCTTCCAAATAAATTTTCAATTAAAATTTTAATTAAATAACAAAAAATCTTAATTGACTTTTTTCATTTAAAATAAAATATTTTAAACATGTAGAATTGTTGTTAGGAATTGTCAATATATAATTAAATAAATTAACACATTGTTTGAAGTGGCAATGTTTTTGATCACTTTTTTAATTAAAATTAATAATATTATTTATTGAAAATATTTTTCCAAAATTTTAGTAATTTTTAGTAATCAATATAATCATTTTGGTAATAGGTGCAAAATCAACAAATTGTTTGCTTGGTATTATGAATTTGGTATACATTTGGTGATTGGAGAAAATTAATCATTTTTTCTGTGCACTTTATTTTGACGCTCACTGTACATTAAATTTAGTCTTAAAAACATATTTATAGCCTTATAAAATAGCAAAAATATGATTACAAAAGATACCAAATAAAAGTTTTAATAAAACCTATCAAAGCTTATTTCCCCCCTGTCAATCGATAAAGATAAAACAGTCAACCTCATGGCAACAAGCAAACAAAAATTAAAATCAAGACAGTTCAGTTACTTGTTGTTTGTTGTCTTTTTAACATGTTTTTAAGAAAATGACCTCAAATTTCAGTTCGTCCAATCGTTTGAAATTTTTTTTCAATATTTTTCATTTTGAAATAAAAGCAAGTGTTTTGGGAATAGACGATTGGTGTGTAACAGTGTTTGAGTGCTTTACTGATATTGCTGAATACATCAAGTGGAAAATTAGTTTTCCTAATATTTTTTTTTTTTTTTTTTATTAAATCTTAATGGGTGTCAATATCATTTAAACATTTTTTATTAAATGGTTAAGGGGCATCCTTAAGGCAATGGGAAATAGCTGTTAATACTTAAATAGTACGTTTTGAATTTAAATTTATTTAAAAAAAAGAGAAAAAAAGGAGCCTTAAAAAACGTATATTAGAGGCATTGATTTATGAAGCTTCGGCGCCATTTAAATAACAAAAGCGAAAAACTACTCTGATCGAAAAGGCGTCATAATGCTGATGTTTTTTGCCATCAGTACTATGACAAGTGTCTTCGTTTTTGACCCCATGACACTTATAATCATTATGATGTCAGCATTTACATCACTTGGTCAAATTTTCATCAGGGTCAAAAATTTAAATTATGTCATCAATGGCATGCCATGACACATTGGCATCACAGAAATGACGAATCGGAATCGGTTTAATAAAACATGTCATCAGTGCGATGACTCAGTAACATCGGAGAAAGGACTCATTACACGCAGAGAAAAAATATGTTTAGATATGGTCACCTCCAACAAAACTATTTTTAGACAAAACTTTAAACATATTATGTTAAAATTTAACCATATTATTGTCACCGACAAACATATAATTGTTAAATTAGTCCTCCATCAAGAAGCCAAAACCATATTATGGTTTCATCTAAACATGTTATGGTTAAATATGACTATAATTTGTTTTTAAATTAACAATAGTATTTTCCTCTTTTCTAAGAGCAACATGCTTTGGTTGAAAATCAACCATGCTATTATAAATGTTAAACATATTTTTGTTATTACTAACCAAAAGATGTTCGGAGGCAACCATAATATGGTTGTGCCTTCTTGATGGAGGACTAATTTAACAATAATATGTGTGTCGGTGACAATAGTATGGTTAACTTTAAACATAATATGTTTGCAATTCTCTTTAAAAATAGTTTTGTTGGAGGTGACCAAATTTAAACATATTTTTCTCTGGGTGTAGGTTCAATTAATGATAAACTGTCATTAAATTGAGTCATTGGGATTGACTTAAGTCAAAGTGAGAGAATATTATTGTTTACTTATCCGTTGCACATGTTTGTTTCACTTTTGTTGCATTCCGCTCCTTGTTTAGAGAAGAACTCTCAATTATACTTAAGACACCAGCAGTAGTTCCGATATGGTTTTCGTAATCAATCAATCCACTTTGAAAATTTTATTTATTTGACTAAATAATTTTAAAAAATGGAATATGGGAATTTTTGCTTCTTATTTTACTTTTAAAACATAAAAATAATGTTAATAATACACAAAATGTGGCATGAAATTGGCGCCACTGTTGTCATAGCATAGATGACGCATACAATATGACAAAATTTTATGATGATTGGATTGATATAACTTTTTGCCTCGCTGATGCCTTTTATTAACACATTGATAGCACAATTCTTATGTTAGGGCATCATCAATATGAAGATGCATTTTTCTAAGAGTATATTAAGACTTCAACATATGGGCAAATCCCAGAAACTGTCCACCAACCGAAAATTTTTCATATTAATCTAATTTAATTTTTTTTTAATGTAATATTGGACTAGATGTATAATTTCAGAAATATAAAAAAAAATGTATTTCGATGATCATAAATATAAAAATTATAACTAAATCTTACCCTACATCCGATCTTTTAATGTTATGCTAGAAATTAAAAATTTTTTAGGTGTTCATAAAAATACTTTAGTGTTAATATAGATGGTCCGATCGTAAGCTATATTTTTATTCACTCAATTGTCTTAAATTTTGGTATAAAATTATTTTGTTTACTATTTTGGAAAGATTGATATTAAGTATGAAATATCAGGTCCGAGGGTTGTAGCGTGGGTCGCGAAAAATAAGGTTTTTTTTATATTGTGAATAGAATGAAATTTGTTTTTTAAAGTCGTAATATAATTATATTTCAAGTTCATTACCTCCTTTTCATCAAATAAAAATTTTAAATTTTACAATAAGTAAATAAAAAAATTTTGCGTATTAAATTCTGTAGCGTGCGTCGCGATTTGAGTTCTTATAAAAATTAAATTAAAAACCGATTCCATAGTTATTTTCTTTTCTTATATCTTCGCTTGTTATTACTTTTCTTTAGAGTTAGAGCTGTTGTGAAGCGAAATATTTGGCAGGTTTTTGGCAAAATTTTATATAAATAGCATTTATGATATTGGGAATTATTTCTTTTTATAAAGTATAAAGTCATTCCTAAAAAATTTTAAGGAATAGAGCTATTACAAAAAGCTTTATAAAATACATAACTGAAATTTAACTCATAGAATAAATTCGAAAAATAAAAAAAATGTTGAACATAATAATAGCATTTATGTTTTAAATGTAACCATATAGATATATAAAAGCCAGTAAGAAGGTATAGTCGGCCAAGCCAGACCATATGACACCCTGACCATTGGCAATCATTGACCCGCTACAATAAAATTATTTATTTAGCTTAAGATTCATATAAGAGACCGTTGTACTATATTATTTAGATAAATAAATGTATCAGTATGAATTTGTTCAACTTTTATGGCTAATAAATCAGTGAATGTTTAAACACAGCTTAAACTCAACAGCTGTAAACAGTGCCCCATATATAATTTGTAGTTTAAAAAATAATAATGCGGAAGCCCAACGATAATTGTTGTCAAATTCATACGGTCTGTATTAGAAGTTTAAGCACCAGTTTCATACGTATAGAGATGGTTTATATATTTACCGATTTAAAGATTTGCTAGCTTAAACACATTTTAAACCAAAAAGAGAGCTTAACTTGGACTGATTTATAAGCCCTAAGAGATTTTAGGGAGGGGGTTTATCTGACATCTTTGGTAAACTCAAGACCCACCAGCACAACATATTGGAATGACATAGTAGCTATCATAAAAGTGTTGTCGCCATATTCTTATTACCAACAGTTATTAGGAAATTATGGTATTAAAATAATCTTTTCCGAAAAACAGCTTTTATGGAGTCTATGTGAAATTATCGAGTGATTGTCACCATTTTCAATAGGCATGGTTCTTATGACAATGTAAACGCAAATACCAAATTTCATTTAGATATATCCAAAATTGCAACTTGTACTTTGCGCACAAGGTTTACATGGACATCCAGCCATCAAAATATAAAATTCTTTAATAAACAAAATTTACATTCATTGATAAATGCATTTATAAATAAAAAATTTGTATTTACAAATGCTAATAAACACAAATATAAATTTTTATTTGTTAAACTAAATACAATTGTGTTTCTTTATATGTTACTGAAAAAATATAACGTGCGTTGCGTAGCGTGTGTCGCAATGGGGTCACGGCATTTGATAACAAAAGGCAACATTTTTTGACTGCAAATAAGTTGTTTTTTTATTCTCTTATGTTCATTATTCTTTAAGGGATGAGATTTTGTGTATTTTATTATGCGAACTTCGCTAAAAAATACGCAAAAACAGTTTAACTTTTAAAGGTACTTGCACTTTTTTGTAGCGTGATTCACAAAACTCTATGATCAATTATTTCGCAACAAATACCTGCTAAGAAATTAAAATATATGCCTTTCGATAGTACACAGTAATGTCACCAAGCACTATGTATAAGATGAAGCTATCTCTTTTTAAAGAACAAAAAATGTTTATATATTAATCAGAAAACGCGTACGAATGTAACATTCCTCACTCAGAATTTGCCCATATTTCATTTGGCAGTTACGAATCTTAAAAGTGTCTATGTAAAATTCATATAAATGTAAAAACCTTTAAGAAAACTTTAAGAAAGCATATACGAGTATAATTTCACCTTGGGCTAATTAGTCAAGAACACAATTGTAACAAGTTAATTTTTGATTCTAATTCAACCAAAGTCTGACATTCCAATTGGACTTCGCTGTTTATGATTAATAAACTTGACCAATGTAGTGTTAAAATCAAACAATAGAAGAAGAAGGAAAATGATTTCGATTAATCTTTTTTTTTTCAAGTAAATAAAAGACAGGTACCACCTACAAACAACGACGTTAAGCTGATTAAGCTCTTTAATACACTATAGTAACAAATAGTGTTGTAATGCAATTAATTCGTTAATTTATTTAACAAACAATAATATAGTTTTCTCATGTTTTTTGTTGTGAAATTAAACACCCCGTTTTATTAAGGATACAGCAGGAATGGAAAAGGGAATTTTGTAGAAACGTCACTAATGGTGTTTTCTTTAAAAAAAAAATTAAGCCTTATACGGTTGAATCCCGATAGTTCATTATTGCACGGGACCAGCAAATTTTACGCAGTACAGAGATTTGCGATATAACGTGATTTCGGTTTAACGATGCTAAATAAGAAAATTCCAATTAACGAGATGTTTCTATTTTTTTTATTAGAACAACAAAAAAATACCAAACAAATGAATTTTATGTGGAGTTTATATAAGAGGTTAAACAGATCTTGTATTGAAAAAAATACGAATTAACGAGGGGACCGAAATGTATGCACGCAGAGAAAAACATTTTCCAATATGGTCACCTTAACAAAACCATTTTTAACGCTAATTTTTAAATATATTATGGTTAGTTTAACCATACAATTGTCACCGGGCACCATATTATGGTTAAATTAGTCCTCCATCATGAATTCACAACCATCCCAGTAAAAAATGTACTTCAAAAGGAGCAGGTTTTATGTATGAATTCATACCTCAAATCGCTTCAAACCTGCTGATGGGATGCCTGATTTTTGAATGGGGTGTTCCCGGTTTGGGGGACTATTTTCTGCTGACAATAAGCGCTTCTTTTAACCTTATAAAACATGCAAATAAAGCACTCCTAAAGTGCTTTTTAAGGGCTTATTAACATATTCATTAATGTTTTGCTTTTACTTGCTTAAATACCTTTTTCAATCATTTTCGTAAACCATAATATATTTTTATTTTTTTTCTTCGTTGCCAGCACTAAAATATCAGCTATTTTGTATATTTTATTCATCATCATTTAGTGCTGTATAAGAGCTCTCTTATTGAAGCGCTCGATTATGCGCTTTTTCTCTAAAGTGCTTAAAAAAACACAATTTCTTTTACTGGGATATTATGGCTGCCTCTAAAACTTTATATAATAATAATTTGTTTTTAAATTAACAATATTCCCAGCAAAAACTTGGTAATGACTTGCAATTACTGAACAACTTACTTTTCAATGACAACTTAATACCATCTGCATTACATAGAAGTAGTTTAGTAATGGCTGACATATACTCTGACACATAAGCACTTGTTTATTAGCTGATTAACGAAATTTATAATTGATTCATATTAAAATGCATTTAAGGTTTTATTTATTCAAATCTAATACAATTTTGATATTAAATACATATTTGTTCTTTCAGTTTGCTCTTTTTATTTCTTATAAATGAAGAACTATTTGTAATAGAATTGAATATGAATAATTTAAATACTTAATTGATGTCCTTAATGCAGGGTAGTCAAATTAGAAAGTAATTTAAATTAAAAACACAGTTTGGTTGACAAATTCAGTTTTGTTGATACCAATGTAAAGTAACTTTTTTTTAAGCGAACGTGGTAATGACTTATTTAACTCCCTATTTGTAAGTGAATGTGGTAAAGACTTATTTAACTCCCTACTTGTAAGTGAGGGTGGTAAGTACTTGCTTCCAATGACATCACCGTGTTAAAATAATGAGTTAAAATGCCAATGTATAAGAAGTGAATAGTAGTTATATTAGCTTTTTAACTCATTACTTTGCAATGTGAGTTTTTGCTGGGTTATTTTCCTCTTTTCTAAAACACCATCCAAAAACACAACCATGCTATTATATCTTTTGAACATATTTTTGTTATTATTAACTTTAACAAGTTCGGAGGCAACCATGATATGGTTGTCGCTTCTTGATGGTGGGCTAATTTATACATATGGTTGCCGGTGACAATAACATGGTTAAATTAACCATAACATGTTTAAAATTTTTTTTAAAAAAAAGTTTGGTTGCAGATGACCATATTGAAAAAAAGTTTTTCTCTGGGTGTAGAATTATTGTGAGTTAACGCGACAGTTTCACAGGACCAAAAGTTTGTTATGAGTTATTGAGATTTACGATTCAACGGGGTACGAATTATCGAGATTCTACGGTAAATGTGTAATATTTTTTGTGCTACACAAACGTTAACAAAGTGGTACACTTTTCTGTATTTCAATGGAACAAAATAATATCTCTACGTTAATGTATATTTAGCGTGTCAAATACTGAATGCAAAGTAAGCAAAATAAGAGATTTTCAACACTAATTTTGTGTGGTTGCAAATAAGCATTAACAACACTGATTTCACAGTGGTAGAAGTCACTTATATTAAAGCTTATGCGCCACTGCAAAATACGTACATGTCGTGTGTTTCCTTTAAAACATTGCATCTGTAAAAGAGAGGTAAAAAGTCATTTGACAAAATTTCAAATAGAGCGTGCTCTATTTTCTTCTGACAAGCCATCTGATATCAGTTTTATTAGAAATCTATGCCAGGAACAAACCGGCAGCCGCGGTGCACTATTAGCCGGCTGAAGTTAATATTTTACAATACCGATATATGTATGATCATTTCATCGTTGAATACATATATATATATATATATATATATATAATATTTCATTATAATATCCTAAATTGGTTTCTTCGAATTTAAAAAAAAAAATGTTAATATGGCTAACTCTTTTACGGCGCAAATACACATTTTTGTGGCGGCAGCGCGCTATTTTGAAACCGAGAACAACTTTGGTTTATGAAACAACTATGCGAAAAAAACAGAGACAATGTCAGAAGCAAATTACATGTACGTTTGTGACCAAATATTATAAACCTTATGTAAAATAGCAATTTTGACAGACATACAGAAATAGATGTAAGTTAAAAAGTTGACAAGTCAGATCTAAAAAACATGTCGTGTATATGACCTTTACTGTTTCAAAAAATAAAAATAAAATGTTTTAATAAAAGTGAAACAACAAATTTTATTTTAGTAAATTGCACTTTTGACATAAAAAATCAGCAGCCTTAATAAGCGCGTCAAGCGTTTTCTGTCTGCCAAAAATTCCTATGCTCATAAAAATAAACAAAACAAAATCCAAATATCGCGGCATCAACTAATTGGAAAATCTCATTTTGACAGCCCGTTAAGTAGTCCAAATGGTACTTGCCTAGCAAAAACTTACTTTGCAAAGTAATGAGTTAAAAAGCTAATATAACCACTTTTCACTACTTATACATTGGCATTTTAACTCATTATTTTAACACGTTGATGTCATTTGAGGCAAGTACTAACCACCCTCGCTTACAAGTAGGGAGTTGAATAAGTCATTCCCACATTTGCTTACAAATAGACACTTCACATTGTTATCAACAAAACTGAATTTCGCTCATCGGAAAAAGGCTTTAACACTATTTACAAATACTCGTACAGAACTTTTTATCAAAAACTCGAATTAAAAAGAATATTCCTAAAATAAATATTGAAGGAAACCATTAATCATTAATTCATTGTATTTCTAACGAAATCAATAGATTATTCAATACTTTTGCTCTTCTTTATTAATCAGATAGAAAACAACTTTTAGGAGATATTGGAAAACAGGTACAACAAAAATGACAGCTATTGTGACGTTTAAGACACCAATAGTTCTTATTTCAATGAAATGAAAAAAAAAAATAAAAATCCACAACACATTTACGCACAGATTTATAAATAAATTCAATATTTGTATTAATGCACAAGTTTTGAATGGAGGAAGAATTAAAGAGAAAAACAGAGAGATAAGATAAAAAATTGTGACTAAGGAATAAAAACTTTTTTATGCATAAATAAAGTATGAACAAATTCCGAAAAATTAGTTTTTATTTTTCTACAGCAGTTTTATGAAAACAACAAAAATTAATTCCTTATACACACAAACAACAGCACTAATAATCTGTGTGTGCTTAAGCCTGTAGAAATGTGTATTTGTGTGTTTTGTTGTGTGGGTTACAACCCTTATAGTCTTGTACTAAAATTAGGTTAACATTTAGTTGAAAATTTTTCCGTTTTTCATGCTTTTTTATCTTGGCAAAAAAAAAAAACATTAAAAACACATTTTTATTTAATTTTTTTTCAACTTTAGGCGAAAATATTTAAAATTTTGCTTAAATGCGCAGAAGTCGAAATAACATGACAAACTCAGCAAAGGAATTTTTGAAAAACTAAATAAAACAAATTTAGAAAAGAAAGGCAAAAATACAACAAGTAAGAAAGTATAGTCGGTCAAGATCGACAATATTGTACCCTACACCACAGAAATTAGAGATTTTTTTTTTTTGAGATTGTACCCTTTTTCGTACCCATGGGCATAAATTAATCCGCCAGAACTTAATTATGCAATGAAGTTAAATATCATGTAAAAGTTCTTTTGGCTGAATGTTATTGAGATATCTTCATCTATAAGAGATTTGTTTGGCCTTTAATGATTTAAGGGAGGAGGGTTATATATTGGGCCTATGACTTATTTTGGACCTAAGCCATTACAACATTTTGTCATAACATCAGGCGCGGATTCATAAATTATAAAAATATGTTTTGCTTATTTCGATTATAAAAATATGTTTTGCTTATTTCGATAATACACGAATTTCCGAATGTACAAAATTTTTGGAAATCCCATCAAGATTTTTTTTTTGTTTTTTATCTCTAATCAAATTTTCAATAAGTATCCAAGTATTTATCCTAATAGTTATTTATTATTATTTCCAACGAAACATCTAGTTTACTGTATTTAAATACATATTATTCTACATTCAATCCCAGCATGTGACATCTATATCCGAAAAATAAACGTTTCGGTTGAATATGCGAGCGGTTGAATTATTAATAAGTATATGCAATATTTTTATTTGTGTTATGATAATTATTTATTATATACATTTGAATATCGTATCATATTTTCATCATAGTAGGCTTTGAATTTGAATTTTATATGCATTGCCATTCTACCTTTCCATATATACATATGAATATATGTATTGGTCTAGTAAAAGTCAAATTTCAAGTGCATTAATAAGAAAAGTTCTTTGATATACAAAAATACATAAAAATTAGTGAAACAATGGTGAGTCCGTAATTTTTTTTTTAACATAATGTACCTATATAAGTATATATTATTACCTTCAGTCGAAAAGGATGTAGTCCAATGTATAAATTGTATAGGAGAGAGAAAAAACTTTCAAAGGTCTTTAGTTCTGAATATATTTGGCTTGCAAGCCAACTAAAAATAATACATTTATGTTTTGCATAGCTTTTTGTGGCTTATCACCTTTTCTATTATATGTTTTATACTTTTAATGTACATTTTAGCATGTCAATTTGCAAAAAATAAAATATACTATAAAATGATTTTATTTATTTCAATGTTGACTATTAACAAATATTAACAAATTTTTTTTTGAAATTTTCACATTTTAATGGGCCCTAGCGATTTAATATGATGTAGACAAATAAATTGTTTCAAATAAAAAAACATTAAAAATAAATAAAATTATTTTTATAGCCAAAACGTTATTAAAAAGATAAATTTATTTGAATTTATATTGAACTGATCTTATATTTTATTTAACCTTATTGTTGATTTTTTTTTTTTTTAATATAATATAAACATATCGTTTTTAATAAACTTTTAAAAAAAATTGTTTTACTTGTTTTGTATCATAAAAAATTACAAAACAAATATATTTGTGTGAGTTTGTTGTTTGTGTATGAAAGGTCAAGATTCCAAAAAGGGAAAATTAGAGATGAAGCGAATACCGATATATCGGCGATATCGGTATCGGCGATATTTTACTGTCCAAACGCCGATACTTTTTTATATTTTTTTTTTTTTTTGAACAAACAACTTAAATTTTAATGCTTATTTTTTGTCTAACAATATATAGCAAAAAATCAAACAGAACAATAAACTGTGTCTTTTAATTCTTAGACTGGAGATCGGTCACAACACGAATTTTTCCTTTTTTCGAGACGCATGCTAAAGTAGAAAGTAATCCCACTTTATGCTTTTGATACGTTTATGCATTTTAGGCGTTTACTCGGTAACTTGTCAATACAATTTTACACTAAAACAATTTGGACCGATGCATAACTGATTGCGATTGACGTAGCATTAGTTCTGAATGAAAAATTTGAATGCTAATAGGGCATTTACATTACATCAAAATTTAGTAGATTTCATTTAAAGTCTTCCTCCAAATCTAGTTCGTTTACATTATACTTGTTTGACATTAGCGAGATGGTTTTCACAACAAAAACCGCCGACTGAAAGTTTTTTCTGTAACACATATCGCACTTGATCAACAAGAGGGTATTAACTCAAAATTTTTATTTTTTCACTTTGTAGAAAAAATCGTCATGTTATATTCATTTCTATCCGCTCTAAAAATATCGGGTTATTTTGTCTACTCTTTGGAAATGAAACGTTTGTTTTAAAAATTATTTTTCATATGCCATTAATATTAAATTAAAAATTATTTTGTTTCTACTGAAAATTTTTAAATTTTGAGTTAATACCCTCTTGTTGATCAAGTGCGATATAAGGAAATAGGCATTTAAAAATTTGCATTACATTTTCTTTATAATCAACTTCATTTATTTTATCAATATTATTTGTCATTTGCATTTTTTTTTTTTACTATTTTACAAAATTGTTGAATTTTTTTTAATAATTTTAACAAGCAGCTAATATTGTTTTTGTTTTGTTTTTTGTTAAAATGTCATTTTTTTCTTGTGCAGGGAAGTAGTTTTTAGTGCTATATGAGGAAAAACATAGTTGCATCAATAAGTACTACTAGATTTCGAATAGATTTCGTCAAAATCTAGTTACGAAGTAGATTTTGTTTTGTACGGGAAATCTAGCCAAAAACAACTAGATTTGGCTCGAAATCTCGAAAGTACTAGATTTCGTTGTAGTGTAAATTGGCTATAAGAGAATAATGAAATCTATTGTTAATCTACAATTCTCTACTTTCGATACAAAGCTAGAAGTTTTCAAAGAAAATATATAGAAAAAAAACACCTCTTCATTCCGATACTGTTGAAGGCACGGTCACCTCTACACCTAGTAAAAGTTCTGATAAGTCTACAAGAACATAGCGCTGTGAAAATCTTAAAAGAGCATTTGGATCATCTGTCCATCCTACGCTAGGGTTAAGTTAAGTAAGAAGTCTAGATATACTTAAGATCTTTTAATTTTTCAAGAGACGCAGATCTGTTTGTTTACTGGCGCTACTAAATATTATACTTAATTTAAATTTAATTTAAATTTAAGACCATGTCACCGAAATACTTAATATCTCAAATGAGTTCAGTCACATCTGAGAGACGATTTTTTACTGCAGGTCTGCTCCAAACGGAGTTGCGAATCTTATTAATATTAATTTAGACTGTATTTTGTTTAAAAAAAAATTATTTTATCATAAATTTAATTTAATTTCGTTGTTTTTAAAATCTTATTAAAATTTATTTCAACTTTTCAAGTTACTTTATTTTATTATATTTAACATTTTCTTCATTTTTTTGAATTTATTCTATGAGTTAAATTTCAGTTATGTATTTTATAAAGCTTTTTGTAATAGTTTTATTCCTTCAATTTTTGGGAATTACTTTATACACTACCAGACTATTATCTTGTATCTTCTTGTTACATTTTACCTTCCTTTGGATAACAATGAAGGAATAGAACTATTACAAAAAGCTTTATAAAATACATAACTGAAATTTAACTTATAGAATAAATTCGAAAAAATAAAAAATGTTAAATATAATAAAATAAAGTAACTTGAAAAAGAAATAATTTTTAGATTTTAATTGTGAAAATAGTAGTTTAATTTATAAAGTATCACTATCCAGTGTGACACAAAGAATGCTGACGAAGGCCGTAGCGGGCCAGAAAATGCATAACATTCTGCTATTGTCTAATAATTGTAAATTTTTCTGTACATACTATATACTTCATTGCTATCCAAAGGGTAGCTAAGGTAAAATGTAACAAGAAGATACAAGATAATAGTCTTGTAGTGTATAAAGTCGTTCCTAAAAATTGAAGGAGTAGAACTATTACCAAAAGCTTTATAAAATACATAACTGAAATTTAACTCATAGAATAAATTCGAAAAAAGAAAAAAAAATTTAAATATAATTTATTTTAAATGTTAACAGATAATCTCTTACACGTTAATTTTTTATAATAAAGAAATTACTCTACTTAAGTTTTGTTAATTTTAACTTGAACTTAAATTTAATATTCGTATCGGTATCAGTATTGGTAATATTTCTTTTTGAGTATCGGTATCGTATTGGCAAAAAGGCGTCTCGTTACATGCCTAAATCTAAATACCAACATAATTAGATGGTTTATGGGCACAAAACTCAATTCCGGTAAGAAGCTTGTATGTTGGTTATGTAAAATTATGGTCCAATTCTCATCATTTTCATTCGACATTGTGAGAATTTAAACCCATGTACCAAATTTCATCACAAAATTTAGAGCCAGACAACCAGCCTACCAGCTGGACGGACGGGCGGAGAGCGTTAGCTTAATTCAAAAAATAATCGGTGCGCTAAAATTTGGGTCTATGAGCAATATTAGCAATAGGTGTTGCAAACATCAGCACAAACCTACTATACCCTCTCCACTATTGTGTCAAAAAGAAAATTCATGGACCTTAACTGGTTCTAAATATATGAATGACAAAAAAAAAACAACACGAGAACAAGTACAAGCAGAATTAGGAACAACTAAAAGTACAACAATATTTTTCTCTATATAATTTTTTTTTTTTTAATTTTTTGTCAACATGGCGAATATACGCAATTGTAGGCGTGTGCTTATATGTATATTATAATCTGTGTAAAAGTGTGCGTGTGCAAACACACAGTAAATAACTGTAACATGAAAAAACATGTAGTATACTTTTAAGCGTCGACCGTTTAATTCTTTAAGCCACAACGAGAGAACCAGCAAGGTAAATTTTGTTGTTAAATGACGTAGGTCAGAGCAACGTGTTTCAAGAGGTCTGTTCATTTACTTTACTGTCAATAACTTGCAACGATAAAGTATATTTAAAATATTTTTTTTCTAATTACTCAAAAAAAAAAAAAAAAAAAAGTAAATAAAAGCTTTATCAGAAAAAACGCAATAACTAGCAACTTAGGCATATCCAGAGATTCTGTCTTCTTTAATTCCTGTTGCCTTTAACTATTAGCACATGGCTATTGCTTATAAATTTTAATATTTTTTGAAAATAATTTGATTTTTTAACTATTATTTAAACAAGAGATAACCCAATAAAAACGGTTAGCACTACTGGATTCAGCATACTCGAGTTAAATGAACCTACCACGTGCCCCGTGGTAGGTTCCTGCACAGTGTTATTATTGAGTATATGGGGAAAAACAAACTATTCAAGTGTTAATACGGGGTTCTGTTTCAAATCAGCATTACAGTATTTTCAAACAATTAAGGCCGATTTCACCAATTCTATTTAAATATCAATTCATATTTAACTGTAGTTTTTCATATAATTTAATTTTTATTTGACATGACAAGCGAATTTTAAACATAAATTGATATGTACAAAAATTGGTGAAATTGGTCCTTTGTGTTGAATAGGGATGTAACGATACGCCTTTTTGCCGATACGATACCAATACTCAAAGAGAAATATCGCCGATACCGATACGAATATTAAATTTAAATTCAAGATAAAACTAACAAAACTCAAGTAGAGTAATTTCTTTATTATACAAAATTGCAGTGTAAGAGATTATTAATATTAAAAATTGATTGTAATAAAATGTTAAAAACAACCAAATAAATTTAAATTGGTAAAATTAATTTATTTTTTTAACTACTTTTTACTACTTGCGTGGATAAACTGAATGCAGATCTGGCTAATGTACACACTTGGGCAACAGCTAATGGACTCTACATTAACACAGTACAACACATGATTTGCCAACTCAATTCTGTGAACTGTATGTGAAATTAGACCCAAAAAGAAGAATTTCTGCATCATTCGTTTTGTCTTCTTACCTGCGATTTGAAGTTAGTATCGATTTGAAGTTAGTACTATCGTATAGGGGAATTTATCACGTTTTAGGCCCTGTTGTTTGACATAGCTCGACAACCCCTAGCCCAATTTAGTTGAAATAAATTTTAAAAAATTAAGAATTACAATTCCCTTAACCTGTTCATATATTGTTTTCCTATACAAGTAACACTTTCGAAGTTAAAAATGAATGTATGAAGGGAAAAAATTATTTTTTGCCTAAAAATTTAAATTTTTTTTTTTTAAAATACATAAAAAATCCAAAATGGAAAAAAGTTTCAAGTCTAGTTATTTTTTCGCAAAGTCACATAACCTATGAGCAAAATGAGACAAAGATCATAAAAATCGATGCACGCGTTTCGCTTTTATTCGCAATTGAGTAAAGGTATGAATTTCAAAAATCAGTTATAGCCACTACCCTTAAAATAAAAATAAAAATATAAATTAAAAAATTATCATGCAAAAAAAAACTTTATTTATCAAAACTTAATGAAAATAAAATAATATGCAATTAATACGCAATTATAATATACATAAAAACAAAATTTAGAACATTTTTTCAATTATTGGCAATATCCATCCTTGTAGAAGTTGACGCTTGTGGTTCTGATGATCTTGTTTTCTTCGTAGGTTGTTCATATTCATGGTCTGAGTCAGCTTGGCGTTGTCGGTATGATGTTGCGCTGACATTTTGCTGTGTGAGTTTTCTTCTCTTCAAAAATGATGTCAGCCATTCGGAGTCGTGTTGTGATAGTCCCAGCTTGGCCACAATGTAATCCATTTCGATTTGTGGTAGCGGTTGTGGTGCACTATTTTCAATATCGGGTATCCAATCAGCATCATCCAAATCGGTCGGATTGGTGAAAACGGTTTCGGCTAGCAGGGACACAGTATCCGCACTCGGAGGTTTAGGTGCATCGGTATCAGCAGGGCGTTGCACTGGAAGTGTGGCAGTAAATGCAGCAGTGTATACTTTTGTTTTCAATTGTTGTCTGTTTAATCCAGGACGAAAATTTATGCATGCATAGCACCTGGATTCATCATGTCCAGTTGTGTCTTCCACCCAAATTACTGGCTTCATAAAAGATAACTTTCTACTTTTTCCGTGAATCCATTTTAGAAGGGTAGTATAACAACTGTTGCACACTGTGTTCGGCGTAAAATTTGCACCACTTAAATCTGCTTCATCGAAATAATTACAATACGCGGTTTTGAATTGCTCAGTAAACAAATTTTTTCGATCTTTTTTCTGTATTTTTCGGACGATATGACCACAAACGTAACAATATTCATCCAAATATGGGCACTTGTTGTTTTCCATATTGATATATTTTATGTTTTGCTGTTATTCACTTTTAAAAAACTGGAGAAAAATCACTTTTACTGTTCGCGTTCGTCGGCACTGGCTGAATGCCAAAAATCGATCAATGCACACCTATAAATACTACGTATTTTTGAATATTTTACTGCCAGGTACTTATAAATGGGCGCATATTTTAAGGGCGGCTGGCTATATACCTGATTCAGCACTTGTACGTTTCAAACTGTGCAAAACTTTCCAAATAATGACCACCCTTAAATGTGGGTGCAATTTCTGTAAAAAAATCATATAGGTAGCCACCGGAAAAACCCAAATAATAAAAAGGTCCACTTTCCGTTTAATTGTCCACGTACATTTATTACCGCAATCATAAAAATCAAATAACCTTTTGTTTATTCCTTTTTTTTAATTCTCAGAATCATGAAAAAGGTGTCAATGTTTTCTCCAAATAATGTTGTGCATATCTGGAGCAAATTTTTGAAATTCATACATTTACTCAATTGCGAATAAAAGCGAAACGCGTGCATCGATTTTTATGATCTTTGTCTCATTTTGCTCATAGGTTATGTGACTTTGCGAAAAAATAACTAGACTTGCAACTTTTTTCCATTTTGGATTTTTTATGTATTTTTAAAAAAAAAAAATTAAATTTTTAGGCAAAAAATAATTTTTTCCTTCATACATTCATTTTTAACTTCGAAAGTGTTACATGTATAGGAAAACAATATATGAACAGATTAAGGGAATTGTAATTCTTAATTTTTTAAAATTTATTTCAACTAAATTGGGCTAGGGGTTGTCGAGCTATGTCAAACAACAGGGCCTAAAACGTTATAAATTCCCCTATACGATAGTACTAACTTCAAATCGATACTAACTTTAAATCGCAGGTAAGAAGACAAAACGAATGATGCAGAAATTCTTCTTTTTGGGTGTTATTTCACATACAGTTCACAGAATTGAGTTGGCAATCAATTAACTGAAAAATGTTGTACTGTGTAATCCATCTAACTCGAAATGTATTAAGATATGTTTTCAACTTAAGAAAATATGATCATATCTCAGCATTTGAGAAACGTCTTTTTGGGGTTAACATTATTGATCTTTTGGAGATAAGAACTTTGTTACTTTTTCATAAAATTCTTTTTACATGTGAACCAAAATACTTATTTAACAGATTAGTCCCTACTCGATCTAGAAGATATAATAATATGATACAAATCAGATATAGAACCTCATTCTCTGAACATCATTTTTATATTTTTGCTATACGTCTTTGGAACGAGCTACCGCCAAATCTACAATTTATTAGTAACGCTTTGCAATTCAAAAAAGAAATTTTTAAACATTACAATTAATCATAATTGTTTTTAATTTGTCTTATAATTGTATAAAGTATGCTCTTGCAAATTTGTTTATTTTTTTTTTTTTTCATAATTTTTTTTAATCTTTTATTATTTTTTTGTTTCTTATTATAACATTATTTTAAATTATATATTTTTTTTTTATTGTAATAATTATGCTTATTAACATTGTAATAATTCTGTGCGATAATAATAAGATTTTAAATCTTGTAGCACAGAAACACAATTTAAATAAATAAATAAAATAAATAAATAAATATTCAAAATTAATATTAATAAGATTTTTGTTTATAAAAACAAAGCACTCTCAACTTTTGCGGAGATAATTTCGCAACTCCGTTAGAAGCAGAACTGCAGTCATTTGAAAACTTAAGTATTTCTGCGCCAGGGTCTTAAGCTTTGCATTTAATATTTAATAGCCAGTAAACAAACGGATCTGCGTCTGTAGAAAAATTCGAAGATTTAAGGTATATTTAGACTTCTTATTTAGCTAAGTAGGATGGACAGAGGATCATTCTTCTACAAATTTTCTTTTAGGATTTTCACAAACGCTCAGTTCTAGTAGACGTATCAGAACTTTTATAAGATGTATGGGTGACCGCGTCTTCAACACTTTCGGAATGTAGAGTCATGTTGAGTAGCTCAATAAGACGTTTTTCGAACTATTTTCTTTGAACTTTTCTAGCTTTGTATCGAAGGTCGAAAATTGTAGATTAACAATAGATTTTATTATTCTCTAAACACAAACTTTCATTCAAAGTTAACGCTACCTAAATCGCCAATTTTTGGGAATCTGAACTATTCCGCAACTGAGTTTATTCATTTATCGTATTTTCTAAAATTGTTCGAAGACTTTTAAATATCGAAATAGCGCCAGAAAATGTAGCAGTTGCATTGCTTATGGATTTTGTGGTATATTTGTAGTAACCCAATATTGTAGCGAAATGATTTTTAATTTCACAAAAATCATTAAAAAAGTGGCAGAAATTTCTTAAAAAATACAAGTTTTATCAATGGGAGAACGTTTTACCAACTCGGTGCAAAGTAAAACGGCTGATGCTGCATGTCTACACCAATCGTTCAATGCGTTTATGCATCAGTCCAAAAAGTCGTAGTGTAAAATTGCATTAACAAGTTACACAGCAAACGCGTAAAATGCATATACGTATCGAAAGCATGAAAAAGGATTACTTTCTAATTTAGCATGCATCTCGAAAAATGGAAAAACCCGTTGTGAGGACCGACCTTAAGAGTTAAAAGAAACAATTTATTATTCTGTTTGATTTGTCGCTATTAGTTGCTATGCAAAAAATAAGCATTGACAATTAAATTCTTTGTTCCAAAAAAAATAAATATTAAAAAGTATCGGCGTATCGACAGTAAAATATCGAAGTATATCGGTATCAGTATTCGTTACATCCCTATTGTTGAATAAAGAAAACGTAGTTTTTATAAGTTTTAAAATAAATACACTTAAACAAATCGTTGAAATATTTATTTTCTTTTTACACAACTTTATTTATAGAACTGTTATCAAGTTTAAAAAATAATTAAAGCCCTAATGGGGTAAAACGCAACGCAACGCAACGCCAAAAATTACATTGAAAACAAAAACAAAGTCACAAATATTTTACAATTTTGTAGTTGCTTTCTACAGAAATTCATATGGCGTTTGAAAAGTCTTGAAAATTAAGAAAATACAGGCCTTCTGGCAAGCCTAGCTGAAAGTGAGGGCTGTGGGTTCGTTTCTCTGGTCTGTTTTAATATAACGGGCTGAAGGTTAACATAACTATTGCTCGGTAAATTGGATAAGATAATAAATTTTAATGGTTTTGGTAACATTTAACTTAAATTCGTCCTGCTTAAAAGCCTTCCCTGCTCTGTGTTATTTGTTAAGAACAAAATTTTATATCAGAGAATTAAATTTGTATATATAAGAAAACTAAATTATGGCATCAATTAAATAATAAAGAAATGAGCAACAAGATGCTTATCTTGTAATTTATAAATAGGCCTGTCATAACAAGAAGTTCTCTTCTTTATTCCCGTTCATGCATTTGAATCATGTTCATACGTTATGAACATTGGGAAAAGGGTTTCTTGAAACTACATCAAATGTAAAATTATATTATTTACTGTAAAGAATCTTTACTATACTTTCTATTCGCATACTGCACTTGATCCTAAAGAGGGTGTTTACTCAAAATTTAAAAATTTTCATTAGATGCAAAACCATTTTTAATATAACATTAAAGGCATATGAAAAATTATTTTCAAACCAACCTTTTCATTACCAAAAAGAAGACAAAATAGCAAAATTTTTTACCAGCGGGTAGATATAAATATTACGTGTCGATTTTTTTCAAAAAAAGTGAAAAATAAAAATCTTGAGTAAATGCCCTCTTTATGATCAAGTGCGATAAGTATATAAATCATTTGCCAATTTATTTAAGATTTTTAAATTCATTTGAATTTTGACAGTATACAAATATTAGACAGAGAGCGGAGAGAGAACAAACGTTACACTCTAGAAAGCTTACGAATTCAAGAGAAAATCAAAAATACAATGAACACGAAAGAAGACAAGGATAATACAAAACTGCAATACTCCGCTGCAATAGCTAATAATTAAAATAAGTTATAGTTCTGTGATATTTACATTAAGTTTGACTTTTATTCGGTGTTTGTGTTGTATTTTATTTATTATTTATTTCTGTGTCGTGTAGTCCAGTTTTAATATTAAATAGTTGAAAAAATTGCAATACAAATGTAAACCCTAATTCGTAAGTTAAGCTGTGATATTTGTCGCTAGATTATCATGGAATAAAAATAACCCCTGATGAAGTTCGAAAAAAGCGAATGCAACGTTGGGAAAAACAAATAAAAAACCAAAAATGTTTTTTATTTACATTTGGTAAAAAGCTATGGATCATTATTAGCCCGTGAGGAAAACATAAAACCTCAATAATAATAATATTAATTTTGTATTTTTTACGAAATTTTTTTTTGTACAATTTCAATGCTTTTCTTTTTTAAAGCAGCTGATTCCTCTCACAAAAAAAGTAATTACAAAATATTTCTGACAGAAAGGAACGTAACAGAACAGCAACAGAGAGTAAAAACTAATGAGGCTTTAAATCGCCACTTCGGAACCGCGCAAATAATTTTTTACATATTGCAATCGATAGAACAAATAAGTATAAAAGATTCTGCAAGAACGTATATAGAAATTTACATGTTAAGTTGGAAAATATTTCGTCTTAAAAACAAATTGCCTCTGGCCCACTGTTGCCAGAAAGTTTTTCTAATAAATCTGCAAAATTGGGCAAAAAAATCTGGAAAAAATTTAAAAATCTGCATAAAATCTGGGAAATTAATATACTTTATTTTGGGATTGATTTTGATTTAAGTTTTGAATTCATACAAAAAACTAAAGCTGATATTTCACATTTTTTGCAAAATTAGAATAAAAAGTTGATACGTACAAAGGAGAAAAAATTATATAAACAATGATGTGTATAATTTTTACACAAAACATAAAAATGTATATCGAAATACCTTTACATTGTGCAAACATAGTATCATATCGCCGTATTTAAAATAATTTTATACATTTATTTATTGTGAATTTCAGAAGTCATTTGTCGTAAAATTTTATTTTTTATTTGTGTAATTCAAGTATCTTTTTTGTGTACAAAATTCCTTCAAGCGATTCTTGATCTGAACGATTTCTTTGCTTTGTCTTATTATTATTTACATGGCTAAATATTCGTTCCACAATAGGGATCGTATCGATATTTTTTAAGAGCATCAATATTTATTAATTAACAATATCGATATATCGATGTATCGAACGTATTAAGCTGAAACTATTCCCAAATTTAAAAACTTAATATGCCTATGTCAATACATATTTACAAATATATTACATGTAATTACATTCTAACTTTTTATTGTTTCTTTTAATTTCAAATTTAATGCCTGTACCTCGATTTCGAACGAAACTTTCATTCGCTTAACTTTTATTATAAGCAAAAACCAATTTTAAAATTTAGTTTTTAACGTGAGTTATGTGATTGAAGTTTTCATTTGAAATCGAGGGAGCGGCAGTTAATTCTACAATAAAAAAATTTAAAAAAAAAAAATTAAGAATACAAAAAAATTTTATTTATTTGCCATATGAAATCTAAAAAAAAAAATTTATTGGGATTTTATACTGCCGGCAAACGAAACTTGTGACACATACTATACAAGTAAACTGTGCAATATTTTATTTTTAATATACTTATAAGAACATGCACAAATAAAAAAAAACAAATATTTTTTTTTATTATTAACATTCTAACTTCCATGAGTCTATTGCTGCTAATACGCGATAATAAAGGCGATTATTTGCATAATTCTAGGAACCCTTTCCAGAATATTTTTTCCGCGCTTATTTTTTTGTTATCATCTCTTAAAAACCCGAGACAAAACTGAACTGTATAATCTTTGAAAATTTTAAATGGAAAAGCGCTGTTATTTTCTTAATATAAGTTAACAAACACATGATTCAATTCTTAAAAAACAACAGTATTGTAAGCAGTTAAGTAACGGTTAAAATGTTGAATTTTATTATAAAATGATCTTAAAAATATCGAATTCGATAGTCGTAGATAATAATCGATGAATCGATATATGTTTTTTTAATATCGATATTTTGATATATCGATATTTATTGCCCATCCCTATTAAACATTAGCTGATGAATGTGTCAAATCAAATCTTTTTTAATTAAAAATGCATAATTTTGGGAATAACATTATTGAGTCAAAACTTGTAATAAATTGTGGTTTTTACCTATTAAATTTTGGAAATAAAGTTGCTGAAGCTCTCTAAACTCAGAGTAAAATTTTCGCATATCTTCTTTGAATATTAAATTTGGAATCTGTTTTACAGTTTTTAATATTGTGTTCAACGCACCATTAAATAAAATATTTGGATTTATTCCTTTTAAACATTTAAATTGATCTTCAAAATCAAATTTATTAAAAAGTTGGTCACAAAGTTCAATATATAAGTAAATTTTTAACAATTTCTTCAACTTCAAAAAATCTGCAATTTGCGGAGAAATCTGCTCTTCTGGCAACCGAAAGCTAATTCCCTTTGTATACTTGCATACGTTTCGGAAGAACGCATGGAAGATGTTGAAAATGTGAAACATGCGTTCACACTTGAAGCATCTAACATCTACTATCAATAAAAAAAATTTTCGAAAAAAAATTTTTTTTTTGTTAAATACTTTTTTCTACAGAAGAGCCCAAATTTTAAAAGAAAACACCAAAATGTATGTGGAATTAATTTGTTTAATAATATTAAAAACAATTAAGCCAAAACAGACTTGCAAAAAGGAAAAACTTGACATATGGTAACGCTGCTTTCAAAAGAAATGCCAATTTGGTAGTGATGCCACAATAATAATAGACTTTATTGCCACTTTTCTAGTGATGACACTAAAAAAATCGGAATACGTAAAATAGTATACAATCCCAGCAAAACAAACTGTGTTTTTTTAAAGGCACTTAAGAGAAAAAGCTCATAATCGAGAGCTTCAATAGGAGAGCTCTTATACAGCAGTAAATAATAACGAATAAAACATACAAAAAAAGCTGATTTTTTAGTGCTGACAACGAAGAAGGTTTTAAAGCGAGAAATAAAAATCAAAATATTTTATGGTTAAAAAGGCATTTAAGCCAGTAAAATCAAAATATTTATGAATATGTAAATATAGTTAGCCCTTAAAAAGCACTTTAGAAGTGCTTTATTTGCATTTTTTTATTATTTAAAAAAAAGCGCTTATTGTCAGTAGAAAATAGTCCTCCGAACCGGGAACACCCCAAACAAAAATCAGGCATCCCATCACCAGGTGTGAAGCGATTTAAGGTATGAATTCATACATAAAACCTGCTCATTTTGGAGCACATTTTTTACTGGTATGAGTTAAGAACATCTCGTTAATATCTTGATTTTTAGCTCAATCTATTTCTTATGGGAAAATTTCAACATCTGAGCAAATGAATAGTAGATGTTAGATGTTGACAAGTGTGAAAAGGTCATAAAGTTAAGATTTTATAGGCCGAATAAAAACTATTCCTTTGTTACAACTTCTCTTTAACCTAAAGAGAGCGATAAGTGATAAGAAGGTTCATCCTACCTGGTAGGTTAAAGTGAAATTGTAATAATGGAACACTTTTTATTCGGCCTTTATCTATCGGTAAGTTGTGAGAACGGTCCTAAATATTGGAAGATTTAAAAATATAACAAATAGATAAACTGCAAAAAGAAGATTTATTTTAATAACATTTTTTTTTATTTAAGCAACATCCTGTAATGAACCCTACTATCACGTCTATGAATTAAGTGTCTTAAATTTTTTTTATTTTTTTATTACTAAAATGAATCGCTCTGCCTAAATACGTATATTCTGCCCCCAAAAGTTAATTTAAAAAAATGAACCGCAATTTACTGAAATATAGTGAAAAAAGATTTAGAGGGCCTTAAAACATCATATATTTAATCATTTAATACCTGTGTATGTGTGAGTTAGTCTATGTATAAAATAGAAATAGAATCTAACCTCAAACACGTTTATTCACTTTTTACGAGAATTTCTCTTGAATTTTCTTTTTTTTTTTCCTAGAGCGAGCATAAAGGAAAAGTTTTTTATTATTGTTATAAAAAATGTATGTATTTGTTTTTTTAAGTATAGCGTGTTTGTTGATTTATATCTTTTTGCATTTATGTACTATGTACTCCAATGTATGTGTTCATTTAGTATACCTGGGTACACACACACACACACATAAATATATTTTATTTACTTTTGGCTACACAAAATTTTCTTGGCCCGTTTGAACTTAAAACGGAGACTACTTGTCTACATTGAAATGACTAAATTTTGTTATAGTTGCTGTTGTTATTGTCATGAAAAGAATACTTAGTCAAAAAAAAGTGAAATTACAAAATAACAGTTACACTTCCACACACACATACATACACATTGAAATAAAACCTGTATTGAAGTATTTTCAGCTAGTATTTTTTAAGATCCCTAAAGGGAAGCGCACTGACACTAAAGTAGTCCCGTGACAGGTTGCTTGGTGGCAGAGACCGGTCCTTGTTCTTACACTTTATATGAATGGGACCTATCACTTTTACATGGGGTTGTCATTCGAGGGGATTAATTGACACCTAACAGCCACCATTTGACCAGTCACACATCTATTCTTAATAAACGTGTTTAGTGTTAGTTACTACAATAATAGTCTTGGTAATCTTCCCATAAAAATATTTCTAGAATTAATTTTAATTTTAAGTACTGAAGCTGTTACAAATACGGTCCTAATAAATAAATAAAAAATAATAATATACTTGTTAAGTGGTTAGTCCTCCTTTCACATGTCATTAGTTATTTTTTTGTACTTATTCTATTTTCACAAGTCCCACGACCAGTTTTGTTGGAACAATTGATACAAATTTCCCGCAGAGATATTAGAAGATTGGAGTGATAGTTAAGCCACTGCTGGACTAAAGGAAACATTTTACACATAGTTTTCAAAACTAAAACACATTTCAAACGATTTGTATATTCTAAAGAAGGCGACTGTAGTTTCTTAAAGGTGCATGTACACGGCATGTTTTTTTCATCTGACTTGTCAACTTTTCAAGTCACATCTATTTCTGTATGTCTGTCAAAATTGCTGTTTTACATAAGGTTTATAATATTTGGTCACAAACGTATATATAATTTGCTTCTGACATTGTCTCTGTTTTTTTGCATAGTTACTGCAGAAACCAAAGTAGTTCTCGGTTTCAAAATATCGTGCTGCCGCCACATAAATTTTTGTTTGTGCCGTAAAAGAGTTCAGCCGTCTGAACATTTTTTTTCTTTAAGTTCGAAGAAACCAATTTGGGATATTATAATGAAACGTTTTTTTTATATAAATGAACATAATTTCTATTCAACGATGAAATTATCATACATATATCGGTATTGTAAAATATTAACTTCAACCGGTAATAGTGCACCGCCGCTGTCGGTTTCTTCCCGGCATAGATTTCTGACACAGCTGATGTCAGATGGTTTGTCAGAAGAAAATAGAGCACGCTCTAATTGAAAATTTGTCAGATGACTTTGCGTCTGACTTTTACAGAAAGGTAACACACGACATGTATGTATTTTACAGTGGGAAATTTGACAAGTTAGATGTAAAAAACATGTCGTCTACGGACACCTTAAGTAATTCTAAACAGAGCTCGATTATAAACATTATATACTGTACTTTAGTATTCTGTAACGCTAACAGTATTTGTGTAGTTAGTACCTTAAAAAACGTTTCTCTGTTTGTGATCTTCGTACACAATAAAAATGCTGTACTAATCAAACTTAACATAAAGATGAGAACATTTCATTGCGTTCTGTTTTTTGTAATAAACCGCAAACTTTGTTGTGTTCGGTTTAGCATATTAATGTTCGTTGTGTTAGGCGCTCTTTTGGCTGGTAAAGACAACAAGATATTATAATACGAATTTTCCTGATTCAAAAATTTATAAAGTGGTTGATACGAATTCTGGCAGAAATGTCGTGGGAACTTCTGCTTATTTTTTTTTTTTTTGTCGGCATTTCTGATAGATATGTGACAGAAATCTAATGAAAAGGCTTGGGCAATTCTTATGCATTAGCCTATTCTTATTATTTTCTGACAGATAGCTGAAAGAATGTGGAATACAATTCTAGTCACACAGATTTTTGTAAGAAGTTTTTTATTTTATTGCAAAAGAAAAGTTTTTAATTACAAATTCGACATGTATTTATCTACATGCATACATACGTACCATTGTTAATCTTTTTTAAACAATAAAATAAATGAAAAATATTTTCAACCTAATGAGAATTGTAATTATTTTTACTTACATACATAGGAACTTAGATACATCAATATGAATTCAATCATTAATCTATTAAACATATCGGCACATATGGTACCCCCTATATATCCATGCGAAATCGATTAGAAAGCGGGCAGGCAATACATATAATCAATGTCTGACAGAAATATGAACGAAGTCTTTATAAATAAAGTCGGACATTTGCAAGAAATATTTGATTCAGAAATCGTCGGACTATTTTGCTTGCTGGGTAGCTATTGAGTGTGTGTGTGTGTGTACCGTACGGTAAATAATGTTCGGTTTAATATCGTACACATTGACGCAAACAAAAGACAGTACAGTATTAAAATTCATCATCTGTTTGTAGTCGCTTTAGTCACTTCTGGACTGCAGTAAGAAGGAGATAGTAGCCCACTGAATTTTTTATCACATATGTACATCTACAGTCTGAGACCAACTACAGTGTGAGTGCGACCCGCCCAAAGGATGTATTCAATTCCTACTTACATTTAAACAGAGATGGCCTGGGCCCTCAGATTGGTCCAACACTATATACATTGTAAGCGCAGGTTAGATGGGTCCATCCAAATCAGGTGCTAGTGCACTGGCAAGAATTTTTTCGTGTTTGTTTTGTCATAACACTAATCTGATTTGGATTCTAGTTGTATGCGCTCAACGGTTTTGTTTTTATTTTCCCTAATGACATTATTGTAATCCATTGGATGTGTTTTAATTTGTAATAACTGGCAGACTGCTGGGTAATATTTTTACATTTTACTAAAAAGGATAAAATATTTTATTTTCAGGGAATGATTACTCCACTTAGAAAAAGGCTTCCCAACAAATTATTAGATTTGGAGGCTAATTCTGGCAGTCGTGTTCGAATACTTTTTCGATTCGAAAACAATTTTACTTCTAAATCTTTTAGTCGATACTAAACGAATCAAAATAAGATGTTTTAGGGAGAAGTCGGATCTATAGTCACATATACACCGAATTTGAAAATATTTGGTAAGACGATTTATGTTGCAATAAAATTATAATCTTAATACCCATATTAGAAGCTAGTTTTGGGCCACAAAGACTATATTTCTAAAAGAAGTTTGCATAAGATCTGTCTGAAACAATGCACCGGTTCTCAACATTTTCAATAAGACTCTTCGTTATAACAATTAAAACGTATGCACCATATTTTGTTAAGGCCTAATTGTGTAAAACGCAACACCAAAAATTACATTGAAACCGAAAACAAAGTGAAAAATATTTTATAATTTTGCTGTTGCTTTCTTCAGGGGGGCTACTCTCTATTGCGATGCGAAAGAAAATTGTCGCAAATCTAGTGATTGGTACTCTTTAATGCGTTTGCGCATTTGTCTTTCGCATCTTTTTATTTTTTTCTTTTCGCAAATCATCATTATTTATTTTATTTCAACTTTCCAATTTAAATTTTTTTTACATATTTTGCCATTTCATTACTGAAAATCTGCGCTTTCTTTGATTTTTATTACCAGTATTGCTTAATTTTCAAACAATTTTGCGAAAGCGGTAGAGAGTACCAAGTTGGCATTTAGCTTTCGCATCGAAATTGTATTCGCATCGCAATAGAGAGTAGCCCCCCAGAAATTTATATTGAATTTTTAAATGTCAAACGCTGCATATCTTGTGGCGTTGAACATTTTCAAACGCAATATGAATTTCTGTAGAAAGCATTTGTGACTTTGTTTTTGCTTTCAATGTAATTTTTGGCGCTGCGTTGCGTTTTATACAATTAGGGCCTAAATTATCTTAGAGAAGTTTGCGCACAAGGTTACATGGACAGACAACCAGCCAGCCAGAAGGATGGACATCGTTAGATCAACCCAGAAAGTGATTCTGAGTCGATCGGTATACTAAAAAGGAGGTCTTCAATCAATATTTTTATGTGTTACCACCATTGGGGTAAAGGTATGGAAATATTGCAAAAATTATGTTTTAACTTAAAACGATGCTACGAAGGATAAAATAAGCAAAACTAGGAACTAACAAATCAATGCCAAAATTCATAAAAAGCTCTAAAATATATTTTTGCTGCCTTCATTGCTCGCACAAGGAAAAACATTAAATGTTATAATTAAGGGCATAATAAACCACACAAATAGCTTGGCAAACATGTCACATTTTTACGATTGTGCAAATATTTTGTGTTGTTAATTGGGGTGTTTGCCGTTTGTACAAACATTTGAAGCAATATTTTTAGAAATATTAAAAATTGTTAATATTTGGCAGACATGTTGGATAATTGTCAAACTTTTTGTTGTCTCTAGTGCTAAAAGAAATCATTTCAGCGAAAATTTTGCAGGGCAAAGACGTAGAAGAAGAAGCAATAAAACAATTTTCAGCCGTAAATTCTAATTTTTTAGCAGCATTGTTTGCCCCAAAACAGCTTTTTGTTTTGAGCGCTCTTTACTACAAATTATGGTTCTTTATTTTATATTTCTTCTGCGTTTTAAACAAATAGCGAGCAAAATTGCCGCAGCGCAATTGTCGTCTGCATTCGTTGAAAGCGAAACAAAAATGAAAAATTTATGTTTGTACGAAATATGATGGCGTTGTTTATTGGCAAACAGAAGCAAAAACAAAGTGCATGTTTGCCAAGCAATTTGTGTGGTTTATTATGCCCTTTACGGTTTTTCTGGTTAAAATGTTATCATCTTCTGCTTTTAATTTCCTAAGTGACTTCGGAACGATAAGAAGAAAAGAGCTTTTAAAATGATATGGTAATATGGTCTTGTTGGTGACCCATTTTCTAATGAAAAACTTGTAGGATTAGAGTTTGATGATTTTAGTGGCGGTAATTTTAAAAAAAAATAAAGATTTTTTCTTAAATTTTGGCGATAGAAAATACTTGCATTAACTTTACTGCAAGTAAAAGGCACTTCTGGCCAATAGCACTTAGAACAATCGAATTTTCTTCTTTCTAATTTTCTTCTAATTTGGCACTTTTGGTTTATAGTTAGACGAAAGCACTCATTTTACTAAAACCAAATACATTTCTCTTGATGTCTAGCTTGCAACCGAATATTCGTTCATGTTGACCTTTCCGTTCTAAAGATTAGATTTGTTTTTTTCTTAACTTTCTTGTTGAAAAAGACTTGCTGGGTATTATTTTCACTCTTGTAGTAGATATTTATTTAACAGGCCAACTCGAGAGTATTTATTATAAATTCAGCAGAAAACAAGAAAAAAAAATGTACTTAAACTAAATAAATGTAAGTGTATGAATATGAAGCTGTGTGTGTGTGTGTGTGAATGTGTTTGTAACTGTAACTGAGAATTTTCTTTTGCCAGATGAACTACAGAGATAACATTTGTCAAATACGTCCCATTCACAATGACGACGTAGATGTGTGTGTCCTGCCATAGAAAAGGAAAATGGTTACAATTTTTTTTTGCTTTATATCGCAAATTGTCTTAATGTTGCCAAGTGACATATTTATTAAGGAATTGTGTCCTTTTTTGCAGTAGTCATCAAATAAAAAACATTATTTTCTGGACTGCAAATAACTTGAGTAAGTGCAAAAAAAGAGAAGAAAATCTATAACAATTGTTTACAAATATTTATGTAGGTTGATTATAAATGATTTAAATGAAAAACATTTTTGGCAAATTTTATTTCGGTTCTAACCCAAACTAAAGTGGCAATACAAACTCCTTTGAAATATTTGTACAATTATGATGTGTGTTTTCAAGCATCATTAAATTTATTTACTCTCTTACAAGACTTAAAAATGATTTGCGATTACAAAAACAAACAATGAGGAATAAAAAGAAAAATGCGTATAACAATTGACATATTTACAAAGTTTTCTGTATTTTCTGGTTGTCAGGTTTCTTTTTCTTGTGTTTCAAACGAATCCAGTGCAGTTGTCTGGTTGGCATACAATAGAATTTATAAGGAATAATAGTTGTTTTGTTTTAGAATACTCATAATTGTTTTTGCGTTAAATACAAAAGGAAAACTTTTAATTGCATAACTTTAAGTGAGTTTATATACAAATTTTTATTTAACAATTTTATGTTTTAATATTATTTAATAGCAGCGGTACGTGCTTGGCTTAAACTATACACACATGTATAAAATAGCCCTTGCTCTATTTTTACTGGAAATTTCATTCGCATATTTCTTTCAAAAAGCAAAAAGAATTGTCCTTTTCCCAAGAATAAATTTTTACAGAAAAGTTTTTTTTTTTGGCGAATTTTCTAGCTTTGAATTGAGTCTAATCATGATTAAAGTAAATAACAATCATTCCATTATAATAAAGGGTATTTTTTAAGACCAATAGAACTTATAAAAGGGTCAGCTGTCAACCGAACTGTTAAACCGCGCTCTCTTCTTAGCAATTACATCAGTATTCTCTTGCAAATCTTTATGAATAGATTCACCCTTGAACAATGTAATCAAATTTCCAAATTTACTTGGAAAATCAGCTATTGATTCGCGCAAGTTATAAGCGACCTTGTGAATTTTAAGGATCACATAGCGAAGACGGTAATTTTTGGCTTAACGTTTTTTTTTTTTTTTTTTTTTTTTTTTTTTCGTTATTTATTTATTGAATCTTCATATATTTAATATGAACTAACAATAATTTATCAAATCTTAACCTAATACTTTATTTATGTCCTGCCAGTGCCAGACAAAAATTTTCTTCATCACGGGTTCTGTTCACTTATATAGGTGTTTATCTCTCATGTAGTTGGGTAAGTGCTGCAGTGTCTCTTCTCCTTAAGCGAGTGTGGCCGCCATGATTTAAAATATTTCGAGCTAAAGGATTTGGGTGTTGTTCAAGTCTTTTTAAATATTTTACTGCATATTTTGTAATCATAGTTTTTACTAATGGCACGTTGAGATCCTTATGAATGTTTGAGTTTTTAACATACCAGGGGGCGGCTGTGATTATACGAAGAAGTTTATTTTGGCGCCTTTGAATTTTTTCGATATTAGAGGCCGAGGCAGTGCCCCATAGTTGAATACCGTAGCACCAGATAGGCTTTAAGATAGAGTTGTAAAGTAGAAGCTTGCAATCGAGTCTAAGAACAGAATTTCTTCCAATAAGCCAATGAATTTGGATGGCTTTTAGTTTCATTTGAGTTAATTTTGCCTCTATATGGCATTTCCACGTTAATCGCCGATCCAGATGTATACCGAGATATTTTACATGCGAATGTTGAGGAATAATTTGATTATTGATTGTAATAGGGGGGCAAGATTCCCGGCGCAGGGTGAATGTTATATGTACGCATTTTTGCTCATTGACCATTATCCTCCATTGTCTTAGCCATATTTCTAGTTGAAATATATGATGCTGTAGGTAACGAGATGCTTCATAACGGTTTTCGTGGACGCTTAGAAAAGCTGTGTCGTCTGCAAATGTTGAAGTTTGGGTGTAGTTGTTTGTTGGCATGTCCGAAGTATAAATTAAGTATAATAGAGGGCCCAGGATGCTGCCCTGTGGGACTCCAGCGCCAATCGGCTGAGGTGAACTTAAGGAATTTCCTTCTTTAATAATAAATTGACGACCGACTAAGTAGCTTTCTAACAGTTTGTGTGTGTTTGCTGGTAAATTTTGCTTCAATTTGTGTAATAAGCCTTCATGCCAGACTTTGTCAAAAGCTTGCGAAACATCGATGAAGAGTGCTGAGCAATATTTTTTTTCTTCAAATGTTTTTCTTATGACATTTACTATTCGATGAGTTTGTTCAATTGTGCTGTGTTTTCTTCTAAATCCGAATTGATGGTTTGGAATACATCTATTTTCACTTAAAATCGGTGTTAACTTTGAAACTAATAATTTCTCAAATAGCTTTGACATATTTGATAATAAGCTAATAGGCCTATAAGACTCAACTTTCGTATGATCTTTACCTGGCTTTGGTATCATGGTAACTAAGGAAACCTTCCATTTTTGAGGAAAGTATTCAAGGCGTAAAATAGCATTAAAAATAAAAAGAATAATTTTCTTTGCTACGCGAGGTAGCTCTAATAGCATTTTATTGCTGATCTTATCAATGCCAGGTGCCTTCTTAGTGTTTAAGTCACATATAACCTTTTCGATTTCTCTCATCTCAAATCTTAGGGGAATAACTGCTCTAGCAGCAACAGGTGGTAAATCGACCGCAATATTGTGAGATATATTAGGTGTAAATACGTTTTTCAAGTGACTTACAAACAGATTTCTTTTTTCAACTTCATTTCTTGCCCAACTTCCATTCAAGTTTCTTAATGGTGGTTTAGAGACAACTGGCCTTTTGAGGTTTCTAGCTGCACGCCATAATGAGTAGTCCGATTGTGGAGTTGCATCAAGTTCCTTAAGATATTTTTCCAGAGAAGCCGTTTTCTGAGTCTGCAATAACTTTCTTAATCTTTTTGTACACTCTTTTAGCAAGTTCTTAAGTTGAGGAGATCTGTGCAATTGCCACTCTCTTCGTGCCCTCCTTTTTTCAGACAAGAGACGCTCGACATCTGTGGAATATATTTTAATAGTTTTTGTTTTTTTGGGGGCAATATTGGAATGTTGAACAGCTAGTTTCAGAAAACTGTCAAAATTATCAATAGAGCAATCTACATACTCCGGTGTACTGAGCGGAATATTTTCTGTGCAATGGGCACTGAGATATTTTTTATATTTTAACCAATTTATTTGTGTGGCTGACGTCGCTAGGTAACCAGTCGGAGATACAATTCTATTGGGGTTCATTATAGTAACAATTGTAGGTGTGTGGTCGGAAGATAATTCTAGGGAAGCTTCAACGTGAATCGTTTCTGTGGGGATGTTTTTAACCACGCCAAAATCGATGACATCTGGAATTTTTTGCGGGTCAGCAGGCCAATATGTTGGTTGGCCGCTCGCGACAACATTTAAATTCATTTTAGAGATTGTATTAAACAAAACACGACCCTTTGGTGTTATTAGTCGTGACCCCCAGAAGGTATGTTTAGCGTTATAATCGCCAGCGGCCAGGAAACAGGGTCCTAGTGATTTATAATATTCACAATATTGGCTTTCTGATATTGAAAATCTAGGTGGAGAGTATAAAGATGAGATTACAATGCTACGATTCAGCTCTTCGACACAAATGTTCGTTGCTTGGAGATAATCCTCACGATGATCACACATTAGGTAGTGTTTGACTCGATTTTTTATCAAAATGGCAGAACCACCACAAGCTCTATCTCGAGGGTCCTTGGTATCATATAGTATATAACCATTGATGTTAAACGTATTTCTTGAGGTCAAATGAGTTTCAGAAACCATCATGACATCAATTTGTTTATTTTTAAGAAAGTATTCTAATTCATTTTTATGTTGGCGGATGCCGTTCGCGTTCCAAAAACAGATTTTTAAACAGTTCATGGCTTGTTAAGTACAGATTGCAATAACATCGATTGCATTCTAAGAATTTCCTGCATCATATTACCCATTGTGTTCGTAAAATTTGTTACTGTTTGCACTAATGTTTCCATGGTTTTTTCTAGACGACTTAAATTTGAAACTGGAGTTTCATCATTACTTGGCGCAGCACCTTGCGTTGGCGCATGGTTTGATTTTACGACGTTAGCATAAGAGGTTCTGTTATTACTAGGCTGCGGGGCCTGAATGTCACCAGTGCTTACTTGATTTGTTACCTGCATTTGAGGGGGATTAGTTTTCGGTCCAACTGACTGCTTGACGATGGTATATACAGGGCATCCTCTATAATTGGCAGTGTGATTACCGCCACAGTTGCTACATTTTTTTACGTTGGGGTCGGTTTTAGACTTATCGCAAAGATCTGTACCATGTAATTCACCACATACTACGCAAACAGGGGGTAAATAGCAATATGCCTTAGTATGACCATATTCTTGACAGTTTAAACACTGAACGGGACCATATCTTTTGTGTGGCTCTTCTATAGTTACTCTTCTATAGAGAATATATTTCAAATTGTAAATAGGGTGCGTTTCATTTTTTTTAAGCTTTACGTCGCCGGGTTCAAACTCCACTCGAAAAAGTGGTTGGGGTTTTTTTTCTCTATTTTTTATATTTACTACATGTTTTATTTTGAAGCCTTTTTCTTCGAGAAATGTTTTTACCTCTTCTGGGTCCACACATGAGTCAATTCCCTTAATCACTACCTGGAGACCTTTACTGCTTTTCAGTTGGTATGTATAAAAGTTTTTTTTAAGTACTTCAAATTTGTTTATAATTTTGCGAAAATCATTCTCATTATTGACTTGTATTTTTGTCTCGTTTATACTACCACGCTTGATAGCAGCTACGTAAAACGAATTTTCACCTATCACCGATATCAAACTCTTTATGAGCTCATTTGAGTTTTGCTCCCTAAGATATATCGGGGGAGGCTTGGACGATTTTATGACGTTTGGTGCTTCAGAGGATTCATCCTCCAGAATTGCAAATCGATTTTGAGAATTTATTTTATCAAAAGATGGTACTTTTGAAGCCGAAGCAACTGCTGCAGAGGTAGGGCTGCGACCCCGTTTAAGCACTGTTATGTACCTGTCCATACCAACTTGTACTTGAGGCTTTTGACCACTTTTTACTTGTGGAGCTGAGTTTTCCATCATGCCTGATTTGAGGGTAATATTTTCATCACTTATTAAAATCGTTTTTGCCGCTGAGGCACCGCTTGCAGGTTTTATATTTTTTATTGTATTAATATCAACCGTATTATTAGACACCGAAGGTGATACTGAGTTTTCTATTATGCCTGATTGGGGGTTAATATTTACATCACTTAATAAAATTGTTTTTGCTGTTGAGGCAACGCTAGCAGGTTTTGTATTTGTTATTGTATCAACCGTGTTATTAAATACAGACGGCGAGAGGGATCGCGTACGAGTAATAGGTTTAGCCGTTAGGTATTTGCTATCATCGATTCTTTTTTTTATTTCTGTATTTTTTTCGCTAACACTCACTGTGATATATGCATTTCTACTGTTTGCACTCATAAGAGTTTTTTTTTTTTTCTTTTACTGTTTACAGTTGTGCTCTTCTTATTTGTTATTGTTTATCAACACCGATAATGAAAAAATGTGTGTTTATGTATGTATGTACATACATGTAATTTTTTTTTTTTTTCTTTTTCTTGTATTTACTTTTTTTATACTTTATTTGTTCAAAAAAAAATAAACCGTATGCCGAGTTTAGAAAACACGTCTATCTTCAACGATGCCTAGTGGCATCATCGTAGCTTGATTTTTATACCCACAACACAATAGTGAAGAGGGTATTATGCGTTTGTGCTGATGTATAACACTAAAAAAAATGGTCCGTCCATCCGGCTGGCTGGTTGTCTGTCCATGTTCACTTGTGCGCAACGTATAGGTCGCAATTTTGAAGATAATTTGATGAAATTCGGTACATACATCTTAAATGTCATAAGACAAAGCCTATAGGAAATAATGGGAATCGGTTACTAAGCTCACATGTCCCCTATACAAACTTCTTTCCGGAATAGTCCTTGTAACCATTAACTAGTTTATGATGTTGGTATTATAATTATATTATGGTCTAAAAATCTTTTTTTACAACATAAATCGCCTCACCAAATTTTTTTAAAAATCGTTCAATTTTTGACCACAGCTCCCATACAAATACCACTCCCGAAAATGACTTTAAATGCCATGACTTCCTTAAAAATGTGGTTATTAATATAAAATTTGGCGACGATAACTTTTATGACAGCAACTATCTCATAGCAAAAATTTCATACTGGTAGGTCCAGAATTGACCATATGTGCCAAATAAACCTTCTCTCCAAAATAGATTTAAGACCAGGTATGTGGAGTTGTCAAAAAATAGTTTTAAGTCCAACTCCGACTTCAACTCCGATTCCTACTCTAACCTTGATGCTTAATGTAAGGTTAGGTTGGGTAAGGTTAAGAAGGGTTGTGCGCCCAAGGGCACACCTCCCCTCGAAGACCAATGCGGTCCATTGTGAATCCCTTCGATACAGAGGAAGAAGAAAAAGAGAAGTACAAAAATGAGGAAGAAAATAATTGATAGAACGATTAAGAATAGTAAGTAGGAGCCTCAGCACAAAAAACTCCCCCTACAGTTCCCTCATAATAACCAACCGTACCACTTCCCTGACAAATCCCAGTAGATCGACTGGATTAACTCCAGCGATACACCCTAGCTCGTCTTTAAATCTGTCTCCTAACCATTTCCGCCGAGACCCTGCGTCGTAGGACAGTGGCATAGTACATGCTCAATTATATCTAGCACCTCAGCATCCTCGCATAATCTGCAGAAGTCCGGTTTGGTATTGGCCCATTTGCTCGTGAAAGCCCTAACAGAACAATGTCCAGTCAAGAACCCTATTAGTGTCCTAAGACCACTCCTATTCAAACCAAATAGAACCCTGGGTGTCTCTGCGTCCAATCCGGGCCATAATGCCCTAGACACCCTGCAATCCTTTCTATCTCTCCAGTACCGGTTGATGGCATCACGGAAACTTCCCATATTACCCCATAGTAGTGACACAATGTAGTTTTACCCCCGTCCCTTACCTCCAAATCCATATCCGAACCCTCTAGCGCGAGTTCATCCGCCACCTCATTGCCATCCACCTTGCAGTCTCCGGGTACCCAACAACGCCTCACCGTGAATGCCTCTATGAGTTCCCTCAGAGCATTCCTACACCGTTCGACCAGGCATTATCGTACCGTATTATTTGTCCCAATATTACCTCCGTTTTCCATTTTATTGCGGAATTTCGGTTTTTTGAGCTTGTTCAATAAGACAGGTCCCCGGCTTGTCTGTTTTTTCAACTGGCACAGTGGTATTAAATTCATTAAACAACTCATAAATAAGCGCTTATGTATCAGATTATATGTCAGCCATTACTAAGATTGTTCTACATAATGCAGATGGTATAAAGAAGTCATTGAAAAGTTAGTTGTTCAGTAATTGCAAGTCATTACCAAGTTTTTTCTGGGCTCTTACTTGTTTTTTATATGAAAAGATGGATGACATTGATCAGTGCAAGATGTGTTTGCAACAAGATGACGCTACGTGCCATTAGTCGAACGCCAACATAAAAATTTTAAGAAGAAGTTGACTTGAAGAATTGAACCTGCCAATTGGCCTCCAAGGTCAAGCGATCTAACACCTCTTGATTATTTTTTTGTGGGGCTTTGTGAAGCCAATGGTTTATACTAATAAACCAGCAACAATTAACGCCTGGGAGGCCAACGTTGTTTGTGTTATTCGCCCATACGGCCATCAATGCTCGCCCAAGTGGTCCAAAATTCGAAGTCCAGAATGCACTTGGTCAAGAACAGCCGCGGAGTTTGTATGCTGGTAAACCTTTTTCAAATTTAAAAGTCATATTAAACAATTTTCTTTATTATTTCCTCGTAATAAATCTTCAAGCTCAAGGTAAATGTTTTTTACAAAATATTTATTTATTATACAACATTGTTGTTTTATTGAAAATTTTTTTTTTTTAAAAATATTTTTTTTTTTTTTTTTTTTTTTTTTTTTTTTTTTTTTGTTAGGACCAGCACTCAGGGGATGACCCCTACTAATGCATTGCATTGTGTTGGAACTAGGAAAATAGGTTATGGGAAGGAGGAAAGAGGGAGTAGTGCTTGTGAACATTCGACTTGAACTTATTCATGTTGTAAGTGAGAGGGAAGACTTCAGCAGGAAGGTTGTTCCACATACGAACAGTCCGGCCAAAAAACGAATTTTCCCTGTAATGCGTTGTACGATTCACCGGCCAATCGACCACAAAAGGATGGGCTCTTGAGGAAAAACGTGTATTACGAACAAAGCTATGGGTTTCGGGAACCAAATCCCTAATTTCATCAGAACACATCCCGTTGTAGTAACGATAAAATAGGCAAGTACAACCCACATTGCGACGGTGCTCAAGGGAGTCAATAGAATTGGATACCCTACTGTCGCCGATGAGAACCTTCGCCCTCTCCTGCACGCGGTCGAGAAGCTCCAAAATAGACTTTGAAGCACCGGCCCACACATGAGAGTTGTATTCCATTCGCGGTCGGATATAGGTGGTATAAATAGTAAGGAGATCAGATGGAGTGAAGTATATCTTACACCGTTTCAAAAAACCGAGGCACTTGAATGCTTCTTTCGACACCTTAAATATATGTTCAGTCCATCGGACATCACATTGTATCCTCATGCCCAGAACATCAAGAGATTCTGTTTCCTCAATATTTATACCACCCATACATACAGATGAGGCACCTTGATCCGTCGCGCGTTTATGCGTCAGTACGCAACATTGGGTCTTTCGGGCATTAAATTCGACCCTATTCGCACGACCCCATTCTGAGATTATGTCTAGGTCACGGCCAAGCGTATCATTCATGTTCTGTCTCATAGCACAAACATCGGACACGCCTGGTCTGTAACCAAATGAATACGAATGGCAAAGGTTGCTGTCATCTGCAAAAGAATAGATAGGGTTGGAAGTTTGACATAAGAGGTCATTTAGAAAAATAAGAAATAGAGTAGGAGAAAGAACGGAGCCTTGCGGTACCCCTGAATGAATCTTGAACTCGTTTGATGAAACCCCATCTATAACAACCCGTATAGTGCGATCTCTGAGAAAGCTCGATATAAATCGAGAGAAATTATCACCGACACCAAATGCAACAAGTTTAGACAAGAGTGCACCATGCCAGACTCTGTCAAACGCCTTGGAAATATCTAAAGCAATTACCTTACTTTCGCCAAAATGGTGAATGGAACGACACCATTTTTCTGATAACAGGGCCAGTAGGTCTCCAGTAGAACGACCTCTACGAAAGCCATACTGACGGTCGCTTAGTAGGTAATTTGACTCTAAAAATTTTACAAGATGGTGATTTACCATACTCTCCATAACTTTGGAAAGTGCCGAACAAATTGCAATTGGGCGGTAATTTTCAGGGTTATTAGCCACTCCTTTTTTAGGAATTGGCGTTACATTAGCAACTTTCCAGCAGACGGGAAATTCACCAGCATGGTATAAAGTGCTGAAAAGATTTGCTAAGGGACGAGCTAGCGTCCCTGAAGAAGCTATCCATAGAGGTAGCGAAAAATTGTATAAATAATAAATAAATATTTAGTAAAAAACTGACCTTGAGCTTGAAGATTTATTACGAGGTAATAATAATAAAAAGGTTGAAGATATTAGAATACACTGAAAGAAAAACGCTACGTTGCTGGGATGAAACCATTTCATTGGCTCATATTCATTTATGCAATTAAAATCTTCATTACTGGCACTTAACGGTTTACTGCAGTAATACAATTTTTATTAATACTAAGAAACTTCCAAAACGGGAATTTTCGTACATTTCGTTGTATAATTAATGATACGAAACACGTTACATTCAAGCTACGTAAAACTTTGATGTATTATTTGAGGTATAAGTTCGTACAGTAAAATATCACGAGTTAACGTTTCCATTAAGGAAATTATTTAATGGTATGTTTAAATAAAATTTTTATTATTCATTGAATAATTATAGAAATTAGAGCACCCTCCAAATTTAGATGATATTTTTACGTAGTCTGAATTTAGTTTTACGATGCCAAAGAAAACATTATTTTTCTATTTTTTTTAGGAAATTAATAAATAAATATGCATTGATTATAATAGTGATTAATAAGTGTGATTTTAGTAGCCTAATTTCCTAATTGTTTATAAACAATTTATTTATTATTTTTTTTTATTTTTTTTGGATTAAAATCAAATTTTTGATTTTACTTTTTACAAATGCAAGTTCTATCGGTCATACAAAAACATACCCTTATGGAAATATAGTAGATACTCTTATTCCTTTTTATTTCTGAGAAAAGTCATTAAATTAAGCTGCAGTTGGAAATAAGAAAAAGTTAATGGTAAATATAAAAGTTTTTTTGTTTTATTTCCTAGAAAAGAATGAAAAAATATAACGTAGTTAGTTAATGTAAAATTTTTAGTTGGTAGTTGTTGTCGATTAATTTAATTCAGTGGCATGTTGTTGAAAATTACTATTCAAGTACTTCAAACAAATTTCAAGAATCTTTTTCAAATATATACATACACCGGTTCTACTCGTATTTTACAAGTTTTATTATAATTACGAGAAATTGGAAAAGTTTTCAGCTTTTATGTACGAATAAAAATAAAAATCCAAATTTACTTTGAAAATCAGTCATCAGTACCCATGTTCTGTAACTTTGGTGAGAACTTCTCGCATCGAAAACATGTGAAACAACATATTCCATCGTTTCTCGAAATGTGAGAAAAAAAAGTGTGTCTGTAACTCATGTCGAAAATTATCAAAGGAGATTACGTCGCTACGTTTTAAATGTCATAATATTTCACTCGAAGCCGGTATGAAATTGCAGATGTTGTGAACGCTAGTCAAACATACGTTGACGGCGACCAAATTTGACTAAAATTTAAAACATTTCAGCGACGGCGGCGAATATACAACCGTCGGCTATACCAAAAAATGTAAAGTGCGACTTTAATTTTTGTTGATTACAAAATTGCTTTGAAAACATTCGTATATTTTTCAAAAATGTTAAAAGCAATATAAATAAACTATAAAAAAATCTGCCAAAAACAAAATACTTATCTCTTCCGTGTTAATATTCACTGCATTTTGCATTTTTAATTAATTTTTTAGTGTTCAAATTTTTTCTCACCCCGTTTTTATGCGTGAGTTTATTTGACAGTTCAAAGCGGGAATTTTCTCACAAAAATTTTACAGACACACTTTTTCAGTATATTGGCGAGAAATTTCCTTACGTGACAGTTATTACTCGCTAAAAATGTTACAGACGCAGTTAAGTGAGAAAAACAGCTGTTTGTTTCATTTTATGGCATTTTTGTTTCATTTCTCACATTTCAATCGAAAAGTTTCTCGCCGAGGGAGTTACAGAACATGGGCACAGATTCCCTCAAAGTTGGCTTAACATGTTTTTAAATAAACAAAATATCCGCGTATGGTGTTCGACTAAGCCCCGACCAACCCTTCAAACTCCATAACATCCAGAAAAATAAACCGTTTGGTGCGGTTTATACTATGGTGCTATCATGGTAACTTATTTCTTCAGAAATGGAGCCGGAGCTCGCGTTACGGTTAACAGATAAATTGTTATCATAATACGATCAATGGAATTGTTTGAAAATATGGATACCATCGATCCGGGCGCGATCTGGTTTCAACAGGATGGCGCATAGTACAGAGCACAGAGGCGTCGCGAGACAAAGGATATTTTGTTTTTTCTGTCTGTTTCTTCGAAAGCTGCCCTTTTTGCTATTCTATTTGCACCATCTTTAATGCCGCAATACAATGAACAGAAATTTATTTAATTAAGATGTATGTATTTGCAAAGCTGTCGTAAAAATTAATTTTTAAGTTGACCACAACACAAATAATTTGTTTTGCACAAAACAAGACGCTTGGTAAACTGATACTTTTGTTCATCGTGTTTTGTGTTTTGTTATTTTTGTTTCGATATGAAATTTGTGTTTAATGTAGCGGCTTGTTTTAACACATTGCCGCTTCACTATTACAAAAACGCTATGTTTCTCTCTCTTTGAAGGCTGCCCTCGCAAATTATTTGGGCATTTTTCTTACCTCACTTTTTTCATCGCTGTGTGCTCTGTGCAGCGTTGCCATATATATTTTTGAAAAACTTCTTATATCTGAGAAAAAAAATTGAACAAAAATAACAGTTATTTTTTTATTTTTATTTTTTTGAACAAAAATAACAGTTATTTTTTTATTTTTATTTTTTGAACAAAAATAACAGTTATTTTTTGATTTTTATTTTTTCGATCAAAAATAACAGTTATTTTTTGATTTTTATTTTTTCGAGCAAAAAAATAAAAATAATTCTTTAAAAAAATGTACGTGTTATAATTATTGAGTTGTCTTTAAATATATATTTAAACGTGTGATCTTCATTGGGATTTCTTATGCACATTAAAATATTGATCTATTTTTATCTAAAGAGTGTTATTTATATAACTTTCTGTTTATTAAACGATGGTGAATGGTATAAAAGATTCGGCATATCCGAATATAGCACTCTTACTTGTTTGTTATTAGGTCTATTTTTCTTCGTAGTACCCATGGTAGGGCTTGAAAAAATCGTTTAAATATTTATATCACTATTCATTCTTCACACGCTACTTTTATTTAAAACTGCAACACTTTAAATAAATGTTACGACAGGCTTAGAACGGCTTACACTGAAAAGACAAATTAATCCATCCTTACTTAAATCAAGCCACAGCGGTGTCAATAGTACGGTAAGTGACTCAAGTATGGATTAATGAAGTACCCCGTAATTTAAATAGTCTGAAAACGGAATTAAATGAATTAAAAGTGAGATAGAATTAATCTCAAGCTGTGCTTGATTCAATAATTTTTAAGTTGGTTTAATCCTGATTGTTACTTGAAATAATCCGAAAGTGAGATTAGATTAATTCTAACTCAAACCCTTACATCCGGAGAACCAGAGATAGAGAGAATATTATTATTTACTAATCTGTTACACATGCTTATTGCACTTTTATTGTATTCCGCCCTTTGGTTACAGAAGAAATCTCAATTATAAGACACCAACAACATGCCCGCTATGAATTTCGTAATCATTCTGCGAGTACTTTGAAAATTTGATGTATTTAACTAAATAATTTTAACAAATAGAATATGGGAATTTTTTGCTTCTTGTTTTACTTTTTAAACATGAAAATAACCAATATTTTTCTTCTTATAGTGTTGTTGTTGGCTCTACACAAAACAAGCAAATCGTTTTTTGCCTTCCTATTATTGCTATTCGTACTTAAGTCTTTAAGTACGACTCTTACTAAAATAAGTAGAAGAAACTTAAATTTAGTACTAGTTTTTTCTTTCTGTGTATATACCTCAAATAAGTTCCCTTCCTTAAATCATTCTGAATATACGCGCAAATGGTGTAGGGAACTCTATGATTAAAGTGAACTGACTATTCTTTCTTATTTGTTTTGTATTCATTTTATAAAGTCTATATAGAACTTGTATTTTCCATTTTTCTATAACCATTGTCTCTGTAGCCTGAAGTGAATCCTTTTATAATTTATCCGTGTTAAAGTGTGTATGCAATGACGTAAATTTCATTAGGACTGCTTTATATATCGTAACTAATGTTTCTATTTTTACTCTTATATGTAATTTGCTTCAATACATCTTCATATCTACATAAGTATGTATGTATGTATATGTAAGTGCTATCCTTTTAAATAGCTAAAGGATCATTAGTCAGCATTAAAAGGAATCCTGTTGACACCAAACAGTAACAACAATACGGAATTTAATTTCTTTATGGCACCTTTTTCTACTTGTTTATTTTCCGTTCTTAATAACGTTTCCTTAATAATAAGAATACTTTTACGGGTAAATAAGAAAAATAACAATTAAAATTTCAAAAATTTTATTAATTTGATGAAATTAAATTGACAGTAATGCAAAGACAACTTCGTAATAAAACAAGAAACCACTTATTAAACTATAATGAGTGATTAGTGAGTGATCTAGAAACTATTGTTTTGAATTATAAATTTATTCACTTTTTCATCTTTAGTTTTAAAGTTCATTTAAGTCAAGGTTTTTTCAGAACAGAAAAGTTTAAAAACAGGAGCAATAGGAAATCAAATTGGCATATAGAAATGAAGAAGTGAATGAATGAATAAAAAAATAAATGACACAAAACTTTTGCCAACTCAATGACGTATTACTGCAATGATTTCATTTCACATTTATTTTTTTTTATTTCCTTTTAGTTCAATTTTTGCTTTATTTTTTTCTCTATTTTTCTTTTGTAATTTATACTATAAATGTATCTGGAATGAACTCAGTATAACTGGCGTCTAGGTAATGGCACATGGTGCTGCTGCATTACCTCGTTGTTGTTGCAGTTGTTTTTTTACAATCATAATGATGTTGCTGCGGTTCAGTGGTTTAATTTGTATTAATTATTCTGGAGCTAAAAATACATCCAGTATCCGAAATTTATTGAAAGCAATATATAAAAGTTTTTCAAAATTTTCAATTAAATTGACTTACATGGACAGTTTAGATCGAATTAAAAACTGACAGACCATATAATAGGGTATTCATTTAATCGGGCTTTTGCTTTAATCGGTTAACCGCTCGATTATTTAACCGGCGGGTTGGTTTAATCGGTTAATAATCGGTTATTTATGTAAATGATAGGTTAACCGATTTATGAAGTTTTTTTATAAACTAAGTAATTTCAATAAATAAAAATGCAAAAAAATGTAAGACAATTTTATAAGTTATTTCAATAGTTTAAGATCTTATAAAATAATCTTAGAAAAATAATTAGGTTTAAATGTTTAGGATTTAAGCGATTCTTTTCATTAGTTTTGATAAAATTGACTTGGAAAAAATTCTTTCACTTATCGTAGATGTTGGTGAAATCGAAAGCAAACCATAATACAGAAATTATAACTTCTCAGTCCGTTTCCTGGAAATCTCTAAATGTATAAAATCTGCAATTGTGCCATTAGAGTCCTGTTTAAATTTTTTTAATTTTTAACTGCTAATTGTTACGGTTAATTCTGTTAAAAGATTGATATGAGAAGAGATGTGAAAATACAAATACATATAAAAAGTACGTGAAACAAACCCCAACAAACCAAAAACTAATTATAAAAGGCTTATTAAAAATTGTTTAATAATGAAAACATATCCCTTGCGATAATAATACTTGTCTATAATATAATGTAAGCTAAAAACTCTAATTATAAAATAAGCTTAAAGAAAAATACTTTTCTAATCTATAATAAGATTACATTCTTTACGAATACTCTGTTTAAATTTATATGGCATATTTACAAAAAGTTTTTTACTTATATAATATTTAATTACATTATTTAAATTGTGTACTGCTTAAAACACTTACTCTTCGAACAAAACACAAAGACTGAAAACTTTAAAAATAATACAAAATTTAGCCATGCGTCAAATAAAGGGACATCATTCTCAAAAACACTTACAAAACTATAACGAGAATAAGGCATTTGCAATTATATATGTTGTCATGTTGTAGCAAATCTCTTATGCTAAGCTTATTCCACAACTCATTTACATTTTGTTCTGTTTTGGTCTGTTAGCTAAGCTGTTGACAGCAAACACTTATGTATTTAAAATGAAGATCACTGAACACCTCCTTTGTTTGTATGAAATAATATTTTCTAAACACACACCTATTGTATATGAGACGAAACAATTAATAAAAAACACAAAAAAAATGTTATAATAGTACAAAAAATTAAAAATTTTGTTATATCGGTTAATCGGTTAATCGACTGAAATTAACCGGTTTAATCGTTAATCGAAAATAGCCAATTTTAGATTAACCGATGAGTTAAGCGGGTAGTAAATTATGAATACCCTACTATATTATGATTACTATTGTTTTTTTATGATTTCCCCAATAGCATTTACGAATAGAGATTTAAGATAAAATGTATTTACAGGGACAAATCGAGGTCTAAAATAAGGCACACGGACTGTACAATGCCTACTATTGATTTTAAAGGAATATCGTCAATAGTGTTTTTGAATAGGGTTCCTAGATTAAGCCTTAAGTCTGTATAACGGGTAAACAGTTTTTACTGGCTTTCATAATAAAAATCAACATTTAATTGTTCAGACTGTCGTACAAGTCAAAATTGGAAAGGTGTCGTTATACCTGTACATAACTAGACTGCATTTGAAATTTTGAAAGAACTTACGTTAAAGCCAAGCTTATTCTTGGTTTTAAAATATTTTTGAACAAAGTGTGAACAAACTACTACATACCTGTAATGACGAAGATCTGCTTAGAATTCGAAAATAACCAGAGGCTGAATGTGCCAATCCGCTAATGGCTTACTAAAAAGTGTTTCATTGACAAGACAAACTTTCGTTAGAAAAATTAAAATGATTACAGGATATTCCGGTCTTCATGGCTGTATCTGAATTTTACAAACAGATGTTTACTCATAATTCTATTGATAATTTACTATCAAGTATAAAAATGCCGAGCCTGATTAAAGCCAAATTTATCAATACAGAACATTGTCCTCTTGGATCTAAAACAAAAATGATAATTTCCGCTCTCTATGCCACATATCGCACATAAAGATTTCATAAAACAGTACCATGTACTTTGACGAGAACTTTTCGCTTCGAAAAGATGTGAAACAAAATATTCCATCCTTTTTCGAAAACTGAGAAAAATGTTTGTGTAACTCATATCGAAAACTTTCAAAAGAGATTACGTCGTTACGTTATAAATGCCATAATATTACACTCGAAGCCGATGAAATATTGCAGACCTTGAGAACGCCAGTCACACATAGCGTTGACGGCGACCAAACTTGACTAAAATTTTCATCGACGGTGGCAAACCTATAACCGCCGGCTATACCAAATAATGTAGTGTGCCACTTTAATGTTTGTTGTTTACAAAATTGCTTTAAAAAAATTCGTATATTTTTCAAAAATGTTAGAAGCAAAATAATTAAACAATGAAAAAATCTGCCAAGAACAAAAAAATGATCGCTTCCGTGATTTTATTCACTGCATTTTGAATATTTAATTTATTTTTTAGTGTTAAGATTTTTTTCTCACCCCGTTTTATTCGTGAGATTATTTCACAGGTAAAAGCGGGAACTTTCTCACAAAAATTTTATGGATACCCTTTTTCTTTAAGTTAGCGAGTAATATCCTTACGTGACAGCTATTACGCACCAAAAACGTTACATACGCTGTTAAGGGAGAAAAACAGTTGTGTGTTTCAATTTATGGCATTTTTGTTACATTTCTCTAATTTCAATCGAAGAGTTTCTCGATGCGGGAGTTACAGAACATGGGCACAGAAAACGGTTGAGGAAGGATGTAGGACCAAGCGTCTGGCGATAAACAATGTAAAACGAAATGTTAAATCAAGAAACAATTTGGAGAACATCTGTTTTGTCAAATTCTGGCTTGGAGCAAAAAACGTTACAATTTGAACGTGTACGAGTTTTCGAAGGGAGACCAAAAGGCATTACATATTGATCAAAAAAATGCATTACATATTACAAGCCAGCCGATGTAACTTAGCGGTGTTTGGTGTTTATAAAATAAATCATTAAAAATGTTATTTCAAAGTCAGAGCAATTTTTAAAGTTTGTCATATATTTTTTTTTTTTTTTTTTTATTTTTTTATATTATGGAGTTCACAATATACCCTTGAGTAAAATTGATTAATGTTATAACAAATTTTTTACCAAACTGGACCACAAAAACAGACATCTTATAAAATAAGATGCATTTTGACATTTATGTTTAAACTTAAATCAACAAAAAGATCTCATTATATTTTTAACCTCAACAATTTATCTCTTAACATTCGCAGAAATCTACCACTTTATTAAAACTCTCTGTCTAAAGCAAACTGTTTTCACTGTACTCTTTTAATCTTAAACAATTCTCGTTTGTTTTATTTTTCAAAAAACTTATATTATAATATTTCTCGAAGTACTTTAACTTATTTTTATTTCATTTTTGTTTTTAATAAATGATTTAATATTAAAAACAGAAACAACAACAACAGAAATCGTATGGAAAAGTTAAAGCGCAGTGAATCGTGGCTGACGGCTACCAACAGTTTTGTTTCGTAGAAGTATCTTGTAGGCGGGTTTTAAAACAGATGTTCTCTCTGGTTTAACAACCACCACTAAAAGATGGCAAAATAAGTGTTTTTTGCAGGTTCTTAGATAAAAAAGATTTAAAAAATTTATAAAATAAAATGTATTCATCCATGTATGATGGCATTTGCTTGTTTATAATAAAAAAAATTAGGTTTTATTAAAGATAAGTTTAAAAAGATTAATCTTTTCTAAGATATTTTTTTATACTTTTTATTTCTATTTATCCTTAAGGTTTATCCAATATAAAATCATATCTAGTATGAACTACAAAAAAATAAAAGATAATTTTCTGTTATGAAAAAGATTTTTAATTTAAAAAAAAAAAAATGTTAGTCATCCAAAAAATGTTATCAACCAAAGTAATTTTATGTTTAAGAATAAGTAATATTTACTGGCTAAGCATGAGTAATATATACATACATACACTTGGGTATTGCCTCACTTGAGAGTAAAAAATTTAAGGAAAAATAATATAAAAAAAAATTTAATAAAGAAAAGTGAAATTTCTACCAAAATTTTTTGAGATATGAATTCGAATAAGGAAATCATTTATTATTAAATAGTTTAACCCAGTGCGCTTCGCTTCCCTCATTTAAATAAAATATTATAAAATAATTATTATTATAGTGTTTGTTTAATTGAACTGTTTATGGGTTTTTAATCCAAATTTGGCTATTGACTGCCAGCCGTCGTCATTGGCGTTAAGTGCAAAACGGTAAACGTTTCTGAAGAGATATTGTGGTAACTAGGGTGTTCAATTAATCGGCTTTTTTTGTTCGTTTAAACGATTAATCGATATTTGGCATTTTCGACTTATTCGATTAAACGAATAAAATTTTAAAATTAATCGATTAATCGAATAATTCAAAATCGAAAATTTTATAAATTAAGGGATTTTTTTCGATAATTTTAGAAAAGATTAATTACAAGTATTTTCATATTTTTAAAAAAAAAAATAAACGTAACAATCCATACTAATTGATAAAACCTTTACAATGATAAAAAAAAAATAAAACATGTATTGAGATCATATCATTTATATGTACAGTCAATTAAACAGGTCTTTTGAATGTTTTGCTTTACTTGGAAGCCACACGATCAAGTTTTGTCTTTCCTTTTAGTTTGCCATACTCTCTCACTTTTTTTACTAACGCACTCATACTTTTTAAATTAACCACGAGATTGCTCTCAGTTGTACCTCTCCATTTGTTGTAAATGTGCTTTTTTAAAAAAAATTGTGTTCTAAAAAATTCTTGTCCTTTTTTACAAAATACTTTGAGTCATGCTACTATTTTAAGTTTTTTCATCGTCGAGGCATTTTTAAAATGAAATTGAGTACAGCCTGCGACACAGCTGTCATTTCAAACAAGTTTTTTGAAACAACTTGAAAGTAGTTTATTGAACGTGTGGCTCCAGGGTTAAAAATATTTTTTTTATTGCATTTTCCATGTATGTGAACTACTAACTAAACATGACTTTTTTTTACATACATTTGGTTTGTTTATTTGACTTAAAACGTTAAAAAGTTATACATTTGAGAGAAACCCCATATATGCATTATTATTCTATTAATCGGCATAAATTCTTCGATTAATCCTTTAATCGAAATCAGCAATTTTAAATTAATCGAACAAATAATCGTCTAAAATTAATCGATTAATCGAACAAAAATTATTCGCCTGAACACCCTAGTGGTAACTATCGAAGCATGTCGAATCAACCTGTTTGTGGGTTCAATACCGCATTCAGTTAAAAAGGAAAAATTATCAATAAATTTTAATTCAATTCATGTTGTAAAATTTCTGCATGGAAATAATTTTATAAAAATTAAATTTGATGAACTGAAGCCTTATCAAAATAAACAAAATTAGATTAAACCCCATAAACAGTTCGTACTAGGGATGCCAAACGGGAAATCCCGAATCCCGAAATCCCGGGATTTATTTTTATGAGTCCCGGGATTTTTAACATATCAACTTTTATGTACAAAACTGTTCGTTTTTATTGAATTTTTATAGTATATACAAAAAAATTATTAAAAATTATATTTGGGTTATATTTTCTATTGCAAATAATTCTTATTTTTGAGTTTAATTTTTGTTTTTGGAATACAGCGAGTATTTAAAATTTGCAATTTTTGCTTGATATATGACGACTATTTCTGGATTTTTGTATTTTGCTTAATAAAAACCATTATTTTAAGTAGAAACGAAATTGGCAGATTTACATCTCAAGCCTTTATTACAATTACGTTTAGCAAGTTCAGCTTTGGCTTAAGACATAATTCCAAATTAAAAATGATTATTTTTATGCAAAATATAGAAATCAAGAAATAGTTGTTATATATCAAGCAAAAAATAAAAATTATTCACGATCCAATTAAAGTTTTATTCAGAAACTAAAGATTAAAAGTTGATATAATTATAACAATTAAGTCGTAATATTGATGAAATAGCTCATATTCCTTCCGCTCCAATAATAATAACAAATTTGCTTAAAAAACATACGGTATTCATAAATAAATAATTTAAACTTGATATCTGTTTTAAGAAACATTTTATAAACATTTTGTTTTAAAATAAATTTCAAACGTACTTAAATTATTGATAATGAATTTCGCCCTCACCCTGGAGGTGTACTGCACTGCAGTCGACATAATTTTACAGTTTTTAACTCAGCTATCGAGATCGATGAGGGACTACACTTTGCCGTGTATTAATGTCGTCACAACTTAATTCACATTAAAAATTGAATTGCTGTCAAAAAACCGAAATCAATTGATCTAGAAAAACTAAGAGATACGTACGCCAGTGTTATAAACATATGTATAAAATAAATTGTTTTGTTGTTTTCATTTTTAAAAATTTCTGTTACGTTTATAAAACCTTTTGAATATTTAAAAAGTGTTGTTTATTAAAAGAAATTCCGAAAAATTCCGAAAAATCCCGAAAAATCCCGAAAAATCCCGGGATCCACAAAATCCCGAGATTTCGGGATCAGGATTTCAAAATCCCGAATCCCGGGATTTTCAAAAATCAGTCCCGATTGGCATCCCTAGTTCGTACCCATGTTCTGTAACTTTGGTGATAACTTCTCGCATCCAAAACATGGGAAACAAAATATTCCATCGTTTCTCGAAAAGTGTGAAAAAAAAGTGTGCCTGTAACTCATATCGAAAACTGTCAAAAGAGATTACGTCGTTACGTTATAAATGTCATAATATTCCACTCGCAGCCGATATAAAATTGCAGACGTTGAGAACGCAGTCGTTGAAGGCGACTAAAATTGAAAAATATTTTTCAAAATTGTTAAAAGCAAAATACTCGTAATTAAACAATGAAAAGTTCTACCAAGAACAAAATACTGATCTCTTCCGTGTTTATATTCATTGCATTTTGCATTTTTAATTTATTTTTTAGTGTTGAATCTTTTTCTCACCCCGTTTTTATTCGTGAGATTATGTGACAGAAACACTTTTGCTTTAAATTGGCGAGAAATTCCCTAACGTGACACATATTACTCGCCAAAAATGTTACAGACGCAGTTAATTAAGAAAAACAGTTGTTTGTTTCAATTTATGGCATTTTTGTTTCATTCCTCACATTTCAATTGAAAAGTTTCTTGACGCGGAAGTTACAGAACATGGGCACAGTTCAATGAAATAACAAAAATACTAATTATTGTTAAACAGTCAAGGCACAAGCTTTTGTCCTTCAAGTTGTGCTGAAAAGGTCAACGAAAAAAGAAAGACAAAAAAAAAACAAGAAAAATATACTTTGGACTTCAAAAAGAATTCTTGACAAAAAGTATGAAAAACAGAAGTAAAGGAAAAAACATGTAAATCAATTGAAAAAAGATAACCATTCACAACAACAAATTTGATCCACCAAGTAAAATACCATTTGGCTTAAAGATTGATTGATGTTTGACTTAAAATAATTTAATGAAAATTAAATTTGATTAAAATATAAAAAAAAATTGGATTAAAAAATTATAATAAATATAAATTATAATATTCAACATTTTTTATTTTTAGCATTATTCTATGAAATTTAACTCATAGAATTAATTCAAAAAATAAAATAGGTTGAATATAAAAAAAGTTGCTTATGAAAAGATATAATTCCCAATATCTATATATAAATTAAAAAATATAAAATAATACAATTTATTTAATACTGATATTGATATTGTTACGGGCGGCCCTATACTCCTTATAGGAACAACAGGAATTATTATTATTATTTATATTATAGCAGTTATTGTATATTGATAACGAAGCGATTTGTACCAATTTTGGGCACTTTTGCTGTTACCGTTGGCGAAATGTACAGAAATCTATATTGTCTTTGTATTCAAGGTGACACGTCCATCTCTGTTATCCATCCTTTTTTTTTTTGGTAGATGTTGTATATTGATTACCCAGCTATTTCTTCCAAAGTTACTCTTATCGTTTTCCAGATATACAGAACTTTAGACTGTCTCTGTATAGGAGGTGTCATATCCATATAAAAGTTTACATATACCCTGGGGGAAATGTGTGTCAATTATTCTTAAGGCTGTTATCTCCTGACCAGTAAATACAATATTATAATAAAGAGAAACGATTTGTGATAGGAGAAAACAAGACATATCACTTAACTGGCGATAGTGTGTTTAAACTCCAGAGGAAAGCCAATTGGATTTTGTGCATGTAGTGGCAGATTCTATCTGTTTCTATTACTTTATATAAAGGGAATCTATAATATTAATGGGGTTCGCTCGGGACAATATCTGCGACAGGTATTATATTAACCGAAATTTAATGTGCACATGTGACTGGATTTTGTGCGTGTAGTGGCAGATTGTATCTGGTTCTATTACTTTATATATGGGGAATCTATAATATCAATGTTGTTCGCTCGGGACAATATCTGCGACAGGTATTATATATACCGAAATTTAATATGCACATTAAGATTATTTCAGTAATCTTTTAAAAAGTGTCAAAAAGGTCCTAGAACATCGACATGTTAAAGGGACAAGGCCCCTTCATATAAAATGTTAGAGCTCGAACCGATCCCTACCACTTTAGAGCTGTCATGTGACAAGTTTGGTTATTAATAGCCTATGCTAAACGCCAGATAGGTTGGAAAATACTATGGAACTTTCAGAAATATTGCTTTAGAAGTTTAGAAGTCTTTAGGGTACATGCAAACATACAAACAAATGCATTTTAATTTGTATATGTAGCCTAGCATTTATTGATGATGAATTTATTTTTAATTAATGGCTTACTTGATAAAAAATTGTCGAGAATTTTTTCTGTGTCTGGTGCGCGTTAATTTGAAATTTCGGAATGCAAAATATTATAAAAAGTAATAAAAGATTAATTATATGTTTAAGCTTAAGACAAAAAAAAAAATTATAAATAGAATTGTGCAAATGCATTAATAACAATATATATTAGTATTAAGAAATGATATTGTATTGTTGATAAGATAGACAGCATTGAACAAACGCTTATAATCTCAATTTAGTTATTGTGTTAAAGGTGTGCAAGTGACAATCAAGAAGCAACCAAAAAATTAAGATTTAAAATTGTAAAAAACGATTAACACCCTTATTCCTAAAAAAAAGTTTTAGATTTATAAAACGTTCATTAAACAAATTTTCATATACAACTCGTTTTATAAACCTGCTGTAAATCGGAAATATTTTTATGAATAAGGCCTAAAGTGTAATTTAAGAAATAAAAGTGAAGTGTATTAATTCGAATTATAAAAAGATCGAAGTTGGTTATGAACTGTTAAGAAAATATTTTATAGCACAACACGTCCTAAAATCCTTAATTCACGCAAGAATCAAATTTTTTTTTGTTTTTTTTTTTTTTTTTTTTTTTTTTTTTTGAGTATATGCATCATTGTTGCCATTGTGGCTAATTACCCAAATTTGGTATAATTTTTACTCTTGTGGGTAGAGCGTGGGTAATTTCTTTGAGCGGTAGATCAGGTGTAATTTGAAATTCTTTCATTTTAAAACAAATAGTATAAGGATTTGAGTTTAGTGATAAAATTTATACCATTTATGATATTGTTGATTTAAAAAGTTTGCAGTATATTCAACCAAAGCCACTGTTTATTTAAAAAAACAATTTCCGTAGCTTATCAACCAAAAGATTAATAGTGATAAGCGTCAGATGGACAATTAGATTTCGATAAATGTGAGCTTCAAAGTGATTCAAAACCCCAAGTGTATTGGTACTACAGACCCCTGGAGAAAGATGTGTTTCCAATATTACAAATAGTAATAATTTTTGTGTTTGATTTAACAATTATAATGCTTTAGTGAGAAATATTTAACGCTCTTAACATTTGTTGAACTGATTTGAGAAAGTGGCTGCCATCTGAAACCATAACAGGAATTTTATTTACTAAATAAAGTATACCAAGAACGAACATGAACATTTTGCTCCTTTCCTAGATAAAGGGAAGTAAAACTTATTATTTTAAGTTTTTGTTTAATTTTTATTAATTTATTTGAGGTATTTAATGTTTCTTTTTTTAAATTTTGAACTATTCATACAGTAGTTCATAATAGTATGACTAATATTGATCTTATTTAATTGAAGAGGGTATTATGAGTTTATGCTTATCGGGTCTGTTCTGAAAATCACGTGATTTCAAATCACGTGTTTTTAAAATCATATGTGTGATTTTGCGGTGTTCTGAAAGACATAACGTTTTCGTGTTTCTCGGTGTGCTTTCGGAAATTGAAAATCGCACAAAAACGGAATACTAAAATATCACACGTGTGATTTCAAAAGGCACAAGTGATTTAAAATCACGTGATTTGAGTTAAAGTGATTTTCAGAACAGGCCTGTATGTGTGAAACGCATACAAATATTTGTTATACCGATCGCCTTAGCATCAGTATTACAATCGTCCGTCCTGCTGGCTGTTTGTCTGTCCATGAAGAACTTCTGCGCAAAGTACAGGTCGCAATTGTTAAGATAATTTAAAGAAATTTGGTTTATAATTTTTTTTTTTTTTTTTACAGTTTGAGAATCGGTCCATAATTTTACATAGCCCCCATACGAACTTTTTTCCTAATAGAGGGTTTATGCCCTCCATTTTTATTTTTTTTTTTTTTTTTGTTTAAGTTTATGTCTATAATTAAAAGTTAATTTGATATCAGGTGTAATTTCATGTTAATTGGGTAATTTAGCGTTATCTCAAATGTAGTTTTGAATTTTACGGGTGGTAACACTGATATGCATCGCGAAAAAATACATATAACAAAAAATGGTATTAAAAGAAGTTAAATTAATTAAAATTGAGCAATGAAATAAAAAAAGTATACAAATATCTTTTTATGGTATTGAAATGCCTGTGTTAGAGGACTATTTTCAATATTGAACTCCACTAAAAACCGCCTTCGAAATAGATTGCAATATGAACTTCTCGACACGTTATTAAGGTTTGTGAATTAAAGGAATGTAAATAGCATTTTTATACCTTCGCACGATATGTTGAATAAATTTAATTCCTATACAGCGTATATCTAAAAGAGAAGACAATAAGGAATGTCTTGCCGATGAAGTGTTAATCGTTTTGATATAAATATATCCAATATTTGATTCCTTTTTTTAACTCCATTACCCTCTTTGGCTTCCACAAAACATCTTCATCTTACACGATGTCTTGGAGTTGTTTTCGCGTGTTCCCATACCAGAGTTGACTGCCCTAGTTGTTGGAGTATCAATCCATTCCGTATTATTATTTAAGCTTTCATCAGTTTCGTTAATCGGTTGTTCTTCCAGCTAAGTAGATGATTGGTCTGCTGAAGCAAATCCTAGGACAATGAGGCTACCATCTGTCGTTGTTTAGAAACAACATCCTCTATGTATTTGGTGTATTGGTGAAGAACCTTGGTAATGATTGATTCCTAATTTTTCCCTAAAGGGTGGCGGCTGCCTGACCTATGCTATGATGTTATCCTAATTTCTAGGTGGCCAGGGGGCTTCTCAAATGGAATGTTTGGAGGGGGCTTGAAGCCACTCGAATACCATGATGAAAATTGTTCGTCTCCTGCCAGGGATCAAACCTTTTCGAAACAAATTTGTTTTTAACGATTTATAAAAAATATTTCTTATAAATTAAAAAATATATAAGTAAGTACATATCGCACTGTTTAACAATACTGTACTAACCCAAAATTTTTATTTTTTAACTTTTTGGAAGAAAAAACTGACAGATAATATTCATATCCAACCGCTGTTAAAATATCGTGCTTTTTTGTCTCCTTTTTGGTAATGAAACTGTTGGTTAAAAATTCTTTTGCATATGCCTTTAATGTAATATTAAAAACTGTTTTGCTTTTACTGGAAAGTTTTACATTTTGAGTTAATACAGTATTGTTGCACAAGAGCGATATGCATTTTATTGTCAACAACTAACAATCAAATCTTTTGCCGATTTTTGGCATTGAATTTGGCAAAAAAAAAGGACAAAATAGATCTGAGTAACAACTGAACGAAAAGAACGCACTTGTTTTTTTTTTTTTTTTTGGAACTGAACCAAAAAGAACAACCATCTAAATGAAGTTTTATAGCCAAGACAACAATTTTGGATGTTTTGTTTTTGATAGTGATTTTTTTTTTTTTTTTTTTCAAAAAGAAACTCAAAATATTTTATAATGGTTGATTGTTCCATTCTGTTTTGTATGCTTTAAATAAAAGATTATCCGTCTTAGAACCAGTGCAAGAAAAAGTTCAAAATATTAAGAAAAAAATATTTATTGAAAAACTTAACAACGTTTTTAATGAAAATGTTGGTCCTCAAACATTGAGCATGCTAAAAAACAACATATATTTTATTAAAAGCGAACCCGATGAATATAATAATAGAATATCTCATTGTGAACTTAAATTACTTAAGTATGCTCTAGTTACATTAACTGAATATTGAACGTATATTTTGAATATATTTTACAGTTTTCTGTGACAATCGAAGATCATTTCAATTTAAAAACTTAAGAAAACATATGACCTTAATAAACATTTGTTTAAATAAAACAAATTTAAAATTATTAGTTTGTGTATTTTTCGCAGGCATAATTTAAAACCTTTTTTCTTTTGGTATATTTGCATATGCATATTTTGAAAATTTTTGTGCATATTTAAACTTGTCCTGTTCATTATGCAGTAATTCCAAGTATTCTAAACTTCATGAGTATAAAAAAAACGTTAAATCCCTTATGATTGATTGATATGTTTTAAATGTGACATTTTTATACAGGCAATCTAGGCCAACTAATATCTATGTCAAACCCTTTGTTTATATTTTATCATATTTTTCTTTTTTTTATTAAAGAAAAAAATAATACATTTTTTCACTTACAATTAATTAAGATAAAAATATACAATATATAACCATTGGATCGTATTAGTAATATTTATTCAGTATTGCATATTGTTCATACGCTTTCAAGCAAATAAAAATAACAATTCATACATATATATTTTTAAAGGGTGATTCATCGAGAGGTTTGATTTTCAATCTACTTTTTTAGATCACTCGTGACTCATATCAAATTGCTTTGTCATTTTTGTTCAGTATCGTTTGACAAGTCATCATGGAAAGTCTCACAACACAACAGCGTATCCAAATCGAAATTATATTTTAGTGGTATAAAAAGCATTTATTTGAGTTTTCACAAAACTGAAAATATTATTATCGACTGAAAGAATTAGTAATACTATTGCTTTAGAATCGAAAAAGTAATCGATCACGACTGCCTGAATAAGCCCGCAAAATTCTGTGAGAAATGAAAATCGGGTGTTTTATCCTGAAATTTTGTTCAGTGATGAAGCACATTTGTGGCTCAATGGATACGTTAATAAGCAAAATTACCGTATTTGGGCTAATGAGCAACCCGAAGAGTAGCAAGAGCTACCATTACATCAGTGATGTCCAAAATGTAAACTGTGGCTGTATTGCTTCATATTAGTATGAGTGAATAGAGATCCGCCGCATGTGCACTCGTCGCTTGATAACTGGTAACTGAATTGTGTGTTCTCGAAGACTTAATGAAAAAGAGCGTAAGAGTGCATGTGAAGAATGTGTGTGAATTAATTTCCACAATTGTGGTATGGGCTGGACATCAATGCATTACATCCAATAAAAACAACGGTATAGCGTGGTTTATAGGCTGCTGGAATCAGTGGTCCATATTTCTTCAAAAATGAGGGAAATCAGAATGTTACCGTCAATGGCAGCCGTTATCGCAATTCAAGCGCATGGTCTCGGTGAGCTCTGGTTTCAACAAGACGGCGCTACGAGACATACAGTGCGTTAAACAATGACATTGTTAAAAAATCATTTTGGTGGACACTTAGGCCCTAATCATGTACAACGCAGCGCAACGCCAAAGAATAACATTGAAAGCACAAACAATGTCATAAATATTTTGTAATTTTGTTGTTGCTTTCAACAGAAATTCATGTACCGTTTTAAAATTTTCAACGACACAAGCAATGGAGCGTTTGAAATTTTAAAACGCAATGTGAATTTCTGTAGAAAGCAACAACAAAATTACAAAATATTTATGACATTGTTTGTGCTTTCAATGTTATTCTTTGGCGTTGCGTTAGTTCTGTGGCGTTGCGCTGCGTTGTACATGATTAGGGCCTTAATTTCACATTTTGCTACGGTAAATTGGCCATATAGATCGTGTGATATCACACCTTTGGACTAATTTCCCTGGGGAAATGAAAAATCTGAGGTCTTTAAGAATAAGCCAGCTACGACTGACGCTTTCGAAGCCAATATTATACGTGCTATTCGCGAGATACCAGTCCCTATGCTAGAACGATTCGGCCAAAATTGGACCTTCCGTATGGACCACCTCAGTTGTAGTAATGGCCAACATTTACATGATATCATTTTCAAACAGAATATGCCATAAATTGTTCTTTTAACCGGTAATAAAAATGTTAAGTTCACTTTAAAATTTATGTGTTTTATTTTATATTATAAATCACGCGTCACGATGAATCACCCGATATATCTTATATACATATATTGGCAATGTAAAACATAATGAATAACAAAAAACGGATAAAAAAAATATACAAGGACAGATTTTTTTTTCTTGTTTGTTCCCAAAAAATGAGAAAATAAAAAGGAAAATATCTCATGGCATGTAAATTATTTAGCTATAAAAGCCGAAAAAACTGAAAATTATTTACTATACATATAATATGATATTATTATATATTTTTATTTAACATCTTTATAATTTATTAGGTCGATTGTAGTACTTTCGTACTTAGTACCATAGACGGAGGTAGTGCACTAATTTGGAAGTTTCAACTTACAGTAAGTGATAGTGCAAAATTATTGCAATCATTTTGTTGATGTTGAGTGATAAATTGAAAATTAGCTGTCTCACTAAACAGGAGTGATAGTGATGTTAAAAATTTTGCACTCAAAAAAAAAAGTTATTTAAGAAAAAGGAATCATCAGCTTATTGCAAATGTTTTGTTCTTCACTCATTAGCGTGCAACTTAAAATTTTTCATTACATTTACAAACAAAAAAAATTATTGTTATGTTTTTTAGAAAACTCTAAACGGGCTGTTTTATGAAAATAAAAAGATTATAACATAATTTTTTCTTCCGACGTTTCGTTGGAGATTCCCAACATCTTCAGGTAGATATTTTTATTGATATATCTATAATCTTTTTGTCAATTGTTTTAATTTTACGTTATTTTACAAATTTAGTTTTATACACACAACATAAAACATAAATTTTTTATTAACAACACAAATGAAAACAAACTATTACCATCTGTGATATAGTTTGGCAAAAAATTTTATAATTTAACATTAATAATTTTTGGAAAAATTACGTCATATAAGTTGTAAAAAATGTTAAAAAATCACAAAAGGCTCCTTACAAAAAGGGATAGAACTTTTAAACTGTACAAGATAATTTAATTTTTTTGGTATCGTCTTAAAGGTGAAAGTGCACCCTTTAAAGTAATGTGCGTATTGTTTTTTTAAGAAAAGGCCAAAGGTAATTTTTTGGGGTCTTGAGTTCAAAGGTCCATATCTGGAAAAGTATATTTTTTAAAATTTTTAAAAAAATATATGTCAAGTATTAGACCCTCTTCTACATTTGCAGAACATTTAAATGTAAAGACTCGATTGGTGTCAGAGTTATAGACCAGAACGTGATCCTAAGTATGTTTTGTGTTTTTGTAAGAAGACTTTTGTGATTTTTTAAAATTTTTCACATCTTTTATGACGTCATTTTCGGAAGCCGAAAGAATCTGGGGTCTGAAAACTTATGTTTTGTTAAAGTCCAATAACATACAACAGTTGTGGTGAATTTCATTGAAATCAGAGGTGTTGTATCCGAACGGCATGATGGTTTGACATGTTTTCACTCAATTTGCTTTATGTTCATACATATACATATATGTATGTATGTATGTAGTATGTATGTAAAAAGTCGGACCTCAGCCACTTTAAACATAAAATACACTTTATCAATTAAATAAACACATCGTTAATTATTGTCGTTAAAATAACGAAAAGAAAACTTCTTAAAATAACAGCTGACTTCAATCGACAGCGAATATCGTTAAAAATATTACTGAATAGCAAATTTAATAAATTTTCGTTATATTTATTTTAACGATACGATTATCGTAAAAAAAGTTAGTGAACCGCACTACAGGAATCTTAATAAATTCCCCTGCATTTCAAATTAATCATTTTTTATTAATGAAAGTGTAGAGAAAAAAATGGAGCTTCCAACGAAGCAGGTTTGTAAGAGAGAAACGTAAAAGTTTCGCTTACCATATCGCTTACGGAAGACATGAATTTTATGTGGCGAGTTCCCACTTTGAAGCAATACATTTTTGAAACAGAAAGCGCTTCATTCAGGTACATAAAAATTGGTGAATGTAACGATTAGCTTTGCACACTGAATTTTTTTGTTGCCGTTACTCTTTTTATGCTCCCTTACAAACCTGCTTCATCGTAAGGGAATGTCGTGGCTCTTCAAATTTTGTATATATATTTTTTTTATTTATTAAGAATTCGTTCACTTACCTAACTGCATCTCTGTATGTCTAATTGCGTGGCGCATAAATGTGTGCTTACTTTTTAAAATGTTCCGTTAGTGCTTTGCAAAATAGGAAATTTTTTTATTGGTATGTTTGACTATAGATCGGCACCACTGCGGCGCCAGTGGTGCACACGGTAGAACGCAAAGAATTCTGATGATGAAAATGTGGTTATTCTCGAAACATGTAAATTCGCCCCGAGTTCAATCCCGTGATCAGCCAAAAACTCAGAAAAAATTATCCGTAGTTTTTTATCAATTAAAAAATTTTTTAAAGAGTATTTCAATTTAACTAATGTGATAATTGAATCAATTATTTTTTTAGTTGGATGAAATTTAAAAATATAATATTGTTTTAATTAACATTTCAGTTGTTTTGAAATAAATTTTTAATTAAGATATTAATTTAATAACAAAAATCATAATTAATTAAAATATTTTGTTTGTTGTGCTTAATTCTTTCTTTTATTCTCGATAAAAATACCGAAATTTGTTGGAGGATAAGCTGTTTCTATGCTCATTTCACTAGTTGCTCAGACCAGATCATTTTATTTATTTTTTTTTTATTTTTATTCCTACGCTAATCCCGCGAAGCTCTTCGCCTGTCTGCAGGAGTCCGGAGTCTCTGGCGGAAATCGAATCCCCATCCCCGGTACTGAAGGACTAACAGCACCCCGGTGGGCACCCCGGTAGGCTTGCTGGTAGTTGGGAAACGTTTTCCCAAAAATTTTTAGGAAAGCCAAAGATACCTACCAGTAAATAAATTGTAGTGGGGAATGTAAGAAAAGGTAAACTCACTGTTTTATTGCTGGTATTTTGTTTAAGATTTGATATTGTTCCAAATAAGAATTTTTGAGTTTTTGTAATTCCCATTCACTCTGAAGTTTTATTTACTAATATCTCTGTCTATTCTTTTTTTGGAAAATGTTTCCTGATGATCTGACGTAAGCGAAACAGCTTATCCTCCAACAATTAATTTCAGCATTTTTATCGAGAATAAAATTAGGGAATTCAGCACAACAAACAAAATATTTTTATGAAAAATTATGTATTCCCGAAAACAGCTCTGATATTAATTAATTTTTTCGTTTAAAATAAAATACATTTAATTAAATCAATCAACACATTGTTTGAAACGGCAAAGTTTTTTGATCATTTTTTTAATTAAAATTAAAAATATTATTTATCGAAAAAAAATATTCACAATTTTATATCTTTACAATTTTTCGTAATCAATATAATCATTTTGGTAATAAGTGCAAAAGCAACAAATTGTTTGCTTGATTCTATGAATTTGGTATGAATTTGGTAATTAAAGATTAAAGAAAATATTGAATTCGCCTAAAACCATATCATATATATATATTGCGGTAAAATTATTTCCAACTTAGATTCATATGGCCAGAAAAAATATCATGCAATTTTGTGAAATTCACTGTTTACGCTAAAACTAATTACACTGCTGTATTGAAATTTATTGTAATTTATTTTTTTTTTGAGGATGATTGGTCCACCATTTACAAATGGTCCAATACAAATTACCCTTCTAAAAATTATTTTAGTTCGGCTAAAACTTTTACGAATCATGATATTTTACTCAAGCCAGTTCAAAGTTCTAACAAGAAACGCATAAAACGTTCTTATTATCGGTCAATAATTTACTATAAGTCTAAACCGCAACCAATTTTAATGCTGACGATCGTTTTTGTGAAGCTTAGTTAACAATATTTATGTATTTACCATATAGAGCCCACTCCTGTCGGTGGAGGGTATCAAAAATTCGGCACAGCCGAATGTAGCACTCTAACTTGTTTTATATTCATTATATTCATTATTTTATATGATTAGTTTTGCATAATTTAGAAAAATAGTATTTGTTTAAATTTTTAATATCAGCCTTCATAAACCCACACAAGAAAACATTTTCAAATACATTTGCATTTCTTCAAAATGGAAGAGAAAATAAATTCACCTTCACAGAAAGTGAAATTAGTAAAAGGGTGAGCAAGGAAGAAGATATAAATAAGTATGAGTAAATTATAAGCATCTGGTGAATAGAATAATAAAACAAACAATTAAAATAATGCACTTCTATGTAAAACTATAAATAAAAGAAAATAAATTACATGAACACAACACGAACATTTACTAACACACGCATAAAATCTTCTACACTTATACAAAGTTATTTTCTAATACACACATACTTATGTATGTACATATGTATAAAGAAACGTTCATGACACACAAATAATCGTACTTGTATTCCATATTTAAACCTCTGCAAGAAATAAATAAATTTACATTTAAAATAGTTGTTAAGATGTGAGATTTTCATTAAAAAAAAAATGGGGAAGAAATATTGTGAAGAAACCAGAAGACGAAAAAAATTTAAACATGGAATCTGCCAAGGAAGTGCCTGATTGCATATTGAAGGCAAAAGCAAAACTGTGTGAAATGTGTCTGTTTGTGAAAAGACTTTCACGAAATATTTTAAATTTTCTTTAGTTTTAAACTAGAAATAAAATTTAAATATTGACAATGACAGTGAAGGGTTCTGCAAAAATAAGCAATCAATCTGGGTTGGTTATTTCATAATTGTTCGTGGTAGTGACAAGTGATTTGCTGAAGAAGTTTTTAGAACAATTTTTTTTTTAACAACCCGGAAATTTTAAAGCAGATTTTTTATAAAGTGGATATTTTATTTAAATGAAAATAAATAAAACTTTTTTTTAGGTTATGAATGCGCGTCTAATGCTTGGGAACCAACTGGGACGAACGAAGAATTTATGGCAGCGAATATTTGTAGTCCAAATTTAAACATATAAGTATTAACTCGAAATTTGTATTTATTCATTTTTGACAAAAAAAAAACAGACACGTAATATTCATATCTATCCGCTGTAAAATATCGCATTATATTGTCTACCTTTTGGTACTGAAACGGTTGGTTAAAAATTTATTTTTCATATGCCTTTAATATTAAATTAAAAACTCTTCTGCTTCCACTGAAAAGTTTTAAATTTTGATTAAATACCCTCTTTATGATCAAGTGCGATATGTATCGGGTGATTCATCTTGAGGTTTGATTTATAATGTAAAATAAAACACATAAATTTTAAAGTAAACTTAAAATTTTTATTATCGGTTAAAAGAAAAATTTATGGCATTAACTGTTTGAAAATGATATCATGTAAATGTTGGCCATGACTACGTCTGAGGTGGTCCTTTCTAAAGGTCCAATTTTGGGTGACTCGTTCGAGCATAGCGGTTGGTATCTCGCGAATAACACGAGTATTGTTGGCTTCCAAACCTGCAATCGAAGCTGACTAATTTCTAAAGACCTCAGGCTTTACATCTCCCCAGAATAAAAGTCCAAAGGTGTGATATCGCACGATCTAGGTGTCCAATTTGCCGTAGCAAAACGTAAAATTAAGTGCTCACCAAAATGATTTCTCAACAAGGTCATTGTTTCATGCGCTGTATGGCTCGTAGTCCCGTCTTGTTTAAAACCTGAGCTCATCGCGACCATGTGCTTGAATTTCAGGAAGCACTTAGTCCATTAACATGGTGCGGCAAGAGTTACCATTGACGGTAACATTCTGATTTTCCTCATTTTTGAAGAAGTATAGACCAAGAAATATCCACCAGCCCATAAGCCATACCATACCGTTATTTTTATGGATGTAGTGGTAGCTCTTGGTACTCTTCGGGTTGCTCATCAGCTCACATACGGCAATTTGATCAATTAATGTATCCATTGAGCCAGATTGTGCTTCATCACTGAACAAAATTTCACGATAAAACACCGGATTCCATCGAGTTTTTTCAGAATCAATTTCGAACAATTTGGAGAAGCTGTTGTGGTGTGAGTCTTTCTACGACGATTTGCCAAACGATACTGAACAAAAATGGCAAATCAGTGTTATATGAGTTACGCGTGATCTGTCAAAATAGAATATTGAAAATCACACTTTATATACAAATATACATAATTATGGCCTCGGCGAAATTCGTCATACGTGGCGAACTCTGCAATAGACTTTTTTCCAATTCTTAAGCCGGCGAATAACGAACAAATCAGTAACAGGTGACCAAGTTTGGTTTTTGTTTTCAAGTGTTTTAGTAAATAAAGTAACTTTTTACTACTTGTTTTATTTTTATTTTATAGCATTTAAAATTTTAAGTCTATTTTTCTATTTTTGTATATTTCTCTCTTTAGGCAAACAATAAAACCACTTTCTCAATTTTAACATCTGCTTGTTTTTCGTCGTTATTTTACTTTGTACGACGAATTAACACAGCAAATTTTTACCGACAAATTCGTAATGTTAAGCGCAATCCGTCGTTCGTCCCAATTGTGTTTCAAGAATTAGTTTAATCACAAAACTTTTCTCTGGGATTTTGTTTTTTATATTTTTTTTTTACATTTTAGTACAAGGAGTTTTAAACCCAAAAAAAAAAATTAATTAAATACATATTAAAAAATAAAAACAAAATCAACCCCAAAATAAAGTTTTTCAATTTCCCAGATTTTTTTCATGTATAATCGAATTCATATCGTTTCAACTTGAAATAACTTTCCTTCAACAAGAATCGTAGTGCTATTTCAATATCAATTCTGCTCTAACTTTACTGGAGTGTTAAATTAACATGAATTTTAGCTATTTGAAAGGAAAAAATTTTGTTTTTAACTTAATGTTAAATCATGTTAATTAAACATGAAGTAACTATGAAGCAAAATCCCTACCGAAATATGCAATGCAAAATCGAAGATTTTACATTGACTTTTTTCTGTGTGTATTTCTTATTCAGAATTCATAACTACCGTAGCAACTGCTTTCAGCTGATAGATGAAATGCAACCCTGCATATTGGCAAGTAGAGAAAACCAATTGTCGATAATATTTTGAACGATATATACTATTATTAATTTAAAAGCTTATGAAGCAATTGAAAAAAACCCAATTATTATTCTTTAAAAAGTTCATACAAATTCTGAATAAGTTATTTTTTGTTAATAGTTTTATATAAATCCATTAAAAAAGGGGCCTATAAAATTAATTGATCAAAAACACATCTCTAGTTGATTTCCTTTTTTGTATGAATGTTTTTGGACGCAGTAGAAATGGAAGCAGGTAGAAAATTTTAAGTGTATTTATTGTTTTTTGAATGATGATATATGTTCTGTATTTTAGAGAGACACAAATTGGTCGCAAAAATTTTTTACTTTTCAAATAAATTATAAAATTTTATCAATCAGATGTTCTTTAAACGTATTATTTAGTTGCATCTTTGTTACAGTTTTATACATAATTAAGTGCAAACGTTTTGTGGTAAAAGTAAAGGCCGCATTAGCCAACCGTAAATGTAGAAATGTAAATGTAATGTAAACAGCTGATCGTTTCTGTTATATGGAAAGCAATACAAGTGCTTAACTGACTGCAATGTCGCTTAACCGTAACGTGCCAACCTGTAGAAAATAGAATTTCATTACGAGGTTGCGTGACAGTTGTAGATAGTGATGGGCTGATTGTATATTAAATGGAATGCGCGTAAATTTACTCTTTTTCTTTGGTAATTTTTCAGTAATATCGTTTCCAATAAAATCGGTGGACTTTTGGACAAAATAACTTACAATACATATATATTATTATATATATATATATGTTTAGATGTATAAAATAAAAAAATGCATATATATTCACAAACAATAAAAACTGTGGTTTTTAATGGTATCAAATCCTAGTTTTGTGTAAGCACATTTTCAAAATAATATAATGGCGATTTCTTTTCTGAGAAATATGTTGCATAAATGGTACATGCTCTATCTCTTTTCTGTAGAGCATGTACCATTTATGCCACATTTTTCTCAGAAAAGAAATCGCCATAAGTAAACGTGTATGAATATGCTCTAATACATATTTGTTTATTAAAAATCTATAATATAAAAAACAAATATTAAATTATTTATGTATTTATACATACACGAAATACAGTTTTAATACCATTTAAATCACTTGGTACTTTTCCTGCAAAGCGGAACATTTTAAATTCACATCACTGTGTGTTGTTTTGTGTATACTAATGTTTTTTTGTTTATGTTTTTAAAAAACAGATGACACGATCTTACATGTTCTATAAGTGCACAAAAGAGCTTACAGTACGTTACGGTACGTTACATTGCATTTCATTACATTTACTGTCGGCTAAAGCGGCCTTAACTGTGAATAACTTAAATATGTACTTAAAACATTAACACACAGAAAGAATTTTTAGAAGTTTTTTATCAATTACAAAATTGTCTAAAAAGTATTTCAATTTATTTAATGTGATGATTAAATCAATTATTATTTTAGTTGAAAGAAGGCTGAAAATATAATTTTGATTTATTTAACATTTCAGTTGTTTTGAAATAAATTTTTAATTAAATAACCAAAAATCTTAATTGATTTTGTCGCTTAAAATAAAATAATTTTAGCTTGTAGAATTGTTGTTGGGAATTGTCAAAACCTGAGCTATATTTAATTAAATCAATTATCACATTGTTTGAAACGGCAAAGTTGTTTGATCATTTTTTTAATTAAATTTAATAATGGTGGCTATTCTTGAAAACGCGTCGAAGAAGTGAAAATTAACATGAAAACAAAAACAAATTTACAAAAAATTTACAAGAATTGTTTTTGTTTATCATACAAAATTTACAGTTTTTAAAAGAGACATAAACGCGTTAAATCTCTCACGTTAATTTAATTTTAAAAGAGTATAGATAACAAAAACAATTTTCGTAAATTTTGTTTTTGTTTTCATGTTAATTTTCACTCCTTCGACGCGTTTTTAAGAATAGCCACCATTATCATTTATTGAAAAAAAAAATATTAAAAATATTCAATTTATAGGTTACTGAAAATTGAATATTTTAATCATTTTAGTAATATGTGCACAATCAACAAATTGCTGGCTTGATTCTATGAATTTGGTATAAATTTTGTGTTTAGAGACAATATTTAATTTTTTCAGTGCACTTAGTGATCATTAATGAATATGCGCCATTCGCTGTACATTGAAATGGAGCGATTTGGATAAAGGGCTCATTAGTTGTTACTTTCCGTTGCCGTTCTGTTTCGTTCCTTTCTGTAGAAAATATTTTGTAATTACTTTTTCTGTGAAAGGAATCAGCTGCTATCAAAAAGAAAAGCACTGAAATTGTAAAAAAAAAACTTTTCGTAAAAAATAAATAATAAATATTTTTTTTCAAAAATACGTAAATTTTTTAAAATTAATTAATTATAACCAATTTTTCGAGCTTTAAACAAAAAATTATTTTTCACAATAATCTAATACATACACACTTTCACCGTAACTTATTGTTGAATTCTATTTTCAACAGATTTGTCCGCAACCGAACAGAAAGAAAGAGTAAAAACAAACCACACATTCAGACTTTCAATTGAACAGAAACAAAACAGCTGATTCGTAAAGGAACAGAACGTACAAACTAATTCTGCCTTAAAGCTCTCATTTTTTTTTGTGTTTTTAATGTATGATTTGCTTCAGTGTTTTAAGGTAGGTAGAATCGATAAATAGCCTGGAATGTTCTTAGTCCATAGAAAGCGTAGGTCAGGAAGATGTATTAATTACAGAGCTATCAAAATATTCCTCTTATATCCCCAAATTATAATCATTAAAACAAGTTGGGTTGAGATTAAGATAGTTATTAAAAAAAAAAAAATTAAGTTAATTTGAAACTGTACTTGTTTTAAGTGAAAGACTTTTTACACTTACTGAATTTTCACGGGGGCTTTTACGACATCGATTTTTCTTCATTCCGTTTTGAAGCTACTTCCAGAAATCCCTTGCCTTTATACGATGATTTTTGGTTGCATGTCTTTTTTATGTACTGTAGGTCCTGATTATCCGTTATTCGATTAACCGGCAGCATCAATTAACCGCAAAACAAAATTGTTGGTATTTATTTACATTTTTTTTGCAACGATTACCTCTATTATCCGGCATTACCTCTGTTATCCGAAATTATAAACAAATTATCCGTTTTGCGTTTACTTTTGAACAATAAAAAAAAAAAAATTTTATAAATGACGAAATTAAATTCTTCAACGTTCTGGAAAAATTACTGTTTTTCCCATATAATTTAAATATTTACATTATAAAAATGTATAATCCCGAATGTTACCGGGCCCGTTTGTTATGGATAAACGAGGTCTGATTTTCAACCTCACACTTCAGAGTAAGAAAAATAATAAAACGTAGCAAAAAGAAGTTATAGAGAAATATATAACGACATGAAAAACACAAATAGAGTCCTTTTGCTTACCCCTCTTTTGTCTCTACACCGTTTGCAAATAAACAAAAAGCGATGTCGTAAAAGCCCCCGTGAAAATGTGTTGTAATAGTCCTTTTATTGGACACATAAATAAAAGGCAAACATTTTCTCATTATCTTTTGAACTTGTCTAAAACATTTACAATCGCAAACTTAAAATGCAGATAAACAGGGGTCTAACCACTGCATTCGATATCGAGCAAGCGATTGTATCGAGTAAGTTATAGTATTTTTCTGCATACGATAGACATTGACGTATCGAATGAAATCTCGAGAGATGTAATGTCTTTGATTGCTCGATATCGAATGCAATAATCTCAAATTACGATACATTTCATTAGATATCGAGTATTATGATACCAAAATAAAACATTTCGATCAAGTTTGCTCGATATCGTATGCGGTGGTAAGACTCCAGTTTTCGTTTACTTTTTCGGTCTTGATGTTGATGAACATTTAACTGGCAGTAATACTGAAATGACATTAATGTGAAAGAAATTATATGAAGCAACAATAGGAAAATTGCGAAGAGTGAAAAAGACAAACAAAAAAATGTCTTTGGCAAATAGTCGTCTACAACACACTCTTACTCTTCAACCTCTCGTCAACAAACTTCATATGACTGTATTGCAATTTCTGGATTGTAAAAGGGGACTTAAAGAGCCCTGGAAACTTTTTAATATACCATCAATTGCTTTAAATGTGTAAAGTGTGTTTAAGTGTACATGCGATCGGCTTTGATGGATGAAAATCAAAAAATTAGGATACTTTCATTTAACTAGTGGTTAATTTGATTGCCGCGTTATGCTTGACAAAAAAATTTCATTTGCTTTGAGCTTGCCGTCATGGTTAAGTGTGCGGATGATAAGCTGAGTCCATATTGCAATGCTTGATGGTTTATTTGAACGTCTACAAAGCAGGTAAGGACTTTCTTTACAATGACAATGTAATACAAGTAAAAAAGTATTGCCGGCCAACCACTTAGCGAACACTTCGAGATCACGTTCTTTCTAAGACAATCTGAACAGTGATGTTAACGCTACGAAAAACACGCATTTACATACTAAATACAAAATAAAATAAAAATTATACAAAACAAGCAATTAAACAACAAATACTTCTTAACTTAATTTAATTTCGTAAGAATTTTAAAACAATTTTGTAATAAATCTAAAACCTAAAACGTAACATTAATGAACGAAATGCTGATACACAAAATATTTACTACAATAATTCTCTTAAAATCGTACAAATAAAAATAAAAAGAAATAAAAATAACAATAAATAAAATTATTTGCATTTACAACAGTAACAGATCATCATGCCACCAAATGAAGTGACAGTCGATGAGCCAAAACCAGCGCCTGAAGTAGAAACGGCGACTGCGGAGCTAGAAACAGCCGACCAAAAAGCCGAAGAAGCAACACAGCATTCATTATTCCGAGAAAATGAACACCATCAAGTTGGGGAAAATCAAAAAATTTTAACCAATATAGAAGAAATAAAAACGACAGCATCCTCAATAGGCACAACAGAAGGAGAACCTGGTAGGTTTGCAAACATACTCAATACACTCTCTTTTAACACACCCACATCAAATCTCTTAAAATGGTTTTATGTACAGAAGAGACTACGACTAAGACCTCAGTGTTACAAAAAGTTGAACATGCTGGAGAACGTGTTACCATTGCAATTGCTGATAAAACCGGCCTTCCGACATGGGGTGTGGTGGCCATAATTATATTGGTATTCCTGGTTGTCTTTGGCATCATATTCTTCTGTGTACGAAGATTCCTGAAGAAGCGACGGACTAAAGATGGTAAGGGTAAGAAGGGTGTTGATATGAAATCGGTACAATTATTAGGATCAGCGTACAAAGAAAAAGTAAGTATCAAATGCGCTATTAAATCTTAATAGTTATTGGGTTCTGGTATGTCATAGGTTCAGCCTGATATGGAGGAACTCACCGAAAATGCTGAAGAAGGCGGAGAAGAGGATAAAGAAAGTGAACAAAAATTAGGCAGACTGAATTTTAAGGTAAGTTAATTTATATACAACATTTAAGCCCAACTCCTTCTTCTACAAATCTTTAAAAAAAAAAAAAAAATACAAAGATGATGAATACTGTCTTAAATACCTAAACAAAACGACACTCGCTTATGACAACAACTTGTTTGTGTATACATTAAGGGTAACAATTGATAAATTACACAAGGTTTTTCTTATTGTAAAGATAATATCAATAATTCCATTAGACATACTTTTCAAAATACATGCATACTTTTACTCCATCAATCAGTCGTTCGTTCGTTCGTTCGTTCCTTCATACAGCATAATTGAAAGCACCACATTAATTCAATTGGATTTTAATGTTAGAAATTTAACATAATTATCATAAGAAAACTTGGATGAATGCTTTCCTTTTTCTAATGGATTTCCTTTTTATCTTATTATCTTTACTTTAAAATGCGTAGCATTGGTTGCTGGTCCTTCGGTTTCAATTTCAATGGAATTTTCTTAAAGGCATTATAAAGATTTTAATTAAATTAATGTGTTTAATTGTTTTTGAATGTTTTATTGCTGATGAATTTATATTAAAAATAATTTAAACTTATTATAACGGGTTACCCATTTTTAGGTATTAAAAGTAAAGTGAAATAAAACATACACAAAGCTATAATTTCGATGAAACTTTTATTTCATTATAATTCTAGGATCTTGTATAGGACAAAATATAATGTCATTTAAATGGCTGCCTCTAGATTGGTTCCGCTTATTTCGGGCGGTATCTCGGCGATAACTTGATGAATGATGGTTTTTAAATGCTCTAACGTTAGGGGATTATCCGCATAGACACGGTGTTTTACGTTACCCCGCAAAAAAGGACTAAATTGACGTTACGAAAACGTTAAATTACGCCTTTTGGAATCTTCCCTTGCAATAAGGCCAAAAGGCACCGTCTTGTTAAAACGACAAAACAGTAGCTCAAAATCTTTAATATCAGGTCAAAATAAAGTCGCCTGTAGCCATAAAAGATAAATTTGGATTATCCGCTACACTTTCACAGTAGTGATATTTTCAACAGTGCGCTAATTGCGTAGATGCACAGGCCTGACTGACCACTTCTGTAACGCTCCCAGTCTTTTAAAATTTCTTTATAATATTGACAATTCCTTGGACAGTACGTCGAATATGGCGCCTATAATCACCCGGTAGTGCCACGGGGTGCCTACGCAATAACTAATTTTTTAACCCATTTTTCTCCAACCCTGTTTTATAATCAAAAGCATTAAGTACCCATTTTTTTGCAATGTTTTTTCTGACAGTGCGGCGAAAAAGGGGTTAATTAATTTTGGTGCTTCAGAAAATTACAAAAAAAAATTTTGCGGAATGAAAACATTTATTTTTTTAATGAACGGAATGGGAGTTTTCTGTATCTTAAAGGCAAATAACTATCAAAATATATTTTCTATCAATCAACAAATATGTTTTTTTCGGTTCCGAACGCTTTAAAACCTTCTTCACAAATTTTCGTTCTTTGTGCGACAATTTTGGGTTTTGAATAAAAGTGATTTTCAGAACAGGCCTGTTTAAGCTGGAAGTCCATGCCTTGCGTTCTATGCGTTTTAAACTTTGTTCATGCAAACGTAGAAGCTAAACCTTCTTCATGCGTTCGATACATATATGCATTCTACGCGTTAACTGTATAAATTGTCAATACAATTACACTGATTGTTCATTTATGACCGATGCATAAAACGCATTAATGTATTGAACGCATGCTGTAGACCTCCAGCTTTCGTTTTATATATAACTCAGCATCTCTATCACAAGAGTTAAGAGTTCGTCTTATGCCTCAGACGTGAAATTTAATTATCTCACAAAGCTTTAATAATATTATTTAAATATATGCTGGAATTTTCTGCCTGTTTTGTTTGTTGTCATTTAGTTGTGCTAATCTGTGTTATCGGTTGTCGTCTTGATAACAATGAGAAATCGGGACTAGGAAGGACAGTTATATTAATTGCCATGTTAGATTTTTTCTAATTATATCAGCCACTCTTGTTCACGTTTCCGACAAATTAGATTTCTTACAACCGAAGAGAGTTCAAGAACATTAGCAGAATGTGCCTTTTATTACTATTTAGAAATATAACAATTTTCCGAGCTGATAAACAAATACAGACTGGGCCAGAATTGAAATTAATGCTATTAAGGATCTGCTTAGGTTTACTAGTTCTACAAAGATGTGCCCACTAAGAAACGATTTTAAGAAGATTAAGGAGAAAGTAGAATCCAAAATTTCTCAAACTAATGAAACATTACGTAAATTTTATCGCGATTTCCGATAAATCACAAAGAAGTCGCTCCAATAAAATTTACCTTTAACCTGTGTAGAAAGTAATAGGTCAATTGTTTTATTTTTATTTCCATAAATCCGTAGTCTAGTAAGTAAATATATTAGGAGAGAAGAATGTTTTCTACTTATGGGAAACTTTGATGTTATACGAATCGGGACTAGATGTGACAACATTCCCTCTGCAACTTTATAATTTCCACAGTCTTACAGTCATGAATAGGTTGAGTAGACAGTCTTCTTCTTCCATTCTATTCTCTTTCAATGTAAAGCCTTAAAACACTTCTCGCTTTTAAGCTGGAAGTCCATGCCATGCGTTCTATGCGTTTTAATCTTTTTTGAGCTTTTTTCATGCAAAAGTAGAATCTAAACCTACTTCATGCGTTCGATACGTACATGCATTCTACGCGTTAACTGTGTAAATTTTTAATACAATTACACTGATTGTTCATTTATGACCAATGCATAAAACGCATTAATGTATTGAACGCTTGCTGTGGACCTCCAGCTTTCGTTTTATATATAACTCAGCATTATATAAACATTGAACATTACACGCATTCAGCATTTAACATAAACAATAAAGTATTTCTCTCGCCATGATCAAAAATTAATCTTATATACTTTCTATTTTATTCTTTTCTAAAATGCTTTTCCTTGGATTTTAACAAAAAAAAAAACGGATCACAATTTGTTTTGAATGATCTTTGTTTATAAATTATTTTTGGTTTTGGTTTTCTTTTTTCTTTTTTATTCCTTTAATTTTGAATTTTCGGTGAAATTTTGTTAATAATAACAAACAGCTTGAATATGATTTCAATTCTAACAGTTTAGCCGTAACTGTTATACAAGCTGAAGAACTACCAGCCTTAGATATGGGTGGTACCTCAGATCCCTACGTTAAAGTGTATCTATTGCCCGATAAGAAAAAGAAATTCGAAACAAAAGTACATCGTAAGACACTAAGTCCAGTTTTTAATGAAACATTTACATTTAAGGTGGGTGACCAACAAAAAAAAGAAACATTTGCAATGCCTTAAACTAAGAATTAATTAAAAATCTACTAATTGTAAAATTAATTTTATTACTTTTTCCCAAAAAAAAAAAAAAGAGTTTACCCTATGCTGATGCCATGAATAAGACTTTAGTATTTGCCATCTTTGATTTTGATCGTTTCTCAAAGCACGATCAAATTGGAGAAGTAAAGGTACCACTGTGCACAATCGATTTGGCGCAAACTATTGAGGAATGGCGTGATCTGATTAGCGTCGAAGGTGAAGGCGGTCAGGTAAGAATAATTTCTAGTTATTTCTGTAAATATTATGTCTTTAAGAAACTTAAACAGAATCTAAAATACTATCTAAATACTTAAACAAATAAATGTTTAAAACCATTTAGTAAAAAGTGTGAATTTTTTTTTTTAACTATAAACAACATTAAAAGTTTTTTTCAGAACAAGATTTTATGAATGTGTGAATGTTTTGTGTGCGTATTTTTAATAATAAATATTAAAGTTTGTATTGATTAAAAACATTGGGGTGGTACTCATTGTAATTGGTTTAAAAGATTTTAATGATTGTCGAGATTTTTTTTAGACTGTACAACACGGAAAAAAATAATGGGGTTCTGACAATGGACTCTGGTAGAGGAGACCAAAAATATATATACGTATGTCGATGTTTCAAAAGATCGCATTGAAATTTTATTTTAGGGGGGTTTAGTTTCCCCCGTTAGGCAGCAGTTCGTGCAGCATAACGGTATCTGTAACTATGTATTCTTTACATCTGAGTTATAAGGTATGTTTGGCAACTTTGTAGAAAATGTTACGGCAAATATTTTTGTGGAGCATATCAACCCTCTTACTCCCCTTTATAATGGTATATTTTTTACCCTATTCTAACAAATCGTAAACAACATCCCTATGACGGGACAGGGCAGTTCTGAAATGTTTTACAAAAATTTTGGCCATTAAATTTTACAAGAAAGCAAAAAACTTAGCACAATCATTGTCAGAACCCCGTTATTTTAAAAAAAAAAAAAGTTCAAAACTATTGTACAGTGCTGTTTGATCATAGACAAATTCCAAGCAATTTATGGTAACAATAATCCACATATTATTCTGAAATAATCAATAAAGGGTAATTTACGGTGGTATGTGATAATGTCCAGTGAAATAATACCCATGGACATTATGATACACTTAAAACTGTCTTAAGGTCCAGGGACGTTGTAACACTTTTGAAAGTATCATAATATCCATCAGTGCAGTGTTGTAATGTCACTGGACATTATGACCCTTTTTAGTGAGTTGTAATCAATTAGTTTAGTTGTTGATTTCATTATTGTCAACCTCTGGGGCGAAAGATTTAACAAAATTCCGATTTTTTTTTATCTCGAATTTCATAATTTAACCTCAAAATCCCGAACTTTATAGTCCAAAATTTGTAATTAAAAAATCCCGAATTTAGAAACTTTAGTTAGAGGAGCCGGTGTTTGTTACATTATGGAGTAGAATATCCTTAATATTAATAAAAAATATTATTAAGGAAACTAATAGCCCCAAAACCTTTAAGTTTCGGACTGCTTTTTATGAAGTAAACTCCAGGAATAACTTAAATCACTTTCCTCTGATAGTGTGCGTATAAATACAATCAACTTCAACTAATCTGGTACCACCGGAACCAACAGCCTTATAATCAGAGAGTTCTGATTTTTCAAAATAGACCTTTTAGTTATCATATAGTGGTTGCTGTTTATACGCAAATTGCAGGCTAGATGATTTTCCTGTTATTGAATTAGAGGCTGACGTTTGTCCATACCTTGCGAGGAAGTTTATTATCTCGACTTCTTTGGTGTTTCTTTGTTTCTGTCCGATAAACTTTTAACAACAATATGTATGCAAAAAGTGATGAATACATGGTTAAAGCATTTAAGTGATGGAATTGTAACCTTATTGTGCATTTTATGAATAAGGGGGCGTTCATAGACACATTATTATCCATGTATTGAGAATAAAGAGAGATAAGTGCATTATGGTTGATACCCACGCTAATCTTGTGCACATTTGTTTATAGGCTTGGCAGTATGAAATCGAACCTCGGATGCCCAGGTTTGACATCTGAGGTACCTTAAGGCAGACCTTTATTAGATAGTCTATAGTGCACTATAGTACACTACCATAAAGGGTCTCCAAGTTAAACTCCTTAGATATTCATGGTATTTTAGTTATCCTTGGGGTATCCCAAACTAGGCATGTGTCCCTCAGCAATTACTTGTTTCTTATTCAGCTGAACACTGTTCAGGGATATTATCTATTACAGTAAATTGTGGCAGTTTTAACGTCTTTAATGTAAGACCATAAGGCTTTTTAAATAACACGAAAATCGTTAAAATTTAAAAATAAAAAACAAAGTACCACCCTCGGAAATATGTTAAAATTCAAAACAAAACAAAAAAACAAGTGTTTAATATAACAACCAATCAATTAACAACTGAAACAAACAATTGAAATAATAAAGAATTTTTGACACACCCAGTTCAAAATGAAACATTTATACCAAAATATACTTTTAATAATTCTATTATTAATGTGAATAAAACTAATTACCAAAATCATTAATTTAAATATTCTTTTTAAAAACAAATAACAATGTTACTACAAATTAAAAGGAATTTTTAAACAACAGCAACAACAACAACAATAACAAAAGAAAATTCTTATTATAAAAATAAATAAACACAAAAGTTTGATTTTATATTAATTTGTGTATTTTTTTTTCTTTTTGTTATAAAATTATAATTTTTCATTTCTTTAGTTTTATTATTATCAAGACAGACAAAAAATACTACAACAAATAATTCTATTTCAAATCTAATTTTCTTTTCTGATTCTTGATTTCCTTTCCCTGAAAATAAAACTCCTTTGATTTTTCAACCTTTTTAGAAGGTAATTACAAAATACTTAACAATAATATACAAAAAAAAAAATGATGTACAAAATCAAAACCATAGAAAACGACTAGAGTAGAACGAGAAATGAAAACACACAACTTGGTTGTAAAAAATGATTGTATTAGTAAGAAATGAGTTTACTTTGTTGTTTTAAAACTTCACACATACAAAATTTTGAGATAGAATTTTATTTATTTTGTTTTGAGAGAATATCTTCTACTCTAGTTGTTTGCCTATGACCAAAACTCTTTTAACTTGTCTCCATATTAAAATATATTTTAAAATTATGATTTCTTTTTTGATTTTGTTTAAAAAAATATAAAACATTTAAATATTTTTGCCACACTTTTGCATTTAAAATCGAACAATAACCAACAAATATATATCAAACATACTAAAATTTTTTTCTTGTAATCCTTAAATATTTCTCTCTAACCCACTTTAAATAATATTTCTTTGGTTTTTATGATTAAATCGATTATGATTAATTTATGAGTTTCCTTTTTGGCATTCAATACTCGCAGCATCACTAATATTGTAGTTGAAAGTTAATGTTTTAATATCTATTAAATGCATTTACTCTTTTAACTTTAACCATTTACTACTTAAATATATTCTTAACTTAAAATCGTTAACAAAACAAATCTATAGGGCAGTATTTTAAGAGACAGTTCGCCAATTAAAAGTCAGTTAAGAAATTTAAGGTTTTTTTAGAGTTTTAATATTTATTTAAATTTTTTATATCTTCTTGATATTTTTGCGGAATTATCTCTTAGTAGATTCTCCTTTATATCATGCAACCTCAATTAAACGTTTTAAAATTTTTTTTAAAAAATATTTATTTAAATTTCGAACTACTTTTTAATAACACATCAAACATTTTTGCTACAATATTAGTTTATTAGAGACTAGTAAATACAAATACATAAAATGTCAGTAGAATGAAACTGAGAACGCAGATAGTTTAAAGATCACGGCCTCCTAGAAACCTTTGAAACTTTGAGTTCTGGTATGATTGCTTTTCGAATACTAAGGTACAAAGTTTTTCCTAGCAGCGGGTGTGTTTAAACAGTTTTTGCATTTAGCAGAACTGCATAAGAATGAGCTTGTTTCAATGGTATAAGGTCAACGTTTGTTTAGACCAAAATATATTTGACTTTATTCTTGAACACATCTTACTTAACAAGATCCCCCTGGAAGTAAATGTTTCTTATGGTCAGCGTTGCCATAATTTTTTTCAAAATAACTGCATCTTAAGAAAAAAAAAACTGAATTTAACTTAAAAAAACTGCACTGAAAAATTGTTAACCAATATCGTTACTTTGTAGTCTAGTTTGTTTTGTTTCCTCATTTCATACAAAATTTATTTTAGTTCTGGCTCAGTTTTGCAACTTATCAAGTGAACATACATGAAAAGTTGCTGCAATAAAAATTTTACAATGTAAACTCAAATGCAACTTTAAAAATGAAACATCAAAAATCAGAAAATGTAAACAAGGGCATAATTAAACTTTCGAAAGTAAAAGCCAAATAAACTACTCAAACGGCTTGGCAAACATGTCAAAACTGTACGTTTTTACAATCCTCTTGCGTTGTTAATCGGGGTATTTGACTAACGATTCAATCGTGTTTGTAGAAAAATCGAAATGTTGTAAATTTTCCAAACTGTTTGCGCTACATAGGAAACGACGAACATAAAAATTTAAAAGAATAAAAGTATTTTATTTCTTTGGGTGGCTTATTTGTTAACGGAAAGTGTGTGGTTCCCAAGCCGTTTGTGTTTTTTTTTTTTTTTTTTTTTTTTGGCATTTAAAGCTTATCCTTGTATTATGAGTATGTGTTAAGCAAATTTGGTAAGATTACACAGAAAAAATTATTTTCATATTTGAATACGAAAATCACATATTTGATTAAAAAAATATTTTAATTTTCTGCGATGACGATTTTTGCGTTATTGATAAAAACGGTTGTAGGTACAGTTATATAATTTTTAGTCAACAACCAAGTTTATTGAGTCAATAAAAAAAACAGTTGCCCAAAATAATTTTTGTTAACAAAAGGTTTACGTGATTTGTTAAAATAAATTGTTGAAAATGTTGAATAAATCAAACAAAATGTTTATCGAATCTTTGTTTATATATTCACTGATTATTATATGCTAAATTCCCAAATTTATTGTTGTGGGAAAGCGTGTTTCTATGCGCATTTCGCTGGTTGCTTAGGCCAGATCATCAGGAAACTTTTTTCCAAAGACTGAAAAAAACTGAAGATTTTATGCAAATAAAACTGTAAGGCGAATGAGAATTACAAACACTTACATCTTATTTGCAACGATACTAAAAATATTAAAAAATGGACAGGAGTTGTAAAAAAAATTTCTTAACTTTGATTCAAATATTTTTTGAATATGAAGAAATATTTATTTATTTTATTTTAAAATATGTTTTATTGAGTGCTATTTTGCAGGGTGTCATTTTGATTAATTTTTTCATTGAATCAAATAAAAAGTTTGTTGTTAAATATTATTTAAAACAAACTGTGTTGTTAAAAATGTTCGTGAGGTATTTTTTTCTGTGTATGGATCAATAAAAAAAAAAATATAACAACATTTAATTAAACAAACTGCAAAATCTGCACAATTTATAAAAAAAAACTTGGTTTTTTAACAAAAAAAAACTTCTAAACTGCTCAATGCTTAGAAAAACTGCAAAATGCGGATAAAATTGCACATTTGGCAACGCTGCTTATGGTGTTTTCTTTTCTACAAAAAAAAAAATACCATCTTGTTAATGCAATTTTTTATTTGACGAGAACAAAACACAATATAGGAAAATAGCATAAATAGCGATAAAAAAAATTAGCTATAATGATGAAGAACAAAAATAATAGATAAATAAATGGAGATGGGATTTTTGTTGTCAGATTTTCGATTACTAGTCACGTCGACACAACTTTCTTATAAATAACCAAATAACCGTCGAAGTGATGTAGTCGTCAACTTGATGTGACAACAACAAAAAATTAATGTCGAAGTCGACAACGACTTTCATAATAGGGGTGAATGAGTCCTCTTTTTACCTATTTGGTGTCACCCTATATCTCGAATTTTCGACTTAAATTTTGTTTTCTTCACTTCTACTGACATTTTACTTAAAACTTCAAATAATGAAAATTTAACTTCAAGTTTAGTTTCACTTTAGTTTATTATTAAATATACATAAGTTTATTATCTTTTAAAATTTTTGCACATATTTATAAAAAAAATAACTATACTATACTAAATACGGAATTTTTCAAAACATTTAATCAACTAAAAATAAAGTAGTTAAAACTTGTTATTGCACCACATTTTTAAGAATTTCCTATAAAAAAAATTTTATTTCTCTTAAAAACACACGATACAAAAATAAATATTGTGTCATAGATTTTTAAACCGCACTCGATACTCGAAAAATTAAATAAAACATACACGCATACAAAAATCGGTCGTTAATGAAACCAAATTCAATCACAAACACTCACCCACACAATTAAATCGTATTTACAAACACCCCCACACACATTCTCTCTTTGCCACCTTTTTAACACTTTAAACTCAAACTGTTCACTAAAAATATTATTTAATAAAAAAAAAAGCTTCTAAGCCTGAGAATGATTTATAAAAAAAAAAATTACTAATCATTTTTAAAAGATATATTCTATAAAACAGCCAAAAATTTAAAAATTTTAGTTAGAATGGATTGGAATAATAATTCAAAATTTTTTCTAAAAATTAAATTAAAAATCTTGCATGCCGAGCTTTAAGTTCTTTGAAACTTTTTTTAAACTGTTTTGCCAACGAAATTAAAATTTTTAGATGAGAGTATTCCGAAATCATTTATATTTTTTTATAAATAGCAAATTTAAAAAAAAAATCAATAATTTTTCTTTTTTTTCTTTTAATTAACACAAACAATCAAATTAATATATATTTTATAATCTTATCAAGTATCAAGTTTTTAATCTTTTTTTCTTCATATATTTTTCTAATTTCGTAATGTATCGCTATAAATATAAAATAAAATCTCAACTTTAAATATTCGAATTACAAAAAAAAAATCCAATTAAATCATAACAATCACAACCAAATAATTCAAAACTAAAAAAAAATCGATTCGAAATTCATCCCACTAAAATGTACAATAATTCGAATTTCTTCGCTCTGTGATGTCGCCAATTGAAACATTTTAAAAATGCACGTAAGTATTTAAAAAAAATCAATTTCAACATTTCATTAAACTATTTAATTTGTGTTGAATTTTATGTTGTTCTTTTAGCAATTATTTATTAACTAATTAATCTTTGTTATTATTACTACATACCACTAAATTGTTTTAAGAATGAATCGGCTTTTAAATAAATTATTTAATTTAATTGTATTGACAACATTTTATTTATTTTATATTTAATTGATGTTGTGAATCAAAGTGAGAAGATAATTTATATTTTTTATAGCAAGTAATACAAGTTTAAATAAGAAATAAATTTTCGTAATTCAAATTATAAGTGCTATAAAAATATAATTATTTTAGAATGCTTGTTTATAACTGTTATTATTTATAAAAGCGTTTACACTAAGTAAAAGTTTTGAAGAATGCAAATTACATTATTGTAGCTTATTTGACTAGATATGTAAATTAAGGGTTTCAAACTATATAACAAGTTTTGAGGAAAACTGATGTAGATTATGTGTATTCGATAATTTGAGTATGGTTAGGTTAGGTTCCTTGGGCAGCCAGCAAGAGACAGGTCACTTGGCTCCTCCAGTGGTCCCCTTGTGATACCCCGCGCCAAGGCCAATCCTACAGGGCAGTTACTTAATAGGTTTCACTGCAGAACTCAACCAATTCGTCTTCCTAATTAAGAAAGGTTCTATCCTACATAGATTCTTCAAGCAGGCTATAACCGACTTCCCCAGGTATTTAGAAAATGAAACACAGTTTCCTCTTCCTACTCGTCAGGTCAGTAGTCATTGAGTGCCAGACAGAGTCCCCACAGGCAAGTGGCGTCACAACTGGGACCACTCTTCTAATCTGGTCCTTATTGAATTTAAGTTAGTTCTCCATTCATCATAGCCAGGCCATAGTGCTCTAGATATGGAGCATCTGCGACACTCTATAAGAGCTTGATAAGTGACTTGCAGTAAGCCAACGAATTGATCAATTAATGTGTCATCCAGACGAGCATCTCGTTAGACAAGCTCATCTGCTATCTGGTGGCCCGGGCAGTTCGCATGCCCCGGTTACCACATTATAATTTAATTGAAAGACATCCGACATTCTACACTTAACTTAGATGGCGTATAGACACCTGCTTAGCCACAACTATATTATTGTTCTCTCGGATCTTGTTATGGTTAAAAATAACAGTCATTTATTTACTACTTATTTGTATGGGTTTAAATAACATTGTCCTCTTTACTTATAAGTTTATCGAAAAGAGCAAAAGTACCCATGTAAAAGAGTGTCTAAATGACCAGCTTTTTCTTAGAAAGTATGCTCTTTGTTAATGTAGTCTATAGTCTGTATGTATGTATGTATTGCAAATTTATCGAAAAGAGAAAATGTACCAATTTTTTCCAGTTTTTATATCTTAAAAAGTACATTATAATTTAATCCAGACCATAAAAATGCAATCTGTAAGCCAAATTTATCAAAAAGAGAAAAGGTACTTATTCCTTCCCGTTTTCGCTTTTAGAAAGTACCCTTTATATTAATCTGGGCCATATGCTATCCGTTAACTAAATTGCATAAATATTAAGTGGTGTTGACGTGATTGCGCTACAAACTAACAAACATAAAAACTTTCACATTTAGGAGTAAACCATGATATGCTTATGGCACCTTTATGGAGGACTAATTCAGCGTTCAATATTGTTTTGTTGGAGATGCGAAAATTATGTTTTTACGCGTAGCACGAGTTCCTGTAGTCTAGTATAAAAATATAGCCAAAACAACTGTCTAGATTAAGTTGTCTATATAGTCAAAAAACGATTACATTTCTTCATTTCTACAAGACAAGTAGACCTTTTTAAACTCTTTGAAATCAGATGGTCTACTGAATTATCTTCCTTAAAGTGTCTTTTTCGGTGCATTTTGTTATATCATTCTTAATGTTTGGAATATAAATAGTATTACTTTTTTTCTTTATAGTTTTTAAATTTGACAACTTATAGAGGATCAATTGAAGAAAGACGTACCAGATGAAGAAAAGAACTTTCTTGGCTAAAAAATATTCAAAACTAGACCTTCTTCTCGTATAAGAATTTTATCTAAATACATGGAACATATTTCTGCTTTGTTACATACATTGTAAGACTTATGAAATGATCGTATAAATCCGAATGTCGGATACGCAAATGAAAGAAGAAGATAAAGGATCTGCTTCTGTTGTCTCGATTCATTCCACCTTCAATTAAAAGTACTACAGCCATCCAGCACTTTTAAAAGAACTTCAAACCTTAAGTTTTTCCACAGAAAGCCTTCAACCAACACTAGAACGTTTTTGGAACAGTTAGCAAAAAACCTATAGCTGTAATCCTATTCACATGCTTTTGTACAACATTTCAAGTGTTTTTATAACCGATTGTAAATATTTTCCCATTATGTTAAGCTGCTAAAACAATGTTGTCTTCTTTAGGCCAGTTTTGGGTCCTTCTAATTTGAACTTATTTATATGAAAAATTCTATTCATTCTATTTATTTTAAATGTGTTCATGCGCTTTTTGTTTGTATACAACAATACTTTTTGAATGGAAATTACTCATTTCTAACAGTGAATTTTTGCAAAAATAATTTAAAAAAAAATTGTAGTCCCTTACTTTATTATTTTTGTTGTTGGGACCAGCTATCAGAGAACTAATGCATTGCATTGTGTTGGAACTAGGAAAATAGGCTTTGGATAGGAATGAGGATAGAGTTAGTAGTGCTTGTGGACATTGGCCTTGAACTTGTTCATGTTGAAAGTAAGAGGGAAGACTTCAGCAGGAAGCTTACTCCACATACGAGTAGTCCGGTCAAAAAACAAGTTTTCCCTGTAATATGTACGTTGTACGATGCAGCGGCTAATTGACCACAAAAGAATGGGCTCTTGAGGAAAAAGATGTATTACGAAAAAACGTACGGGTTTCGGGAACCTTTGCTTTCTACTTGAACATAAGTAAATGGTTTTTGTGTTTTATATTTTACTATTAAAAAATATTTTTAGCTGCCCTAACGTCGCAACGTTTGGTGCACGAAGGGATAAGTCCCAAAGCAGAGATCCCCAAGGAGAAAAAATGTCAAAAGTGTCCGTTACATAATTAAGATTTCATTTGCCAACCTTCCTATAAATAGAAATGCGATGGAATTCGTTTCAACTAGGGATAGAGTCGGTAAGTAAAGTAATCCAAATAGTCTATTAATACGCAAACGTAGAGAAGTAACTTTATTTGCGAACTAAATTTTAATGCTGCAGAGTTCGGAATCTCCCATCCCAAACACCATGAAATAGTAACGAAAGAACATTTTCAATCAAACGTCTTACGATATCTCATATAACTTTCTTAATTTAAGGCAAACAAATAATCCAACAATATTGAAGGGAAAAATTATCTCGGGTTAAGCTTTTACTGTAAAACTTTTAGTGTAAACGTTTTCTTATTATATTTATTAATAAATTAGTTTTCTTATTTTTTTTTATTTTTTGTTTTTTTTTTTATTTTCTATTTATCAATATAACTTAAGGATGATTTTAATAATTTGATGTTTTCTTATGTATAATTTTGCCTTGATCTAAAGCTGTATTGTAAAAGGAGCTTCGATGACTAAAATCTCCCTTAAAATTTCAAAAACAAAAATCAATTATATTTTTTTTTTTGTCATATAATTTTTGAATTATTTTCTATTATAATTTTTAACATTAACATAACACTAACAGTTTCTTTACTCATACTACAGTGGGGTAAGTTTTAAAATACCAAATTTGAAAATTTTTTATTAAAGTAGTTGAATTTTTTTCTTCCAAATATTAACAAAGAAAATAAATAAATTCTTGGTTTCGGTTGTGAGAAAAGGAATTTCCCAAAGAAACTTTTTATATTGGCTTTAATTTTTTTTTATTAAAATTTATGATCCAAAATTGAAACCTGCCAAGAATTTTAGATTTTTCAATTATTTTTTCTCTCTATCTCTAATGGTAATTTGTAATCTTATATATTTTAAACTTTTTTAACATTAAAATTTTTCATAAAATATTTAATGCTCTATTCCAAATAATAATAATTATAGCTTGAAACAGAAACATTTTTCCCATAAATTATCAAAATCATTTATTATAAGTTCATTAAAAATATTTATATAGTTTTTTCCCTTGTTTAATTTTTTTAATAAAGAACAATATACACTTTAAGAGAAGAACTTAAGAAATGATTTAATATCATTAAATAAAAAAAAAACTTAATTATCATGTTTTGAATTTTGTTTGATAAAACTGTTCTATTTTGTGAGAACAGTGTCTTCAATTTTGAGCTGGGTGTTTTATTAAATTTGCAGCCAAATTTTAGTGAAATTTTTTAAAACCAATTAAGGAGTAAGTTTAACTAAAAGCAACTCAACAACAATTTTACACTTAAACAATTTCTATTAAATATTTTAATTTCGAATTTTTATAACGATTTTTTAATTTTTTTGTTTTTCTATTTAATTTATTGTTTAAAACCAAATCGAAGCTCTCGGACGTGCAGTATTTTAAAAATAAAATCTTAATAAATCTAATGTGTTAATGTGCTTGTTTTTAAGTAATTAATCAATTAATGTTTGTGTATAAATGACAAATTACTTTTTCTTAAAAAATTGTTTATATTTTCTTTTTTTAAATTAAGTTAAAGGAAAATTTCAAATGTTATATGTTTATTTGTGTTTTAATTATTATTTTAAAATCGTTGAATTAATGTTGTCATTGTTGTTGTAATAACTAAACTTAAATAGTTATAATATATATTTAACATTTCCTAAGTCCAAATTAGAAATCTGGTAAGGTCTAGCGATATTTGAATGCACTGGTCAAATATTAGTGCGGCAAAATCGGCAGTTAACCAGCAGTATAACTGATTACCTGGTAATTTGGTACCGCTAAATTATAAACATATTGTAAGAAAGTCGATCATATTGTTGGAATTTTTATATGGCATTTGGAAAAGATTTAAAAGAATGATTTTAAAATAAATTTTTAAAAATTATTTTCTCTGAAAGACCCAGCTGCAGACAAATGTCTGCATCATACACCCTTCCTGTACTTCGCGGGTCGTACTTTATCACTAGCTCCCGCCATAATTCGATTAATCACCTCACGAAATGGATTTAAGCCATTGATGAGCATATTCTCAAGTTCTTGGCACGCGTCCTTAGGCAACAAAATTCTGCTTGCGAGAGTTCGACACACGTAAAAAGTTCTCTCTTCGTTCTATTTGTTTCAAGGCAAATACAGCAAAACTTATGCTGAGTTATAGATAAAAGGGTATATTCATGTCATAGTATAAGTGTTTCCCACCACAGCTCCAAGCCATCGGCCGTCATATTCCCAATTTATCGGCATGCGTCAACAAAATTTTGCTTGCACTACGTCGATACACATCCGCTATGAGATTCTGTCCTTGGAATCTCTATTTATATAATAGATATTGAAAACATGTTGGTTGTTCACGGAAGGCCGGTTATCAGGTTATAAGATTATTTAGTAATATTCACAACAACAAAATACATTTCTCGCAAATATTTTTTAAATATATTTTGTTGCTGCTTATATGTATAACTACATAATCGTATAACCTGATAATCTGCCTTTCGTGAACAACCCAATTAATTTGTTTTTGTTCTGCTGTGCTTTCTTGCTATTTGTTCAAACAAAATATCCACGTACTTTTCACATATAACCGTAGCCAGCATCAAGCTTATCTGGTTTTTTGCGACACGCTCAATTACAACTCTTTAATTGCCACCTCAAATTTCATTCCAATCGGACTAATCGTTTAGAAAATCCAGAATTATTTCAAATGTGTTCCAAAATCTCCAACTGTGCGGCGCCTAGATCTGTAAATTGTAGTTAACAAGTACCAAATAGGAAGATGCCATGATTCACTGTGCTTTTTTGGACCACCACTTTATAACTGCTAAAAATTAAGTAGTAAAATATTGGTCTCAAGTTAATAGTCATGTTTTAGCCACATAGAAATTTTAAGGTTCCACACATGCTTGAATTATTAGCTTCATCTATATATATATACATATATATATATATATGTATATATCCCCAGAGGACACAAAATATAAGAACAGTGGTAACTCAAGGTTCACAAATCACCTGGGGATAAAAGCTGTGCAACATGATTTCTTAAATGCTCAAACCAGACTAAAACACTTTAAGATACCATCAATTGAATAAAACTTTTGTAAATCAATATATTTGAGCATATCATAACAATCTTCAGTGATAATATAGATAAAGAATAGACTTTTAAACACTTTTTATAACTTTACCAATAACAATATTCATAATTCTTTCTTAAAAGTCATATCTCATAAGAAGTCTCTCTCTCTGTAATAAGGCCGGTTTCTAACTCTGGAGTACTAAAATCTTCTTCATCTGCCGTCCTGCTCTCACACTGGATCATAGGGCCTCTACTGTTCTCTACGATGTCCTACCAATTAGAATTTGCTGAATTCAACTCATCATCAATGGTTCTTCTCTAGGTCTTGGCGGGAGCACTAGGCTAACGACTACCTTGTGGATTCCACCTTAGTGATTGTCTTACTAAAATCGGGAGCATACAATTTGATAGCGAACACAAAGATTTTATACAGTTGGTTTGCTTTTAATTGAACTTCAAGAATAATGATTCTTTTATCTAAAGATTGATACATGTAATTGACTTTTTTCCCTAGCCGATTTTATAAAGATATTGCAGAAGGTCACATTTAAGCTCTTATTAAAGGCCAAGAGGAAACAAGTTTCAAGTTAGAAAAAAAAATACGTATAATGAACATTTATATTTAGTTTGGTTTGATTTGAGGTTACCCCTTTAACAGCAAAGCCACTAAAGAGGAATGATTTGGCCTCGAAGTTTTCATAAAGTCATCAAAAATTACGGCGTACTTCGCCTAGTGAGCATTCTCCAAAAGCTATCGAACGGCCCATACTTTCATGCAGGAAGCGAAAAACCTTAAAAGTCTACGCACATTTATATTTAGTTTGGTTTGATTTGAGGTTACCCCTTTAACAGCAAAGCCACTAAAGAGGAATTATTTGGCCTCGAAGTTTTCATAAAGTCATCAAAAATTACGGCGTACTGCGCCTAGTGAGCATTCTCCAAAAGCTATCGAACGGCCCATACTTTCATGCAGGAAGCGAACAACCTTAAAAGTCTACGCTTTAGGGGGTTCACACTATCTAACTTGAGTGACAGTCACAAATACATTTGTGGCTGAATATTGACTGACGAAAATTAGTGGCCACACTATCGAGGAAGCGAATATATGAGCAAAACTGTCATTCATGTTCCATAGTCTGTACCCTTAATACATATTTGAAAATAGTTTATTGAATAAAAAATCAGGTTAAAGCAAATGGCAAACTCTGAAAAGTGGTACAGTTATACGACGCTAAACCATTAGCCACTGTGAACGCAACGCAAAACGAGTGCAGGCAGATAAACAAGGACGGCCTGATTGCTATTAAAAAAAAAATAATGACAATGAATGCTTTTACACTTTTAAATTATTGTGTTACGAATAACATATTTAAGTTTTCCAATTTTAAGTGATATGTCTTTAAAAAACACCCGATATTATAAAATACGAATTTTTTTTTAAAAAGTTATATACTGAAAACAGTAATTCATAAATGATAATTTATATTTAGTCAACTCCCAGACTTGCAATTTTTTGTTGCTACAACTTTTTAAAATTCTGCTTTGAAGTTGCATTAGTGTCCATGTTATGAAATTGAAATTTTGCAATTTATGTATTTTTTGCCGTCTTTCCTCTAGTCCTTTTTATATTTTTATACTAAAACAAATACACCAACAACCAACTTCAAGTTGAAAAGTGAGAATTACAAAACATAACAGAAATGCAGACCATATAAAACTGTTTACCCCTCCCCAATCTCTTCACCACTCACACCCATAAACTAAAGCATTGCTACAACCCAATGGGAAATCGATTAAACTATTAACTCAAACAGATTGCATTCTTTTTGAAAGAATCATAAGGCATTAATTGGAGTCGAGAAGATAAATTCATCTGATTCAATAATTATGCATTGATTAATTACCACGTATATTTTCACAAAATAATTAATTATAATACAATTCTACTACATGCTCTGAGTTAACAGTAATGAATTCTGGAAACAAATATTACTCAACATATATATTACATTCTCGATTCCTATTGATTACATTTTCCTACTGGGAATAAAAATTGCAGGTCTGGAAAGGGAATTATATGCAGACATATTAATATTATCGCTTTTAAATGTCTGTAAGTTAAATGCGAATTATTTATTAAAAAAAAATAAAACAACTTTGTGTGTTTTAAATATAAAATTTAGCAATTTTTAGTATTAACTCGCACACAGGCTTAAAGAAAATTGTAAAATATTGTATAATATTTATTTTACAATTTTAAATAATTAACGATGTATTGGTAGTTTACATGTAACAAATAAATGTCTTTTATACTTATATAATACAATTACCATATGTAAATGTTTATTTAGTAATACATTTTATATTTGATATAACTTAATTGATTTTTCGTTTAATTTCTTTTTCTCCCCGTTCTTAAATTTTAAATATGTGTATGTATAACTTTAGGAAAAGCTTGGCGATATCTGCTTCTCATTGCGTTACGTACCGACTGCTGGAAAATTAACCGTTGTCATATTGGAAGCCAAAAACTTGAAAAAGATGGACGTTGGTGGATTGTCTGGTAATGAAATTGGATACCGAAATCATGTGAAAATTTATATAAATTTTTTTTTTTTTTTTTGCAATGTTTTGTGTTGAAAATGAGTAAAATTGTTTGTTTTATTTGAGAGTATTTATTAATTTATTGTAAATATTTTATATTTATTCAAGTTAAATGTTGTAATTTTTTTGTTTTCTTTTTGTTTTTTGAAATTTCTGTACATTGTATGTATATTATATCCAATATTTTTTCTATCATTTTGTCGGTCCGTATCATGTGTAAGTAAATCATTTGGCAATTGAAATAGTTAAAGAAATCTGCGTAATTGATAGATGGAAGATATTCGGAATTTGGCAGAGAAAATTTAAATTATCTATGAAAATTAATTAAATAGACCTTATGTTGGAATATTGAATAGTATCTTCTAATGAATTTACTTCTATTGTCATATCCTGGGAAAAATTAATTTCATAGTCTCTAGTTGACTAATTACGTCTAAAATTATATTTTTTTCGATTTACAAAAAACAGGCTATTTTCTATGTTTCTTTGGCACTAATAAAAATTTATTGTATGTTCTATGTTTACTTGAGTGGCGATGATCCATACCTTCCCGATATGTGATCTGCCTTAGTTTTTGCAATTTCACACATATGAAAAATAAGGAGCACCTAATGGAAAATCTAGCAATTTTGAGATTTTTTTAGATGCAGTTTCTTTGGGTAGTCTGTTTAGGTGCAATTGTGCCGAAGATAGGAAAACAGAGTTTCAAGTGGTTTTCGAGAAAATGTTCTTCGAAAATATCAAGTTTTAGCCAAAATGTTCATGAGGCCATAAAATCCGAACGGCAGCCAAGCTAGCATAGTCCAAATAGGTGCTTGTTAGTCTCGCTAAGTGCCTCGAGAAATTCCTCACGAGAAAGATTTTATATATATACTGGTGAAGGGTATCAAATGATCGGGCTTGACCGACTATACGTCCATATTTGTTTTTATTAATTTATTGAGAACAAGATTTGATAGCTTATGATATTGGGTATTAATAATAAAATTTACATAACCGTTTTCTGCTTTTTATTTTTCTTAAGCTATAAAAAAGCATTTTTTCTTTTAAATTTTAATTTTCATTTATATCTCTTATTTTTAAATAAAACATTTTTGAATCTTAACTTTTATTAAACAACAAAAACCAAAATAACAAAGCTTTTAAAATGCTAATGATGATTTTTCTTGAATCATACTACAAGCTATTTCTTAAATATCTTCTTAACTAAAGCCTATGATTTTTTTTTTACTATTTTTACATAATTTTTCATTAAAAACAAAAGAATCAATTCAATAGATATTTTTTGAGAGCAACTCACCAATTTTTTTGATTATAAAATAATTTGTTTTTTTTAGTTTGGATGTAAATATAAAATTGCTTGCAAGTATACCTTGTAATAGACAAAGTTCTACTGTAGCTTATTTTGCTTGATTTTTAGTTAAGCTTAAATTTTAGTTTCCTTTTCGATTACAGCCATTTTTTTCAATCATAAATATAGTGTATGCATTAATTTACCACATATTAATTTTTTTTCGCAAACAACAAGAGTTGCCTTAAAAAATATCGCCAAATAAAAGAGTTCTTCTAGGCTTTTACAAACAAACGATTAAAAGAAAAGTATTTCGATGAAATATTTGATTTCAGACGAAAAAGATAACTTTTTATCCCGTTTATATATATTTTGTTTAAACAGTGTGATTTTTATTTTTTATAGTTTCTTTTGTAATCCTTGATTTGAGTTCTAAAATTTACTACAATTATTATCCATATAATCCAAAAAAAAAATATATTAAAAAAGTTCAATGTTTATATGTTAAACGTATTTAACTTTTACTAAAGAAAAAAATATATATAAATTAACCAATTTGTTACAAAAGACAAAAAAAAAAAAAAGAAAAAGAGTTACAAGAAAAGATATGAAAAAATATGGAGAATTTTATTATTTATTATTCTTCTTTCTTTTTTATTTATTTCTATTTTCTTTTATAGATCCATATGTGAAAATTGCCATTATGCAAAATGGAAAACGTTTGAAAAAGAAGAAGACAAGTATCAAAAAATGCACCCTCAACCCCTATTATAATGAGTCGTTCTCATTTGAAGTACCATTTGAACAAATACAAGTATGCGAGAATGTATTATACTATCCTATTTACAAAAAAAAAAAAACAAAATACAAAAACAAAAAAAGATTTAAACTATCTAACCTACAAACTACTTTTACTACTTAGTACTGACATCTCTATTACGCCCACAACTTACTAAATTTTGATACGTTAACGTAAAAAACTTCTACCACTGTTTACTAACAACTAATCGACTTTTTCAATCCCCCCCTATGTCTCTCACCATAAACACACACTCAATTTATTATTGTTGTCTGTATTTAGACTCCAGTGTTTTTTTAATTATCTGAACGACTTTCTATATACTTCCTTTTTTTGAATGTGGAAGTTAAGACTGAATAATCTATAAAACAATCCTATTTTTAATTGTTGCTCCACAAGACAAAATTCCTTAAATTAATGTTTTGATGTTTAAATGTTGTGTTTTATCAAAGAAAATTTTTAATTAAAAATACTATTTTGTTTGTATATTTGGTTTTTCTATTTATTTTTTTTATACATATATTCATAAGTACTGTGTTTTGAAATGAGTTAAAATTTTAAAGTTACATGATATTAAATGACAAATCGAGGTAACGAAGTATTTCTATTCTGGCTATCTTCTAAGAATGAAAAAGTACTTTTCGTAGCTGATTATATTAATAGGTTTTCTTTCGATCTCGGGAGTGTCAATTTTCCCATTTCTTTTTCCTATTTAAATTCAACTGTAAAAATGGAAAAAGCAAAAAAGATTGCGCGGAATTTTTATTCAAAATAGCGTTGCATGTGATAAATATCTAGTGTAGATGTATGTCTAGAACGGAGGTCAGGTTTCCGTGAAAAAGAGTAGAAAAGTTGGCTTATTAAAGATTTTAAACCTATTGACTTAAAATTGCAACTACAGATCGGCCATTTTTATTTCATAACTTGTTTCTATTCCTGCCTTTCATCAAAATGGTCTCCAAAACCAAAATCTGCCGTTTTGGTATTGGAAATAATTTTATTGATTTAACTACTCCCCGAGTCTCTCAAATCGGAAGAAACTCTCGTTAAAGAACGCCAGCCAAGTTTTGGATCATGTCCCCAATTTAATGTTTATTGTCACCAAAACTCCCAATCTCAAAATCGAAATCTCCAATTTTGTCTCCAAATTTTTAATTGTTTAATTACACATACATGAGTTTTGAACTTTATATTTTATTTATCAACTTTTCTTTAAAACAAAAAACAAGTACAATTTTTATATTCGCTTGTGCCATATCTTTGCTATTCCCCGCCGAGAGTTACAATAGCGGAGTTCAGTGTTAAGTGCAAATGGTGTTGCGAAAGAGCAAATGCAATATATCATTGCTTTTTTGTTAAATCCAACAACAAAATACACAGAGTTTCCGTTAGATTTCATAAAAATACTACGAAATTTTGCATTTGCTCTTTCGCAAGACCATTTGCACCTAACATTGAACTCCGCTAATGTTTAGGAGTGGGCTTTATATACGATTTATGATAAATTATTTACCGATCATCACAAAATTCAGTAGAGTGATTTCTAGTATTTTAATTGGGCCAAATCTTAATGTTGTTATATAGATTTAAGTTGTTTTGTCAGAGAGCCCTAAAGGTAGAAGAAGTACACAACACGCTTTAATTCGTCGACGAGTATCATAAACAACACGCGTTATAAAAGCCTTATCTTTCAGCTATTTTTACTTGTTTAAGACTTTTTTTTAAAATTTCAAGCTTCAGCATTTTTTATACGATACTTTTTCTTATAAGCTTTTCAATAAGTTTTTCCTCCATGATTCACAAATTTATTAAATTATTATTTCTTGTTGTCAGCTGATTACTTGTCAAAAATACACAACGCGTTAAAAAGTTCAAAGTTAACCAACTTTCTGCCGTGTACGTGTCAAAAATTTTTTATGTAACTTGTTCTATGAAAATACACTAGTTTAACTTTTTTTGACAGAAGTCTAAAGAGCGCGCGCGCACTCACGCGTGTTATGTACTTCTACCTTAAGAGACACAACCAGTTTCTCTGATACTGATTTGGTTTGTGCTCATTCCCTTTTTTATTCGACCGGTTGGTTGAGGGAAAATGTTAGCAGCCACATAATATTTGCTATATACTGCGGCTGGCAATGGAACCTAAATAAAAAGACGAGTTTGGAAAGGCAGCTTTAAATGGCACCTTAAGGAAATCGAAATCCATCATCATAAAATTCTTTAGTGTGACTTTTAGTCTCATCAAACTAAAAAGTACACAAATTTTGCCACAATATTTTTATTTGTCATAGTTTAAGAAGTATTAAACTATTTTTGCAAGTTGGCTTTATAAAGGGTCTATGGAAAATATAAATCAATCTTAACGAAATTTAGTGAGTTCTAGGCTTATGAAACGAATTTCTTCTATAAAACGCATAATACTTAAATAAGCAAGAAATTTTATTTTATATTGAATTTATGTGACTTCCCTAAATCCGCTTTCTCGAGAATCTGTACCCAAATTGATGTGTAAGTCCCAAATTTGCGGACAAATTCCCTCATCTGGACAGAAAGCTGCTCCAAACTAATTAAAACTGTCACTACAGTTCGGTATTGGTTTAAATTGAGTCTTTCAAATATATTACTATATATATATATGCATATATATATATATATCGCAATGGTTCCTCTAGTAGAGACAAGTAACTGTTTTTTTTTTTTTTCTTTTTTTTTGGCAAAATACTAGAGATATTGAAATAAGATTTTTACAGCGGGTATATATGAACACTCTTCATCGTTTTCTTGCAAAAAGTTCTAAAGTGTAAATATTGAGTTTACTAACTTTTAGTGGAACCAGTTATTTAATAAGTTAAAGTTAGTTTAGAGGAGAAACAAAAATTATATCTTGAAAATTTTATGAAATTTCAACACACAGATACTTAAATTTATTTCTTTTAATTTTGTTTAACAACAATATGAATACTGTAAATTTAAAAAAAAAACATAATGTTTTCAATGTTTTATTTAATTTACAAGTTACACGTTGATTTTTTTTTTAACAAACAATACAAGTAGTTACAATATTGATTGATGTGCTTTTTATGTTTAACATATATTTTTGTGTTTATTATTTGCAAAATCTTCAAAAAAGAGCATTTTAAGCAAAGGTTTTTATTTTTTTTATAACTGTACTTCAAAACTTAGATTGCAGTAAATAAATGTTTAAACAAACCAAAAAAGATAGTACAATTTTAACCCGCCCCCGCAATAAATAATTAAAGCATTATAAATATTGTATTGTAGTAATGAAAAACACTACACATTTAGATGTACAAACAAAAATAAAACTAACGAATTCAACAATTATTTTGCTTTCAAATGCAACACTACTTTAAGCATACACTTAAAAAAAATTAAATAACAAAATAAATTAAACTACAACTCCTTTTAACCAACAACAGTTACAACAACATAATTTTCGAACACATTACATGCAATAAACACTCGTTTACTTAGTTTTGAAGTTTTTCAAGAAAAAAAAGGATTTAAAAAAAGAGTAGAAACATACTTCAGAAATAATTTAACGAGCAAATTAGTAAGACCTTTTTTGGGTAACTTTATCCAGGAAAGCTTACTACAGCGTCTTGAAATTAACAAGCCCTAGGGTTCGTTGTTTTGACACTGTCTTCTGATTTGATACTTAAAAAAAACATGCAACAAAAACAACACCAAATATTCCATTTAAAAATAAAAAAAATAAAATGAAACGCTTAAGAAGAAGATACACAACAATGAAACGAAACACCATCACCATATTTGATCCCTGTCAAGTTTTTAAAAGGAATGGTGATGACTGGAAACGTCCTTATACAGTAAACAATTGCAATTATTTGTAGGCTTTGAACCACTACCTTTTTACCTTTTAGGGTATAGAAAAACAAACAATGGAAACAACCTCTAAAAAAAACTCGAAATTTAGGATTGAATATTATACATTTTCGTTTACCAGTATTTAATGAACATTATTCTTTTCTTCGCTTTAAAAAACTAAATTCGCTTACAATTAGCATAATTAATCATTACCTATACCAAATAAAAAACCTTAAGAAGTGAAAGAAAATTGTTCATTTTATTGAAAAAAAATTATCTCTATCTCTCAACATCCAACTTATTACCAAAAAAAAAAAACACTTCAAAGCATACATACTCAACTCATCCCATTAAAATTCACCTTAAAACACTCCAAACACTTATAAAATATTTAACAAATAAAATTACATTTCATTTAATGTCGAAACACCCACAATGAATTATTTGCATGTTAACAAAATATTTTAAAATTAAATTTCAATCACCGCTCTAACCCACCACCCCTCCAACGCCGCCACCTTACACTGATTTTATTGATAATTGTATGTAGCAATATATATTTTGAACTCTGTATACAACCCAATTAGAAACAAAAATGCTACCACTCACTCATTCCTTTTAATTCGAACCACTTTCACTTAGAGTATTTTAATTATGTATCTACATAAATATTAACATTATAAATACTTATGGAAATGTATGCGGCTGAATTTAGTAACAAAAAAAAAAACAAAATACCCTTATGTAGATAACTAGCTTTCATTATTTTAATATTTTAATTTTGTATAAAATAATATGATATTTTTTTTAGTTATCTTTGTTTTTCTTAGAAATATCAAGGTGTACTAAATATTTTAAAGTTTCTTTTTTTTAATTACATTTTTAATTTAGGTTACACTTACTGGATTAAACAACGTCTTTGCTTATAATCCAAAAGCTATAGTAGCTTTGTTTTTGTCCAGATCTGTCTACTGTGAAAATTTCATGACGATTGGGTCAGTAGTTTAGAAGCCTATACGGAACAAAGATATATACACTCAATTTTATATATATAGATTGTTGCACAGTGTACAATTCGGCGGCGACCGCAGCTTCAGTTTGCGACCGCACACAAGCACATAATATCTTTGTGTGCGTGATTTCGGGGCTTAGTTATCACTGTTGTAAACCATACACTTAGCTTTTGCAAAGCTGTACTGAAGCTATCTAACCACAAATACAAAGTACCTTCTGCTAAATGGTAACAACACACAGAGACATCCGACAAAAAGCCAAACTTTACCCTGGTAACTGTTAAAAATTAGACAATAACCATGCATTAGAAATATAATTATCCCTACGATTTCTTTTCAAACCACCAATTCAGCGCCAATATAGCTGGTTACTGTCGTACCAGATAGAAAACTACTAAAGGCTTTCATACACGACATATCAACATTTCAACTCACATATATTTCTGCATGTCTGTCAAAATTATTGTTTTACAGAACACTGAAAACAGATCGCGGTGGCTTTATCCACCATCCGTCTGAAACCCCTTTGCTTCTGAATTTAATATAAAGATAAAATTTAAAACGAAATTTGTTCAGGTAGATCGGTTTCGTATAACACGGTATCCTCCCAATAATCTTTTGATATTTATGCATAATGCTATGTGACTGTTGAATTACATTTGGAATGGCAATATTCTCTTATATGAATGGTTTTTTGTAGCTGCATGAGCACTTAAGACGATAATACAAAACAGAAATATTGTTGAAATTAATTTTTTTATTATAATCTGGTAGATAATTTCATGGCATTAACTTTTTAAATATGATCTTCGGAGTTTGTTCTCCACGGCTACGAGTTACATGATCAGTCCATTTTTTGACTACTTTTTCCAATAAATCTGGCCTTAAATATTGGCTTCCACTTCTTCAAGAGTAACGCGATTCTCGGCACAAGCCAACGGCTTAACATAGCCCCATAAAAGGTATTCCAGAGGCGTTAAATCGCACGAACGAGGGATCCAGGCCAGTGAACAGGACCGCTTCTGGTAATAAAGTTCTCCTTAAATTTATTTTGCATAAATAAATCGATTGTTAGGCGCGCTGTATGGCAAGTTGCGCCGTCTTGTTAAAACCAAATATCGTTGATGTTTAGCTGAATCATTTTTGAAAACAAAAAATCAGTCAGCATGGCTCGATAGCGCTCGCCATTTTTGCTTTCGCCTTGCTCGTTTCGAAATAAATAAAGGCCGATGATGCCGCCAGCTTATAAACCGAACCAAACCGTCAATTTTAATAGATGGTGACTCGTCCTTCGCTCCAAGTACGGCAATTTTGCTTATTTTACCAGAAATGAGCGTTATCACTAATGGACGAAGTGCTGAATTTTTTTTTTTTTTTTTTGTAAGTAACCTCAATTTGGAAGCGTTGTTCTAGCGTTAAACGATTCATGATGACTTGCCAAACCTTCCTGAACAGAAATGTCAACACAGTTTTACATCCTCAGTTGTCAAGCCACACCCAGCGGGAAAATGAGGAATTCATTACACAAATAACTAAAAAAAAAAAAATTGTGTATTACTTTCGAAAGAATAATAATGCATTCATTGGAATCGAGAAGGTTATATTATTTGACACAATAATAATGCATTGATTACCACGTATATTCCCATATTTGCAGATCAAGGAATGTATTATTTCTGTTCGTGACAATTATTCGTGTTTTTCTTTTACATATTTCCATAATAATAATTCGATGTTTTTGCTGCCTCTATGTCGCCTACTAATTTTTATTGTAAAGGATGAATTATTTAATTCATTCGCAGCATACGTTAAAATAATTTATTACAATTCAAGGACATGTTCCGTGTTAATAATAATGAAATCTGGAATAAAATATTATACACGATATGTTTTAAATTCTCGATATCTATTGATTACATTTTCCCGCTGGGCAGTTATCGGTATCGATAGTTTTCATGTTGTTAAAAAAAAACACACCCGGTACGATCGTAGAGTAAGATTCTTAAAACATCTAAGAATACTATTTTCCAAAATTTTAAAGAAGCCCTCGGATATTCTAAAGAAGACTTCAGCAAAAAAAGTGTTATTTGTCGTCATGATTAATAGTCCATTATATTAAGAGAAGTCATTAGAAATTTTGGTACCAATATTTTCGTTATATTTTTAAACGGGTTTAAAGATATTTTTTTATTTTTAGTCTTTCAACAACTTTGAAACCCCTTGATATTTCTCATTTCCTGAACAAATTATTTTTTTTTTTTAATTTTTTTTAAAAACTTTTATTTAATTTCGTTAAGTGTTAAAACTTGGCACCAAATCCCGAATACGTATGTATGTATATATTTATAACTTATATTTAACTTTTGAAACACCTCGAAGGAATTAGATAATACAACCTTTAATAAATACTTATGTATGTTACTATATAATATATTCAACAGACTCTTCAAAATAATACCAGAACCACCACAACACTCTTTAACCAGAGATTATATAAAAAATATCTAAACCTTCAACAAATAAAAAAAAGAAAAATCTACAACAAAAATAACAAAATACTGATTTATAATTTTGCTAAACTAATCCATAAACTTTGATAACTTACATTTTGTTCTATTTAATTTTTTACTAAAAGAAAATCTGTTTGGTTATCACTGTCGTGGATTATGATCGTATTGGTACTTCTGAGCCCATTGGACGCTGTATACTTGGCTGTATGGCCACCGGTACCGAATTACGGCATTGGTCTGATATGTTGGCCTCACCCCGACGACCTATTGCACAGTGGCATACTCTGAAAGATCCTGAAGAAACTGATGAAATTCTTAAGAATATGAAGTAAAAAGCTTCAATCTTAACTTAACCCTAATAGCAACAACAGAACAAAACACAAATAGTCATGGGAAATGCAAATAAAAAGTGAAGGAGAAGTTAAGAAGAGAAATTAAAACGATACGAAAATAATTGATTGACATCGTTATTTACAAGCTAAACTAATAATAAAAAAAAGTAAGCTAGAACTTTTGCTTAAGAAAAAAAAAGTTTGTTGTATACAAATTTTAAAAGAAAAATAAAAAAAAACTTACACCCATACATACATACTTACTTTTTTACAATTTAAGGATATCAATCAATTTTTTTCGTTTCGTCTGTCTCGTTCTCGTTTGACTTTTCACAATACAAAATGTTCAATACAACAACAGCAAACTATATAAATCACACATCAAAGCCGTCATTAATAAACAACAACAACAAAATAGTACCAGCATCTTATAGTAGTTATAATATTTAATATTAAAATATACATATTTACATAGTCTATGTTTCTCATACATACGATAACATTTAGCATACAAGATACAAAAGAAGAAAAAAAGTTAAAACCAAGATGGCCACCATTCTCATATTGAAACATTTAAGTAATACATAATTAAAGGAAAAAAATTAACGAAATACAATCAAATATACAAGATAAATACTACTGCATTACAAGGCAAACAACAACAAAAAATAAACTGTAAAATATTTGTACTTATCTAAGAGTTATTAATCAATGAAATAAGTTGAAATATTTTCCAGTCGCGCCGTGAGAATTTACAAGATTCATTTTATTATTTAAAGTTTTTCTTTTGAAAAAAATAGCAAATTTCCAAAGACAATATGTATAATATTTTCAATATAATTTTTATTGAAATATTATTAACAGGTTGTCTTAAACGTAAATTAAAAGTCAAAAATGAAAGTATAAACAGCTTTTCCTTTAAAGATCTCTCTCTTTCTCTATATACATGTATATATATATACATATATATATATATTATAAAACAAAATCCCCAAAAAAAACTATTTTAAATAAATTAAAGTTATTATTAATTATCTATATTGAAAATCAATTTCAAAGTTGTTAAATTTTAGTAAAAAAAAAATAAACAAAACACTTACTTAACCTTTAAACGATCACAAAAAATTACAGAAAAAAACTATATACAAAATGTTGATTATTATTATAATAATTTAAAAATTTTTAAACTAAATATTTGATTTTGTAAATTTCTGATTTTGTTGTTTTTGTAATAATAATATATTTGACAAGCTAAAACTAAAAAAAATGTAAATGTATAGACCTATAATTTTGGTTTAAAAATTCATTTCCTTTTGTATTTCTGTGACCGAAACTTAACTCGATATTTTTAATAGTTGTATGTATGTATGTTGCTGTGTCTAATACAAATACAATATACAGTGAAAAAAAATTCAATAGAAAAAAACATATTCGGTAATAAAAAAAAGTAAAGAAAACATATTTTTCTATATGGGCACCTCTAATAAAGCTATTTTTTAAGATAAATGTTCAAACTTGTTATGGTTGCTTCACCGATATTATTGTCAAATACAATAATAATATGTGTAAGTCAGTCCCCCATAAACAATCAACAACCATATAATAGTTACCTCCGACTATGTTTTGGTTAATAATAACATTAACATGCCTACCGCAGACATTTGTAAACAATCAGACTATTATTTGTGGTGAACATAAAAGTGATACTATCAATCATACCAAGATCGGAAGCTCTCATAATATGGTTGACTGTAACAGTAATTGGTGGAGTGGTGGCTATTTTTCATTTAAAATAAATTTGTTAGCGGAGACCTTATTGAAAAATATGTTTTTTTTTACGAAAAGATAACACCATTGTGCTAAATGAGCAAAATGAGAATTGATATAATTAAAAAAAAACTCAAAAATGGATTTTCAAAATGTAAGTTTTAATCACTCAATTATAATTTTTATTAAGTATATATATTCTTAAAAATCTTCAAGCAGTTATTCAAATTTCAAATTATGTTGAACAAACAAAAAAAATTTACATATTTTCACTTGTATTATTTCTAAAGAATATCTAAAAATCAGCTAGATCCTTGTGTATCACAAGGTGAATCCTTAAAAAGTGCAGCAACATATATTCGTGGCATAAGTGCTATTTCTATTGAATTTTTTCTTAACTGTTAAAATTTTTGTATATTTTATTGCCTATATCATTTTAATAAAAGCCTATTTTTAACTTTTTTTTTAATGTTATTGTTAATGTATTAAAATAATAATACCAAAACTAAAGTAAGAATGATAAGGACATACAAACATATTATAATTAATATATCTTATCCCTTTATCCCCCTTTAATAAAAAATATCAGGAGAACTGTTATGTAAATTATTTAAATTTCTTATATTTTAAAAAAGTATATTCTTAAGACAAATGTAATTTTATCTTATTTATATTTCTATGCAAAAAAAACAAGGAATTTATAGTCGGTCTAGACCGACCATATAATTAATACCCTACAACTGACATTTATTATAAATTTAAATGAATTTAATTAAAAATATACTCCTGAAGTCGTATCTAAAGAAAAAGAAGTACTGCTTACCTGGAAGCCGTTATGTAATGAGGATGTTAGTTTGCGCTCCTGCTAATATATGAATATACATATAAGCTAAGTTTTTAAAAGGTTCATTTCCTGAAGTAATTTCTCAAAAAAAATGGCACTGCATACTTGGGAACAGTTGTATAAGGAGTTATTACCAACATCACTTCCTGAATATTGCTTTTTGCCTGGTTGTTAAATTCTCATCTATCTAAAATTTCAGTTAGGGTTTTGTTTTACAACAGAAGTAGCAAAACTCATGAAATAATACAAATTTTTGCTTATGACTTTTACTGCTTACCCGAAGCAGTTTTGTAAGGGATAGTTTCCGTTAGTTTCGTACAGCCAACAAGCACTGCCTTGGGTCATTATGAAAAATATATATTTCAAACTGATGCCTTTGAATCTTCTAGCGAAATCTTCTAGGTGGTGATAACTAAAAAACATTTGTATAATTAAGAAATTTCGTAATTACTTACCATCTGATTACAGTAGCATTATTCCATGCCTATAAGAACTTAAAATCTTCATTATTTTGACAGTGCAAAAGATCTCCCCTGTCAATTAAAATATTGATTTATTTGCTTTGACTGGTGTTTTCAATCTTTCAACAATGGCAAAAATATCAACTCAATAATTATTTATCGGTAACAAATAAAGCGCCGGTGGTGTTTTTTTTTAACTAAGTCGTTACATTCAAAAAAAATCTTTAATAAATTCTTCTACCTGAGAAGCCGAGGTAAAAAGGGAGATATAAAAAAGCCGTTTTCGGACTTAACCAAATTGCGTTAATATTACACAAACAGGGGCTTAGATTATTTAGTTCTATAAGAGACAGGAATAGAAACTGGTACTTAAAAATCCTGCATTATTAATTCTTAAATCTTAAACTTAAAAATAGTCTGCGTTTAAAAGCTGGACTTTGAATGCAATTTTGACTAACGGACAGACATGTTGGACGGCTAATACTTGCTCCAGAGCAAAATATATGGGTTTGAATTAAAAAAACCTTCAATAGGTAAAAATAAAAAAATGATAATTAAATACCTAAAAGCAAATACCAAAAGTTTAACATATATCATGAGTTTTACTTTCTAACAAGATAAACTAAATAGTAAATATTAATTTATAATAGGTTTCTAATTAAATAAATTTTATGCTTAAATTATAATTTAAATACAGGATCTCAAATTAAATATTTGTAAACATGTTAGATCTCATTTTTTCTTTTTAAGCCAGGTATGAATTTATGTTAAAATTGATTGATGAAAAAAGTAAAGAAAAAAAAATTATTTATAATGTAACTAGAACCTAAAAAGCGATTCAAATTAGTAGACATTGTATTTTTTTAATTTTTTTTATATAACCTGGTTTGAAGTTTTCTTTTTACGGTTTTTATTGAGAACAAAATATAGATTACTCTTTCTATTATTTAATTTTGTAAATTTTATAGATCAACTTCCTGAAAAAAATAGATAATTTTAAATTAATTTTTAAAAAAATATAATTTAAAAAACATATATATACATACTATATACATAAAAAATAATATAAAATTAAAAAATATTTAAAGAAATTATTAAGAACAATAATAGTTATTACTTACTTATTTATATTATATGCATATTATAACAAAAATTAAAAAAAGGATATAAACAATATAATATAAATAATAACTTAACTAGCATACCTATAATAATATAATAAATAAAGAAACAAAATCTATTAAAAATTCTTACAAATCAAATAAAAATATATTATAAATGTGCATAATATTAATTATAATATAAATAATTAATTAGCTACAAAATAAAAAAAAAACCTCATATTTAAAAAGATGATAAAAACATACAAAAAAAATATTTAAATTGAAGAAAACAAATTAACCATTTTTTATTTTAATTTCTCTTTTAATAACAATTTAAAAACAAAAAGAAAACCTTACAAAAAATAATTTTATTATTATGTAGATGTTTTTTGTCCTGTATAAAAATAAATAAAATAAATTTAAGAAAAAAACTATAAAAAGGCCACACAGAAAATGCAACTAATTAAGAAACAAAATATGTAAAATATTAAAAAAAATAATTTGAATTCTTGAAAATGTTTTTTTTTAATTTGTTAAACAAAAACCAAAATTCTATATACATATATAAAAAATGTAATATAATTGTATTTCAAGTATTGCAAAAAAAGGACTTTAAAATTTTAAAAATTAGCTTTTTAAGATAGGTATAACAAAAAAAAATTGAAAATATTAAAGGAAGTCAAAGCAATTTATTACCCAAATTTCCTTAATGATAAAATTTTCTTAAACCTATTACCAGCTGATTTTTGCAATTTTAGAGTCTCTACGAAAAAAAAGAAAGGAAAAAACACACACAATACATACTACATACATACATATTATTAAATACAAAGTTTTACACACATATTAGCATAAATATATTTCCATTTAATCTATAACTAAAATACTTAAGCAAAAAACTAAGTAATACAATGTTGATGATTTAAATTGAATTATATAAGTATACCTACCTATAGAAAGAAAAATTATGATTGAACAAAAATAAATGAACTTATATATAACGAAAAAAATTTATACAAATTGTTTATTTATGCTGTTTTTAATTTTATTGAATCTAGAAATCTATCAAACAAACGAAATTTAAGTTCTCATATCATTTAATCATTTCAAACAAACAAGAAATTACACAAAAATAACGACAACAACAAAAAACTTAAGTACCTCTATATTCTCTCTCTCTCTCTCTCCCTCTCTCTCTCTAACACCTATAGGAAAATTATCAAATAATCATGAAAAATGGGGAACAATTTCCCAAGTTTTCGAAACGTTAAGTTTATATTTACTCGTACAACAACTGACCAAACAAACATTTCATTTATCAAACAAAACACATAACAACAAATTACATAAATTTTAATAAACTTATCTTTTAAATGTAATTATTTTTGTACTATATAATTATAACTTACAATCCACTTTAAATCCATTTTATATTGGTTATACGTGTGGTAAATTATTAGGCGACGACGGCATAAGTAAGAAATTCTAAAATACACAAAAAAATATTGTAGTTGAAATTGGGGTAAAGTTTTAAACCAAAAGGTTATTTGAAGGTTAAATGTTAGAATATAAAGTAAAGTTTAATATTTGTAAGAGGTATTTTTATTTTAAAACTGATCAAATTTAAAAAGTTTTGAAAAATGTATCACATATTCGGCTGTGCTTTTAACAAATTTCATTACTTTAGAAGTAACATTTTTTTAATAAATTTTATTCCATAAGATTTCGATGAAAATATGTATGTTTATTTTTCAATAAAAATTTATTTAATGAATAAATTGGAATGAAAGTGTTTAAGGTTGGATAGGTTATATTGGCATCAGGAATTAAGCATAGTCCAGTAATTTGTTTCCGTTGTGTTACCATACTTAACTCAAAGACGTTCTGTATTTCATGGCCGACAACAGGCTGATTAAATAAAGAAATTAATCCCAATTAATTCAGTATCAGAAAGTTTATCTCTAAAATGGTGTACACACAATCGAACATGAAAAATATTTTTGCTTAAATTTTGATATTGCGGCCGCTCATTTTCGTCAGTTAACATTTAACCAAACAATTTGAGCCTTTAGCCACGAATGACTTTTTTTCTTCGTTATTAAAACTTCTTCAAAGATCTTTGTAAGAGAGTCCTAGCTCTTCTGGACGTGTTTTCCAATAGGTGACGTCAGCTTTATCGCTCGTTGAGTGCTTTTTTAACCATAACGGGAAAGACTTTTCTGGTTTCCTTACAATAAAAGTATGTATTTTTGAAAATAAAAATATTTTAGTTAAAAATATGATTATTAAAAAATTATTTTTATTGAAAATGTTTTGGGTGAAAAAGGAAATAAATACCATTTTAAAAGTGAAACTGTACTGATTCAATATTGACTTTGTCACCAGTACCACTGATCAACTGTAGACCAGACAATGCATTGTGCTGTAGACACTTAGCATGTGCTTGTCATTGAAAATGCACTACAGATCTTAAGAGTATTGACTAAGTAGTTCATGTTGGACCATATGAAGACATTGAAACCAATAGTTTTACTAGATTTTTGCAATAATTATATTAGTGGATAAAGCAACTATTTAAATCCAAATATGTACGTGCATATATTTTGATTAAAAAATACGTTTGATAAATAAAAAGAACTTGTCATTAATTTTAAAAACGAATCTGAATTTTTACTAAAAACTTATGCATCCAGTACCCACTTTGGTGAGAACTTCTCGCTTCGAAAAGATGTGAAACAAAATATTCCATCGTTTCTCGAAAAGTGAGAAAAATGTGTGTCTGTAACTCTAAACTATCAAAAGAGCTTACGTCGTTACGTTATAAATGTCATAATATTCCACTCGAAGCCGATGTGAATTTTGCAGACGTTGAGAACGCCAGTAACACATATCGTTGACGGCGGCCAAAATTATTAAAATTGAAAAATTTTCAATGACAGCGGCGAAAATACAACCGTCAACTATACCAAAAAATGTAAAGTGCGACTTGAATGTTTGTTGATTACAAAATTGCTTTGAAAACATTCGTATATTTTTAAAAATGTTAAAAGCAAAATAATTAAACAATGAAAAAATCAGTCAAAAACAAAAAAATTATATCTTCCATGTTATTATTCATTGCATTTTGCATATTTAAAATATTTTTATAGGGGTAATATATTTTCTCACCCCGTTTTTATGCGTGAGTTTATTTGGCAGTTCAAAGCGGGAACTTTCTCACAAAAATTTTACAGACACACTTTTTCTGTAAATTGGCGAGTAATTTCCTTACGTGGCAGCTATTACTCGCAAAAAATGTTACCGACGCAGTAAAATGAGAAAAACAGTTGTTTGTTTCAATTTATGGCATTTTTGTTTCATTTCTCGCATTTCAATCGAAAAGTTTCTCGAAGCGAGAGTTTTTAGAACATGGGCACTGTTCACTAATTCTAGCCGTCAAAAACTTCTCTGTTTTCTCAAAGACAGGCAAAAGGGTAGACGCTTTGTTCACAGTATCACCAAAAAGACAAAAGTAACGACTTAGAGACACTTGATCCCTGCTTTCCTAGACGGTATGTCATATGTACTTATGTACATAAATAAAATTTTCAATTAAAAATATCGAGACATAACCGCAAAAAAAGCTTAAGCGACAAAATTTTCAATTATCGTAAATGAATTTATTGGCAACACTTGCATCATCTCCTAAAATCTCATGGTCACAGAAGGTACCGTTTCGATTTTATAGCAAAAATAATTTTAGTTTAAGCGCCAATTTTCATACAAAATTTTTATAAAATATAATAAAAAAAACCTTCTCTTGTAAAATTTTGTTTTTGTCGCTTGAGCTTTTTCATAGGCAATTATTTTTTGAAAATTTCAATGAAATTTGTTGTAAGGCCGATGAAAAATATAATATGATTTTGTAGGAATAAAATTCTATTGTTAATAGGTACTCATTCTCTCTTGTTATCAGCTCAAAAATTCTAAAACGTTGATCGGCCCTGCTTTTATTTAGGTTTAACAATATTTCTAACACTCTTATCATTAATATGATAAGAAGAAAAAGATCACTATACATTATAGTTCCATGTTTTTTTTTTTTAATTAAAATTTTAAGCAGCATTTCTAAATCAGTAATTTGTCTCATTACAAAAATTAAAAATGCTAATACGTGTAAAATAAAAAAAAACAATTTCAAACTTTTTTCTTCTTCTTACTTTTAATTCAGTATATTTTCAGTTAGATGGTCTTAAAAACACACAATAAAAAGTTAACGAGTTAAAAACTAGAACGAGAACTATCTGGCTTAATAAAAAAAGGTGAATTTATCCAACTGTATCGAAAAAAATTTTCTTCGGAAAACTTGTTTTTTATATGCAGTTTGACATCTCTCTAACAAACAGAAATGCAAGCTGGTGCATCCGCCTTGAATCAATAATTTTCTTAAAAAAAAATTTTTTTTTTTTGTTTGTTGATTTTGTCATCTAATTCTGTTAAACGCTACTAAATTTTGAAATCTAAAGTTAAATAACCACGTTACTTTATTACTTCTTAATGATTATTCACAAACAATTTACAACATGTTTTTGGACATTTTTGCATTTATTTCTTGCAGAAGATTTTTTTTAAATTTAAATAGTTGTTCCTTATATGGCTAATGAACAAAACTTGAAATAGCTAATGCAACTTTAGTTTATTACAAACGATTGTATCGTTTAAAAAAAACTGCTATGTATCTTTATACTTCTGTATCTTCGGAAAACTAAAAAGGCGCTCAATTTAAAAATAAAATGTATATAGATTTCCGGCCTTCTTAAGGTAAGAAAAAGTACATGTAGCAAAGCAAATATATAGAACACATGCACAAAAGAAAAACTATAACGGCATAGAAAATTTAGTGTATTGTAAGTGTTTTTTTTTATGGTTTAATTTTATACAAATTAAAGGAAGAAAAACGGCAACAGTATTCGTGGATGTTTTTAAAAGGAAAAGAAACAACAGCAACAAATATTCACAATATTATCAAAAATAAAATAACAACAACAAATTTATATACAAAATAGATATTCGTATGAATTCATTTATACATAATCATCAGCACCACATAGTATGAAAACGAAAAGAAGAAAATAATATAACATGTTCTAAAATAAGATAAATAAAATAGAATTGCACCAAGTTTCAAAATAAAAATAATACCGATAAAAAAACATAACCTCTAGGCTTTAGTCAAAAGAAACTAAACTAATCCGAAACTAATCTCAAAAAAAACCAATCTCTAATCCTATTAGGAAAATCAATTTGAAACGTTGAATTAGTTGGTTTATTTTTTTAAGTTTTGTTAATCATTCTTAATATGTTCCATAAAGAAAAATAAACCAATAAAACTTTTATAAATCTTATAACAAAAAAAATGTTTGTAAAATCTGTAATTTTATTGAATTAACTCTTTTACATGGCCCCTTCTTTATCCTCCCTCTTGATTAAGAACTTAATTCAAGTTTAATAAAATAAATATTTAAATGAAAACTTAAAATACGTTTTTTGTTGTTCTTTGTATAAATTTTGCAAAAATATATTTTTTAAGTACCTATAGAAACAAAAAAAAAATCCAAATCCCCGTATATTCATTATATTAAATTATTTATTATTAATTGATAAAGAAAAAAATAAAATAAAAACGAAAAACTGTTAAATGTTAAAAAAAAATTAACAAAAAAATATATTATTCATATTTCTTAAATATAAAAAAAAATAAGAAAACTAAATAAATTGATTAATAAAGAAAAAATATATTAATATGTAACCAAATAAATTCAGAACAACAAACAATTTATTTAAATGATTTAAAATAAATTTAAGTAAATTGATTAAATTGAAAACAAAAAATTATATGAGAACTTAAAAAATAACAACAATAAAACAAGAAGAAAAATAAGAAACCAACAGACATCTGTAGTTAAATGAAATACAAAATTTATATAAGTTTAAATAAAAATATGTTTGAAACTAAATATTTCTGAAAAAAAAAACAAAAATATTGTATTTTACAAGGCAATACTAAAATAAAGGTAAGTTATTATTAATGTTAAAGCAGTTTTATTTATTTGCATTGATTTTTTCCAAATTTTTTTATATATTTTCCTTGTGTACCATAAAAAAACAAAACTGAAGTAAATGGCAATTGAATTTGACAGCTGTTTTAAAAGATAATTGCTCAGCATTAAGTGTGTTCACTTACCGCTGAGCAATTTATTATTTTTTTATTGACAAGTGCGACATTTAAATAATAAAATATACATTTTAAGAAGCATAAATTGTGTTAAAAAGAATTATGGGTCAATAACGAATGGCAACTAAATGTTAAAGTATAAAAAATTGTTTTCTTATTTTATATTTGAACATCAGCGTTGTCTGATTTCGCTGCTAGCAACAGAACAGAAGTTCAGTTGCTATTCGACTCATAAAAAATAAAATGGTTGAGGCTGTGGAACCATATTTATTGTTGGAGAAAGAAAGTTTTGAAAGTGTGAAAAGCAAACTATTCCGGTATCACAGCAGCCCGATGAAATTGTCAGAGGCAGTGTAAGTATGAGTTTTTGGTTAGGAAGTTTTATTTATACTTTGGCTTTGATGACAACTATTGATTTAATTCACAATAAAGACTCTGCCTTTCCATTAATTCCAAAAAAAAAGTCGATTTGTGTATTTGTTTTATTTTATTTATTTTTTTTATACCCTTCACCGAAGGAAGGTAAAAGGGTTTATATAACTTTGTCATTCCGTTTGTAATTTCTACAATATTGATCTAAGACCATATAAAGTATATATATTCTGGCTTCTTATGAGAAGGGAAGTTCAAATCCGGTTGTCCGTCTGTCCGTCCGTTGAAATGGGTTTTCCGAAGACCCCAGATATGATGGAGGCTAGGTTTTTATACATTTATGTCACATATAGTCCGGAATTGTTTGCTATTGAAATTCAGGAAGATCGGTCCATAAATGGCTGAGATATGAGCAAAAAACCACGACTACCTGTAATTTTTCCCATAAATCCCATGTTGTTGTTGTTTTTTAAATTCTTTTTTCTGTTGCTTGCCAATACACAAACTCTTTAAAAAAATGGGATGGATCGGAGAAGTGGGTGTGGCACTTCCCATACAAAGACGTTATACATTTCTGTATATCTGGAGAACGAAACGAGCTAAAGTCCCCAAATTAGGTACAAACATATCGGTTATCAATACACAGTATCCCACAAAATATGGGCGCGATTGGAAAAGTGGGCGTGGTACCTCCCGTACAAAGACATTATTGAAAATACTCAAAATTTTAAATTTTAGGGCTCTAGTATGACATATGAACACGTTTTATATACCAAAATTTCAGAAATTTTTAGCAGCATATATTTCCCGAAAACCCTGAAACTTTTCTCCCAAAAATGGAAGAGTAATGCCCAAAAAAATTTTTAAACATACCCATTTTCGGCAACAATAGATCTTCCCGAGTCCAAGTTTTATAATCTAAGTAAATGGTGTTATCTTCCTAAAGACGTGGGTATATACATCTGCCAAATCGGTTAAGAAATGGTTAAGTTATTAGCAAAATACTCCAAAAATGGGCTAAAAAGCATCAAAATTTTTATAAAAACTAAATTTTTAGAGCTGTTACATGACCTAAGGATACGTCTTATATATAGTAGAACATATTTGCTGGAAAACTCGGAAAAATCGGTTCAGATACAAAAAAGTTATTACCAAAATATAATTTTTTTTAAGAAAAATACCTCTTTTCGGGAACCGTAGATCTTTCCGAGTCCAAGTTTTATTATTAAAGTAAATGGTAAATTTCTTCCTAAAGACGTAGGTGTATAAATCTATAAAATCGATTGGAAAATGCCCGAGTTATGACCAAATTACTGAAATACCAATATTTACTTTTTTTTATATAATTAAGTTGTTTTATTTTATATGTAAATATTATCAGCCGTATTCATAACGAAAATTTGGCATGAAGTTAGCACAAAGTTTATTCATAATACACTTACCAAACTCTGGCTAACGATTTGCTAAACTCTTGTCAACAAGCTGCCAAACGTTTGGCAACTTGTGGTAAACAGCTGTTTTATGTTGAATAATTTTGTTTGTTTTTTTTTAATACACTGTTTTTTTTTAGTTTATAGTCCTTTTTTAAATATATTTTTATTTAAAAACATTTAAAATTTTTATATAAAGAGGGAAAATAAAATAAAAATGAAATGACAAAACCAGCGATGATTAATGCAAAACGTATTGCATTTTTGAGTATTATAATGTGGCATCATTAATATGCAGACGGATAAAATTTGCAGACGGATAAAATTTGTTATTAATAAACTCTGTGCTAACAAGCTGCTAAGCTTAATCGGCATTCTAGTTAGCAGCTCGTTGTACGTAGTGTACAAACTGTGGCTAACTTTTTGTTATGACTACGGCTGTATATATGTGTAGATTATTCTTATCGCACCATGGTGAAGGGTATATAAGATTCGGCATAGCCGAATATAGCACTCTTACTTGTTTTATTTTGTTTTCATATGTACATAAATGTGTTCTATATGACTTACATTGCGCGCCAATCTTGAAAAGCTTAAAGCAAAAATAAACACAAAACAAAACAAAAATGTAATTCTGGCGGCTGCCGGCTAATCGGATTATTTCTGACAAAAAAAAAATAAACGATAACATTGGATTCTATAGCACCTAATTCTGATTTGAACATAATACGATTTCTGTAACACCAACAACATTTTATTGTCGATTTCAATTCTGATTCTGACAGCAATCGGATTCCAAAGCAACCCTGATTGCTATATACATGTGTATTTATTGAAGTGAATGTCAAACTTATTTTAGCTTTAATGTAGACAGCACATTTTTGTACATATTTATATGCGGCAATATACATATCGTTATCTAAAACGCCAAAAGCCCTAACTAATCGAACATTAAATTCGACTATTTCATTGATTCTGATGTTTTCCATTAAACAAATGTTAACACAAATTCTAATGTATTCCATTAACACAAATTTTGGAATATTTCAACCAAAATTAGCGATTTTATTAGTTAAAATCCAACGGCGGTATTTACAAAAGATTGTATGATAAACGCTTAATGACCTTACAAACAGGTTGCATAATATGCAACAATTTTAACAACAGCTGTTAGTTTTTTTAAGAAAACAAGGAGGAAATTTAATTACAAACAGTTTAAGGCGATTTATCAATTTATTATTTGCTTCTCCTACAAAAAAGTTGGTTCCCTAGGTTCACTAATATTTACTTTCACATGAATAAAAAAAATTCAAAATCGGAGAACATAAAAAAAATGGTTTTGGCCGCCTTCTCAAAATATGAACCAGTGTGCGGCGTCAACGCCTTGCAATTCAAAAATCCGATTTTGGCAGCGCGTTTAATATTAAACTTGTTCGCTATTAGTCAATAATTAATGGCAATTTTGCTATTTTTTGGTTATTCTAGCGGTTTTTATATCCATTTAAATTTATATTATGTAGGTTTTATTTACATTAAATTTTGAACAGGGTAACATTGCTAATCGTTTTGACATTTAGTGGCATGCAAGTGCCAAATTTCCACTCGCATGCAATTTTTGCTGCCACTGGAGCTGCCATTGCGAAAAATGTGAGTGTATTAGTAAAAAATCGTGAGTGTATTTCGAACTGGCAGTGGCATGTGTAAATGCTAAGTAAACAAAAAAGTTAATACTACTGCTCGTGACATAACGTTGACGCTCTTTTTTGTACAATGTTCACACGTGTTTCGCTCTCCCATTCCTGTTTCGCAACCCAAACATGATTGAAACAACATTTTTTGCCATACAAAATTTTGAAAGCGAAACCGGACTTTTCATGCTGCGAAACAGGAACAATTTACTATCATCTCGTTAGTTTATCTGAACTAGCTCTCAAAAAAATCAAAACAAAGAAAAAAACATAATAAAAATTCATGCTAAATAAAATAAAGTGATAATTATTAACTAAATATATTGTTAAGAAATTAGATTTGTCTAAGAATTATTTATGGTTTTAGTTATAAGTTATCTTGTAAATTATAATTTTACGTCATATTAGTTCCAATTCTTATGACCGCCACTGTACTGAATTTTCTAGCAATTGTAATTGTAGACTTTAGATTTAGATGTATAACAGTTATTTTAAAATAATTCAAGCACAACATTCTAGAATCTACTAGATGGTTCTTGAATCAAGTAGGAATAGCTTTGAATTCATAAAAGCTTAGTTTTTTTTTTTTTGAAAGGGTTCAGATCGCTACTTACAATAGTGGTTAAGTTTAGTGAATTTCAATAAAGTTTGTTAAGTTGAATTCGTGTGTATTTATTTTGATTTTCAATTAAAAGAACTCAAAGGTTTATTAAAAAGGGAATAAACCTTAACGCGTTTTATTAAGTAAAAACGTAACAATATTAATAAAATTATATTTACTTACATTTTAATCTACTTTAAATAAAATCACACTAACAACACAAAAAAAATGTCAAAATGAAACAAGAATGAATCGTACGAACAGCATGTTTGGCAATCTTGTTTCAGAGAGCGACACAAGTGGTTTATATCGTCGTATGAACAAAGCATTAGGTATAGCATATCAGCGTAAAAGCTAAGCGGGAAAAAATGTTCCGCCCTCCGCTGTTGTTTAGGTACAGCTGGAAGACTATAAATCACTGTACGTAATTATGTACTATATTTATTTTTTATTTTTATTTGCATCATTTTTTGTTGTAATAATTAATAAAAACATTTTGAACTCCATTTGTAAAATTTTGAAATGCAGTTGTATAATTTAAAAATACATTGCGACAATTTTAGAGCACATATACAAAATTTTAAACTGCATTTGAAAATTTGAAATTTTATTCGAAAAATTTTAAAATATATTTGGACAAATTTAAACAATTTCAAAATACAATTAGAAAACTTAAAAATATATTTGGAAATTTTTAAAATTCATGTGGGTTCCAAAACTGGGACCCCTAAATATTTTCTTCAATCCCGAATCGCGATTCAGAAAAACTAATCACAATTGGAATTTCTATAAAATACCCTGGCCAAGTATTTGCTTGGTTTAACTGGTATCGGTTGCCAACCTTGAAAAAAACAATTTTAAGAAATCAATCACAATTAGTGATTGTTTTTTTATATTTTACTGTGAATAGTGTTTTTAACAAAAAATTTACATCATGGTATTTCTCTTTTTTGTTTTGAACACATTTTCTATTTCATGACAAAGAATCCAACAAATTTAATACATTTTACAAAAAATAATATTAGCATTTAATTCAAATTAAAGATATATGCCAGCAAGAAAAAAAACTGGAGGACTCAGAAGTCCCATGTCCGATGACAACGACAAGGATTCCGAGGCATACATATTGAAAAGAAAAAGAAACAATGATGTAAGTAAATTTTTTATAAACAAAAATTATTACCTTTTTAAAAATATTTGTATGCCATTCACCACAGATGGAAAGGGTATATGTATAAAAAATTTGTTTTTAAATAACTTGTCTCTATCAATAGGCTGTGAAAAAAACCAGAGAAAAATCCAAACAAACAGCTCAAGTTCGTAAAGAAAACGTTGATAAACTTCGTATTCTTAATAAGCAAATGGAAGCCAAAATTGAAACCGTGAAAAGTCATGTGGAAGATTTGAAAAATTTACTTCTACACAAGGTAGACTCTGAAAAACATGATGAGGTAATTCAAAAAATACTTGAGGAATCCGATGAAGAAGATCAATAGTATGAATTGGGACAAAAGTTTTGCCATGTTAAGGGACTTTTTTGTATTGGGTTCGTTGTGAAATTGCAGTTCTGAGTGGACACAAAGAAGAAAGAATTAAAAAATTGGACAGGAACAATTTAAAATTATTTAAAATAATTCTTATAAACTTGTTTACCTTAATAATAAAAATGTATGTTTATTTTAAGTACATTGGTATGCATTTTGTGTGATTTAACATAATGATTTGCTAAATTTATAATTCTTCATAAGGGCATACATATATAGGTACTGAATTAAAAGAGAAATGCATATCCTTCATATACTTCAACAAAGCTATAACTCAAAAAATGAAATTTTGGAGTTAGTTCGCTATGTTTTTCTTCATATTAAGGTGATTCACGTCACCAGTTGCACCCTTACGAAAAAGCAGAAGTGAAAAAGCATAACAACAAACAGGCAATTATTTGTGTACAACATGTTACGTGATTTACCTTATTGTGTAAAAAATTCATATTATATTATTCTTTTCCCTTTTGAAGAGAATGTGTCTTTAATTTTTCTTAGTGGTTAATGCAAATTAAATATTTTAAATCGCTTATCTCAAAATTGATTTTTTGAGTTTGAGGTTACTGAAGTAAATGAGCGATAAGAAAGTTAATTAAGTAATAAGTAACACTTACAAATGTAAATATTTTTATAGATTAACATAATAAATCATCTTATTATACGAAAGCTAATGGTGTTTTCTTTTCTCCAAAAAAGTGTGACATTTTATTTAAATAAATGCAGTTTGGTGTTTTTTTTTCATAAAACTGTTTTGCTCCCTAAAAGGGTGGAAAGTTGGATTTTTAAAAAAAATAATCCATACTACTGGCATATGGCGTTGCACTTTACGACCTGTATAAATCGACAGTGTTGATTTTGTCCTATAAACAGGTGAATTCTGTATAAATACATACTTATGTATATAGGGATATTTTTTATTAGCTCTATGAAAAACAAAGCTACCCGAAAATTGCAAAATTTAGGAACAGTTTGCTAAAATAGCGAATATTTTCAACAAGCCATAAAATTAATCAAAAGTCCGTAAAACTATAGGGAGTGGAAGAAATTCGGTAAAATTTGCTAAATTGGCGAAACTTACAAAAACTTGCTAACAGCGGCATGATAACAAAGTCTAATATTTATTAAAAATCGTTAAAGCTATAAAGAATCAGAAAACTGTGATTTTTATCTATACACAAATTTGCGATAAAAAATGTCAAAACTAGGTACTTTCTGCTTATCGGGAATAAAACATGAATTTATCCATGCATTTTCATGAAGTAAAATTTAGTTTATTTTTAAAAGATGCAACTTTACGATAAGGTAATAACACTGAAATATTTTGTGATTTAAATTTTTTATAAAGTTTTTGAGTTCAAAAGTTTTATAATTAAACAACAGCCCCAAAACTAATGGCTAAATAAAAAAAAATTATATTTGTACGACTTAAATCTGGCTTAATTTAAATTTTTTTTGACGGATTGCATAACAAAATCGAGTATGTCGTTCCAAAGTTACGACAAGATGTCTGGGGCAGCTTTTTCAAAAATCTCAAATTTTAGAAAAAAAAATTATAAAAAAACCTTAACATAGAGTTTGAAATAATGATGATTTTTGCAGTTGGGTGACTATATCGGATCAAAAAAATACAATGTTTATTCAGGCAATTTTTGCTGGTTGCATAGTGTAATCTATACTAATATATGTACATAATAAAGAGTTAATGTATGTATATTTGCTTGTAGGAGGTAATCTCCGTAACCGCTGAACTGATCATGATGTAACTTTAACAGTATATTTCTGTTGGTCTAGGAGTTGCTATAGTATATATGTATATATTTTTTTCAAAGTAACAAAATCTGGGTGGGGCATTGGAAAAGTTGACGTGGCGCAAAATAGATTTCTTTATATCTGGAGAATGGTAGGATAAAAATTGTCTAAGCTCGGTGCAGTGGGTTTGAAGAAATGGGCGTGGCACCTTCCATACAAAGACAAATAGCTGTGGGCGGGATTAGATAAGAGGGTGTGCCACACAAGAGAACTGTTAGTGTAAAATTGTCCAAATAATTGAGTTAAAATATAAAATTTTTAAAAAGTTTCTTTTTATCTTTAATTATTATTATTTATTTTAAATTTTAATGTTAGTTCGAATGTGAATTCTAAGTCAATTTACAATTTATAAATAGTTTAATAGTCTTATTCCTTCAATATTTTACACGAATTATTTCTATGCACTATCAGAATTTTTGTTTGTATATTTCTGTTACGAAGTTTACTTTAGCTATCCTTTGGCTAGCAATGAAGTAAGTTGTACAGAAAATTATACAACTATTAGATACAGTGTTTAAAAAACTGCAATAACTTTCATTTCTTTTGATTTGACTTCTGCTTGTGCCTCTGAAATCAACAACAGTTACAGTCAAAGCAAAATCACAAAACGAAAAACAAACAGTTGAACGAAACTTTTGCCAGCAGTTTTTTTAAAAATTGTGATTTTGATTTTCTTTTCTTTTGAACAGTTTCGCAATTGAAAGTAAAATCAATCTCTTTGCTTTTGTAAGTCGCAAACAGTCGCAGAAGCAAAAAGTTCATTGTATTTGCAAATTATAAGTCCCAATCAGGGTTGTCAGATTGATTTTGAACTTTTTCGCCAAATTCAATGTTAAAAATCGCCATAGCATTTATTTTTTAGTTTTTGACAAAAATATTTGTATTTTTAGAATAATTAAAAATATTTTTTTATAAATTCCAAAAAAAAAATTTGTTCCGTATCGCTAAAATCCGCTTCATTGAATGTAATTAAATAGGACTGAACTTTACATGTATATAAATTTACATAAGCCGTTGTAAAACGTTTACTTTTTATATGTAATGCTGAATTTATCGAATTTGTTATTATTATTACCAACACCATCTGGCACCCCTGTGTGTGAGTAAGTATAACAGAATATTTTTCTGTTAAAAATGTACGAAACTAAAAGACTGCCTGCTTTTAAGACTGCGACTTCTGACAACTTTCAAAAGCAAAGACACTGCTTGTGATTTTGATTTTTTTTAACTTATCAAAAGCAGAAGAAAACTTAGCACACGACTGCCGACTGTTTTCATAAGTTTTAACAGAATCGATGTTTGATTTTAAAAAAGCAGGGAAAAGTAAAAGCATTAAAAAGTTAAAATTTTGCGACTTTTCGACTTTTAACTTAAGTTTTTTAAACACTGATTAGATACCAGCAGAATGTAACTGGTTAGAGATAAAAAAATGTTAAAAATTATTTATTTCTATAATTTTTTAAAATTACAAGACGAATTCATCACAGATAATCTCGCTACTACAAAAAGGAAAACTTCTACAAAAACCACAAGCAATTGTTTTTTTTTTTTTTAATTATTGTACAATGTCAGAAACAGAAGCGCAGATAATAAACGAAATGCTGACATTGAACAATTATAAAGCTAAAAAAAAGTAATAAGCAGAACTGTTAAAATCACCTGTAATGAATTCGCCTTAAAATGTTCCTTTGTATATAATCAAAAAACAAAGTAAAAATATTTATCTAATTATTGTAAAAAATAGCTCAAAAATATTTAAAAACCTTTGTTTATTTTTAAATATTTTAATCTTAATATTTATGGATAAAGTAGTACGTACCTTTTTGCACCAAGTGTAAATAGAATAACAATTTTATTTATTATTTTTTTTATTCATAAATTGATTATTTAGTAAGCTATTACTTTCCGTTTTCCGATACATAAAGCTTTATCGAACTTATTTTTGCGTTATAAGCGAAACACTCGTTACGGTTAAAATTATTTTTTGAATTTCAATAAAATTTATGTTTTCACAAAATAAAAAAAATAAGAACCAGTTGACCTGACCTTTAGCGTCAAATGGAACTACGTTATAACTGGGAGAGCTACTCTCTTTTACGAAGCGAATGATAATGGTACCAAATCTAGTGATTGGTATTCTTTAATGCGTTTGCGCATTTGTCTTTCGCATCTTTTCATTTTTTCACAATTTTTTACTTTATTTATATTATCAAATTTAAATTTTTTTTTACATATTTTGAAATTTCATTGCTGGCAATTTGCGCGATCTTGCTGGTAGAATTGCTTAGTTTTCAAAAAATTTTGCGAAATTGATAGATAGCACCAAATTGGCATTTTGCTTTCGTGTTGAAATTGAATTCGCATCGCAATAGAATGTAGCAACGATTTAGCGCAGATACAATTTATATCATCGGTACCGTAACAAAACATTAAAAAAAAGAATTTGAACGTAACCATAAGTTTTTCTTAATTTTCGTGTTAGTAGCCTTCATTTTGTAATTTTATATTTTATTTATTGCCTCATAATTTTTATTAAACTTAAGCCACTATTTAACAAATTTCGATAATTTGACTTAATATTATTAAAATTGCTCTGCTTTTAGTTCTGTAGAAACAAAACATTTTTTTATTGTTTTCGTATTTTACATTTACACATTTGTTTAATCAACATGAAAGCACAATTTAAATTTTTTATTTAGATTTAATTAAGTTATTGCTCTGCAATTTTTTTTTCGAAATTTATACATTTGATATTTGTTTTTTATTAACTTAATATTAACGCCTTATTAAAAACCGCCAACAAATAAATTACACTACTGAAAGCTATTACTTCCAGAATTCTACCAACGATCAGCCATGTTTAAATCATGGCGGTTTTAAACGACCAAAATTTAGACACACAATGATTAGCCAGAAAACTGATAACGGTAAAAAATAAATTCTTTTAACTCAAATAACTTTGTTAAATTTACATGCTCATCCGAAATATATGCATCATTTTGAAGAGAATTTTGTAACGGGCATTTTGATAGTATTTTTTAATCACAACACTTATTTTACTCAAATTATAATTCAGTTAAATAGTCTTTCTAAATGAACAAATAAATGTAGCATTAAAGCCGCGGAAATAGGCGTTTCGACACCTAACAATGGCGCTGTTTACTTTTAAGATACAAACAGTGATGTTAACCGTACAGTAATTATCTTTTTTACGGTAATTTAAAGAGATATTGGTTTTTGGTATACAAACGTATACTTACATATGGAGGGGCTTTAAACCCAACGGATTTAAGTGCCTTTTTAAAAAAATTTAAATTAAGGGCTCATATACCCCGTGGTATTTAAATGACAACTACTATAATTGGTTGCAATGTCTCACTACATGATGAGAATTCCACATTGACCTCTTGTGTTCTGAACTTCACCTACTAATTCCATATGTAATCTAAATTTTAAAACGAAGCACTTAAACCACTTGTGCTTTAAGCCTTTCATATGTATGTAGGTTTAATAATTTTACCGTTTAATGGCTAATAAATCAGTGAGTGTTTAAACGCTGGTTAAGTTGAACTAAACTTAAATTTATATGTTGTTAAAATTCAACAGTTGTAAATCAGTGTCCCATATATTATATGTAGTTTAAAAAGTAACATGTGGCAGCACTACGATAAATGTTGACAAATTCATATGGTTTATATTGGTAGTTTAAACCATAGTGATTTATAGATTTGTTGGCTTACTTGAGGGTTACACGATCAAGTTTTGTCTATCAAGTTTTAATACACTCACACTTTTTTTACCAATACACTCATACTTTTAAAAATTGAATCGAACTTGCCTTTAAAATTCTCTCTTAGTGAGTGTATCAATTTATGTTCAAGAAAACAGCTGATTACAAGTTTGGTGTGAAAATTTATCGTTTGTCTTTATAAATTGTTGTCTTGATGACATCTTGAAAGTAAATTGCTTCAAAATTGCGTGCAGCCTACGTCACAGCTTCCAATTTTTGGAAATTTTGACAAACTGTATATGTAAAAGACTATCAAGAACAACTTGATCGTGTGGCTGCAGTATTAAACACATTTTAAATCAAAAAAGAGAGTTTAACTTGCTATGATTTATTAGGCCTTAGAGGTTTAAAAATAAATATATGTTATACCAAAAATTGAGAATATTGTGTTTCTGCAAATGTTTTAATATAAACAATGAAATTAATCATTGTATATTATTAATTATATTTTATGCTTTTTGCTTGTTCAACAAATTTTTAAACATATACAATTGCCGAAATGTGATGAATTTAACTATAGTTTTCGGATTACTTTAAGTACGGATCAGGGATTTAATATGGCTAAAGTTAAGTATTTAGCATTTGGATAATCCATACTTGAATCGAGCATTCTGTACATGATTTAAGAAAATCCGTATTCACCGTACTATTAACACCGCTTTTGCTTGATTAAGGTTCTGATGGATATTAATTATTCTTTTGCGTGTAACAATACAAAAATGATTAGACAATTTTTATGTTTGCCACTTCATATGTATGTATTTACATCTACTTATTTTTAATGTATATAACTAACGGCCGATTTCACCAAGTTTAGTTACTTGTTAACTTTCAGATATAACTGTCAAAAACATTTTGTTAACTGGAAGTTAAAGCAACAGTTAATTTTAATTAAACTCGGTAAAATTGGCCTTAAAAATTTAATAAACAAAATATTATTTGATTTTCTTAATGTTTATAACATAAATATCGCACCGGTACCGCAATTCTTTAACTTTTCGAATTTAACTACCGATATCGTTAAGTAACGATAAATCTCGGTATCTTAAGCGAACTTATTATTCTCTATTTTTAAAAAGCAAATATTTTCGCTCAGAAATATTAACGGCAAATATCGGGAGCTAGGCCTGGGGACGAATTACCCACAGTAGACCAAGAGTCTCTCAGGAAGTTGAAGTTGATGAGTGGGGTTGCGATATTTGGGTTGGGGTCTATCAGTTTTAGGTTTCACAAAAATGATGGACCCTAAGAGGCTGAATGTGGTGCAGATAAACCTGCATCACTGTGAAGCAGCCTCAACCGAATTAGTAACCCATGTAACATTGACGAACTATAGAGACTTAGTAGATGATTGGAGGGTGGCTTTGGAATTTTCCTTCTCTGACCATGGTCGTATATCCTTTAATCTAAAATTCGAAAAGTCAAAAAGGCGTCCTTATAGGAATCCAAGGAGGACGAACTGGGATTCCTTTTCGGGATTGGTGAATAGTAACCTTAAAGTTACACACGATTGGGGGTCGACTTCGGCCGGTGTGGAGCACCTGGTGGGTACCTTTACGGAGGTGTTGACCAGTAGCTATGAGCGATCTTGTCCGCTGAATTTTCCGGGTAGGCGCTCGCAACCGAGATGGTGGACAGGTGAGTTGAGGACTCAAAGGACCACTGTCAGAAGGTTATTCAATAGAGCGAAGCATACGCGTAGGGATGAGGACTGGAGTAACTTTAGGATAAGTTATAATAGGTATAAGGGAGATATTAGAAGGGCTAAAAGGGACTCGTGGATCAAATTTAGCGAGTCAGTGGAATCTGTAAATGAGATGTCCAGGTTCAGAAGGATTTTATCCAAGGACCCTGTGGTCCCGGGATTTATTCAGAGACCGGACGACTCATGGACGGAATCTAGCTCAGAATCTCTCTGTTTGCTTATGGAGACTCACTTCCCGGGTTGTGTGGATCCTGGGACGGGGGAACAGGTGGGGTGTGGTAACCCTTTTCTGGATCGGGCTCGGGAGATGAGATAAGGGAGGCGATGGGGGATATCATCACCTTGGATAAGGTTACATGGGCGGTTAATACTTTTGGGTCTTACAAATCGGCAGGACCAGATGGTATATTTCCGGCTATGCTACAGAATATCCAGGAATCATCACTCCTATTGCTGGTGGAACTATTTAGGGTATGTCTGCTTAATGGCTACATTCCTAGAGGGTGGAGAGAGGTCAGGGTTATTTTCATACCTAAGGCAGGTAGAACCGGTCACTCTAAACCCAAGGATTTTAGACCTATCAGCCTATCGTCTTTTCTTGTGAAGACATTAGAAAGACTGATTGATCTGCATCTGAGGACGAAGATTGACGCCGGCATCATCAGCGGCGCTCAGCATGCCTTTCTTAAGGGTAGGTCTGTTGAGAGTGCGCTTCATGATGTGGTGGGTTATATAGAACGGGGATTGCGATACAAGGAATACACCTTGGCGGCATTCCTGGATATAGAGGGGGCCTTTAATAATGTGAAAATAGAGGCTATAAGGCAGGCACTGAGTGATTTAGGGGTTTCGTTATTCTTGGTCGAATGGATAACTCTGATGCTTAGCAGTAGAGTTATTCACTCGGACTGGGGAAACGAGCGCTTAAGGAAACTCGTGACTAGGGGGACCCCACAAGGGGGAGTTCTCTCTCCCTTATTGTGGCTCTTGGTTGTCAATGTCGTTCTGGGACGTTTTGACAGTATAGGTCAGAAGGTCGTCGCCTACGCGGATGATGTAGTTATATTGGTATCGGGCAAGTTTCTGCCGACAATTAGCGATGTCATGCAAGGGGCGCTGGGCGAACTGGCAGCATGGGCGACTGATAAGGGCTTGGGAGTTAATCCGGAGAAGACAGAATTAGTTCTTTTCACTAGGAGGTACAAGGTGGAGAATTTTAGGCTGCCGGTACTAGGGGGAGTAGAGCTTAGGCTATCTGATAGTGCTAAGTATCTAGGAGTTTTTCTGGACAGTAAGCTGTCCTGGAAGAGGAATACTCAGGAGAGGCTAAAGAGGGGTCTCAATGCTTTCTATGCTTGCAGATCGTCGATAGGTAGGAGTTGGGGACTCCGGCCGTCAGTTGTGGGATGGCTGTACACTTCGGTGGTTAGACCCATTCTTACGTATGGATGCTGTGTTTGGTGGGAGGCATTGAAACTAGCTAGTCGGAGGGACCTTCTGTCTAAGGCTCAGAGGTGTGCTTCGATCGGCATGACAGGTGCCTTGAGAAGTACGCCTCAGGCGGCTCTGGATGTTATTCTTCATCTTCTGCCTATAGAGCAGTATGTGTGGGAAATGGCAGCAAGGAGCATTCTTAGGCTGAGGGAGCTAGGACTGTTAGGAAATTTCACGGAGGGTCACTCGCGGATCTTGAGTGAAATTGGTACTAGTGGCTATCACCTAGGCTCGCCCGGCTCTACGGATTATTTGGTCACTAGGGTCGATTTTGGGCGTTTGCCAGAGGTGATATTGCCTTCTAGGGAGAGCTGGTCAGGGCAGGGCAGATTGTATAGTGGATTTGCTATTTTCACTGATGGCTCGAAGATGAAGGGCACGGGTGCGGGGGTCTACATTGAGGATCTGGACATCAGAAGGTCATATAGACTTCCCGACGACTGCAGTGTATTTCAGGCGGAGGTTCTGGGGGTTCTCAGAGCCGTAGAATTGGTAGGAGCTAACATTGCCAAGGGCTCGGAGGTCACCATATATGTGGACAGCCAGGCGGCTCTTAGGGCCTTAATGGGCTGTTATGTGAACTCCAGGCTAGTGGACGATTGCAGGAGGGCTCTAGGAGTAATCTTAGGGAATTATGTTGTGAGGCTCTGCTGGGTACCAGGTCACTGCAACATCACCGGCAATGAGATAGCTGATGAGTTGGCAAGACTGGGCTCGGAAATGGAAGATCCTGACAGTTTGCAAGTGGTCAGGCCTCCAATGGGCTTCTACTTTGGGAGAATTAGGGAATGGATTCTGAACAGGACTAATCGGGCTTGGCGGGGCCGAACGGACTGCCGAGTATCGCGCACTCTGTGGCCGATGCTTAGTAGGTCAAATTCGGACGCGCTGCTGGGTAAGAGTAGGGCCTGCGTCAGGACCATGATAGGTATTATCACGGGCCACTGTATGATAGGCAGAATGGCGGTGAGAATGGGGTCTGGCTTATCGGATATATGTAGGCTGTGTGAGGACCCAGAGGAGCTGGAGACAGTTGAGCACTTTCTGTGCCACTGTCCCAGGCTACAGAACAGCAGGCTGAGGTGGCTAGGTAGCAGATTCCTGCACGAATTAGTAGATGTCTCGGGCTGCGGGCTCGAGAATCTGATGGGATTCGTAATGGGAATGACCTGGCTGCGCGGCAGGAGGCTGGGAAACATGTAGGGCAGTTTTTCCTGTTTGGTAGGGTTGTGTTTTGCTTGTTCTGTCCGATTTCTTATCTTCCACTATCTTCCTTCCCTGTGCTTTCACCATTTACTTCTACTACTCTGTCACACTAGACATCTTTCTCTTCTTTCTTCCTTTGTTTCACTAATTAAAGGCATCACAATGGACCATATTGGTCTCTGGGTGAGGGTGTGAAGTTTGCTTCACACCAGCCTTTCTAACCTAACCTAACCTATCGGTTAAAATGTAAAAACCTCAAAGTTTAAACTTTTTTAAATATAAAATAAATTTGAGTGTAATTTTTTTTTTAATAAAACATGAATGAGATCGAGAAAATACTGATTATATTTTCTTACAAATATGTAAGTTTCAAATCATTTTATACATAGGGAAAAAGTTCGAGGTGCCCGCGCCACTCTAGCACAACATTTTGCTTTTATTTTTTATACTCACACTACTGCAAGTGGAGAGGATATTGTGTGTTTATGCAAATATATGCAACACATTTCAATATATGTTTTAGATCCACCTCTTAGTATACCTATTGTATAAGAATCAATTTCAGAATTTATCTAACGTCGTTCGTCTTTCCTTCCGGCTGGCTGGTTGTCTGTCCAATTTAACCTTGTGCGCAAAGTTCAGGTTGCAATTTTGGATATAATTTGATCAAATTTGACACATATGTGTTCATTATCGCAAAGTTGAAGCCTATTCAAAGTGGTGAAGAGCGGTTCTTAATTTTGTACAGCGCACATGCAAACTCCTTTTTGGAATTGAGTTTTTATGCTCATTAACCATTTTGTTTTATAGATATTTAGGTTTAATTAGATAAAAAAATATTTTGTGGCAATCTAAATTAGAGTAAAAATGTTAATCGAATCGGCCCATGTTTGGCCACAGCTCTCAAACAAATGCACTCCCGAAAATAGCTTATAATAAGAAACCTTTATAATAGCTTCTATTTTATCTCATAGAAGTAATCATAGTAATAGAAGTAGATATTTACATACTATTTTGGCGCAAATATCTCTTATGTGAATCTTGACCTCACAACATACATACTCTTTTTCGCGGAAACATGATCGTCCAGGGGTGCCAAGTAATGTGGTGTAGTATCGACTATACTTTCTTATATTTTTAAACAGTTAACAAAACATTTATTATCATTATTTTTTAACAACTTTTTTTTTGTCGTAAGCCACCGATATTATTTAACGACAAAAATTTTTAAAATGTCACTACAGAATAGCTCTTTACGACAATTATTGTTAATTACGAATTTGGACTTATTTCCGACAAATTTTTGTCGTTAAAATGTTATAGAACTTCAGTACTGATCATAAAGAAATTTAAACATTTTCAGTAGAAGCAAAAATATTAATAAAATAAAGAATAGAAGTAAGAGTTGTAGAGGCAAAAAATTTATTATCAAATTAAAGCCATACGAAAAAGAATTTTTACACCAACCTACTCATTACCAAAAAGTAGTTAAAATAGTACGATATTTTTACAGCAGAAAGGCAAAAAATAAAAATTTTTAGTTGATCAAGTGCGATATTCGAATTTCCAAAAATACCGTTGTGGTGTTTTGTTGATAGAAAATAAATAATGGGAAAAATAAAATAATAGTTTTCAGTATTTACTAAGCTCTGCAGCCGTTTTCCTTCAGCACCCAACAGTGCCGATTTTTGGTGAGATATATAAAGAAGGTTATCTTTTAGCTGTTCAATAAATTCTGATTTTATTCATACAAATTATCAACTTACATATATACTAATTTATTTTATGATCAGCATTAATGTGGCACAGTAACAAATCAATAGTAGATTTGCTGTTCCCACGGGAATTTGCAATTGTGACAAATTTACTAGAATTTGTTGGCGCGTGAAAATAATTATTGCAAAAATATTCAACAAAAAAAACTCAATGCACATTTATGCTGACCACACAGAAAAACAATTATAAATTTAGTTCATTGCCTTTATAAATAAAATTCATATAAAATATTTATCGTAAACAAAGAAAAAAATGAATTAAATTTCAAGTTCAATGTCATGCTTAAAGTAAATAAAATTCTTACATTGCTACAGTGCCTTAACTAATTATATCCTTGTGGATCGATTTGCCTAGAGACCAACCTCCGGTCCAAATTTAGTTTCAGTCGCTTTAATTTACTGCCATATTCATAAAAACAAAATAATTTTGGTTTAAAATGTATGTATCTTACAAAAACATTTTCATTAAAATATTCCTTGAAACCAAAGATGTTAAGTAATGATTAGATAATGCTAATGATTGCTAATTAACCTTCTTTTGTGGAATTCTCTAATTCATCAAACAATTAGAATTAGTTCAACTAATTCACATTAGATAATTGAAATTTTTATTCCAATGGTAAAACTAATTGCAATTAGTTGCCATTAGCAAAAAAAATTGGTTTACCTTTACAATTAGAAATCTAATTGACTTCTGCTAATGCAATTAGATATTCAATTAGCTCTAATTAGAATCAATTATTTTGATAAAAATTAATGTTTTCCAAAGAATTATTGAAGTGGACGAATAATGATGTAAGTCACTGTATGTGCAAACATGATTTCAGTGATGGTGGTAAGTTCTGCATAAGTGACACATATACATATATGGTATTTTTAGTAAATCAGATTACATTTTTGCAGAAGAAAGTACTGCTTCATTGTCAAAATTGACAGAGGGGGCTGAAAGCCTGCATTTTATTTCGAATATGATGCATCAATATTTGAATGATCCTGATAAAACTTTCAATATATGGTCCAAATATCCTACATTAAAGGAAATAGCACTATTTTGCAACACACCGCTTACGTCTTCAGGCCCTGTGGAGCGACTATTTTCCTTTGCGGGCATTATTAAGAGTCCAAGGCGGGGTCGCTTGACGGACTTTTCTTTTGAAAAGCTCGTATTGCTGAAAGCGAATATACCCGGTCATTGTAGTTATTAAACAGTTAGTGCGTACGTTAAATATGTGTGCATTTATGTAATATATGGACATAAGTAATATATATATGTGTGAAATTCATATTATGAATATTTAATTTTTTTTTTGTTTTTTGAAAATATCAAACTAATTGATTCTAATTCGAGCTAATTGAATATCTAATTGCATTATCAGAAGTCAATTAGATTTATAATTGTAAAGGTAAACCAATTTGTTTTGCTAATGGCCACTAATTCCAATTAGTTTTAACATTGGAATAAAAATTTCAATTATCTAATGGGAATTAGTTGATCTAATTCTAATTGTTTGATGAATTAGAGAATATAAACCAATTACATCAATTGCTAATTCTAATTGGAATTTAACATGTATGCTTGAAACACATTTAAAATTTAAACATTTTTGAATACGCAAAAAAATTTCTTCTTGAAAACGGTAATTTTTAGAAGGTAATGAAAAAATAAAAGTTAACATCACTGATACAAAAGCTTTTTATTGAACTATTGCTTATTGTGATTGCTTCTGATATTATTGTGAGTTTTTCTGAATTAAGGACTTTTGACATTTGACTATTGTTATGGTTTTATTTTAGAAAAGATATATATTTGTTTAGGAGAAGAAATACGTAATTTGTGGGTTTGCCTAAAATAACGAAGAAAAAAAATAGATAAAATTATAAATAGAATTCTATTGATTGCAAGTGTTAAATTGTAAGAATATATACGTGTAATGTCAGAGCTGCGCTCGAAAGTTATACAACTATATAAACATGTAAGTTTTATTTAATGGAAAGGAAAAAATTAACCTATACACACGAGTCATGAGACTAAACCGGATTGTTTCACAATTGGAACAAATTAATATTTCTTCATTTTCAGTTGCAGTATTTGGGACGTGAATATCCCGGGGTTAATGGACCCCAGAAATTCCGGCAGCAAGTTAAAGATGCTTTTCTAAAGAACAAAGATGAAACAGACCCCAAGAAAGTAAAGGCCCTCTTGGCCCAGGGACGGTATGCTGCCAAAGAGGTAGAGGCATTGGTATCATTAAAGAAATATCGTACATTGAAGCAACGTTACTCTCAAGATTAATTATTTTAATACATATTAAATTACTCGAATTCATTTAAGAAAAGACTTGCTGGTGGCAACATGCAGTAATTGGACAAAAATTGCATTTTTCAGACACCTACATACATTTTTTACTTTTACATACACAAACACATGTTTTTGTTGACTCATATTTTGTTTAGATATTTAGTATTTTAAATATTATTATGTAATAATTTTATGTCGCCAATATTTGGGCCATTAAAATCTTTCATTATGGAACCAAATTAAAAACGCAAATTTTTTGTTTTAATTAATTTTATCTGATGGTCGGCAATGCAATTTTTTAGTCAGATGCAAGGCGAATTCAACACCTTGAAAATGAATTCGCCTTGGTCAGAAGTTTACCGGTGTTATTGTGATTGATAGTAAAGATTTTACGGGCTGCCAGTATTTATATATAACATCAAAAAATTCAAAATAAAATTTTTATTTTGGCATGTTCAGGTATGGGCACCACTACATTGAAAGATATGCATGTGCAGCATTGTATTGGTTTCACATTGCGTTTTAAAATTTCATACGCTCCATTGCTTGTGGCGTTGAAAATTTTAAAACGGTACATGCATTTCTGTAGAAAGCAACAACAAAATTACAAAATATTTATGACATTGTTTGTGCTTTCACTGTTATTCTTTGGCGTTGCGTTGTGTTTTCATGATTAGGTCCTTAGCCTTTTTAAAATGCTGTAGGTGTATAAATACATACGCATGTATATACTGGCGGTATTTTTCTACTTTGTTAATATTTTTTAAGTAAATAGCTATAAAAACCCCATCATAGATAAATAATCGGACATGTTCTAGAAATCGAAATGATATGGAATTAAAATCGACCGGGATTTTGATTTCAATTATTCACAAAATGAATGTAGTTTTTCCTGTTTTAAGAATTGTTTTTGTAAAGATAATTGGTACTTAAAGTAGGAAGTATATAAAAAGAAATATTTTTATGAACTTTCTTTACAGGCTCGTTTTCGAAAATTTGTTAGATTTTAAATCCGTTTCATTTCGATTTATAGAACTTGCCCAAATAATAAATTTTATTTTAAATTTTGTATAATACTATGGCGAACATAAATAAACTCACATTTCCGAACGTACATTCTTCATTGGGGAAGAAATCTATGACAGATAGTCGAAGGTTTTTGTACTATAAATTAAATATATTGCCAAATAATTATCTTAAAAATTTTTACGCCAAAGTTTGTGTTTCTAGGTTTAAACCCGCTACTTTGTAAAGGGACGATTTGTACCTCTAAACGTTCGTATTTCGAAAATTATTATTTGTATTTTTTAGATACGTTACGAATGTGATATTTTTTTATTTCAATGTTTATTGGTTTAATAGATAGATGTAGTCAAAAAAGTTTAAAGATACAGGTTTACTCCCCAAAAGGGTCTAATTTCAAAAAAGTACCAGACACCTAACCGCTTATTATTTTAATGAACATCAGGTTAGGCAATTTCCCGTTTTAACCTCTTTTACCCTCTAACCATAACAATTTCCAAAACTCCCATCATAGGTAAACGATTTCGCGACAGGCCAACCTCCCGGGCAAATTTCAGCATTTTAGTTCAGGCGTTTAGGTCGTGCGATGATGAATCATGCAGTAACATTACAATTTTATATTATATAGGTAGATGAAGAAAAATGTTTTGAAAAAAATAACACAATTAGGTACGATTTTCACCCCTTAAACGTTCGAATTTCGAAACGTATCAAATTTGTATTTTTTACATAAGTTACGAATGTGATATATTTTTTATTTTAATGTTTATTGGTTTAAAATATAGATGGTATAGCAAAAAAGTTTTAAAATTCATGTTTTACCCGTTTACTCCTTATTTCAAAAAAGTGCTAGACACCTGTCCGCTTATTTTTAATGAACAATAATAGGTATTCAATTTTTTTGTATCCCTTTTAGTTTAGCAGATATGAGGTTAGCGCCTTTTTTTATTGAACCACAATAAGTATTACATTTTTTTGTATCTCCTTTAGCTTAGCAGCTATGAGGTCAGCGTGATCGATTTGGCGAGAGGCCTGCCTCAGGTCCAAATGTCAACTTTTTAGCTTCAGGCGTTTAGGCTGTGCGATGAAAATAAATAGATGAAGAAAAAATATCTTGGAAAAGTTAACGTACGATTACATACGATTTTTACCCCTTAAACGTTCGAATTCAGAAAAAGTACAAAATTTTCACTTGGCATTTTTTAGATAAGTTACGAATTTTATATAATTTGTATTTCTATGTGCATTGATTTAAACGGTAGATGGGGGACAAAAAAGAACCAAAATTCAGGTTTTACACTTTTACTCCCTAAAAGAGCCGAATTTCAAAATAGTACCAGACACCTGTTCTCTTTTTTATTTAATGAACAACAATAAAAGCACAAAATAAAGTACCAAAAACCCACTCTTACAGATTCTCATTCACTTGGGAACTTGCATGTTTAATTTTATGTTTATAGGTCCAATTTTTACGGAAATTCAAAAAGTAACTGGTAAAGAACAAAAAGTACCAAAACGCCCCTCTTACAGATTCTCATTCACTCAGGACATTGCATTTTTAATTTTATGTTTGTAGATCCAATATTAACGAAAACAAAATAGGTACCAGTTAAAAAACGAAAAAGTACTAAGAAGATCCCTCTTATATGTTCTTGTCCACTCAGGTCATTTAATGTTGAATTTGTTGATTTTAGGTCCAATACTAACGGAATTTCAAATAGTACCAGTTAAAGACCAAAAGGTACCAAGAAGCCCTTCTAACGAATTCTCATTCACTCAGGACCTTGCATGTTTGATTTTATGTCAATAAGTCTAATTTTAACGAAAATTAAAAAAGTACCAGTTAATGAATGAAAAAGTACCAAACAGATCCCTCTAACAAATTCTTATTCACTCAGGACTTTGCATGTTTAGTTTTATGTTTCTAGGTCAAATACTAACGGAAATTAAAAAAGTACCAGTTAAAGATCAAAAAATAACAAAAAGTACCCTCAGAGGTTCTTATCCACTCAGGACATTGCATGTTGAAGTTTATGTTTCTAGTTCCAATATTAACGATAATTAAAAAAATTGTCAGTTGTGGAACCAAAAACCTAAAGTAAGAAATAAAATTTCCCGTATTTCTCCTTTTTGGTACTTTTTTCTCCCCTTTGAAGCATAAAAAATTCCAATATTGTAGAAGGAGCCCATAATTTAATACGTATATGTCAATGAATAAAAAAAAAATGTTTTGTAAAAAAGTACCAAAAATAGTAACGGTTTTTACCCCCTAAACGTCCGAATTTCAAAAAAGTACCAAATTTGTATTTGGATTTTTTAGATAAGTTTCAAATGTGATATAACCCTTATTTCTATGTTTATTAGCTTAAAAGATAGATGGGGTGACAAAAAAGTACCAAAATACAGATTTTACCCGTTTACTCCGTATTTCCCCTTTTTGGTACTTTTTTTCTCCCCATTGAAGCATGAAAAATTTCAATATTGTAGTAGGAGCCCATAGATTAATACGTTTATGTCAATAAATAAAAAAAAATGTTTTATAAAAAAAGTACCAAAAATAGTCACGCTTTTTACCCCTTAAACGTCCGAATTTCGAAAAAGTACCAAATTCGTATTTGGATTTTTTAGGTAAGTTTCAAATGTGATATAACCCTTATTTCTATGTTTATGGGTTTAAAAGATAGATGGGGTGACAAAAAAGTACCAAAATACAGGTTTTACCCGTTTACTCCGTTAAAGGGCTGAATTTCCAAAAAGTACCAGACACCTGTCCGCTTATTTTTCTAAAGAACAACGATAAGTATTAAATTTTTTTTGTATCTCTTTTAGTTTTAGAGATATAAGGGTACCGAATTTACCCGTTTTTGCCCTTTTTACCCCCTAAACATTCGAATTTCCAAAAATCCCGTCTTAGTGGATCGATTTGGGGATAATAGTTATATTCCTTAAATTTTAGGAATGACTTTATACACTACCAGACCTTTATCTTGTATCTTCCTGTTACATTTTACATTAGCTATCCTTCGGATAGCAATGAAGAAATTTACAATTATTAGACACCAGTAGCCCGCTACGGTCTTCGTCAGCATTCTTTGTGTCAGACTGGATAGTGATTGAATGTATTTAACTAAACTATTTTAACAATGCTGACGAAGGCAGTAGCGGGCCAGAAATTGCATTCTGCTGGTGTCTAATAATTGTAGATTTTTTTCTATGTGCGGCACGCGGGGCTAGGCTTAACAACTAGTATACTATGTAAATTTTTTAAATATCTTTAAAATTCCTATGTGCTTTTCCGAATATTGAAATTTTAATTATAGATATGTATTCAAGGCGAATTCATGTATACGGTGGTGTCGATACTACAAAAAGTAACAACACCAAAAACACAACAATGTATTTTTTTGTTGCTTTCGTTGATCGATATGTCAAAAACACAAGCAACTTTTGACATTTCTCTCTCTAAGTAAGAAAAAAAAGTAGCACAGCTGTGCTTTCAACGCCACCTGGTATATGATTTCGCCTTGTATGTATTCATATTATTAGTTACATAAAAGTTACCATTGTGTTTTTTTTCAGCCATGTTCTGAAATTGATTGCGAGTGATATTGAAATCGATGAAATTTTAACAAAATTTTATTTTGAAAGTTTTTAAAAATTTGTATAAATTTCATACTTTGGGTACCATTTATCAATACTACTTTTAAAATCAGGAAAAACCACAATTGGTTCAAAATCTCTATCGACTTCAGTTCATTTCGATTTCCAGAACATGGCAGTTTTTAATATAAACGTCACATTTGCCGATTTTTACTTAACGAAAATCTTAATGCTAAGAAAACTTAGGCCCTAATCATGTATAACGCAACGCAACGCCAAAGAATTACATTGAAATCACAAACAATGTCATAAATATTTTGTAATTTTGTTGTTGCTTTCTACAGAAATTCATGTACGTACTGTTTTAAAATTTTCAACGACACAAGCAATGGAGCGTTTGAAATTATAAAACGCAATGGGAATTTCTGTAGGAAGCAACAACAAAATTACAAAATATTTATGACATTGTTTGTGCTTTCAATGTTATTTTTGGCGTGCGTTGCGTTTTATGTGATTGTAGCCCCATTGCTTTAAAATTACATACAAATCTTCTTCGTATGTAAAGTTTTCGAGATATTGAAAAATAAACTCAACACATTCGGCTAAATCAGCGAAAATATGACATAAATTTTGAAAAAAAAATTTTAAAAGTTGTTTCGTTGATATACATATAGGATGAAAGGAACCATCTCTCCAAATTTCATTCAAATCGAAAGATCGCGATTCTGACTTGAAATTGTATAATAGGTTTATTATACCTATTGTATAATATATCCGCTTTGTAAGGTATATTCCTTACAAAGCGGAGTCATTACGGCTGGAGCTGCTTTGGATATTTCGCAGAGTGTGCCAGTCGCAACAACACTGATAACTATCAACAGCGAAATCTTCAGCCACTATCTGAATATGGCTAAAGATAGATGAAAAAAAAACTGGATGACTATAATGCTATTAAGGTAACGTGGCCCACATACGACATAAGTCGCTCCGAACGACTTATTTACTTCAGTCGGAGAAACATTTCGAGACTGGTATACTTACTCGCTGGTCACTGGACGATCGGTAAGAACGCTATGAGACTTGGTATTCCTTAAATGAATGCTGCCGCAACTGCAGAGAACCTGCAACTGAGGAGACAGTATTTCGTTGGTCTCAAGTAGAAAGGCCCTAACTCAATTTATTGTAACTGTATAGGAGAAGGTAAAAACATAACAGAAACTGTATGTATCATAATGTTAACTTGCTCATACAACTGCTTGTAAAGCCGTTATTCTTTACAACAATGTAATGAATTTTTGTGACGAGGCGTATTTGTGTAAAATTTATTGGAATAACTGGAAAACCCACTTTCGTAAAAAATGCGAGTTAGGGCCTTTCTACTTGAGACCATCGATTTGGTCTAATATGTGATTGTCCAGTGTTCAATTTAACACGCGGGTGAAACTTGGAAATTTGGTAAAATATCTCAACGCATCGAGCTGGCTCAAGCCACCTCAGTATTGAACTGGTGTCACGTTTGATCCGCGGTTCACACTCTTGACGATTTGTGTGTTGTCAAAACTTCTTGCAGCACAGCTAGTTTTTTAGTGTGCTGCCACGTTAACCATCCAACCAACTAATCGGAGTTAATACTAAAAGCGCTTTACCATTATTGCTGCAACAGCCCATTGCGCACCATTAACTTTAATGCCTGAAACAGAATAAATTAGTTGTAGTAGTAGCTGAAGCTGACAAATTCTCTGTTGCGCAACAAAGTTTAAAATTTCGAACTTTGCGATTCAATTTGAACTGCAATGACTACTACAACTACGTATTCTGTTGACACCACTAATGGGATTTGTGATACAATTGTACCAAATTTGGCACTATCGAATCGCTCTTGGTACACTGGTACAATTCATCCTTTTTCGGTACAATTTTAAAAAGAAGTACCTACGAAGTTTTATTATTTCTTTGAGGTGGACTAACTCACTTTTCTTTTCAATAATGAAATTGTTAATAACATATCTTCAGCCCTGATAAGAACTTACAAAAATTGATGTTTTACTAACATATTAAGTACATACATACAAAAATATATGTTCTCGTATCCCTGTAGGAAGCCTGGGATCAAGTGTCTCCAAATCGCCACTTCTGTCGATTGTTTTGGTTATACTGCCTGCACTTTTGCTTGTATTTGACAAAAAAGGGGAAATAGAGAAATATTTGCTTCTTCTTTATTTTGTATACCCACACCACAATAGTGGAGACGGTATTTCCCGTTTGTGCTGATGGGTGTAACACTAAAAAATATTGGTCCTACCCCACCTTTTAGTATACTGATCGACTTAATATCACTTTCAATTTAACGTTGCCCCTCAGTCCAGGTAATTTTATGAAATTTTGTACATTGGTTTCAATTCATAATGACGAAGCCTGCAGAAAATTTTGAGAATCTGTTCAGAGTTTCACATAACCCCCTGACAAGTTTCCTTCCGGAATAGTATTTGTGCATATAAACCATCTTATTATGTTGGTATTTAGATTAAAATTTTGACAACTTATTTTATTGCAATCTTAATCATCTTACCAAATTTTATTCAAGTAGCAATTTGACGATAGCTCCCATACAAATACTAATACTGGAAATTACTATTTATGCAATAACTTCTTTAAAAATGTTGGTATTGACATTGGCTATAATAACTTTTACGATAGCTACTATGTTATGAAAAATGTAGGTCCAAAATGAACCATTGGTCCCAAATAAGCGCTCTTCCTAAACTCACTAAAGGGCAAACAAATCTCATATACATATATGAAGATATCTAAAAATATTCGGCTCACAGAACTTTCACATGAATCTTAGCCTCCTAACATAATTTTGTAATGACGGATCCATGATTGCTCACAATTCAACAGAGTTGAGTTGAAAACCGTAATAGGGGCAAATATAAATACTTCAGTAACCAGGTATTAACCAATTAACGCAACCAAATTTTACTGTGGTAAAACAAAATGTTTGCTTATATTAATTAATGTGCAAAAATATATCTGCTGAAATTTGAGAGATATAGTGGATAATCGTCCATTAAACATTTGGAATAATTATTTGGAAAAATAACGTTTAGCTAATATCAATGGAATTTTGGTCAAAGGTTTACAAATCTAAACATGCATCTGGCACAAAACACTAAAGAGAATTGACTCAGGGCTGTACCAATGCATTTTACAAATTCAGAAATTCACTATGTATGCATATTGTGGTTAGGTATGTAAATATGAATATAAAAATGCATCTTTGTAAGATATAATACATAATATAAATATATATATATATTGTTACGAAATTAGATTTGTCTAAGAATTATTTATGGTTTTAGTTATAAGTTATCTTGTAAATTATAGTTTTATGTCATATTAGTTACTATTTTTATGAACGCCACTGTACTAAATTTTCTAGCAATTGTAATTGTAGAGTTTAGTTATTTTAAAATAATTCGAACACAACATTCTAGAAAATACTAGACGGTTCTTGAATCAACTGGGAATAGTTTTGAACTATAAATACAGGCTAACTCATAAAAGTTTAGTTTAGTTTGATTGGAGACATTAAACGGTTCAGATCCCTACTTACAATAGTGGTTAAATTGTGTGAACATTATAATTTATTTAAATAAAGTTTGTTAAGTTGAATTCGCGTGTGTATTTATTTTTCTTTGCAATTAAAAGAACTCAAAGGTTTATTATAAAGGGAATAAACCTTAACGCGTTTTATTAAGTAAAAACTTAACAATAAACTACTATCCAATAGGACTAACCTTGGTGCAATTTTCATCCAAATCGGAAGACATCGGTTTCCAAAGTTGGGTCACTTGACATGAAATCCCCCATATACAGCCATGTCACAGAGTACAATTCCGTTCGGAATGATTCCGTTCGGAATTGAAGAAAACATATTTGTTTATTGATAGAAAGTATATTTTGATAGTTTTTTGGTCTTTGAGATACAGAAAACACCCATACCGTTCATGAAAACAAAAATGGTTTCATTCCGCAAAGTTTTTTCGTAATTTTCTGAAGCACCAAAATACGAAATGAAATCCGTTTCCGAACGGAATTGTACTCTGTGACATGGCTGATAGATTAACAAATAATTTGTTAAATATTCAGGTGGGTCACAGAAACCAAATTCGTACGAAAGTGAAAATGAAAACGTTTTTTCATTCTTAAGACGGATTTTTATTTCTATTTAGAGGGTATATTTTGGGGAATTTGTTTTTAATTTGTTGAGGATAAAAAAATATATCTGGCAGCCCTGTATATAAACTGCAATTTCGCTTCCTTTCTCTTGTTGATAATTCCATCGTGATTGATCTTACAGTATTCATTAAAGAAATTAATGTAGGGACCAGTTCTAATTAAGAACTTCCTGAGGGTGTGTTTTGATGTTTTTATTTTTTGCTTGTTTATTAATTAAAAGCTTTACCAAAAAACAACTCATATTCTTACTTAAATATCTAAAAAAAATCAATTAATTAACTTGGTTCATTTTCTTACAAAATTATGAAAAATAATTCTAAGAATATAAAACTATGTACTTTATTGACTTATTTTACCCAGCTTGTATTAAAAATAAACAGTACATTTTTTTATACATAATTAAATGTATATAATATTTAAAATTAAGAACTTAAAATACATCACAAACTTACTTAAACAATAATTAATAAAATTAAGAAAGCGTTAATGAATAATAAAAAATTTAAAACTATTTAGTACATACCACTTAACGAATGTACGTTGCAGAAAATATGTTAAAAAAAATTTGTTTACAATTAACTTTGTTTTGAAAATTAACCGAATTCGAAACCTAAAACATCATCTAAACCATAATCAAATAGTTTAAAATCATCGGCATATACCTCGTACAAATGACGAATGGCACTTATGGGTAGAGGATCAAAATATTTTCGTAAATAAGCTCGAGTATTCGCGGATTTGTGGCCGGTGGGAAATGTTAAATGTTCAGCACCGGTTAAGTAGAGAGCCAAAGCAGAATCATCCAATAAGGTTTCATATTTGCCTGAAAATATATGTATATGTATATATTTTAATTATTTTTTGAAAATTTAACAATTAGAAGGTTAAACTCTTACCTATAACATTATATTTCATGACGCAAGGATTACATAAATTGGCAATCGGTTCCCAATGTTCATTGTAGGAAGATTGATTGCCTAAACTTACTTCGGGCGTTAATAAATATTGTACAAATTCGGCAAATGAAACATCATCTCCATACTCCAAGGAATGATTACTTGCATCTACACGAAATGCTTTAACAATTTGTTTTCCCACTCTTCGCTGAAAATAACGAGCGCTTGCAGTATCGCCTTCTAGTTTATTGCGATATGCCGATAATAGTCTTTCAAATGGATGGCGAACAAAAAAAAATCTTGTATAATCTGAGAGCACTTCATGTTTTTCACTTTCATTTAACGAACTAAATTTTTCAAACATGCCCGGTGAATGCGCCAGAGAGCCGGGTATTTGCAATGGATCTGTGCCGTTGCGCCAACTGCCATTGAGTATCATTAGAACTCGTTTCCAATTGGTACACGCTATCTACATAGTATTTAAAAAGAGAAAATTTATAAATGATTATAGAAAGGAAATTATTCACTGTAATTATTTGCACAGGCAATTAATACAACTATTATTCGTTTGTTTATACAAGTATGTGTGGGTATGCATTAAGAATTCCGGTTTTTTTACGTGTGTGTTTTAAAGAAAATAACAGTGGTTGGTTTTTCTATGGACCACTTTGATTGAGTTATTATTTATTTATTTAACAATTTTTATTGGCCTGTTTAACTAAATTTCATGCAGGGATTTTTATTTCTATTTAGCATTCGGCATTAAGCTAAACAAAAGTACATAAATAAAACAGTTAGGTATATAAAACAAGAGGAAAGCAATACAACAACTTAAATTAATAAAAAAAAAGAGTTCGTTTTGAGACCGATTTGACAGATTTATATACCGACGTCTTGAGAAAGAAATTTACCATTTACCTTGGTAATCAAGTTTTGACTCGGGAAGATCGATGATTCCCGAAAATTTAAAAAAAAAATTATATTTTGGGCATAACTTTTTTGTATCTGAACTAATATCTCTGAGTTTTTCACCAAATATTTTCTACTTAAGATTTTCGATCTTTTGTTATATAAGACGCATTCATAGGTCATATAATAGCTCTAAAATTTTAGTATTTATAAAAATGTTGATGCTTTTTAGCCCATTTTTGAAGTATTTTGCTAATATAACTTAACCATTTTTTAACCGATTTGGCAGATTTATATACCAACGTCTTAAGGAAGAAATTTATCATTTACTTAGATTATAAAACTTGGACTCGGGAAGATCTATGGTTCCCGAAAATGGGTAGTTAAAATGCGTAGTTTTGGGCATAACTCTTCCATTTCTGGAAAAAAATTCAGACTTCGGGAAATATATTCTGCTAAAAATTTCCGATATTAATTAGTATTGTGGTTAATTTATTGAACTGTTAATTGTTTTTAATCTAAATTTAGATGTTTTTAATTAGGCTTCAGTTCATTGAATTTAATTTTCATTAAATCATTTTTATGAAAACAGGAATTTTACAACATGAAATCAATTAAAATTTTATTGATAATTTTTCATTCTCGACTGCACTGAGATTTGAGCCCAGGCTTTCACGGACAGGTTGCCCAGACAAGTTTCGATTGTAACCACACAATCTCGTCGGTGGGGTTTGCCGTTTTACTCACTCGGCTATTGAAGCCGGATGACGTCAATAGTCAAACATCAATCCTTAAACCAAATGGTATTTCACTTTGGTAGATCGAAATTTGCTTTTGAATGAATGATTATCTATTTTAATTGATTTACATGTTCTTCCTAACTTCTGTTTTTTCGTACTTTTTGTACTTTGGTTTAAAGATTGATGTTTGACTATTGACGTCATCCGGCTTCAATAGCCGAGGGAGTAAAGGCGGCAAACCCCACTGAAGATATTGTGTGGTTACAATCGAAACTAGTCTGGTCAACCTTTCCGTGAAAGCCTGGGTTCAAATCTCAGCGCAGTCAAGAATGAAAAATTATCAATATAATTTCCGATATTTTGATATATAAAACGTGTCCGTAGGTCATAATGGAGACCTTAAATTTAAAATGTTGTTGTTTTCTTGACCATTTTTTTTAATATTTTCAATAATGTTTTTGTACGGGAGGTACCACGCCCACTTTTCCAATCCCGTCCATATTTTGTGGGATGATGTGTATTGATAACCGATATGTTTGTACCTAATTTGAAAGACCTGGCTATTGCCGTTCTCCAGATATACAGAAAAAGAAATAAAAAAAACAACAACAACATGGGATTTATGGGAAAAATTGGAGGTAGTCGTGGTTTTTTGCTCATATCTCAGCCATTTATGGACCGATCTGGCTGAAGTTCAATAGCAAAATTATAATGAGCATATCTGACATAAATATATACCAACCAAGTCCCCATCATATCTGTGGTCTTCGGAAAACCCATATCAACGGACAACTGGATTTGAACTTTCCTTTCCACAAAGAGCTAGAATATATATACTTGATAGGGTCTAAGATCAATATTGTAGAAATAACAAACGTAATGACAAAGTTATATATCGTCATCTCAAAGACCTAATAACGTATCTGCAAAAATTTCAAAATTGAGTTTTTTATGGGTTTTTATTCCCTATATCATAACATTTATGTGTGCAAAATTTTGAACATGCAATATTACAAATAACCAAGTGGTTACCAAATAACCTATCAGCAAGTGTACACTTTTCTGAAACCAAATAACCTGAGTAACTATTTATTTAATTTTTCTTTTTTTGAAACAAAGTTACATTTGATTTGTTATTCTTTGTGTGTTTTTAAATTTATTGTTAGAAGTGAAAGGAAAAAAAGTGTTAAAAAGCAACTAAATTCCAAAATGTTCCAAAATCGAAAATAGTTTTGAGGAAAAGATGAAAGTTCTTAAAAAGGTCAACAAAATAGAAGAAAGAAAGAAAAATCGTATGAACTGTAAGGGATATGAAAGTTTTTCAAAAGGCAAATCGTTTACAGAAAGCCAAGAGAAATTAAACCTGGGTGCAAGTCAAAATGTTGTGAAAGGGCTTCGAATAGCCATTGTTCTTTTTTTCTGAAAATTTACGTCAGGAAATATTTGAACTTTTTTGGCAGATGTCATGGGACCAGAATAAAATGTATGTAAGCAGTAGTATTGAAGTTTTCGCTAAAAAGAGAACTTGTGTAGAAAATTCCCACAAACTCAAAAGCATTTTTTTATATAATAAAACAAATTGTTTTTAAAATCTTTATCCATAGGATTTAAATTCTGACAGTTATTGTGTCTAGAGGACCGTTACGCACTAAAAAAAGAAAAAACTAAATCATCAAATTTTGTTGCATAGTGTAATTTAAACAAACATTAACAGCATGTTTATCGATTTCGAACGTTAAAAAATTCTAAAATTTGTTTTTGTTTTAAATGTAATTTTCTATGCGAACGTTGACGTTCGAAATCGTTAAACAGGAAGTAAGTACTTTTTTTTTTGGTTAAACCAGTAAAAGAAACTATAACTTTTATTATTTAATGTATATAATATTCATATGTATAAAGAAATTGTTATTTATTCATACGAATTAATACTGCTGATAGGTTATTTGGTTTCAGATTTTTACAATTGCAAATAACCTAAGTGACATAACATTAGCTGTGTTTAGAAAATCTAAATTTTCTCAACCGATATATGTATATATCTGGTTTCCATTTTATCAAAATAAGTAATTTTCGTTTTAATATCGTAAATAGTTCCAAGTTTATAAGGTTTTTTCCCTCTCCTTTACCTTTGGTAAAGGGTATAAAAAAAGAAGAATTTTAGGAATTATTCTAATTATTTCTTAAATAAAATTATATCGCACTTAATCAACAAGAGGGTATTAACTAAAATTTAAAAAAATTCCAGTAGAAGTAAGACAATTTTTAATTTGACATTTAAGGCATATGAAAAACAATTTTAAAACCAACCGTTTAATTACCAAAAAGTAGACAAAATAGCAGAATAGTTTTACAGCGGGTAGATATGAATATAAAGAGTATATTTTTTCGAAAAAGTGAAAAAATACAAATTTGGAGTTAATACCCTCTTGTTGAGAAATGCGGTAGGTAGCATTTTGTTTTCATAATTTTTTTTTAAACTTGGCCCATATCAGTTTTTTCTAAAAAAAAACTTGTTTTTTGTCTTACTCATGTTCTATGATTGGTAACTACTCCATAAAAACGCAATGATAATACGCATGGAAAAGAATTGTATATAAGTAAATATGTACATATGTATGTATGTAAAATTATAAAGTAGTAAATAAATCATATTTTATGGAAAGTTTTTTTTGACTCATTAGTTTTTGGAAATTCTGTTCTTTGGATTTAACGGGTTTTAAATGAATGAATTATAAAATTTATATTAATTACACAGGGCAACACATCAAAAATTTTCAGAATTCTGTCCATTGTTTTTGGTTAATTTGAGAGTGGTGATCACGATGGCATCATTATTTTTTTTTAGCTGGATCAGTGCGTTTGGTATTTAGAAAATGTACATTAAAACAATTTTTAAGGATTATACCTATCTAATACACAAGAATTTTAACATCCTTGCAGTAAAAGCAAGATATCCTGACATATGTATTCAATAAAGTGACTACTCAACTGAAAGAGATTTTTGTAGAACCACCTTTTAGTATATCGATCGGCTTAGACTCACTTTTTGAGTCGATCTTATTATGTCCGTCCGTCTGGCTAGTTAGTTGACCTGCTGTTTGACTTGAGCGCAAATAACCGGTCGCAATTTTAGAGATAATTTGATGAAATTGGATACTTCTAATTGTCACAGGAACCAAGCTTATTGAAAATGGTCCATAGTTTCACATAGCCCCCATAAAATTTTGTCCAACCGTATTCGATTGCAATCTAAATCATTTTACCAAATTTTATTGGAATCGGTCCATATTTGACCATAGCTCCCATTCAAATACTACTCTCGAAAATAGCTTTTAATGCCCTGACTTCCTTATAAATGTTGGCATGGACATAGACATTTACTTCTACGTTAGCTACTATGAATGACAAAATGTTGTGCTGGTAGGTCGAGAATTAAACATACATAGGTTCCATATAAACACACATTCCTAAATCACATAAAGGCAAACAAATCCTACGTATAGATATTATAAATGTGAAAGCTTGTATGTTTGGATGATTAAATATTTGTTGGTTTGTTGCTCAATCACGCGAAACCCGCTTAATGGATTGGGATGAAATTTGGCAGACGGATACCATGTGGCCCAGATTCAGATATAGAGTAATTTTCAAGAGGATAATCGGGGAAAACTGGTACTTTGGTACTTGTTCTCATTTTTAATAAATTTCGTATGCAGATTGCATATGGTCAGTATTAAAATATAGGAAACTTTTTATGGGATAAAATTGTTACATTTCAATGGAAAAAACGGGATAATATTGGATCTTTTTCGCTTTTCGATAAATTTGATATATACACAGATTACAGCGTACATAGTGTGTACTTTCTGAGGGCCTAAAAAGGAAAATCTGGTATTCTTGGTACTCATTGAACTTTGGTACTTTTACTCTTTTTGAAAAATTGCGTATACAGATAACATATGGTCCAGTTGCCGGAATATACATATTTAGATACCCATTGCTTTTGATATGGGCAGTTGAATATCGGTTGCTCATGAGTATCGAGTGCTCAAAACTTATATGTATGTGTTGCCGAAAAATAATTTCTTTATTGAACATAAAATAAATATAGATGTAGAAAACTACATTCAATTTCCGTAAATTTTTTGTAGGATAAACCATTTTCTTAAATCTTGCTTCAATTATAACGTAAACGTAGTCACGGGTAAAAGCCAGTCTGAAATAAATGAAGATATCTAATGAACTGTTTATCGATTACGAACGAAGACGAAGACTTCGTCCGCTTAACTAACATGTAAAATAAAAATAATATTTTATAATTTGTTTTGTTTTAAATGCAAGTTAAGCGAACGACGTCTTCGTTTAGAAGTAGGTAAACAAGCAGTAAAAAATATTCGGCACAAAAACGTTTTATATGAATATTAACCTCGAAAAATTATTTTGTGCTCTTTAAAATTTGTTTTTTAATACTGTGGTTTAGGGTATAACATTATCGGGCTTGCCAGTCTATACTTTCTTAAAAATAATTTTTTTATTTTTTACAAAATATTAGCGTAAGATACTATTAATATTTACAATTGGTATTAAAAAGATTAAAAAAAACAACGAATTAAATTTGATTTTATAGTAAAACTAAAAAAAAAGTTAAATTTTTTTTTTATAAAATGAAACAGTGTAAGATACTTTCAATATAAACAAGTAAGAGTGATATATTCGGCTATACCGGATCTTTACCATGGTGCGAAAAAACAGAGAGTTATTTAAATACCGTTCTTTAAATACAAATAACTCAACTTTGTGCCACGCCCACTTGTCCAATGTCGGATGTTCTGTATTGATAACCAACATGCTTGTACCTCATTTGGAAACTGGCTCTTGCCCTTCTCCAGATATACAGAAATCTGTAATGACTTTATATGGGAAGTGCCATGCCCACTTGTCAAATCGCGCCCGCATTTTGCCTAATGTTGTGAATTGCTAACCACGATGCTTGTACCTAATTTGAAAACTTGGGCTCTTGCCGTTCTCCAGATATATACATGTATCTGTTAAATGTATTATTGCAATAATACATTTAACAAGTTAAAGCTTTAATTACATTTTGACAATAATCCAGTAGACGTGCATTAAATTTTTAACAGGGTAACATTGTTTATAGTTTTGACATTTAGTGGCATACAAGTGCCAAATATCCACTTGCATGCAAACGTTGCTGCCACTGCCCAGCGGGAAAACTCAGAAAACCTTTTTACTTCAGGCCTTATTAAGGAACTGCTTAGACATTATTTTGATTAAATTACCATTCTGATCTAATTGCTAAAAAATTCCTCATAGAAGGCATCGGCTCTTCCGTATAAAAGATAAGATACACATTTCACATTCCCTTCTGTAAGAAGGGAGAAGAGAAAAAAGATTACGATTTTTGGTTTTTCCAAATCAAAAGCCAAAGGATTTATATCCCGTTATAAAATCACCATTCTCTGAAAAGCCTTCTAATCTCTGGCAAAAGAAGTGAGAGCGGAAGGTCTACTCCGCAATGACAACGTGTGTAAAAAAGTTATGAGTATGTAATGGAGCTAGTAGGCCTGGTACATTCAAAAAAAGGATTACAGAGGCCTTCTAGAAGGCATCCGTACTCCTTCTTTTTACCGCTGTGTGGAGCTGCCATTGCGAAAAATGTGAGTTTTCGAACTGGCACCCAGTGGGAAAAAGAAGGAGAACGGGTGCCTTCTAGAAGAAATGAAATTACCTTGCTGCCTTTTAAGGCCAAAAACTACCGTACAAGACGGTAATTATCGTACGGTTAACATGACTGGAACGGATGGTCACCGTAGGTATAAGAAAATCATTTATTTTGAAAACTTATGATTCAGTACTTTTTGCATTACCACTTATCAACAAGTTATATTATTTTTCCACACGTGTGTCATAAAGCAAACATTAATTTTAGCAATACAAAAGTAAACATAACAACATTCTACTAAGTTAAAAAAAAAGCAACAAATAGTCATACACTTAATCATATCCGTCTATTATTTGAAGAGTAGACAGTAGTTACATTGCTGCAAACACCCAGCTCTATAATAATTGTGATACATGCAATTCACTTTAAGTGATAAAAGTACATCACATTGCTTTTCTATCAGTCTTTTATTAAGTCAGGGTTTACACGGTTCAAATTTTGAGTTGTTGAAGATTGAAGAAAGAAGAAAGGGGATTGGTAAGAAGATCCTTATTCTCGTATACGCTTTGTAATTTTATTTGTAGTTATATGCACAAAGACGGCTGCAAGAAATTTTTTTGTTTTCTTTTTTAATGCAATTCGCTATGAATAAAATAGTTGTTTTCAAGCATATAAAGGGTGATTCATCCTGCAGTTTGATTATCAAAATGTTTCTTTCTACAGATCACGAGTGACGCATATCAAACTGCTTTGTCATTTTTGTTCAGTGTCGTTTGGCAAGTCATCATGGAAAGATTCACACAACAACAGCATCTCCAAATTTTTCAACTGTATTAAGAAAATCAACGTTATGTGAGAAATTTTTTTCGTGCGATTCGAGGAACTTACGATGCGCATAATCTGGCTCAATGGATACGTAAATGAACAACGTATTTGGGCTAATGAGCAAGAATACTAAGCGCTACCATTACATCCATTAAAAACATCGGTATGGCGTGATTTATGGGCTGCTGTAATCATTGATCAATATTTCTTTAAAAATGAGGGAAGTCAGAATGTTACCCTCAATGGTTACCGTTATCGCATCATGTTAACGAACTATGTGCTTCCTGCAATCGCATGGTCTCGGCGAGCTCTAGTTTCAACCAGACGGCGCTAGGAGCCATACAGCGCGTGCAACAATGACCTTGTCGACAAATCATTTGGTAAGCACTTAACTTTGGTAAGCACTTCATTTTACGTTTTGCTACGGTTAATTGGCCAACTAGATCGTGCGATAAGGGTGTGACAACCTTTTGCCTATTTTCTCTGGGGATATGAAAAGTCTGAGGTCTTGAGGAATAAGCCAGCTACAATTGACACTTTGGAAGCCACCATTACTCGTGTTAATACAAATGTACCACCTCAGACGTAGTCATGGCCAACATTTACATGATATCATTTTCACACAACAGAAATTGTTCTTCTAACCGATAATTAAAATTTTAAGTTTACTTTCAAATTTATGTTTTATTTTAAATTTTATTTTATTATAAATCAAACCTCACGATGAATCACCCGATACATATAAACGAAAAAAAGTTTAAAGTTGCTGCGTGCGACAATCTCGGCAACTTGAAAATGGAATTGGAATGAAATTGTGCGGCAGAAGTTGAAGCGTGTAAACCCTGACTATGTATTTAGAGCTTAATTTCTTGAAATTTTTTTATAAGTATGTTTTGTCGATATGTTGACGAAAGAACATAGAGATGTCACCTTGTCCAGATAATAGTCCATTGTATATTCCACTATTGTATTGCAATTATGGTTTGTTTATGAATGCAGAGAATAATTTACAGACAGTAACAAAGTTTAACATATAAATCCACTATAAGATGTTGAAAAAAATTTAAATCTTGCAATCTTTTATTTTACTGCCGGTCTGTTTTTAATACAGACTATTTTTTTTATTTAGATTTCGTAAACTCATGTGTAATAAAAATAAAAAAAAAAAACATTAAATGTACAAGACCTCCGTGTCAAAAGTTTCTAGCGCTTTTGTACTTTCCTCATTTAACAATTTTAATTCATAATAATTTTTAGTATTTTAATTTAATTTTGTATTTTTAATTTTTTTATGTTTAATAAACCAATTTTGTAATAGTCATATGAGTGTTTCATAACTAGTTTTTCAATTTTAAATGTGACTATTATTTTTGTATATGGATTTTTATTTTGCTGGCACTTTAAATAATAAAATGGTCACTTATGGAAATAATAAAATTTAGCCAACTATTTTGGTTAATGTGTAAAATATTTTGGGAACAAGTTTTGTTTTGAATAATACTGAAATTTAAATCGAGGGCTTGTGCATATTTAAAATCGTGTATTTCGTTCGTTGTTGTTGTTGTAACAGTCAAATTATTATTCTGAAAGTTCTGCTAGAAAGTCAACGTCAATAGCCACTTCAGCAAGACGAAACCACAAATCAAAAGAACCCTGTGACAGTAACTTGTACGGTATTCATGTGATCGGGCTTCAATAGGTTAATCGTTCGATTAATTAACCGAGGTTTTGGTTTAATCGACTTATAATCGGTTAATTTAGTTATTGATCGGTTAACCGATTAATAATTTTTTTTTATAAATGAAGTAATTTCAATAAATAAAAATGTATAATTTATTTATTATTTGGAGTTTATTAGTAAAAAAAAAACAATAACATAACAAACAACAATTCTTGAACTAAAACGAACAAACAAAAATATAATTCAAATTATGTTATACATATGTTTGAATTAATACATATTATGTATTAATTAAAAAATAAACTGTGAGATCATTTTATTGGTTAGTTCAATGGGGTAAGGAGATCTTATAAAATAATCTTTTATGCAAATAATTTGGCTGAAATGTTAAGGATTTAAGCGATTCTTTTCTTTAGTTTTTAATAAAACTTGACTTGGAAAAAATTCTTTTATTCATCGTAGATGTTGGAAGAATCGAAATTAACCCATAATACAAAATATATAATTTCTCAGTCCTTTTCCTGGATTTCTCTAAACATATAAAATCTTCCATTATGCCATTGGAGTCCTCTTTTAATTTTTTTTTAAATTTTTAACACTTCTAATTTTTTCGGTCAATTCTGTTAAAACATTGATATGAGAAGATATAAGAAAAAACAAATAACTAAACACGTGCATATTAAAAGGACATGAAACACAAAGGTGTTGACAGCAAACACTTACTTAAAACGAAGATCAACTTGATCAAACTGAACAACTTCTTTTCTATGAAAAAATATTTTCTAAACACATTCCTTTTGTATATGAGACCTTTTGTATATGAGACTTATAATAAAAAACACAAAAAATATGTTATAATATTACGAAAAAAATTAAAAATTTGGTTACATCGGTTAATCGAATGTAATTAAGCGGCTAAATCGTTAATCGAAAATAGCCAATTTTAAATTAATCGATAAGTTAATCGGGTAGTTATTAATTGGTAAATCGAGTAACGGTTAACCAAATGAATACCCTAGTAACTAGTCGCACGCCGTCAAATCTGGCAATCGTGGTTAGCGGTGTTATGGGGACAGAACGGTCTTTGCAAGACCAATACAATTATGACATTCATGCGGTAATTTAAAGTCGAAAATTAATAACACAAACTAAAGGGTGATTAATAGTGATGTTTGATTTTCAATTTGCTTTTTTATAGATCACGCGTTGGTCTTATCAAACTGCTATGCCATTTTTGTTCAGTATCGTTAAGCAAGTCATCATGGAAAGACTCACATCACAACAGCGTCTCCAAATTTTTCAGCTGTGTCACGATAATCAGCTTTCAGTGAGAAATGTTTTTCGTGCGATTCAAGAAACCTACGGTGCGAAAAATCGACCTACTAAAGTTACTATTGCCAACACTTCTAGCGAATTTGAGTCCCAGTTTACATTAGTGCATGATTCTCGACCGTTTACACTACATCCAGCACATAGTGAAGTGAATATAGCAGCTGTAGCTGAGAGTGTACGCGATGACCAAAAATTAGGAAAATCAAATACCGTCAATGGAAACTGTTATCGCACCATGTAAGCGGACTATGTGCTTCCTGAAATTCAAGCGCTCGGTGAACGCAGATTTCAATAAGACGGCGACGAGCCATACAGCGCGTGAAACAATGAACTTGTTGACAGATAATTTTGGTAAGCACTTAATTTCACATTTTGCTACGGCAAATTGACCAACTAGATCGTGCGATATCACACCTTTGGACTATTTTCTCTGGGGATATGAAAAGTCTGAGGTCTTCAGAAATAAGCCAGCTACGATTGACGCTTTGGTAGTCAACATTACTCGTGTTCCTTATAGTTTTATGGACTTTTAATTTTATGGCTTGTTTGAAATATTAAAAATTTCGCTTTTTTTGCAAATTTATTTTTTTTTTACATTTTGTTTTGCAATTTTTGCGCAGCTTTTTCCATGTTTTTTATTGCAACATTATTATAATTAACAAATGAAAAAGGAATAAAACAGTTTCGACACCAGTAAAGGTAGAGTTAGCCGAACGTCCACGTCCCCTAACGAAACGTCTGGTCCGTTTTGTTATTTGCTAACAATGTAAATGCTTACCGAATTTAAATGTCACGTTGACGGAACGTCTCAATCTGTATAAATTAGAATTTCATGCCGTCGTTACGTGATATTTGTAAAGCAGTGATGGCTTGCTTGTATATTAAATTGAATGCGGGTATTTTCGCTCTTTTTTTTGGTACTTTTTTCCAGTATATCTATGGACTTTCGACAAATCGACTTACAATATAACATATTTTCATATATATAAATATACATATGCTTAGATGTACATACAATAGAAATAAGAAATATATAAAAGGCTTTAAATGGTTACAAAATATTGTTTTGTCTATGCACATTTACAAAATAATACATGTAAATGTGTATGTATATGTTAAAATACATATTTCTTTATTGTAAATCTATAATATAAATATCAGATATTAAATTATTAATATTTTTTTACTTACACTAAATACTATTTTAATACCATTTTAATCACTTGGTACTTTTTCTGCACAGCGGTCAATATTTAAACCTTTTGATTTCCCACCACTGTGTGTGTTGTTTTATGCTTTTTTATTTATGTATGTGAAAAACATATGACACGCGCAAGCGGTCCGTTACAGTATGTTACGGGTACAGCAACGTTCGTCTAACTCAGCCTTAAGACTGACTACAAAATAAGAGTCAATTTATTTATTTTTTTTTTTTAAATTTTTTTTGCCACATTCTATACGATTTTATGCAACTTTGTTTTTTTTCCTACACTAAATCCCGCGAAGCTTTTTGCTTGTCTGCAGGAGACCAGAGTCTTTGACGGGAATCGAACCCGCAACCCCGGTACTGATAGGCTAGCTCACTACTAGCTAGCCTACCGGGGCACCCTTATATCGATGCAGACGCTAACGTTGCGTACGGCATACCAAGAATACATCGACGCTTATCGACAAAACTTGATAATGATAATGGACATACCGATTTACAACTATCGACAGGAAATGACATCGTTTCGTATTGATGACGCTAAATGCAATAAGGGTGATTGTTTTACTTTTTTTTTTAATGATAATTAAAAAAAATGATTTTTGTTTACCTTCGCAAAATAATATTGTAAACTTGGAACTAATAAAAACGTTAAGTTTTGAAAAAATCGCGAGATAGATAATATTTATACATGTCAACATTTTCGTGTGAAATAATAATAATTTAACCACTTTAAAATCAGGACTCGATTCGTTAATTTTTACAAAAATTCAAGTGAAAATCTGCATCAATTCAATTACACGTGATTTCGATTTTCAGAACATGCCCGTATTTTTATTAAAAATGCTTTTTCATTAAAAAAAAATTTTTTTTAGTAATTTTTTTTTCGTATTAAAAAAAAAATACTGAAACATCAAAATATATTGTTTGGTATCAAAACGTATCTATTTACCATATCAATCAAAAGATAAACAAAATAATCTGGGGTAAAAAATATATGTTTATTTATTTGCGGTGCCCAGGCGTATAGGGGAAAAGTTTTAAAATTGTTTTTCAATTTGAATAACAGAAATAAATTAACGACTTAAAAATAAAACAAGTAACAGTGCTATATTCGGCAATGATGAATCTAATATACCCTTCACCATGGTGCGATAAAAACGGGAAATAATATAAAACCGTTCTTTAGATTAAAAAAAATCAATTTTGTGCCACGCCCAGTTCTCCAAACCCGCCAACATTTTGTTGGATGTTGTGAATTGATAACCGAGACATTTATAAGTAATTTGGAAACTTTGGCTCTTTCCGTTCTTCAGATATACAAAAATTTTTAATTTTTTTGTAGGGTAAGCGCCCCGAACATTTTTTTTGGAGAGGTTGTGTATTGATAACCAATGTGCTTGTACCTAATTTGGAACATTTGGCTCTTGCCGTTCTCCAAACATATAGAAAAAAACAACAAGGGATTTATGGCTAAACAAGAGGCAGTCATGGTTTTTGCTCATATATCAGTTATTTATTGAACGAGCTGGCTGAATTTCAACAGTAATCTTTAATGAAGTATATGTGACATAAAAACACCTTGTCCCCATAATTTCTGGGGTCTTCGGAAAACCCATTTTAACATACACAAAGTCAGACAGACTTCGTTAATATAACTTCGCTACTCATAAGGATTCAAAATATATATTCAGTTTTTGATGTATTTCAATAGAATACACAAAACTACAGTTTGCAGAAAAAAAATTATTGTTTTATATGTTTTGTTTGTTGTTTTGCCATGGTACGTAAAACTACTAAGTCCAATAATGTTAAAGAAAAAGTACCAAGCCCCCTTTTAATATGACATTTTTTAACAAAATATTAACACCTGTTCGTTGTAAGTTAAATAAGATTATTACGAAATTTTTTTTTCGCAAATTATTAAACAAGAGTTTTAACTTTTGCCATTGCATGTCAAAAATTTTCATATTTTTTTATAGTTTGATTATTATTTGTAAATATTATTACAGTAAGACCTGACTTTATTGAAAAAAAACCTTTCGGAAATAACACTCCTTTAAAAATTATAGTTTATAAGGATGTGCGATGAACAATGCTTTGCTAAATGTATAAGCCCAACATAAGGTTTACAGCCGATTCCCTAATCTTCCTCAAATAAAAACAGATTAGAGGTCTGACTGTATCCACACAGTCAGAATCCCCCATTTCCGAGCCCAGACACGCCAATTCATCGGCCATTTCACTACCGGTTGCAGTGACCCGGTACCCAGCATAGCCTCCCTAGATAATCCCTAGAGCTCTTCTGCAATCATCCACTAGCTTGGATTTCACAAAACAGCCCATCAAGGCCCTAAGAGCCGCCTGGCCATCTACATATCGCGCTTTTGCTGCAATAGTCATAACTCAAATTTGAATTTTCTAGAACCTTAAAATGTAATTCTTCTCTCTAGAGTTGAGTATATAAGATAGTTGTATGAAATTTTTGCACAATATGAAGAAACGATATGGCGATTAACTCCACATTATTAGCTAGTAGGCGACCCTATGTTCCACTGGGAATTAAATAATTAAATACATTAGCTTAAAAATAAAGTTTTTTGAGTTATGACTCTATTGCAGCAAAGGCTCGTGACCTTCGAGCCCCCAGCAATCCTATCCTTATCAATTCTACGACCTTCAAAATCCCTAGAAACCTTTTAGTATCTATATCTCAAGGTAGACCGCCGCAGCCAGTCCCCTTAACCTCGAGCCATTAGTAAAAACAACAAATCCCTGATACAATCTGGCCTGATCTGAGCAGCTCTCCCGAGAAGGTACTTCACCCTTGGTAAATGCCCTAGTTCACACTTAATCCGTAACCACCAATGCTAAGCTCATCCAAGATCCACAAGCGGGTGCCACGGTAGGCTAGTTGGTAGTGAGCTACCCTATCAGTGCAATGCCCTAGTTCACACATAATCCGTGGACCTGGGCAGGACCAGGTAATAATCACTAATGCTAAGCTCATCCAAGATCCGCAAGCGGGTGCCAATGTATGCTAGTGAGCTAGTCTATCAGTGCGGGGGTTGCGGGTTCGATTCCCGCCAGAGATTTTGGTCTCCTGCCGACAAGCGTAGAGCTTTGCGGAATAAGCATAAGAAAAAAATTCTATCGTTTTCTGCCAGAAGACTTCTGTCTGATATTCCCATCACATACTGCTTAATAGGAAGATGGAGCATAACAAGCATAAGGTGTACTTCGATCGGAAGGTTCCTCCGACTTGCCAGCCTCATTGCCTCCCACCAAACACAGCACCCATACATACGAATTGGTCTCATCACGCATTGTAAGTATTGAGATCCCTCTAAAGAACTTTATTCTTCCCATAATACATATATGTAAGTTATCTATATATATAAAATTGTAACGTTACTGACTGACTGACTGACTGATTCATCATCGCACAGCCTAAACGCCTGAAGCTAAAAACTTGAAATTTGGACCAGGGGTTGGTCTCTCCCCAAATCGATCCACTAAGACGGGATTTTTGGAAATTCGAATGTTTAGGGGGTAAAAAAGGGCAAAAACGGGTAAATTCGGTAACCTTATATCTCTAAAACTAAAAGAGTTACAAAAAAAATGTAATACTTATCGTTGTTCTTTAGAAAAATAAGCGGTCAGGTGTCTGGTACTTTTTGGAAATTCAGCCCTTTAACGGAGTAAACGGGTAAAACCTGTATTTTGGTACTTTTTTGTCACCCCATCTACCTTTTAAACCCATAAACATAGAAATAAGGGTTATATCACATTTGAAACTTATCTAAAAAATCCAAATACGAATTTGGTACTTTTTCGAAATTCGGACGTTTAAGGGGTAAAAAGCGTAACTATTTTTGGTACTTTTTTTATAAAACATTTTTTTTTATTTATTGACATAAACGTATTAAATTATGGGCTCCCACTACAATATTGAAATTTTTCATGCTTCAATGGGGAGAAAAAAGTACCAAAAAGGGGATATACGGAGTAAACGGGTAAAATCTGTATTTTGGTACTTTTTTCACCCCATCTATCTTTTAAACTAATAAACATAGAAATATAACCCTTATTACATTTGAAACTTATCTAAAAAATCCAAATACAAATTTGGTACTTTTTCGAAATTCGGACGTTTAGGGGGTAAAAACCGTTACTATTTTTGGTACTTTTTTACAAAACATTTTTTTTTATTCATTGACATATACGTATTAAATTATGGGCTCCTACTACAATATTGAAATTTTTTATGCTTCAATGGGGAGAAAAAAGTACCATAAAGGGGAAATACGGGAAATTTTATTTCTTACTTTAGGTTTTGGTTCCACAACTGACAATTTTTTTAATTATCGTTAATATTGGACGTAGAAACATAAACTTCAACATGCAATGTCCTAAATGGATAAGAACCTCTAAGGGTACTTTTTGGTATTTTTTGATCTTTAACTGGTACTTTTTTAATTTCCGTTAGTATTAGACCTAGAAATATAAAACTAAACATGCAAAGTCCTGAGTGAATAAGAATTTGTTAGAGGGATCTTTTTGGTACTTTTTTATTCTTTAACTGGTACTTTTTTAATTTTCGTTAAAATTAGACCAATTGACATAAAATCAAACATGCAAGGTCCTGAGTGAATGAGAATTCGTTAGAAGGGCTTCTTGGTACCTTTTGGTCTTTAACTGGTACTATTTGAAGTTCCGTTAGTATTGGACCTAAAATCATAAAATTCAACATTAAATGTCCTGAGTGGACAAGAACCTATAAGAGGGATCTTCTTGGTACTTTTTCGTTTTTTAACTGGTCCCTTTTTCATTTTCGTTAATATTGGATCTACAAACATAAAATTAAAAATGCAATGTCCTGAGTGAATGAGAATCTGTAAGAGGGGCGTTTTGGTACTTTTTGTTATTTACCTGTTACTTTTTGAATTTCCGTTAAAATTGGACCTATAAACATAAAATTAAACATGCAAGTTCCCAAGTGAATGAGAATCTGTAAGAGTGGTTTTTGGTACTTTTTCGTACTGTATTATTTGCCAACAGGTACTTATTAAATTTTTGTTAGTATTGCAGCTACAAACATAAAATTAAACAAGCAAAGCGTTGAATGATCATCTGTAATAGGCAATTTTTGGTACTTTTTGTACTTTATTTTGTGCTTTTATTGTTAGTCATTAAATAAAAAAGAGAACAGGTGTCTGGTACTATTTCGAAATTCGGCTCTTTTAGGGAGTAAAAGTGTAAAACCTGAATTTTGGTTCTTTTTTGTCCCCCATCTACCGTTTAAATCAATGCACATAGAAATAAAAATTATATAAAATTCGTAACTTATCTAAAATATGCCAAGTGATAATGTTGTTCTTTTTCTGAATTCGAACGTTTAAGGGGTAAAAATCGTACGTAATTTTGTTACTTTTTCCAAGATATTTTTTCTTCATCTATTTATTTTCATTGCACAGCCTAAACGCCTGAAGCTAAAAAGTTGACATTTGGACCTGAGGCAGGCCTCTCGCCAAATCGATCACGCTGACCTCATATCTGCTAAGCTAAAGGAGATACAAAAAAATTTGATACTTATTGTGGTTCAATAAAAAAAGGCGGTGAAATCGGAAATTCGCTAACCTCATATCTGCCAAACTAAAAGAGATACCAAAAAATTTAAACCTATTATTGTTCATTAAAAATAAGCGGACAGGTGTTTAGCACTTTTTTGAAATAAGGAGTAAACGGGTAAAACATGAATTTTAAAACTTTTTTGCTATACCATCTATATTTTAAACCAATAAACATTAAAATAAAAAATATATCACATTCGTAACTTATGTAAAAAATACAAATTTGATACGTTTCGAAATTCGAACGTTTAAGGGGTGAAAATCGTACCTAATTGTGTTATTTTTTTCAAAACATTTTTCTTCATCTACCTATATAATATAAAATTGTAATGTTACTGCATGATTCATCATCGCACGACCTAAACGCCTGAACTAAAATGCTGAAATTTGCCCGGGAGGTTGGCCTGTCGCGAAATCGTTTACCTATGATGGGAGTTTTGGAAATTGTTATGGTTAGAGGGTAAAAGAGGTTAAAACGGGAAATTGCCTAACCTGATGTTCATTAAAATAATAAGCGGTTAGGTGTCTGGTACTTTTTTGAAATTAGACCCTTTTGGGGAGTAAACCTGTATCTTTAAACTTTTTTGACTACATCTATCTATTAAACCAATAAACATTGAAATAAAAAAATATCACATTCGTAACGTATCTAAAAAATACAAATAAAAATTTTCGAAATACGAACATTTAGAGGTACAAATCGTTCCATTACAAAGTAGCGGGTTTAAACCTAGAAACATAAACTTTGGCGTAAAAATATGTCCACATAAGAAAAAGGGGCGCTAACGAAGTAGCGGGTTAAATGCTAGTATTATATAAAATACAAAACAACTGAAAGTTGTAGAAAATATTTAAAAGAAAAGGTGCTAAGTCACAAAAACCTTTGTTAAAAAAAGATCCATAATTTTTAGTTGACCATGTCTTATTTGCATGTCAAAAAAGAGTCGACAATAAAACTAAACGGCATTTACAGACTTAAAAGATATTGAGAACTGAAGATTTTAAATTTACTAAATTGGACTAAGCTCCTTTACGAGTGAAGGTAACGATATACTCTTTTACCTTCGGTGAAGGGAATAAAAATAAGTTATTATATAAATAACGATTTAAAAAAAAATTTACATAAAATCCATACATTAGGGTGCGCCTTATTTTTCAGATATGCGAAATTGTACCGTAACTCCCCCTAGAAATGTTCTTGTTATCAAAAAACTATGTTTCGCAAAAAATTAATTTTTTTCGGTTTTTGTAAAAATTTTGTCATTAAATAATTACTTTTGCAATTAAATATAAAATAATCGAAATGTGTACGAAATTTCCGTTGTAATGATATACATAGCGCACTGGTTCCTCTAAAAAGAGTCAACTCAAAATTTTTCAATTTTCACTTTATGCAAGAAATCGATGTACAGTGGTCATATCTACCCACTGTAAAAATCTTACATCATTTTTGATAAAACATTTGTGATAAAAGAGTACATATAAAAAGAAAACAGTTTTTTGTCTCTACTGAAAATTTATAAATTTTGAGTTAACGCCCTATAGAGGAACCAGTACGATATATAATATTATGTAGGTAAATTCCACAGAAAATTAATTTTAAACAACTAAAAATTTATTAAAAAAACGGATCATTTATACATTTCATTTAAAATAAATGAATTTTATATAATTTTTTGATTTTTTTTATTTATTTAACAGTAAATTCCGTTAAAATTTAATTCAAAATATAATTTAACTGACAAAAAATCAAACTACATAACAATATTAGTACAGAAAAACAGTATTTTTTGGTAGTTTGTTTTTTGAATAACAGACATAAATGTTAAAAAATAAATTGATTCGTAAAATAACTATATTTTCATATAATTTTAAGAAGGGAAAACGAATTCAATAACTTACAATCAGTTACTGTAATCATTTTATGAGTGTAGGAATAAAATAAACATATTTTTAATTTTTTGATTATTGATTAAGAAATAATTTTTACTTAAAATATATACCTGAATTTACTTGTGTATGAGTTTTTCTCTTTGCAGGATACCGTCAACCTATTAACAGGTATGACCAAAAAAATAATTTTTCTAATGGTAGTTTCAAAACACCACTTTCAAATTTTTAAAAATTTTGTTTAACATATTACAGAATTTTTTGATCATGTCATTGGGATTTATTAAGGATATAATACGGAATACAAATATAACAAAAATTTTGTCAATAACTCCCTAGTTTTTCCGTGCCTGTCATTTAAATTTTGCGATTTATGCGAAAAACTCATTGTTGGGCCATAATTTTGGCAAATGAGCCAAATTTCCTTACTGTTATTAATTTTAAGTAAAGCCTATTTAGAATACTAAAGTCAGATAATTTAAAAAAACTCTGAAGGTTTAACTAAAACCGGAAAACATTAACCCTAAAATCTTTAAGGTCAAAGGTCACATTTTGACATATTTGGAGTTTATAAATGAATGATAGCAAAATATTGTATATTTAAAGTGCCGATTATTATGAAACTGGAAGAAAATATAACCTTAAGTCATACGAAGATAAATAAAAACAGTGCACCAATGGAGATTAACGTTTAAATTTTGAAAAATCTTTCGTATAAAATAAAATATGTTTCTTTACCCTTGTAAAAGCAGGAATTAACGATATGTGACCAGCATAATTGTTTGCGAAACATAGTCTTTTGATGGGAAGAACATTTCTAGTGGGAGTTACGGTACAATTTCACAAATATGAAAAATAAGGCGCACCCTAATATACATACATACAAATATTGGCCCCAAATCCATCAAAGGTTGTTTATAGCGGCTCTTAACTAAATAAACATTTACTTCATACAAATAAATACCTGTGCCTTCATATGGATAGATATTCAATTGAAAGAACTAGAAACTAAATGAATAACGAACTTTATACACACTACAAATACAATTGTTAAGTAATTAAATATAATAGATTCTTTTAGTTTAAAAATAACAAAACGGTTTCTTTTGTTGTTTTAATTTTGTTTATAATCTGTTTACCTTTCGTTATCAATTGACTCATAATTTTCAAGAAAAGACGATCAGTTCAGGTGGTAGTTTCTTAATTAGGAATCAATTTTATTTGATAAATTAAGTTTTTACGCTCATTTAAAATGTTGGATTTGAAAAAAACAAACTATGTTTATTTAATCTTATCACAAATTAAAAGGTTAAAAAAATTGTTTGTTAAAAATTAAATGATAATAAAATAGAATTTATTTGTAGTAATTTTTACTAAACTGTGTGAATGGTGCCACATAAAACATTGGATGATCTTCTTTAAGCTTTAAAATTTATTATTGTGAATATTCGTGAATTCCACTTGTCAGTATTATCACTTCCCTTTAATGATAACGAAAAAATACGTTTTTTTTTTACAAAATACTTGATTTATATATTGTTTTAGCTTTCAAAATTCTCTAATCTTAAATCTTTATGGCGATTTTTTCCACTTTAAGTTGAGGTTATTAAATAAAATATAAATCAAATTGGAATATGCGTAATTGATTCACGCTTATTAGGACATAAAAAAGGGTATTCTAAAATGAACGCAAGAATTGCCATTAAATAGAAAACAGTTTTAAGACATTAAATTGTCACATTTTTAAATCATAAGGTACATGGGATAAGGTTCTTTATGGACTAACATATCTGGCAAATAAGCTCTTGTCGAAATTTTTTCCATGAAGGTTTTGCATAAATGTGGTTAAACGGTGTTAAAACACACGATCGTAGGAGCCAAATTTGATCATCCAAACGAAAGAGTTCACTACCAGAAAATAATGTTTTACGGGCAGAATAGCATATGGATACGCACAGTGGGAAAATAGGTATTTTTCTGATTATAAATCATTAAATTTTAAACTTAAAGATTTCCTTATTACTAGTCGCATATTTATTTAAATTCAAAGATTCGAATTTTTATTAATATGTATTCGGTTTAACATACATACATAATTCATTTATTTATTTAAAAATGGTTTTGATAATCATGGTTATGAACATCTACACCCACAATGATTAGATCCAGCGTATAACAACCATCGCCCATATACAAACACCTAGATACAAAGATACGTATATACAAACACTTAGATTATAGAGTTGGGGCCATATATTTTCAAAGTTTCAACCAAAATGATATCACCTGGATAACTAAAGCACGTTGTAATCTTATATATCTTAATGGTAATAAGTATACAGCAAATGCACGGGATCTTCTTTGTACATTGTGTAATCTCAGGGAAACGGAAACATTACAACACTTTCTAGGTAGATGGGCTATACTCACCCCTTTCCGAAAGAGGTATTTTGCAACAGCTGTATTGTTAGAAGATGATATCAAAAGAATTATAAATGGGCGATTGGAAAAACTTAGTTAGTTATTTAAAATCCTCTCTTTATTACCGAAAACTAATTATAAATGCATTTGAATAATATTGTATTCTTTTATTTTTAGCTTTTAATGTATAAAAATAATATCTTTTTTTACAATATATCCAGCTAACGACTATATGTATGTCATGGCTGTATAATCTTTATAATATATGAAATAGTACAAATTAATAATGTGAATGAAATAATTATCTAAAATAAAGATTAACTACTAATACTACTACTACTACCATCGCCCTACCCGCGTTCGGTGGTAGAAAACAAGCAAAGACTTCACCCGCGGAAATAATCCATAATATAGAATTTTGTTGTAAGCAACAAGGCTGGATTTTTGAGATGCAAATTAAATTTAAACTTAGTTTAACGTACTTTGAAACTCGGATTTTCATTAAAGACCAACATTTTAAGCAAAACTAAGCTGTTCCGTCAAAATTTTGTATACAAACTTGGTAATGGCAGGACAAATCTGCTTTCAGATTAACTAAACCTAGTATAACTGAGATCTTAAAAACCCCGCCTTAATCTATCGCATTTTAGATCTATATTTTTGTGTTTATCTATAAAAAACCTGGCTAATTTGGCTTGGCGTTGTATAACTGTAATGCAACAAAAATGTACACAATTGCACAACACAACAACAGAATGTACATATTTGCAATTTGCTTCATTTTTCTTCGTTAGCACTTAAAAACCTTGAGCAAAATAAGTAGTGCATTATTGCTCAGTTGCAAATAAGCACAAACAACAACTTTTGGCATACGGACCATAAATTTTTTTTATTTCTAAAAAAGAAAATTTAAATTAAAATTGTTTGTGATCGCTTTAGCGCAAAAATAAAATAAAAGCTAAAATGCTTGTGTATAATTGAAAACAAATGAAGATTTTTACAACTTATGCTAGTGCTGCCAGAAGTTTTTTATGTTGCCAGAATACATTTTAAAAAAATAGCTCATTTGTACAAAAAATAAAAGTGGTTTATCACGATCAATCATAATATTCACTGCAAATTTACAAGTTGCAAATTGGCACAACGACCATAGTGATTACTCTTATTATTTATTATTATTTATCTTATTATTTAATTATTTGATTTACTAGGCGAGCGATATTTGTAACATTTTTTACATAATTTATTTTTGCTTTCGAACTAAATAAAAACATTTTTCGTTGGGTTGAGTAAAGTATTTTTCAAATCTTAGTAACTTGTTTTGCTTCTCAACAATTGCAAAGTGATTATTACATGCTAATTTTAGCATTTAATTGCTTTGTATGTGTTTCTTTCGTTCCACTAAAGTTCAGAAAGTTCAATGCAATTTTATGTTATTTAATGAAAATAAATATTGAGTTGTTTATACGTTCAGACATCTGTCAATTTAAAATGCTATAAAATTAAAAAAATCTCCTTATAGTATATTTTTATAAATATGTATGATTATGAACTTGTTTTGTAGGCCAAGCGATGAAGTTTTTAAACCGATTTTAATTACAAAAAGTTTGCAATTAAGTATAATTTAGTAGTTTATTTTTCTTCTTAAACATGTTTTATTTATCGGCCATGTTCTGAATTGAAATCGATGAAGATTTTAAATTAATTTTTTTTAAATTAACTTTACTTTTCCTGATTTTAAAAGTAGTTCTAGTAAAGATTAGTGGTCGTCAAAGCAGTAAACAAAATGTAAACAAATTTCAAAAATTTTTCGACTTTAATTTAACTCGAATTCGATTTTCAGAACGTGGCTGTATGCTTCACCCTGTGACCACAAAATTATGATTATTTTGCAGTAAAAACTGAGTAAAATATTTATTTCTATAGAAATCCTTTTTTAACGCCCTACAACTAAATGTAATCTTCACTATCCCTTTTGGGGGCATATGGCTTCCACAAAGCATCAGCATCTTACACGATTTGTTGCAGTTGTTTTCTAATCGATTGTTATTCCAGCTAAGTCCTTGGATAATGGGACTGCCATATGTCGTTGCCTAGAAGCAACACCCTCCGAGTCTTTGGTGTAGTGGTGGGAAACCTTGCTTATCTTTGGATCCAATCTTTTCCCAGAGAGTGGAGCCTGTCTGACCTTTATCATGATGTTATCCTCTTTTTACGGGAGGTGGGAGCTGCAGGGCTCTTCTTGGATGGAAATGGCTAAATTTTTCATGGCTGAACTAGATAAAAAATAGATAAATCTAGCCACTAAATGGCTTAATTGGCAACACTGCACTTTTTTATTTATTTTTTTTTTTGCAGTGTTGCCGAAATCCAAATTTAATTAAACACCGAAAGTGTTCTACGATTGTATTAATTACAAACAGATCACAGGAGATCTTTGCGATCGCGGCTGACCAGAGATCCTATCTGGTAACCCGGTGAGCAGGCACCGGACTGACTATTGTTTAAAGTCTCATTTAGTATACTTCTTGCGACAAATGCTTCCTGTCTTTCAGGATTTTTGTATCTGCGGATGTTTTACTCTTCTAATAATTATTATCCTTTTTTACGAATGCATACTTTCGCGAATCACGTGGTGGTTGTGGTTTAAACCAAAAGTCGCGGGAAGAGATACCCGGAAAACCCCACTAACTGACCGATTTATCACCACTTGTGGAAGAGTTCTGCCAGAGGTAGGACTATTTATCGGTACTGTTGCTACTCAACTGCTGCTGCTGGCATTGTTCCAAAAGCATTGGAGGTTAGATAGCTCCTAAACAAGGGACGTGTGAATAATCTCTAAAATTTTACGTACTGTATTGATTTTAATATCCAATCAGATTTGTATTGTCTTTTCGGTAAAAATGACTTTTTTTTTGTAAAAAAATGCATTTTCCGTTAAAACTAATTTTCAGCGAAAACAAGATTTTGGTTAAAATTTCCTTTTAAACGAAAATAAATTTCTGGTTAAAGATGTTTGCGGTGAAAAAACTCTTTTGTAAAAATTTTATTTTTGCTAAAAAAAATTTTGGTTTCTCTAAAAATAATTTTTTTTTTGGTGAAATTATTTTTTCTTCTAAAAAATGAGTATTTTGCAATGAAAAGACGTTTTTTTTTTGTAAGATTTGTTTTTTTGGTAAAAAAAGGCCTATTTGGTGATGTTGCTTTTTTAAAAGAAGATTTTTGGAACGATTTTTTTTTTTTGGTAAAATACGGTTTTTTTTGTATTCGTGTTTTCAGCAAATACAACTTTTTTTTTAGAAATTTAAGTTTTCGTTACTTTTTTTTTTTTTTTTTTTTTTTTTTTTTTTGTGGTAAAAAATGTTTTTCTGGAAATTATTTTCTCTTCACGGAAAACAAGCAAAATTCTTGTTTTTAATATAAACACTTTTTTTTTGCGAAAATTCGATTTTTAGGTAAACAAATATTTTTGCAAAATTTCTTTGTTCCTGAAAACAATTTCTTGGTGAAATTTTATGTTTTTCGGAAAAACTCAGTTTTGTTGGTTAATTTTTCAGTAAATTTTTTTGGTAAAAAAAAAAACGACCACAATGTTTATAAGTTCATGCTTATTCAATTAAATTTTTAAACATACTCGAATTATGTGTATTTAAATTAGGGAAGTACGATACGCCTTTTTGCCGATACGACACCGATACCGGTATTCAAAAAGAAATATCGGCGATACCAAATATTAATATTAAATTTGAATTCATAATAAAATTGACAAAACTCAAGTAGAATAATTTTTTTATTATACAAAATTATAGTGTAAGAGATTGTTAATATTTAAAATTTACATCAGTTTGATTTAAAAACAACGAATTTGATTTAATGGTAGTTTTGACAATAAATAAATCATGTCTTTATTGAAAAGAACAGTGTAAAAATTTTAAATTGAAATTAAGATTTTTGTTTTTGTTAAAAATACAAGATATTATCAACTTTTACGGAGATAGCAAATCCCTTCGAACCAGAGTGCGGTGCGACAGTACTCATTTGAAATTTAAGTATTTCTGCACCAAGCGGATAAGCGTCGCTATTAATATAAGGAGATCTTAGGTATATATCGACTTCTTTTTTAGCAGAACAACAGCTTAGGATGGACAGAGTATCATCCTCCTCGGAATTTCTTATAATTTGTTCACAAACGCTCCAAAGGTGATTTTTAGATGTATCAGAACTTTTACTAAGTGTAATGGTGACCGTGTCTATCACAATTTCAGAATGCAGAGTCAATGCATAGCATAGCATAGCATAGCAGCTCAGCAAGACTTTTTTTCGATACGATTTAAGTCGATTTTGTTATTTAAATATTCGAAGAATTTTACATAAATAATAGATTCCATTATTTAATAAACCCTCATATCTTTCATTCAGAACTAATGCTAAGTAACTAGCCAATTTTTGGGCCTCTGAACTATTCTCTATTTCAGTTTATTCATTTATTATACACATTTTATAATAATGTTCAATGTTCGAAGACTGTTAACTAGCGAAATAACTTCAGATAATGTAGCAGTGGCCTTGCTTATGTACTTTGTAGCCGTGAAGTAGACACGTGGCAAATTTATTATGAAAAAATATTAAAACAACATTTTATCAAAATCAATCATCGATGACGCACTATTTATCGTTAAGTGAATGATTTCGAAGAAAGAGGGTCTGTAGGTGATAGGCCCAAGCATGGACCACAACGTACTGCAAGATCGGCTGAAAACATTACTGCGGCTCAAGAAAGTGTTCAAAACAAACCATCAACCTCAATTCGACGCCGTGCTCTGGAGCTTGGTCTTCAAAGAACAATTTTGGCCACAATTTTGCATAAGGATTTTCATTTGTTTTCATTTAAGATTCAGTTGACACAAGAGCTTCTTCCACAAGACCATTTACGCCATTTACAAACAAAGTAGTATACCTTCCCGGCGGACACCCTAATTTAAAAATTTTGTACGTTTTTGTACTACAAATACTAACAGATTTAGCAATGAGAGAACATTTCACTAATATGGTGCAAAGCAAAACGGCTAAAGCTGGAGGTCCACACAAGGCGTTCAATTCGTTGATACGTTTAAACATCTATCAAAAATTAGAATCAGTGTAAAATTTTATTGGCATTTAGTGGGATTACTTTCCACATTTGCATGCGTATTAAACAAGGGCCAATAAAGAATGAAACGCATAGAATGCGTGGTGTGGACCTCCAGCTAAAGGATTAAAACAATTTATGATTCTGTTTCGATTTTATGTTTTGCTTTAAAATGTGTTATTTCTCTTAGTTGTTATGCAAAAAATAAACATTGAAAATTCAATTGTTTTTTCAACAAAACTCTAAAAAAGTATCGGCGTATCGACAGTAAAATATCGCCGATACCGATATATCGGCAAACCTGAAGCATTGCCGATATATCGGTATCGGCATTCGTTACATCCCTAATTTAAATGTGTAAGATATTTTGTTTATGCTTCAATTAAATTCTTTTTTGTTTTGTTTTTTGGCAAGATCTGTCCAAAAATAAACATAACAATTCTATTGGCACAATGTGGCCTAATATTCCCACAAACTTTATTTTCAGTTAAAATAAAATTTGGATTGTTTTATTTTAAATTGTTTGTAACGCTACATGTGTCAAAAAAAATATTGACAACAGCAAAAAGCTATTCAAAAAATATGATACCATGACAAAAATTAAAATAAAAAAAAATAAAAAAAAACGACTGCACGAGTCTTCTTTTCCACATAAATAACAAGTAAAAAAATATAGTCGGTCAAGCCCATATGATACCCTACACAACAAAATTTAGAGACAAATTTTCGAAAGTGTACCCTATTTGGGACCCATGAGCAATAATAGATTCGCTATATAAAATTTGTTATGAGGTTAAGATTCACTTAAAAGTTCTTTAAGTCGAATATTATTTAGATATGAGATATTTTGTCCTTAAGTGATTTTGGGAGGAGGTTTATATTGGACCTATGTTCAATATAAACCAACACAATATTTTGCCACGACATATTAGCTACCGTCAAAGAAGCTATCAATACCTACAGTTACAAGGATGTTATGGCATTAAAAACAATTTTCGGGAGTAGTATTTTTATGGGAGCTATGGTGACATATGGACCGATGTCAATAAAATTTTGTAGGATTGAGATTGAAATAAAATAAGTTTGGACCAAATTTTAATTTAATACTAACATTAATTTAAATATGAGCACAAACCCTCTATTCCGGAAAGAAGCTTGTGTGGGGGCTCCGTGAAATTATAGACCGATTCTCACAATTTTCAATAAACTTGGTCCTTGTGAGAATTTGAACCTATGTGCCATTAATTTATCTCTACAATTGCCATCTGTACTTTGTGCACAACGTTTATATGGACAGACAGCCACCCCCCCAACGGACGGACATCGTTAGATCGATTCTAAGTCGATCGGTATACTAAAAGGTGGGTCTATAGGTCTAATATTTTAAAGAGTTACAAACATCCACAATAACGCATAATACCCTCTCCTTTATGAGGGTTATGGGTATAAATATGTATGTATAATTATACATACATATCGTTACTTTAATTTAGAAAAGACGTATCTTACAAATACATTTTTTTTAGTTCACGACATAAAACTTAATAAAAAAGAGAATGCATAAAAAAGCTTATGTATAGTTTAATAACTATACGAAATGAAGGAATTTTACTTTTATGTCGTAAATTTTAAAAAATTGTATATGTTAAATACGCCTTTTCCAAATTTCAGTTACGATATGTTCAAATATTTTGTAATTTTATAAGAAAGAAAGAAGTAAAAGCAAAAAAACATAAAATTAATTCTATAATTTGACTAAAAATAAAATTAAGCCAGACGAAAGAAAAATGATTCGTCAGTCTAATTCGATCAAGTTCAATAAACTTTTATTTTAATTTAATTTATTAAAATATTCTTAAGAATTTTTTCTGCTCTTTCTTTAAACACACACACATGACATTAACACTTCATAAATAGCGCGGCATTAACAGACAGACAGACAGACAGACAGACAGACAACCTTGCTTACCTTTGGTACATAACAATACAACAATTTATGCTCTTGATCCACAATCATATGATCCATTTGTTCTGCAGTTAAGTTGTTTATGTCCATCATACTGTAGCCCAGGGAATCGCAATTTTTTTGCAAATTCTCCTGTCTCTGCAGATTGAGAGCTTGTGTTAATTCCAAACTCTGTTTGGTAACTTTAAAATTGTTGTTGTTGCCATCTTCGAATGCTCCACGAATGAGGTCAATTTTTAAAGTACACAAAATGAATAAAGCAACCAAAAAAATTAACAGTGATTGACGAATGAAGAACATTTTTCTTGTTACTAGTGACGAACACAGCGATGACGAAAACGTTGAAGAGAAGGAGGCAGCAATGGTGGTATGGAACGAAGAAGTAGAAGTTGTTAAAAGTTTTCTAAACGCTGTTGTGCAAATCTTAAAATTGATTAATGAAGTCATACGTAGATATGATTGTTTAAGGAAAATTGGCATTATCAGAATATCATCTGGGTTTAAAAGTGAACGGAATGCAATTTAAATTCTTGATTTTACTAGTTAATTTTAGTTGCAGAGGTTGTTTTCTTTTTTTGGTTTTAGTTTTTAATAATATTACTAATAATTGGCACATGGAATGATTATTATTTTTGTTAGATTTCAATGGATTTTTTAAAATCATTGGATTATTTGGTTTCTTTTTTAAATTTATTTATTGTAACTTTTTTTTGGGTTTTGGGAAAATTTGTTAATTACACTTTTTATTTATTGACGTTTTTTGCCAAAGTATTTATCCCGTTTATAAAACTTTAACGTTTGTGCATTTTCTATGCCACATTCTTTAAGTAATTTGCGACCGTTTACATCTTCAATAAATGTTTTTGTTGCGGTATTAAATAAAATATAAGCACGCCATAAGAAACGCCAGCTAACATTTGGCCGATGTTGGTGTCCGTTGTGTGTTGCCGAACAAACTAACTCCCCTGTTGCGTTCAGTGGCTTTGCATACTCTGGGTTAGTTTTTGATTTATAAACTTGTTTCTGTTTATGTTTACGCTCTTCACTATCATCCATGACGATCGTTTGGGGCTCGCTGTTGAGACCTCTTCGTCGTAAACGCTCTTCGTAGCGTTCTCTTAGCTCTCTTTTTTGCTGTACACGTGCCTGTGCTTCTATTGCTCTTTTTAGTTGAGCAATTGTGGGGTTTTCTTGTGGGAGCTAAAAGAAAAAAATTTATAAAAAAATGAGAAATTTTTGTTGTAGTACAGTGGTAAAATTTGTTGGAAATATTTTAAGTAACATAAATTTGATACAAAATTGTTGATTATTTTCTTAATTTAATTAAAAAAAGTTACTATGCAGTTCCCGTTTGGGCAAAAAGTGCGAAATGTCACATAAAAAGGCTACAAATTCTTCAAAACAAACATTTAAAGTTAATTTATAATCTTCCCAGGCATTATTCCACAGCAAGACTGGACCAAATCGCTAATGTTGATTTGATTGCTGTTAAGATATACAAATTGTATGAACATTTCAATACTAGATGTTTATATTCTGAACATAACCATATAGCTGAGCTAGCCCCCGCTTTAGATTAGTTAGTTAAGTAGTTTTTTAGTTTTTATCATAACAAAAAATTTCACAAGGTTTTTTGAAAATTTTCGCCATAAATAATATATTAAAAATTAAATATACCATAAAACGAAATTGTATTATTAAGTAGAAAAAGGAAAAATCCTTAAACTCTTTGTAAATAAAGCGTGATCCATTTCGAGGTTCCCTACTTTTTTAAAGAAAAAAAAAACACAGAAAATTCAAATTTAATAGGGAATGTTTATTATCATTTGACAGAACATTCTTTGGCATTTATTTTTTGAAGATTATGTCTATCAATTGTTGGGCGTTGCTACGTCACAGATGGTCCATCCGTTGAGTCCAATTTTCGATGACTCGTTCGAGTATTTCGACTGGTAACTGGCGAATGACACGCGTGATGTTTTCCTCCAAGACCTGAATCGAAGCGAGTTTGTCCGCATAAACTTTAGACTTTACATATCCCCACAGAAAAAAGTCACACGATCTTGGTGGCCAATCGACCGACCCACAACGTGAAATTATGTGCTCACCGAAGGGTTCTCTCCATAAATCCATTGATTGATGCGATGTGTGGGAAGTTGCGCCGTCTTGCTGAAACCAAATGTCGCCGAGATCACGAGCTTAAATTTCAGGCATCAAATAGTGGGTTATCATGGCACGATAACGGTCGCCATTGACGGTTACGTTCGCACCGGCATCATTTTTAAAGAAATGTGGACCGATGATTCCACCGGCCCACAAACCACACCAAACCGTTGTTTTTTCTGCATGAAGTGGCAGTTCTTGAATCTCTCCAGGTTGCTCTTCGTCCCAAATGCGGCAATTTTGTTTGTTTACATACCCATTGAGCCAGAAATGGGCCTCATCGCTGAACAAAATTTGCCTCGAAAACGTCGGATCTTCTTGGAACTTTTCAAGAGCCCATAGAGCGAAGCGATGTCGCTTGGGAAGGTCGAGGGACTTCAGTTGTTGCACAAGCTGTATTTTGTACGCTTTCAATTTAAGATCTCGACGTAAAATGCGCCAAGTCGTTCCATACGTCAGTCCGAGTTGCTGCGAACGGCGCCAGATCGACTCTCCACGGTCTTCGTGTACAGCCTCAGCTACGGCCGCTATATTTTCATCACAGCGTGCTGGACGTTGTCTATTCGGTCGAATATTAGCCAATAATGAATGCTTGGTCTCAAAATGGGTGGTGGTGTCGCGAATAGTACGCTCAGTAGGCCGATTATGTTGACCATAAGTTGAGCGAAGTGCACGAAACACATTCCTCATAGAACGTGAATTTTCGTAATAAAGTTGAACGATTTGTAAACGTTGTTCAGGCGTCTTTCCATTATGAAATGACAAACAATACTAATCAAAAATAACATGACAGCATGACACGACTCAAACGTGATCTGTCAAAAAAAGGCTATTGAAAAAAGTATCTCTACTTGAATCACCCATTATGTATATACTATTGTCAGTAAATTTTGTAAATATTGAATTGAATTGAATTTAATTATAATAATTAAATGTTTCATTTAACACTTGGGTTGTTCACTGAAGGCTGGTTATGACAAAATACGTTTATTTAATTGTTTTTTTTTTTTTTTAATTTTTTGTTACTGTTAATATAACTACATAACCATGTAGCCTGATAATCCGCCTTTCATGAACAACCCAACTAAGAAAAAACTTATTTTCGTCATATCCGAAATACAAATTTAAAATTAAAAAAAAAAAAAAAAAAAAAATATGTATATATAAAGGGAAAAATATGGCTTGATGTGACTATCAGTCATAATTGTTTTCCAAGAACTATTGATAACAAATGAATATTCAATGATTTGTCAATTTCAAGCAATTGAAGTCATCCAAATATTCTTAAACTCGAGAAGGTCACATCGAAAAAGCAATATAAACACATCTGCAAACAGTAACCTGATATCAATTGTTTTCTCAAATATCGAACATTTAAGCCTGGCGGCTAATTATTCATACATACATATATGTATACAACAACTAAGGCTGGGTTTTTGAGATCTCAGTTAAACTAGATTTGTGCCGCCAACCATTAACAAGTTTTTATACAAAATCTGGACGAAACACCTTAGTTTTGCTTAAAATGTGTGTCTTTAATGATATAATAATAAAAATCACATTTCGCAAAAAAATACAAGTTTCAGAGTACGTTAAACTAAGTTTAAACTTAAACCACACCTTAAAACCCCGACCAAAGGGGTTTTTTAAATAAGAAATGTTTTCGGCTTAAGAATGACTTCATAATTATTTAATTTATTGATTTTAAGTTTAATTTTAGGCTTAAGAATGTTTTAACAGCATTTAACATAGAAAAAAAAACGTGATTTGTCTAACGTTTTTTATTAAATAAACTTAAATTTAAATTCCAACAAAAACGTGTGTTAAGGTTTGAACAGGTCAATGCACGTTAATAAGCCAGCAGGAAAATGAAATTAATAGGAATCGAGAATGTAATATATACAAATATTGTTTATATTTTTTCCAGAATTCATTACTTTTAACACAGAAAATGTTCTAGGATTGAAATTAATTATTTTAATGTATCCTACGAATGAATTAAATAATTCATAACGGGGTTTCTTAAGAAAATAAAGCTCCTTTATTGCTTATTTTTTTAGATATTACTACGAACTTAAAAAAAAATCAAACTTGGAAAAATTCGATTAAAGTTTTCAAAATGTAACTTTATGTACTGATTTAATCTATATACATATATACAATTGTAACGTTACTGACTCACTCACTCTCTGATTCATCATCGCACAGCCTAAACGCCTGAAGGTAAAAACTTGAAATTTGGACCAGGGCTTGGTCTCTCCCCAAGTCGATTCATTAAGACGGGATTTTTGGAAATTCGAATGTTTAGGGGGTAAAAAAGGGTAAAAACTGGTAAATTCGGTAACCTTATATCTCTAAAACTAAAATAGAAACAAAAAAAAATTTAATACTTATCGTTGTTCTTTAGTAATTATATTCCTATTATTTCGACCTTTTTTCAATTAAATATTATATTTCAATATATTTTTATTAAGCTTTAGGTCACTCTTTTAAAAAAACCATTTAAATATTATTTATTTTTCGATATTTCGATTTCCGTTGGAAATCTTCTTCAGGAAATTTTTAAAATAATATAAAATTAAAAAATTATTTTTGACAATAAATGGAAAAATAAATTTAAAATTTCAATTACAAATTTAAAATAAAAAAAAGAGGAAACCAAACAAAATTTTTAAAAATATTCAAAACCTAAAACCTTTTTTAATTTCCTTTCCGTCAATATTTTTATATATTGTTCTTTAGGAAAATAAGCGGACAGGTGTCTGGTACTTTTTGGAAATTCAGCCCTTTAACGGAGTAAACGGGTAAAACCTGTATTTTGGTACTTTTTTGTCACCCCATCTATCTTTGAAACCCAAAACATAGAAATAAGGGTTATATCACATTTGAATCTTATCTAAAAAATCCAAATACGAATTTGGTACTTCTTCGAAATTCGGACATTTAAGGGGTAGGTAGGTAGGTAGAAAGGCTGGTGTGAAGTCTCCTTCACACCTTCACCCAGAGACCAATATGGTCCATTGTGATGCCTTGTTTAGAAATGTATAGATGGAAAAATAGGTAAAGTAAACAGCGAAAGCATAAGAAAAAGAAAAGGATAGATAAGAAAAGGAAGATCTGACCAAACCCGAGAAAAACCTCACTCAACACACACCGATCCGCTCTATGTGCGGTTAGCTCCCAGTCTCCTGCTGCGCAGCCAGGCCATCCCCATTACGAATCCTATCAGACTCTCGAGCCCACAGCCCGGGACATCCCCTAATTCGCCGAGGAATCTGCTGCCCAGCCACCTCAGCCTGCTGCACTGTAGCCTAGGACAGCGGCACAAAATGTGCTCAACCGTCTCCAACTCCTCCGGGCCCTCACACAACCCGCACATATCCGACACGTCGGATCCCAACCTCATCGCCATACTGTTTATCATGCAATGACCCGTGATAATTCCTATCATGGTCCTCACGCAGACCCTACTTCTGTCCAGCAGCAATTCCGAATCGGACTTCCTAAGCACCGACCACAGCGTCCGTGATACCCGGCAGTCCGTTCGGTTCCCCCAGGCCCTATTGTATAGTAGAGGCCTATTGGAAGCCTAACCGCCTCCATATAATTAGAATCCTCCATCTCTGAGCCCTGTCTCGCCAACTCATCAGCAATCTCATTGCCGCTTATGTTGCAGTGACCAGGCACCCAGCACAATCTCAACATATACTCTCCTAAGGCTCCCTCCAGAGCCCTCCTGCAACCATCAACTAGCTTGGAGTTCACATAACAGCCCGTTACGGCCATAAGGGCCGCCTGGCTGTCGACGTATATAGTAAGGGGTAAAAACTGTAACTATATTTGGTACTTTTTTACAAAACATTTTTTATTATTTATTGACATATACGTATTAAATTATGGGCTCCCACTACAATATTGAAATTTTTTATGCTGCAATGGGGAGAAAAAAGTACCAAAAAGGGGAAATAGGGAGTAAACGGGTACAAACTGCATTTTGGTACTTTTTTGTCACCCCATCTATCTTTTAAACCCATAAACATAGAAATAAGGGTTATATCACATTCGAAACTTATCTAAAAAATCCAAATACGAATTTGGTACTTTTTCGAAATTCGGATATTTAAGGGGTAAAAACCTTAACTATTTTTGGTACATTTTTACAAAACATTTTTTTTTAATTCAAAAATTTAGTACTTATTGTTGATCAATAAAAAAATTAAGCGGACAGGTGCCTGGTACTTTTTTGAAATTCGGCCTTTTTGGGGAGTTAACGGGTAAAACCTGTATTTTAAAACTTTTTTGCTATGCCATCTATCTTTTAAGCCAATAAACATTAAAATAAAAAATATATGACATTCATAACGTATCAAAAAAATACAAATAAAAATTTGGTACATTTTCGAAATTCGAACGTTTAAGAGGTGAAAATCGTACCTATTACAAAGTAGCGGGTTAAAACCTAGAAACATAAGCTTTGGCGTAAAAATATGTCCACGAAAGAAAAGGAGGTGCTAATGAAGTAGCGGGTTAAATGATAGTATAATATATTTTGCTACAACTCCGGTTCAATTTGAGATATACATAATACTGATTTGATTTGATTTGCAAAAAGTTTATTTTGCTTAGTAAAGGGATCAATTTGACTTGCAAAAATTTCAATTTGGTCTGCAAAACCTGTATAACCATAACATTCTTCTTTGCTTTGAACCGAAAATTTCATAAACTAAATAATAATAATAAAAAATAATTCTTGAAAAAAAGTACGAAAAACAGAAGTAAGGAAGAACATGTAAATCAATTAAAATAGATAATCATTCATTCAAACCAAATATCGATCTACCAAGGTAAAATACCATTTGGTTTAAAGATTTATGTTTGACTATTGCCGTCATCCGTCGTCAATGGCGGTGAGTGTTAAACGGCAAACCCCTCTGAAGAGATTGTGTGGGGTCAATCGAAACTAGTCAGGGCAACCTGTGTAATTTAATTTTCATTAAATTATTTTTAATGAAGAAAAAGAATTTACAACATGAAATGAATTAAAATTTATTGATAATTTTTTCTTCTTGACTGAAGCTGGGTTGAACCCACGGACAGGTTGATTTCACATGTTTCGATAGTAACCACACTATCTGTTCAGAAATCTTTGCCGTTTAGCGCTCACCGCCATAGACGATAATAAATTTGAATTCATTTCATGTTGCAAATTCCTTTTTTCATTAAAAATAATTTAATAAAAATTAAATTTCATGAACTTAATAGTGCATTTACACTTGTAATTTTCAAACTAGTTTATGATCGTAAACTACTTTCATAAACTATACCGTTTACATCAGCATTTTTGACAGTTAAGATGTTTATCTTTGACAAGTTCTTAGCCCCAATAATAAAAAAAAAACCTTGATGCACATACATACGAACATATAAACAAACCTTTTATTTCCGTTGTCCATCTAAAAGAAAATATGTAAAAAAACTATCATTTCTTATAAATTTGGAATTTTTTTAAACATTTTCTTTGTTTATTTTATTTTTCTTACTATTGTTTTGGCTTTTTTTACAGATAAAAGTAAATTTTTTTTCACATTATTTTTTTTATTTTTGAGGAAATGTCAAATATCACTAGCATTGCCAGAACAAAATTTGAAAAAACAGAGTTGCATTAACAAAAACTGGTTGTTTGTAACTAGTTTATCTCAAAAGCAAGTTACAAACGTGTTTATAATTTGTATGGATAAACAAGTTTCTCAAACTAGTTTATCGTCATAAACAACTTATAACCTGTTTATGGCGTAGGTGTAAATGCACTATAATAGTGAGAAAAAGAGCTGGTTGTTTGAATTTATGGCATTTTTGTTTCATTTCTCACATTTCAATCGAAAAGTTTCTCGAGGCGAGAGTTACAGAACATGGGCACAGTATGAAGTTAAACCCATGGGTGGTATAAAAAAATGAAATGTTCTTTGTATGGAAAAAATTAGGAGCCAACAGCAAATGCGACTTTAAATAAAATATAAATCATCGTTTTTTCACAATAATAAATACAGCAGAGACTTATTTCCACTTCACTTTCCTTTTCTTATCATTTATAATGTTATATGCCTGTCTTGTTTTCTGTCTTGCATTAAATAAGTTCTTCTTAAAACATTCTAGTTTTAATTATGCTTTAAGTAATAATTTGCTGATAAAAATATAAAATAAGACCTGAAAGTCTAGACGTCACATAAATATAATATTTTGATATGAATTTAAATCACAAATTATTACCACATACCAACTCAGCTACTTAATACTTTGTATTTGCATTTAATTTCAAAACACTGCGTCCCATTTAAAACATATTAAATGTCAATTCCGAAAAACTTTGGCTTTGTTAAAACAATAAAAAAAAAATTAGAATTACTTTAGTTCAAATGAATACTCGTAGATTTAAATTTACATATCGTTACCTTAGTCGGAAAAAGTGCTAAGTCCACTTTTCGTCGAAATTGAGATTTTGATGTAGCTTGCTAGTGTAATTCAAAATATATCATTTACAAGCAAAAATAATATCATTATTTTGTTTTTTCTTGCTGGAATGCAGTTGTAGGCAAATATGCTAAGTCCAAAAAAAAATTTAAAAAGTAATAAAATATTCCAAGTCCAGTTGAAAGGAACAAATTTTTTTTTTTTTTTTTTAATAAAGTCTTTTCTTTTCCAGTTCTTAAGTATTTACTGTCTTCAGTCGAATTATCAGCCATGTCACAGAGCACAATTCCATTCGGAATGATTCCGTTCGGAACTGAAGAAAACATATTTGTTTAACGATAGAAAGTATATTTTTATAGTTTTTTGGCCTCTAAGATACAGAAAACTCCCATTCCGTTCATGAAAACAAAAATGGTTTCATGCCGCAAAGTTTTTTCTTAATTTTCTGAAGCACCAAAATACGGATTGAATTCCGTTTCCGAACGGAATTGTACTCTGTGACATGGCTGTATATATGGGTTTTAAAAAATATAGAATATTGCAAAATACCATAATTAGACAGCTTATTGACGCCGAAGGTAACTATTTATTGTATTGTATTCTTTATTGGCCTGGACGAGGTAAAGGAAATCACAATGTAACTGATATTCGTGCAATTAAATATACACCAAATTGTGAAATAAAGTATTAACTTCGTTTCACCGAAGAGTGGAAAAAATTACCACAGAAAATAAATAAAAATATTAAAAAATATAATGTCTATTCATTTTTCGAGTTTGAAACCACTCTACAACGAAAGAAGGAAAAAATATGAAGACCTGCAATTTTTAAAACTGAATTTACCTAAGGACCATCACCGTTTTTATGATGATCTACCTCATCTATGATTTATTTTTTTCAACATAATCGTATAATTTTAAGCAATTGGATGTTCCCTATATCGCAAAAATAAACCTTTTTATTATTAGTTATTTCCTTTTCTTTAAACTAATAATTCTTATTCTTATTTATTGTTAACCCATAAATATTTTGTTCATCAATACCAATAAAATAACTACATTCTTGTAAACACCAAATACATTTACTTTTTTAATATTTTTATTGAGCTTTTTTGGTTACAGCGAATACCGTTGTAACGAATTATGCTTGATAAGGAACAATTCCTTATATTAAATTCCAGAAATAAAAGAAAACATATTTAAGGAAAATATGCTCAGTCCCTTCTAAAATAATGAAATTTCAAGGAGCAAATGTGCTAAGTCCAAAAAAGCCTATAAGTCCGCAAATGATTTATTTTAAAATCCTACGACTACTAGTAATTTAAGAGGATGGACTAAAGAAAAAGACTGCATTTACAGAATTTTAAAAAGTCTACTGAAAAAAATTACACAGTTTTTTGTGTCTCCTGAATAATTTGAAAAAAATGGACTTAGCACTTTTTCCGACTAAGGTAACGATATTAGAATTGAATATGTTATAAAAAATATGTTTTTTTATATGTGATAATATAAGTGATAATTATTAGTTAGTGTATAAGAGAAAAATAAATTCAATACAGAAAAAATTAAAAATTGTCTCTAATCAATCATCAAATTCATACAAAATTCATAGAATCAAGCAAACAATTTTTCAATAACTGATATTTTTAATTTTAATTAAATAAATGTTAAAAAAAAACTTTGTCGTTTCTAACAGTGTGTTAATTGATTTAATTAAATATTGCTCAGGTTTTAACAATTTCCAACAACAATTCTACAAGTTTAAATTATTCTGCAATAATAAATAATAATTCTTAAAATAAAAAAATTTGCGTTACTAAACAATAACGAAAACTTATAATGTGAGAATCATAGAAAACGACTAGAACAGAAGACAGAGAAAAAAATCTAACACAGCTGCCAACAAAAAAAAAAAAAAAAAAACTAAACTCTATGACAGGGGTTTCCATTTCTTTGCACAATTGTGCGCACCACTACTAACACATATTTTTATACTCTTCAATTCAGTCGTCGATGTGACTTCGACAAGTGTGCATGTCTAGCGGATGCTATATTATTTTGTTTCAGCTTACACTCAAAAAATATTGTGCGGTCAAAAATGCTTTTGGTAACATCCAATGCCTTGCGTGCAATTTTTATTTAGAGTTTAAATTTTAAGACTAAAATGTAGAATAATGTAACATTTCATAAGTCTACATGCAAAGCAAAGAACTTTGTAAAATGGTAAATATTTGAGATTTAAAAGCAATTTTTAATATTTCAGATAAAAAATTTCAAAATATGTGGAAGAAGCTGATAGTCACATTTATTATAGGTTTTATTTTACATACGTTTATGGATTCGGTTCTTATAATTTTACAACACTTTTTTATTTTTTCTTATGCAATACTAAAAATTATTATTATAAATTATTATCTGATCACTAATTCCACTAACACCGTGGTAATCGTTATAAAACAGATTACCCAGTTTTGGTGTTTAAAAATATTAATGTGTTCTTATAAAAAGAATTAAAACCTCTGCTAATTTTTTCATTGAGTGTGATTATACATTATGCTGTTAAAAAAATTATATATTTATTCGTCATTTATAATTTTGTAAATAACTTAAAATTATATAAAAATACATATGTAACGTGAATCCAAATCAACAAAACTTTCAAATTTTCAAATAATATCTACATTGTTTTGCATTTAAGCTAACGATATGTGTTTTGTTTGTGAAAAAAAATCTTTGATGCCTGTAAAAGGGTCCATTTTTCTTTCGTAAAAAAGACGTACCTAAATGCAGAAATTATTAAGAAAAAAAAATAGCCACAATAATTTGTTGGTATTTTGTGCTTGTTAAAATATTTTTGTTTCTGTACCAATCGCGTCGGTAGTTTTTTTTCTTTGAAAACACTTTTTTAAGTAAGTAAAAATATTTAAAAAACAAGTTAAAAAAGTCTTGTTTTCCTACAATTTATGTGTAAACCTATACATATAAAAGCAAATGTGACAGCAGGTAACATTTTTGGGTAAGAAGATGTGTTTTATTGATGTATTAATGAAACTTTATTGTTTAGCACTATTTTTATTGCTTACTTTTTTATGCTACAATTATATGACCGAGTCCAAAGAGTTAACCTTACTAATTTATGGTATTTATTTAACGTAACTTTGACCTGTTACAATGACTATACATTTTTGCAGGCAAACTTAGGTGCGCATTTGGTATTTTGTAAAAAGTTATGATATAGGTACTATTAGCTAGAATTAAAATGTATGCACAGATGTTTGAAGTATGAGTAACCCAACAACGTGAATACCCTTTCTATTTTACTTACCACTATGAACCCCCTAACTTTTTACTAAAATAACTTTTTCACGTTATAATTCTCATGTAATTTATTTTATTTTTGAAAAAATAGACCAGGGAAATCCATTTCTATGCACAATTGTGTATACCACTACTAAAGGTACGTTCAGACTGGTGAAATATTTGAAAGCAAACATCAAATATTTCATTAACGTAGTCTGAACACAAAATATTTTTGAGTATCAAATAAAATAACAGCTGATTTTGAGCAAATAAAAGTATTTGCCGGCAATCAAATATTTGTCCAATGTGAACATAGTGTGAACACAAAAAATCAAATATTTTAGTAATTTTTGAGCAAACATTTATTTGATATTACAAAAAAATTGTAAGAGCAAACAACGACAAATAATTTTAGCCATGTTCCGGATAGAAGCAATTTTTCCTGTAAGTTTTTGGATTCTTTACAATTTCAAAGATTTTTTATAATTATTAGACTTTGTATCGTGCCGCTATTAGCAAATGTTTGCCATTCCTTATAGTTTTAGGCACTTTTACTAAATTTTATGGCTTGTTTGAAATATTAAAATGGTTCGCGATTTTCGCTATTTCTGCAACATTTTTTTTTTGTTTTTCCCCTACATTTTGTTTTTTAACCGATTTAGCAATTTCAAATATATTTTAGGGTTTGTTTCCAAGTTTGCAATTTTTCGCGAATTTTAGCCATGCTCGCGAAGAAGCGATTTTTCACTGTAAATCTTTAGAGCTTTAACGATTTTTAATAATTATTAGGCTTTGCTATCATACCGCTATTATCAAATTTTTGCGAATTTCCGCTAATTTAGCAATTTTTATCGAATTTTTGCCATTCCTTTTAGTTTTAGGCACTTTTAATAAATTTAATGGCTTGTTTGAAATATCTAAATTTTTCGCGAATTTTCGCTATTTTTGCAAAAAAAATTTTTCCCGACATTTTGTTTTTTAACTGATTTAGAGACTTCAAATATATTTAAGGGTTTATATCCAAGTTTGCAATTTTTCGCATATTTTAGCCATTTTCCCGTTACCCATTGTCTTCCAGTTTTTTTTATATTTTACATTCTCCTGTTCTAACACTATGAAAGATGCTGCTCCACAGAATAAAAAAAATAAATTAGCTTTTGCGCTCATTTTTACTATTTGTGAAATATATTATTATTTTTGAACACTTTCATTAAATAATTATTTGATGCAAATATTTATTTTAGTCTGAACGCATGGCAAACATGAATTAATTTATTTTTTTTAACACTTTTTGCCAACTGTTTCATCAAACAAAAATTGTCAAATGTTTGAGCTTAGTTTGAACATTAACCAAAATATTTTTTTGTTTCACACAGTTTGAAGCAAATATCAGAACAAAAATTTTCGTCAAATATTTCATTAGTTTGAACGTACCTCAATACATATTTTTGTTTCAGGTTAACAGAAAAAACTTTCTGATGGCACTTAAAAAATATTGTGCGGTCAAAAACGCTTTTGGTAACATCCAATGCCTTATATGGTATGCAACATTTAAGGAAGGAACGGAATATGTTATTAAACGTGTGATTTGCGTGCAATATTTATTTTTTATGAATTTTTAAAACATAAAAATCTTTAATTTTTTTACAATTGTTTGATAAGATATTTAAAACTGATTTAGAGTCAAAAAGCTTCCGAATGAAAAAAAAGTGCAGTTTTAAAATCAGCGACATTGAATTGGTAAAGAATTGCTACAAATTTTTTATCAACACAAAAAATTTTTAATTTTGTACCTTTGTGTTATACAACTTATAAAATATATTACTAACATTTTATTTCGGCTGTAAATGAATGCATTCTCTCAATTTTTTTACTCTCTGGTACTCACTAATACACAACCAAAAAATTTTTGGAAATCCCTGCTCTATGACAGGGGTGTCAGCGTCATGCACAATTGTGTCAGCAAAACTCACATGTACGCTTACGCTCTTTTATTTTGCGAGCGTAAAATATAATTTTTTACTGCAAAACACTCTCATTCAGCGGGAAATATCGCACGGCCTGTTTTGAGGCCTCTAAACAGAAATAATTTATTTATTATTTATTATCTTTGTTTATGTTTTGTTTTATTTCTGTTTTTGACATTGTACAATGATTGACAAATAATATCTACATTGTTTTGCATTTAAGCTAACGATATGTGTTTTGTTTGTGAAAAAAATTCTTTGTTGCCTTTTAAAGGGTCCCTTTTTCTTTCGTTAAAAAGACGTACCTAAATGCAGAAATTATTAAGAAAAAAATAGCCACAAGAATTTGTTGGTATTTTGTGCTTGTAAAAATATTTTTCTTTCTGTACCAATCGCGTCAATGGGTTTTTTTTTCCTTTGAAAACACTTTTCTCAAGTAAGTAAAAATATTTAAAAAAGTCTTGTTTTCCTACAATTTATGTGTAAACCTATACACATAAAAGCAAATGTGACAGCAGGTAAAATTTTTGGGTAAGAAGATGTGTATTATTAATGTATTAATGAAACTTTATTGTTTAACGTCCACAAACCTAAAAAATGTTTTGTTGTTTCGAAACTGCAATTTAAATTTAGAAGATATTATTGGTAAATAAAAGTATATTTTTATAGGCTAGCAAAATATTCTCTTTTTATAATGGTGGTTAATAATTATAGAATATTTTTAAACTTAGTGGGGTTATTATTTGCATTAGTATGTGCAAATGAATTTTCATTGTTGGCATTCGCAAAGATATGTTGAGCACCAAATTAAAAATTTTGGAAAGAATTGTATAAGGTTGTAAAAAGACTTCAAATATTGTCAAATGCTCAATTTTTCCAAAAAATAAGCAAAGTTTCTGCAAAATGCAGGTTCCAAATTAAATTTATTTAAATAATAACTGAGTGTGTCTGTCCATAACTCAACATTTTTCGATAATTGTATTATTATTAATTGCTCTAAAGTCTTCATAGCAAAATATGTATGTTAATTAGGCCTCGTAATAGGCCTCGCAACCGCAGATTCCTCCCGCTGAGAATGAAAGAGACAAGAGTATTCGCACCAATACAATCATAATTGACACCACTGCTCTATGATTTGGTTAGTAAAAATTGTGTTTTCTTTGTTGTTGTTACTTCACACCTAGAGAATTTTGAGAGAAAAATCTTAACATTGTTTTAAGAGAGTTTATACTCTAGTCAGGGCTGCCAGAATTGACGATTTATCGTCATTTTGACGATTTTTGGTTCCGAAATATGCAAAGTGCCGATTTGCTGATTTTTTTCTAAAAAGTGACGATTTTATTCAGTCTTCAAAATAAGACAATTTTAAATCTTTTGATGTTTGTTATTAGGCAGCACAGAAAAAAAACATTTTTGTTCTTTTCCATAAAAAATTTTATGGGCAAAAGCAAAATGTTGAGTCAAGTCAATTTTAGTAAAAACTCGTACCAAAACCTTGATTTTGAGATTGAGAGTTCACTCGTGTGGGGAGCAGGTGAAGTTATGGACTGATTTGGCTAATTTTTAACATTTAATACTCTATATATATGAAACATTTTTAGGCCAAATTTAATCATCCCAAAAACTATAATTTCGTGAATAAAGAATATTTCGATAAATTGGAAAAATTAAAATAAATTTAAAGAAGTTAAGGTTTACAGGTCAAAATGAGAGATTTATGGGTATAAATAACAGGCAGTCGCGGTTTTTTGTTCATACCTTAGGCATTTGTAGACCGATCTGGCTGAAATATAAAAGCACACTATTCCATACCATATCTAATATAAATGTATAGTAATGTTTTCATACGAGTCTTCGGAAATCCCATTTCAACAAACACATGGTTAGATTGACATCGTTTAACCAACTTTGCTATTCATAAGGACTCAGAATATACATATGTATATACTTTATAGCGCCTAACATTAATATTGTAGCAATTACAAAAGGAATGACAAACTTATATAAAAACGAACTTGTATATATACCCTCTGTGGTGAACGGTATACAAATTTGAAATTTTTAGAAAATGGCCCGATAGAAAGTACCTTTTATTCTTAAGACTTTGAAAAAAACCTTATATTATTATAATATAGTAATTAAAGGTTTACAAAACAAATGTTTTATGAAAATTTTCCTTAACAAACGTTGGTTAAATTTAACAAACAATTTCATAAACATACGGTGGTATATGTTTATAATATGTTTTTGTTTGCTTGTTTTTAAATAAAAATCGAACAAACTTTGTTTCAAATCTAAATTTAAATTGTCCGATTCTTTTGACGATTTTTAAAACAGAAAAAGGCGATTTTTTTATTTTTTCTCAGGAAATTGACGATTTTTTCACAATTTTATCTGGCAGCCCTGACTCTAGTCCAGGGATTTCCAAAAATTTTTTGGTTGTGTATTAGTGAGTACCAGAGAGTTAAAAAAATTGAGTGAATGCATTCATTTACAGCCGAAATAAAATGTTAGTAATATATTTTATAAGTTGTATAACACAAAGGTACAAAATTAAAAATTTTTTGTGTTGATAAAAAATTTGTAGCAATTCTTTACCAATTCAATGTCGCTGATTTTAAAACTGCACTTTTTTTTCATTCGGAAGCTTTTTGACTCTAAATCAGTTTTAAATATCTTATCAAACAATTGTAAAAAAATTAAAGATTTTTATGTTTTAAAAATTCATAAAAAATAAATATTGCACGCAAATCACACGTTTAATAACATATTCCGTTCCTTCCTTAAATGTTGCATACCATATAAGGCATTGGATGTTACCAAAAGCGTTTTTGACCGCACAATATTTTTTAAGTGACATCATAAAGTTTTTTCTGTTAACCTGAAACAAAAATATGTTTTGAGGTACGTTCAGACTAATGAAATATTTGACGAAAAAATTTGTTCTGATATTTGCTTCAAACTGTGTGAAACAAAAAAATATTTTGTTTAATGTTCAAACTAAGCTCAAACATTTGACAATTTTTGTTTGATGAAACAGTTGGCAAAAAGTGTTAAATAAAATAAATTAATTCATGTTTGCCATGCGTTCAGACTAAAATAAATATTTGCATCAAATAATTATTTAATGAAAGTGTTCAAAAATAATAATATATTTCACAAATAGTAAAAATGAGCGCAAAAGCTAATTTATTTTTTTTATTCTGTGGAGCAGCATCTTTCATAGTGTTAGAACAGGAGAATGTAAAATATAAAAAAAACTGGAAGACAATGGGTAACGGGAAAATGGCTAAAATATGCGAAAAATTGCAAACTTGGATATAAACCCTTAAATATATTTGAAGTCTCTAAATCAGTTAAAAAACAAAATGTCGGGAAAAAAAATTTTTGCAAAAATAGCGAAAATTCGCGAAAAATTTAGATATTTCAAACAAGCCATAAAATTTATTAAAAGTGCCTAAAACTAAAAGCAATGGCAAAAATTCGATAAAAATTGCTAAATTAGCGGAAATTCGCAAAAATTTGATAATAGCGGTATGATAGCAAAGCCTAATAATTATTAAAAATCGTTAAAGCTCTAAAGATTTACAGTGAAAAATCGCTTCTTCGCGAGCATGGCTAAAATTCGCGAAAAATTGCAAACTTGGAAACAAACCCTAAAATATATTTGAAATTGCTAAATCGGTTAAAAAACAAAATGTAGGGGAAAAACAAAAAAGTAAAAGTGCCTAAAACTATAAGGAATGGCAAACATTTGCTAATAGCGGCACGATACAAAGTCTAATAATTATAAAAAATCTTTAAAATTGTAAAGAATCCAAAAACTTACAGGAAAAATTGCTTCTATCCGGAACATGGCTAAAATTATTTGTCGTTGTTTGCTCTTACAATTTTTTTGTAATATCAAATAAATGTTTGCTCAAAAATTACTAAAATATTTGATTTTTTGTGTTCACACTATGTTCACATTGGACAAATATTTGTTTGCCGGCAAATACTTTTATTTGCTCAAAATCAGCTGTTATTTTATTTGATACTCAAAAATATTTTGTGTTCAGACTACGTTAATGAAATATTTGATGTTTGCTTTCAAATATTTCACCAGTCTGAACGTACCTTTAGTAGTGGTATACACAATTGTGCATTGAAATGGATTTCCCTGGTCTATTTTTTCAAAAATAAAATAAATTACATGAGAATTATAACGTGAAAAAGTTATTTTAGAAGTTAGGGGGTTCATAGTGGTAAGTAAAATAGAAAGGGTATTCACGTTGTTGGGTTACTCATACTTCAAACATCTGTGCATACATTTTAATTCTAGCTAATAGTATATCATAACTTTTTACAAAATACCAAATGCGCACCTGAGTTTGCCTGCAAAAATGTATAGTCATTGTAACAGGTCAAAGTTACGTTAAATAAATACCATAAATTAGTAAGGTTAACTCTTTGGACTCGGTCATATAATTGTAGCATAAAAAAGTAAGCAATAAAAATAGTGCTAAACAATAAAGTTTCATTAATACATCAATAAAACACATCTTCTTACCCAAAAATGTTACTTGTTGTCACATTTGCTTTTATATGTATAGGTTTACACATAAATTGTAGGAAAACAAGACTTTTTTAACTTGTTTTTTAAATATTTTTACTTACTTAAAAAAGTGTTTTCAAAGAAAAAAACCTACCTACGCGATTGGTACAGAAACAAAAATATTTTTACAAGCACAAAATACCAACAAATTCTTGTGGCTATTTTTTTTCTTAATAATTTCTGCATTTAGGTACGTCTTTTTTACGAAAGAAAAATGGACCCTTTTACAGGCATCAAAGATTTTTTTTCACAAACAAAACACATATCGTTAGCTTAAATGCAAAACAATGTAGATATTATTTGAAAATTTGAAAGTTTTGTTGATTTGGATTCACGTTACATATGTATTTTTATATAATTTTAAGTTATTTACAAAATTATAAATGACGTATCATCAAATAAATATATAATTTTTTTAACAGCATAATGTATAATCACACTCAATAAAAAAATTAGCAGAGGTTTTAATTCTTTTTATAAGAACACATTAATATTTTTAAACACCAAAACTGGGTAATCTGTTTTATAACGATTACCACGGTGTTAGTGGAATTAGTGATCAGATAATTTTTAGTATTGCATAAGAAAAAATAAAAAAGTGTTGTAAAATTATAAGAACCGAATCCATATACGTATGTAAAATAAAACCTATAATAATTGTGACTATCAGCTTCTTCCACATAGGACTGTTAGACATTTTGAAATTTTTTATCTGAAATATTAAAAATTGCTTTTAAATCTCAAATAATTACCATTTTACAAAGTTCTTTGCTTTGCATGTAAACTTATGAAATGTTACATTATTCTACATTTTAGTCTTAAAATTTAAACTCTAAATAAAAATTGCACGCAAGGCATTGGATGTTACCAAAAGCATTTTTGACCGCACAATATTTTTTGAGTGTAAGCTGAAACAAAATAATATAGCATCCACTAGACATGCACACTTGTCGAAGTCACATCGACGACTGAATTGAAGAGTATAAAAATATGTGTTAGTAGTGGTGCGCACAATTGTGCAAAGAAATGGAAACCCCTGGTCTACATAGAGCTAATTCTATTAAATACGCCAGTTACGGCCGTATTGTTATAAAAAAAAGAAAAATTAAAAATATAAAATGTCAATGAACATATAATAAAAAGAAGGAAAAAACAATTTTAATAAATTTGGATTTTTCTTAAACTACTTATTTTCAAAGGAAAACAAATTATCAGCAAATCGAGTTCGATTGAAATTGAAATCGAACAAATTTTCAAAACGATCCTGTTTGAAAGGTTCATAAAAATATTCCGTTTTATATACATGATACTTTGATTACAAATTATTGAAAACAAATTATCAGCAAATCGAGTTCGATTGAAATTGAAATCGAACAAATTTTCAAAACGATCCTGTTTGAAAGGTTCATAAAAATATTCCGTTTAATATACATGATACTTTGAGTACCATTAATATTTATTCTAACCACTCTAAAAATCATGAAAATCTACGGTAAATTTTAAAAATATTTAACTGAAAATGTCCTTCGATTACAATTTCTCTCGATTTAAAACTCCAGAACATGGCCGTATGTCTACGATGGAATTGTGGGCAAATAGAAATTGTTTTTATAAATTTGCGGTGTTGCGTCCTACGTTCATACGACGTACGAACCAGTTGTGTTCATAGTACATATAATGAAAAAATAATAATTTAAATATCAGATTTCAGATTTAAAAAAAAAATGCTTTTCTATGTGCTAATTTGTTTTTTTTTTTAATATGTATAATTGCAAGGGTATGCTATTAATTACAATATAAAACTTGACAGCTGAACTGGCATTAAATTTGTTTACACTTATTTAAAATGTATTTATTGTTAGTTTAAAATTGTTTACTCATCGCTATTTGCTAAAGAGTTGCTAAATGTATGTATGTACCCTGTATGTATTTTAATTTATTTACATAGAAATTTTATAATAACAAACTTTAGTTTAAAATGAAATAAGTAATGTACACATTTCTATTTCATCATACAACCATTTGTTAAATAAACATTAGGATTTGTTCTTGGTTAACTACTCACCACTACGGTTAATGTTGAGAGGCCATCACGGTCTATATAGATTGTGGTACCACCACCTTGAGCTAAAGCCAGCTGTAAAGTATAATTTGAATTGTAAAATTATTAATAAGATTATTAAGGGTATTGCCTTAAATATGTTTAATTTTTTTATTAATTAGAATTGTGGTTATGTTATTGAACTGTTTATGGTTTTTAATCCAAATTTTTATATTTTATTCAGGCTAAAGTTCATTAAATTTAATTTTTTATTAAATTATTTTTATCAAAAAGGGAATTTGAAAACATTAAATGAATTAAAATTATATTGATAATTTTTCATGCTTTACTAACCACGGAAGATAATATCTACATATATACATATTATGTATACATATTAAATCAAAAATAAAAGTTCGATAGCCAAGAATACTATTGACATTTTTCAAAATTTTCTTTTTTTCCATAAAACAACTCGTCTTGTTAAAAAACCTTTGGCCCCTGTGAATATTGATGTAATACCTCACCTTTTGAACTGTATTTCTATCAAGGCGAATTCATACAGGTGACCGCATCATGGGATAGAGTTATGCTAGCTATACCTTTTTTTAAAAAACTTCTTTGTATTTTGTTTTTGTAAAAAGTTAGAGTGAATATCAAAATTATTTTTTGAAAACATAAACATGGGATTTTTTTTTTGTTTATAAAATATACACAATTGCCTTAGAAGATAAATCTTTTTCCTGTATTGCAAATTTATTGTGGCTCCACTGATTCCTTACGCACTTTTTATTCCTTGATTTTATATTTTATATTCACTTTTTTTGTTTTATAAAATTTAAATAAGTTTTTTTTTCAATGATTTTGATTTTTATTGAATTTTAAATTTTAACTAATTTTTTCACAAAATGTAAACAAAGCTTGACATTCAGTATACACACAAATAAATAAACAATAAACAGATGACTCGAAAATGTCACCTGTATGAATTCTCCTTGATTCCTATGTAAAAATTATGTTTTATTTCATTTAAGGTTCCGTAATCTATTTTATTAAATATCAAACTTCTTTTCTCGTTCAGTATTGACAGTAAACTAAAAGCTAATACAAATGTTTATAATTGTATAAATTATTTATGTTTGTTGAGTGTTCTCCGATACCGGTCTCCACAATTGGGATTATAAAATTGACAGGGGCCAAATGTTGTCATTTTCTGAGAAGGATTAATAGCCTATTTCCGATGTGCGAAAGAATTCTTTCTTTCGTATAACTACATTGAAAACAAAAACAAAGTCTAAAAATTTGTTTTTGTTTTCAATGTAGTTATACGAAAGAAAGAATTCTTTCGCACATCGGAAATAGGCTATTAAGTTCGAGAAAAAAAAGTATCACTTGTAAGATATAACAGAAAAAAATGAGAGAAACTCAACAAAAAAATTAAATGCATTTTGAACTACCCATAACTTTTGTTTCTATCTGTCGAATTTTAAGTTTTGTCGCGCAAATTAAAGCCTAAGATCCCACCTATCGAGCAAAAAAAATCGTATAAAAAAATACCGATCCAGTCAAAAGTTATGGAATTTTGACCGCCTTCTCGTGAAATTACCCACTGTGCGTCGTCAATTATCAATAATATTTAAATTCATTTGATATTGTCAAATCCATTTCTTCATAAAAATTATTTAATAAAAAATTAAATTTTTCTATTAAAAGAAAAAGTTGTATCGTGACCAGGGTACACTAATGGGTCTTGATCGTAACTTAATATTGGCAGTAAATAAATTAATTTTTTTGTTTACAGTTAAATAACGTAAATGTTTACATAAGAATTAAAAACCTTTTAAGATACGTATCTCAGTTTTTTTTTCTGAAATCAATAACTGTTAAATGGTTTTTATAATCTGCGCACATATGTACTATTATTTTGTGTGTAACTTTTTGTAAATAATCTGACTTTTGGTGAAAAAATGCGTGTATGTGTTGTGTAAAAGTTAATTTTTATAAAAGTGAGAGAGCGAAAGTAATAAAATAGCCATTTGTAAAAAAAAAAAAAATAATTTTTGTAGAAAGTTGTCTTATTGCAAAAAGTCTCTTGTTGGGAAAAACTGTTTTTTTTTTTTGGAGAAGAAATAATTTTTTGGTTTAGAAAAGTGACATTTTATTAAAACAAAAATCACTTTTTTGCAATTTTATTTTGATTAAAAAAGAAATTCTTTCAAATATGGTTAAAATCCCTGCGATTTTTTCCCTCTTTGTTGATATCGTATGACTGTATGGACATTTATATTTGAGACCCATGGACAGTCATGGACCCACCAGAACAAAATTATGTTATGATTTGTGAGTAGTATTTCATGCAAACGCATGTTTTTCCTCGAAGTTTTGAATATTAATTAGGTTAATAAGTTATTTATCCGGAACACAACTCTTGCTGAACAATGGCATCGATTTGTTAGTGCATATTTGATTTTTGTTGTTATCAAACAATTGTAGCACTCAAACAAAAATTTAGTTTTTTATTTTAAGAAATTGGGAACAATAAATGACTTTATTAAAATTACTGTTATTTTAGTGTAGGAAGTAGCATTTCCGACGTTCAAAATCACCGTTCGATGTCTTTCTGAAGTGTCAAACACATAACTTACAATTGATTCCAGAAAGAGAAAATGCATGGCATGAAATTTCTCGAGACAAGATTGAATTTATGTAGTATTTTTTCAATAAGACTAATTCTTAACAGTTCGTCAGCTCATTATTGGTTTGGCGCATATGCCGAAAAGTCGTAGCAGAGAAAAATGACAATACAGGTTTACATGCAGTTTTCTGAAAATATACCCGATAGAATTTTTTTGAATTTTCACCACCGCTTTTGGCATGTTTTGAAGAAAATTTTAAATTTTTGTAGACGTTCATAAACCAACTTTGAAATTAATAGTACATATTTTATTTAAAGTTAAAACTTTTGTTTTGTGCCGCATACGCCACATTTCTAAATTTATTTCTAAAAAGGAGCTTTTTGTGCTGCATTAGTATATATATTTTTTTAATTATTCAAAATTATGTTTAACTGTTGTGTATTTTATTTTGCTTTTGATTTAACTTCTTTTTTTATGTCAATGAAGCGAAGCAAGAGAAAACTTTTATTTTGCTTTCGATCTAACTACATGTTTTTCTTACGGCAATGAAGCAAGAGTGAAATTAATTTCGTACATTATTGTATGAGGAACTTGCAGCATTCGCCAAACAGTGGCGTTTAGAGCAAAACAATACTTAATAAACTTTAAAATAGTAGATATGTAGCAAAATTAATGCTTAATATCTCAGAAACGATAAGTTTCATGAAACATGGTTTGGATTCAGAAAGGGGATATACCTAAAAACCAATAATAAGCGGACGAGTTGTTGTTAAAAGTATCTTCTTTGAAATATAAGAATTCGATGTATATAGTATTATGATAATGGATTTTTGTGCAACATTGCAATACTGACATTAATTCTTTAGTGCATAGTAAAAATAATGAATATAAAGTGTTAAAAATAAAGTTTAACTATTCAAAAATTTGATGTTTGTAAGTAAAAGTAACTTTAACTGCCTGTTTAACGATTTCGAACGTTAACGTTCGCATAGAAAATTGCATTTAAAACAAAAACAAAATTTAAAAATTTGTTTTTGTTTTAAATGTAATTTTTTATGCGAACGTTTACGTTCGAAATCGATGAACAGGCAGTAATTCTATTAAAATAAACATACATACGAGTATTTAAAGAAAAACGTAAGTACACTGTCAAATTTTTTTTTAATAAAAAACGCATATTTTTTTTAATATTTAGAGTATATTTTGAATATTAAAGCATGTTTTATGCGCATATTTCACAATAATAAATGCCTGAAATTTCACGCCCTTGTTTAAAATTAAGATTTATGTGAGTTTTTTTGCCTATATGAGATTTTGGCTGATTTAATAAACGCAGTATGGCAAAGCATCACTAAAAACAAATGCGTTGACAAGGCGTCACAAATAAAAACAATGCACAAATTTCGCAACCATTTTTCAGTAAATACCGTAATCAAGACCAACGCAGCTCCAAATAAAAAAAGTACATAGGGGAATAGAAAATTGAAAAATAAGAAGAAAAAATTAAATGGCAAAATTCTCGGAAACGCATAGTTTCCGAGATATGGACCTCTAAAGTTTTCATATTAATTTGCAATTTGCCACTACATTTCTGAACGTATATAGCCAATATTGGTATCATTTAAAAGCTTTTGAATAGATTTTATTTAGACCGTTAAGGAGCGGCGATGAGTTTACGAAAAAAACAGAAGTTTTTAATAAGCATAAAAACCAATGTATGTATGTATTTATGTTTTTAACTTACATACATACTTATTTTTATCTACATTTAGAAATTAAAAAAAAAAAATTTTAAAAAAATACCTATTCGATCTCTGATTCCTCTTCCAACTAGCTCTCTGGTGCCATTAAGGTAACAAAGGAGAAAACCCGGCCGAGGCCGCCTATGCAGAAAAGATTTGGTAAGCGAAGCCGGTGTTTGTTATATTATAGAGGAGAAAATCTGTTCGCCCGGCTGAAGGACGCCTAAGTGGAAAAGCTTCATTTAGCGAAGCTGCGGTTTATTTGACTACATTTCATTACCGTGCACTAGTAACATTTTGATATCAAATTTTGTAAAAACTCTATTAGGAGCTAGAGTTAAAAAGTTTTAAATAAATTTTGCATTTCCAGAAATACCTATTTTGAACGCTTTCAAATAATAGCAAATTCATATGAAAACTTATGAAATCCATAACTCGGAAACTATGCGTTTCCGAGAATTTTGCCATTTTATTTTTTCTCCTTTTTTCAATTTTCTATTACCCTATGTACTCTTTTTATTTGGAGTTGCGTTGGTAACCGACTTTTTCCGATGGTATATAGGCTCAAAGCCTCTATTCCTGAAAGTATGGAGGCTATGTTAAATTATGGATCTATTCTCACCATTTTCAACAGACTCGATGCTGGTGACACTTGGAACCTATGTACCAAATTTCATAAATGATCTCCAAAATTGCGACCTGTACTTTGCAAAAAAGGTTTACAAGCCGTTGGACGACCGGAGAACGATTCAAAATGTGATCCTTAGTGGATCGGTATACTTAAAGGTGTGTATGACCAAAATTTCAAGGTGTTACAAACATCGGCATAAACCATCTCCACTATTGTGGTGTGATTTTAAAGTTTAAATGGAGTATTTGTGGCAAAAAAAAACCAATCTAGTTGAACTTGTCAAATTTTCTTTTCATTTTATAATCTTTCTGTAGAAACAAGAACAAATTATTTACCTCCCCCTGAAGTTCGTCTGGTGTAACATCATACGGTATATCCGACAATTGTTGCTCATTTTCCAGTATTTCCTTTAAATGATTTTCTGTTACATTTACTAAAGTCTCTAATTCTTTTTTCTCGAAATCCTGTTTCCTGCTTTTTCGTCGACGTTTCAATCTATTCCGCTTTCGATTTCGGCCAATTCCATCATTCCGTATACGTTGTTCCCTCTGGGACTTGCGAGCCAAATTAATGGGTAAATATTTCTTTTTGTACTCCTGTTGCATTTTATAATAATGTGACGTAAAGTTAATTTTTTTTTATAAAATAATTCAAATATGAAATATATTCTTAATCGAATTGATTGTTGTCTGCCGGAGAAACTGTTAGCAATTCTTTTGTTTTTGTAGAACCAGCTGTTGCATTATTTTAAATAATTCACAATAGCAGGGGAATTTTCTGAACAGTAATAGTAAAGAGTTGCCAGAATTATTTTCATATGTTGGTGGAAAAATATTATTAATTTTTTAGTTAGCCCTGGAAGGTTACTCTTCATTTAGAACATTAATGGTACTCTACTTCGAATCGACGAACTATTTAAAAAAAATTCTAGCGGAACGATTTCAAAGTCAACAATAAAAATTTTTAATTTAGCTTTTTCTTAAAAAAATTAAATAATGCATTAAAAATGAAAGTTCTTTTTCTAACTCAAAATTTATAAATTTTCAGTAGAGACAAAAAACTTTTTTTTATATGCATTCTTATATTACAAATGGGAATAAAACGGCATTTTTTTAGGCAAAATACTAGAGAAATAGATCTTAGATTTTTACAGTGGGTAGATATGGCCACTGTTTATCTTTTTCTTGCAAAAAGTGAAAATTGAAAAATTTGAGTTGACGCTGTTTAGAGGAACCAGTGCGATGTAGTTAAGTTGATAGTCTGTTAAAGTTTAATCCCCATATTCATAAAAAATATTTTAGGCTTAAAGCAGGTTTATGAAACGAATTTTCTATGAAAAATTGTTTCATAAACCTTTTATTAATCAAAAATATTTTTTATGAATATTGGGGTAAGCTTCTAAGAAAATAATTTATAAGTAGATTAAAAAAGTGTTGATTTTGGATGCAAAAATATCCCACACACTTTTTAAGGGTCAGAATAGCGGAGCGTGATTTTCTTGTTCCAAAACAAAAAATTTTTAATTTTTGTGTTGAATAAAAATAACCAAAAGCCATAAAAAGTGCACATGTACATATATTTATAAGTTCAAAAATGGTATGTATATTTTTATATTATGTTTTTTTAATAAATAGAATCAATCACACAGTGTAAGTGGTTCTTTTTAACGATTTGTAAAAAACAGTTTTTTGATCGAAGAAAAGTTTTTTTTTAGAAAATAAAAGATTATTGAAAAAAAAAATGACAACACTGGTCTCACCCACCAATTTGTTTTTGAGATAAAAGAAAAAAGAAATGTGTAAAATTTCAGGCCAATCGGAGAATTTTCGTAATGGCGCCAGGCCCTCAAAGTCAGTAACTTCGGTAAAAACGACACTTTTCGTCGGGTAACTCAAAAACTATATATTCTATACAGCGCAAATGATCCTCAATCCCCCATTATTTTAATAAAATGAAACTTTTTTTCCTGTATGACAAGGCTATATCTCGATATCTAAACATGGCTCCCCGTTCTTGCCCGAACCTTTAGCTATCGGCAGGTTGTGAAAACGGAAGTTACTAAGACACCGTCCATTAAAAAAAAAAAAAAAATTGATGCCAAGGCGAATTCATTATACCTAATCTTGTAACTGCAACAAGTACAACTCGTACAAAAACAACAATCAATTTGTGTTTAAAAATCATTGTAAAATTTTAAAAACAGAAACAAAATAAAACAGAAAAAAAGAAAATAAACAAAATTTTGACATCCATTTTTGGATAATAAGATTTCTCTACATATGTGCTAAATTTCCAATTTTTATTTTTGATACACTGAAATTTATGGCCAATTGTAGGGGAATATAAGAAAAGATAAACTCACTGTTAATTGATGTAATTTTGTTTAAACTTTGATATTGTTACAAGTAAATCTTGAGTGTTTATTCTTATTCTGTTTATGGTTTTATTTGTGTAATACTTTTAGCTTTTTTAAAGGCAATACAGCAGTGTAATTAGTTTTAACGCTAACAGTGAATTTCACAAAATTGCATTTGTCTGGCCATGTGATTCTAGTTGGAAGAAATTTTACCGCAATGTCTATATTTGTTATGGTTTTAGGCGAATTTAATTATTTTCCTAAAGTGGGCTTTTTTTGGATTTAGGCGGAATAAACTGTTTTCCAAGACTAGGGTTTATACGGGGCCTCGGTTAAATTATAGACCGATATTTACGAAGTTGGGCAGTGCGATTTCTCGTCCTATACAAATTTGACGTACTGATTTTCATTATGATAGCACTATTAACTATGATTTTCGGCGTACTAAACTGTTTTCCGGGAGTAGTGTTTATATGGAGTCTAGAGTAAATTATAGACCGATCTTCAAAAAATGTAACAGTGTGATTTCAGGTCCTATAAAACTGTAATGTACAAAATTTTAGTATGATATCGTTATTTATTACGGTTTTAGGCTTACTAAAATATTTTTCGGAAGTAGGGTTTATATGGGGTATATGGTTAATTATGGACCGATCTTCACGAAAATCCTTTAAAACTGTACCGTACCGAATTTAATTATGATAGCATTATTTATTACGGTTTTAGGCGTACTAAGCTTTTTTCCGTGAGTAGGGTTTATATGGGACCTAGTGTAAATTATGGACCGATCTTCAAACAATTTTACAGTGTAATTTCTGGTCCTATAAAACTGTGACGTACCAAATTTTAGTATGATAGCGTTCTTTATTACGGTTTTAGGCGTACTAAACTCTTTTCCCCGAGTAGGGTTTACATGGGGCCTATGGTCAATTATGGACTGATCTTCAAAAAATTGATAAAAATGTTATATCATTCCATGCATTATTCCACCATTAATGTTAGTTGTTGTATAAAAATTATAAATTTTTTTAGGGTGGTGTTTCCACATGTTGATTTATAGTTCTGATCCTACTGAACCGATATTGCTGGATTTTAATCCCAAACTGCTTAGGATAACTGCAAACAATTTGCGACCATTTGTTCTTTTCTTTTGCGTTTTTCGAAAGTGAGCGTGTTTTCAACAAACGAACAGACGGACATGGCTAAATCGACTCAAGGAGCCAGAATATATACATATACTTTATGGGGTCTTAGGCGTATAATAAAAAAGTTTCACACGGAATGACAAACTTAGTATACCCTCATTCTCCACTAGTGGTGGTGGAGGGTATAAAAACAGAAACTATATACATATAATTTCATATGTTAAAAAAAAGAAATGTCGTAATGAAACGAGAATGAATCGTGTGAACCATGGTTAAATAAGCAGGTCTGCATAAAACGCCTGCTGTTGTGTTGTGTTGCGAAACCCGTTTTTCATATCGGTGTTACCAGGTATAATTTTTCCCCCCAAAGTTAAAAGTTTAGATAATAATTTCATTTCAACTAATTCTACTTGACACAATTTCAATTTTCGTACAATCATTACCTAAACAAAGCAAAAATCACAAAATGTTTAACATTTAACTGAAATTCCCGCAAAAATATTTTGTTTATATGTGGTTTCTTGAATAATTTTATTTAATAAAATAAATAAAACACAAATTATAAACGGTTTTAAAAAGACTGTTACATATTTACATGCATAAATTATATACAGTGAACTCGCGACAACGTGAACACTCGAAAGTGTGAACGTCTCAGAAACGTGAACAAATTTATTTTTACACAGACTATTCTAAAACGTGAACAAAATCTGGAAGCTCTAAAACGTGAACACATTTTTGTTTATTGTTGTTTGCTGTTTAAAAGGTTTTTTTAATTGGGAAATCCCCCAATTGAGTTCACTTATTGGTTTATGTTACAGCGTTTGTTTTTCTTAATTTAATGTATACGCTGACCTGTTAGTTGTTTTTGACATCGCTACGTAAAAGTTGAAAGTTATTAAAAATGTTTATTCGTGAGTGAAAAATGTCAATAAAAAACCCGAAAGTGTTATCTTTGAAAAATAAAGTAAATATTCTTGAACTATTGCAAAAAGGTTATAGTGTCAGTGGCTTGGCAAGAAAATATGCTGTTGCTAAATCAACAGTTTGTTCCATTTAAAAGAAAAAAACAGGAAATAACAAATCGTGTAAATAATACTCTTTATGGTACCGGAAAGCGTAAAACATTACGTTCTTCTGAGCTTCCGAGAATGGAAAAAACTCTTTACAAATGGTTTCTTAGCATGCGAAACAAAAAGTTGCCGGTAAGCGGACTGATGCTAAAAGCAAAAGCTTTAGAAATTCACCAACAAATTAAAGAGAGTGATCGTGGTTTTAATGCCTGTGATGGCTGGCTTCAAAAATTTAAGCAGAGGTTTGGTATCTAGAGGTCTGAGGCACACAAAATGAAACTACTGGTAATTAAAAAATCTAAGAATCCACGATGCTTCAAAAATTTTGCATGTCCAGTGAATTATAAATGCTCAAAGTCAGCATGGATGACATCCACAATTTTTTATGATTGGTTTCATCAATGTTTTGTTAAAGAGGTAAATTTAAAATGAATAATTTTAAACTAAAAGATTAATAACTTTTTGCTTTAGGTAACTGAGTTCCTAACCAAAAAAAAAGCTACCGGTAAAAGCCCTTCTGTTAATAGACAATGCCCCTTCACATCCCCCTAAATCGCAACTAATTTCTGCAGACGGAACCATTTGCGCAATGTTTTTGCCACCCAACGTCACGTCTTTAATTCAGCCGATGGACCAAAATATTTTTAAAATTACGAAACAGCCTTTCGGATCTTATCGCTGGAACACAAACTGATTTGTTAGATTCTACTAAAATGTTGTCTATTAAAGATGGAATTAATCTTTTAGACTCTGCATGGAGTCAAATTTCACAAGAAATTGTACACAACTGCTGGAAAAACATTTTAAATTTATTTTCTGATCAAGATGACCCCGATGACAATATTCCCTTAAGTGTTTTAAAAGAAACGATTTCTCCTCTAGACATAATACATCTGGAAAAAACTGCCACTAGACTTCTTCAGGCTCTTAATCCTCAGGTTTGTTTTATTATAGGTTTTAATATTTTAGAGTTTTATTTAACTTAATTATATTTTTCATAGATTGAAGTGACACTTTCTACGGTGAAAGACTGGAACAACAATCCTGAAGAAAATCGCATTGATGAAGAGAATTTGAAAATTCACGATGATGCCGATGATGACGATTTAATGATATACCAGCCTCAAATTAAAGTAAGCCCTAATGACGCTCTAGAAGCTCTTGATAAGGCTTTAATATGGGCTGAAAACGGTCGACCAAAGTGAAAATTTAAAGAAAAAGATTTGTTAAAGATGGTCGAACAAAAAACTTATCAAAAAAAGATGACCGATTTTTTCCTATAAGTTATTTTCCTCATAAACATTCTTCAAACAAAAAAATGTCCCCATTAGTTTTTGTTAATTTTATGTGTATTTTTTTTGTGATATTCATAAGAAATTAATTTTTTATTTATCATATGCAAAGTGAACTGACTTATTGCATATATGTAAATATATTTTTTTTATTAAAAATGAATAAAATATTTGTTTTAAAATACTTGTTTATATATTTATTTTTGAATAGTTAGAGGTGTTATTTTTTTTAAATTTGGCATTCGATAACGTGAACAAACTCGAAAACGTGAACCACCTTTGTAAAAATTAGTTCACGTTATCGCGAGTTCACTGTATGTATCTTATGAAAGTAGAGTTATGGCTAATAAATCAGTGAGTGTTTAAGCGCTGGTTTAGTTGAACTAAATTTAAATTTATGTGTAGCTTAAACTCAATAGTTGTAAGTCAGTGTCCCATGTATTATATGTAATATTAAACGTAACATGTGGCATCACTACGATAAATGTTGTCAAATTCATATGGTCTGCATTGGTAGTTTAACCAAAATTTTTAACCAAAAACAGAGTTTAGCTTGCTCTGATTTATTATGCCTAAGTAGATAAATATAATTTTTTGATATTGGAATCAAGCTTCTTCAAAAATATCAAGTGGTGCCAAATTGTTAAGGTAACGTAATTAAATAGTTTGAGCATTTCAGGTGTTGGATTAAAGTTGTAACACGTATTATTTAATGAATAATTCACCCCTAAAACGCTTTCTTTTTTTAACTGGGTGGTATTATTGATTCCGATTGCGGAAAGCAATTTTTATGCGGAAGAAAAATTTGCAATTATTCATTCCGCTTGTGCGGTATCTTTCCGTTGTTGCGTTATCAACACTACCATTGCGGGATTGACATATTATTGATACCGCAATATAGATATTTTTCGCCATTTTGCTTACGTTAAAATTTTACAGCGAGAAGCTAACGGAAGGAATGCAAATGTAAGAATTAACATAAAATTTAAAAAAAGAAAATTTGGGTTCGTTATTTAAACAAAAAAAAATTTTATTTGAATAAAATATATAAATATACAAACAAATTGTTATTATAAGCAATTTTTTATTGTCGATTAATGAAATTAAATCAAGCAATCGCTTGTGGTTTTAGAGAACGTGGATAGGTGAAATAAACAAATTGTTGGAAGATTTGGCATTGACTCTAAATGGTTTCGGGCCACCCATAAACTGTGCCAGTGTTTAAAACTGTTTTTATTAAAATTTTACTAACGCGAGCATTATTTTTTTTTGTATTGTATTTTGGTAGCTTCCTTCTGTAAAAAAATTTCACAAAAGCAGAAAGTTTATCTTTGGCAGAAAAAGCTCCTTGCCGACTACTTCAGGAACTTACATTCTCTAGGTCATACAAGATATATTTAAGTGCTTCCTTATTTAAGTGAAAATTTATTGAAAGCTGTGAAAAATTAAACAAAAGATTAACTGCCTTAAACATGTATTTAATTTTTTATTACAACTTACTCCCTATCATTCATATCATTACATCTTCAGATTTATATTGCGAAACTCTTCTTTCTACTCGAAGGTCTAAGCATTCGTCTTCACTGCTATCTTCAAAAATGCTATTATATCCATATTTCAAATTTATATTTTCTACGTTAGTATATTTTATATAAATTTTACTTGTAAAAAACTTATTACTCTCAAAAACTCTAACAACTTGTATTAAATGTTTTTTTTACCAACAGTTGACACAATATCAACTCCGAAACTTTTAAAACAGAGATGTTAAAAAGGTTTGCGGAAAGCTTATACCGCAGGAATGAATAATTGCAATTTGCATATCGATCGATATTTATTTCCGTTAAACTTTTTTTCCGCGCGGAATCAATAATACCACCCACTATTTCAAAAAGCTTGATTTTGTAAATGTTACGTTTTTAAATTCCACGAAACAAAGAAAAACTTAAACTTGAGCAGAAAAAAGTTAAAAATGTTGATGCTAAATTATCTACTACGAAGACAAAATAGAGCACCTGCAAACTATGTTGCTTTTAACCCAACTATAATAAGCATGAGCTAGCTTAAGTTATTGTCAAAATTAAAGAAAAAGCGCCTAAAATGCATTAAAAAACACAATCAAAAAACAGTTTCATAAAACTTAACAAAAAGTTTCCTTAAGTTCAATATGGTTTGACACACATGATATATGTAAATGTATTCGCACAGTTGCTTAAGCTAGCTTATGCACATTATAGGTTAGCCATTTAGTTAATATGATCAAAATGGTAATTTAGCTATTTACTCGATAAATCTAGCAATTAGTTTTTGCTCAACTATAAACAAGCTGTAAAATATAATATTACTTATGGCTAGTTTACACTATCACACAAGGCATACGTATTTGGAGGAAAATACAATACTGTCATAATAAGTTGTTATTGTTTTTTAAAAATGTTCAAACAATAATTAAATCAGGGACGCATTTTTGTCAAAATACGTAAGACTTGTGTGATAGTGTAAACTAGCCATTAGCAATTGTAAGAAAAGCAAATAGTGAAACCCCCTAAGGGCGAATAAATAAGAGCAAGTTGAGCTCTGTTTTTGGTTTAAAATGTGCTTAAACCGACAAATATATAAATCAGTAAACATATAAACTATCTTTAAACGCATAAAATTGGGCGTTTAAACTACCAATACAGACCATATGAATTTGACAACATTTATCGTAGTGCTGCCACATGTTACTTTTTAAACTACATATAATACATGGGACACTGATCTACAACTGTTGAATTTAAACTACATATAAATTTAAGTTTATTTTAACTAAACCAGCGTTTAAGCACTCGCTGATTTATTAGCCATAAGCTGGCAATCCTGGTTCATATCGTCGTGTTAACAAAGTACAAATTTCGGCTTACACAGGGTCTCCACCTGAGATAAGATATAAGATTTTAATATCAGCAAACGTCAAATTCAATCGCAGAGAGTATTATCTTACGTGTGGACTCTCAAATAGAGTTAGTATTAATATTATAATATATGTTATGAGACAGTTGTTATGAGAAATCTTATAAAAATTATCTTATAAGATGAGCTGTCAAAAATACACATGCATAAACACATATAAAACAAAAATAAGCCACCATTATTAAAATCTGTAATTTATTAATGCAAATAGTGCCAATCTTGTAAAAAGTGCTTAAAAAATCAATATTTTAAACTAAAAAATCAAATAACAACATAAAAAGAATAAAAAATAATAAAAACGATACAAATTTACTGTACGAGAATCAGTCGATTATGAAATCTTATAAGGTACGTGTTCCCCTTGTTTAATATTAAGATTAACATGAAGAAATGTGCTCTCTCATTCTGCCGACGTTTTCTCACATATTATATCAGATATTATCTCAGGTGGAGACCCTGTGTTATAATTACCACAGATTACACACAGATATGTAAAAAGTGACGTGTGAAAAAGACCCAAATCAGTTGCGAGGGAAGCTTTCAAAGAAAGAGACAAAAAGCGTTTTTTGGTAGTGAAGTGGCAATGTGTAAAAACAGGCCGCTATAATCAACACAAATTGCGTGATCAAAACAAAAATAATAAAACACAAACCACGTTTAACAAAAGCATTAGTTCAACAAACGTTTTATTTTGTGCAATAAAATGTATTTAGTAATATTGTTTTATGTAATAATGTTATTTACTTACTTAAATATAATTTACTTGTGTTGCGATAAACTAAAAAGTTAATTTTTACAACAGTTTTGCAAATAAATCTCAACTAAATAAATTTGTGTTCATTGTATTGCGTCATAAAAGATGGTTCAAAGAGAAAGAAAAAAGGGCAGCTTTCTAAGAAAGAGACAAAAAATCTTCCGTCTCATGACATATATGTGTGTAATCTGTTATAATTACACTTATATATCGGATCTTTTCTTCCAACAGTTAATTGTATTTTTAACATCATGTACAACAAATTTATTAAGGAGTTTACCCACACTTTCGTTCTTATGAGCGAATTTACCATACTCTTGGATACCTTGCGGTTATGCCGTTTTAATTTAAAAGAGAATCGTGATCAAATTCGCGGTGCCTCACGAACCGAGTCTTAGTTGACATACATAATAGATTTTCTAGTTTTACTATGCATATGGTTGATTTGGATGATACATTAATATCCAGCTTGATATCTCGCTTGATGGCTTCGATTGATTTGCCCGATCGGTTCTATGCAAGAAGTTCCGATTTTGTGCGCGCAAACATTAATCGTCATAGTGATGCCTCCAAATCATTCCAGGTGGGTCGCGACAACTTAATTGGTGTGTTGAATTATCCTGTTGAGAGATGGGAGAGCTATGGTATATACTCCCGTAGTTCCTTTGAGAAGAGATTCGGACTTCATTGGGGAGATGCAGGACCAGCCAGTAATGCCTAGCAGGGATCTAATCCCTTGGGAGACATTGCTGTAGCGGAGGGCCTTTAGAAGTTTAGACGTCAATTTCTTATTTCGACTCATAATATTGATATGTTGTTTGCACCTAAATTATAATCGAACAAATGACACATCATCATAATAACTTTAAAGCGGGCTTTAATTTTTGTTTATCTTGTTTGACTTTAACTTAACCTTGAATTACATTAAACTTTCTCTACTTTATTATCATATTCCATTTTATTTTAAAAACAAAAAAAAAAAAAAAAATAAAAACAAAAAAAAAATTCAGATTTGTTATTTTTAAAGCATGTTAATGTTATCAATATGTTATGATATTTTCTCCGTGTTTAAAAGAGAATAAAAGTCTGTTGAAAGCATGGTATAATAAGCATAGTTGGGGGTAGTACACTCTCTTTTTTACCGGCTTTAGTGATGATTTCTATTTATTTAACTATCAATCCCGCTCCGCTATTCTGACCCTTAAAAAGTGTGTGGGGTTTTTGTGCATCCAAAATCAACACTTTTTTAATCTACTTAAAAATTATTTTCTTAGAAGCTTACCCCAATATTCATAAAAAATATTTTTGATTAATAAAAGGTTTATAAAACAATTTTTCATAGAAAATTCGTTTCATAAACCTGGTTTAAACCTAAAATATTTTTTATGAATATGGGGGTTAAACTTTAACAGACTATCAACTTAACTACATCGCACTTGTTCCTCTAAACAGCGTCAACTAAAAATTTTTCAATTTTCACCTTTTCCTAAAAAACAATAAATAGTGGCCATGTCTACCCACTGTAAAAATATAAGATCTATTTCTCTAGTATTTTGCCTTAAAAAAAATGCAGTTTTATCCCCATTTGTAATATAAAAATACATATAAAAAAAAATTTATAAATTTGGAGTTGACTCTGTTTCGAGGAGCAAGTGCGATATAAGGTTTATACTTTGAAGTGTAGATGACTATTATCTTTTCTAGATAAACGATAAGGTCAACGGCCCTTCCGATTGCATCCCGTTCAATATGATTCTATTTCCACCGGACAAAAGGCATCTTTATATATAAGATCTACCGCATAATCTAGCTCAATTTTGCCTTTTGGTGAGATAATAGCATAGCATGACTTAAAAAAATTTAATTTCAAGAGCTCTAAAAAGGTGGAAAGCTCTAGCTTTTTTTCGCTTTTGGTTACTTTATCGTTATATTTTGGTTACAAATTTTTTTTGGTTGTGGCAACGCTGATTGTATGGATACGAATGCAGTTTCAAAAGTGAATTGAAAATAAAGTTTTTGGAGCAAATGTTTTATAGTATGGACGAGGACGTATTTAATTAAAAAACTTATTCCTTTTAAAATAAAACAACAAAAATGTTTGGTTCCGCAGTGAGCTAAACAATGTTTTTATATTTATTTAATTTTTTTTCTTTTACACATTTTTATAAGATTTTTTTAATCGATTCTTATAAGAATTATATATTTAATGAGTTTATTTTATTTAAAGATAATTTTAATAATAATATGCAATGAATATTATTTATTTCAATTAATAATTTCTAATAATAAAATTTTATAATAAATTTATGATTTATAAAGGAAAAACTACACTTGGATGTTTAAATGTGTAATTTAAATGTAAATTTATTATTTTTTCAATGTTGTTCAAAAGATGTTGACTTGAAGCAACATTAAGGCTACTAGAACTGCAATTGTATTTAGATAAGAATTGGATTAGAAAGATTTTAAAACTACTTTAAAAGAAAATAAATCTACAGGTTTAAATAAATTATAAAATAAATTATGAATATTTATATATTTACATTTTTGTTTCTATGTATTTAAAAATTTATTTATGAAAAATAAAAAGTTTTAACTACAAGTTCTTTTGTTATTTTTTCCAGAATTATCATAATATAAATAATGCTAAATCCTTTGTAATTATTTTAAAAATAATCCTCAATGCAAAATTTGCCTTTGTGTATTTTAAGTGCCATTTTTTAGAATTTTTATTTTCAAAAGACACCCGAAATCATTGCCAAATTTGTTCGTATTTGGTAAATGTTTTTGGCGTCTTTTGGTAGAATTAAAACGTTTTTGTGTTTGGTCTCAAGTAGTTAAGGATTTATGCATTTCCGTGTAACTAAAATATTATTGGTTGCTAAAAAAAAATCCTTTTAGTACTTCAGACCAATGCAAAACTGTGTTTAAGTTTTTGTTTTTGTAACTGAAATACAGTGCAGTAAAAAAACTGGCTTTCCTCTAAATGCTGTTTACGAAGGCGTATGATTATTGTTGTTTTAGTGTTATAGTTACTTCCGTTTTAATTTTCCATCCCTTCCTTTTATTTCCTTTAGCTATATCTCCATCTCTTTCATACTTCATAGGTAAACGACAGTGTTCTTGTTGTATCTTTTTTATAAATGTGCCTGAGTTAATAGTGCAGTGCATTTCCGGTGGTGGTTTGAGCTTTTATTTTGCTCTTCTCTTATTGGTTGGTCAGGCCAATAAGTGAAGTTCCTTTATATACACATACATATACATAACATTATTTGTTTAGGTTATGTATGCATGTATGTGTATATAAAACTTTATGAAAACAAACCACAAAACTATTTGACGATTGGCAGGATTTATTAGCTTTTGTTGTACATTTTCTTTTTTTCTTGTTTGAGTGTGTCCTTTGCCTTTTTTTTGAGAAGGGGGATGAGTTTTTATGTTTATGTTATTGTTGTTGTTGGCATGGGACTGTAATGAAAAGAAGGGTACATAAATAATTGTTATTAGAGCATAAAAATAACATTTATAAATATTAAATAAAGATTTTTAAAAGGTTTTTAATTACAACACTAATGGCTAATAAATCAGTGAGTGTTTAAACGCTGGTTTAGTTGAACTAAACTTAAATTTATATGTAGCTTAAACTCAACAGTTGTAAATCAGTGTCCCATGTATTATATGTAGTGTAAAAAGTAACACGTGGCAGCACAACGATAAATGAAGACAAATTCATACGGTTTGTATTGGTAGTTTAAACGCCCAATTTTATGCGTTTAAAGATGATTTATATGTTTTCTGATTTATAGATTTGTTGGCTTAAACACATTTTAAACCAAAAATAGAGTTTAACTTGCTCTGATTAATTAGCCCTAATTCGTATTTTTTTAGTTCCCCTCTGTCAGAATCTGGTGTCAAATTATCGCATTCGAGACCAATCAATTTTACAATACTATTTAAATGGAAAATTCAGTTGATGTCGAATACCGTTATTTGCCCCCTCTGCCAAAAATAAAAAAAAAAAAATAATAATTATTTTAAACCTTGATGTAATTGATGTAATAGACCCATATTGTAACGACTATTCTTGTGGGACATTTTTAATCATTATACAAAGCTATTCAATCAGAACTTTATTTTTTTAAACAAAAAAAAACATGAAATTTAAATGAAAACCCTTCAAACTTTTATTTTGTTAGACCACACGACATTTTGACCCAATCACGCCTCTAGAGTACACACAAAGAAAAAACATGGTTGTGGTAAACATATTCTAAGAGCAACATATCATGATAAGATTCATGATTGTATTCAACATATTATGATTATTATTGAATCATATTATGACCAAATATTATCGTAATATTACATCATATTATTTTTCCCTTAATCCTAATTTGTTTTTATTACATCATATTATAAATTAGTGTAATCATACTATTATCATGTTAATAATAATAAGTTAAGAAGTAATCATATTATCATATCATGTTTATCATAATAAGTTAAGAAGTAATCATATTATTATCATGTTAATCATAATAATATGAAGATTAAATCTAAAACCGAAAAATATTTTAAATATATATTTATGCTTATTTACTTACGGGCAACCTTAACGTAAAACTGTTAAAGATATTTTACATCATAAAATGATGCAACTTTAAGCATAATATTTTTAACCTTTTTTTTTAGTCGTAGGTCGCAATTATTTATAAATTATTTTATAGAATTTTCATTCTTTTTCTCTACAATAACACAAAACAATAGTCAATATTTTTTGCAGCATTTTCAAAAATTATTAAAATTGTTTTAGCATTGATAGTTTATTTTGTGACACTTTACAATTTTTTTTAACGTACCTTCACTTTTTTTAAACTTGATTTTTTAAATGAGTACCGGGCTCAAGGATTTTTTGCTCTATTCTTTAACAAAAACGGCCTTCGCCCACTAAAGCTTCTCTTCATAGCTGGTCTTCGCCCGCGTGCAAGGATTTCCTCCTCTATGGTATAAAAAACACCGGCTAGATATAACCCCCCAAAAAATAATAAAATAACATCCCAAAAGTTTGTACAGAGAATAACAACAACGATTTTTGGGTGGGGTTATTTCAATTCATAACACCCCGATTATTTAACTTTTTTAATTGGGAGAATATTTCATATGATATAATTTCCCAAAACATCATTATGAAATGAAGCCCAAATTGTTTTCTGGGGGATTATTTCGTTTTTAAATTTATAACGGAAGAGTTTTTATGCGCAAGGATTTACTCCTCTATGGTATAACAATATCGGCTTCGCTAACTAAAGCTTCTCTGCCGGGCTTAGGTCGGACGCAACGATTTTATCCTCTATGGTAAACCAAACACCTGCGTCGCTGAGTAAAGATGCTCTGCATAGCCGGCTGTCTTATTTCATATGAAATAAAACCCAAAAGGATATTGATGCATTTCTGTTTGTGGCGTTATTTTATTTCGTTGAGGGTTTATTTCATTTTAAAAACTGGGGGCTTATTGCAGATGAAATAAGGCCCCACACTTTGGGTTGTTATTTAATATTTTGGGGAGTCATTTCATGTCGCCTTCGTTAAGATTTACATTTTTTTAATGTGAGGACTTGTTTCAGTTTTGAAATGGGTTTTTATGTATTTGATTTTGCAAAAAGCTTCCATTTATGGGGGTTTAGTTCATTTTCATTTTGGGGTATTTTATATTTTAGGGACTTGTTTCGTTTTAAAAATGTGTGTTTTAATTCACAATGAATCAATTCCCTAATTTTAAGAACTAAGTACATTTTTATTTTCGGGGCTTAGTTTATTAGTGACTTAGTTCATAGTGCCGTAGCTTTTTCAGATCCACCATTTTCAAAGTAGAATTTTAATATTTTAGTGAGGTTAACGAGCGAAATTGAAGTAATTGTAACAATCGCCGCCGAAGGTTCGACTGCTGATATGTTAACAATAAAGTTGCCAAAACTCTTATGTTATGGCCCTGTTGAAGAATAAATAAATGTTCTTGTTGAAAAACTTATGATCTCTGTTAGCTGAAATGAATTTGTGTTTTTTTTTCGAGAAAAATCCAGATTACTCCTGTAGAAGTCTAAATAAATGTCCTGAACACATTTTATGTCATAAATAAATAAATAATCCAACTATCGATTTGGTTCCCTGTGACAGAATTTATAGCTTGGACTGGACTTTAATTTTTTACAAGCTGTTATGCCTGTGTCTGCCAGGCGGGAAGAAAAACTACTTTAAGGTAAGCCCTTACCATAAGCTTGGCAATTCTTAGCTTCATTGGTCTTTAGGAGGCTTCAAAATAAGCTAAAATGTAAAATAGCACAGTTTTGACACACCCCTTTTCCTCTCAAAACTCTGACCGTAGTCCAAAAATCTTAGATCCGATTACTTCAGACTTTGCTCCATTGTAAGGACCATGTTCTGGTAATTTCTATGTCGTAAGGGGGATTTAATATAAGCTTAAATGTTAAAAAAATTGTATTGTGCCACACCCCTTTTTTCTCTTCATTTTCCGTCAACAGGTTAAAAAAATCGGCTACGTTAGGATTTGGCCTAGGTGTTTTACTATATGCATGCCAATTTTTAGCTTTCTAGTCTATCAGTAAGATTCAAAATGCTCTGGATAGACAAAAAAAAAGGAACGCACACAAATAACGAAATTATATTATATATAGAAGATATACAGATACATAGATACCCACAACACTAAATATGGAGAGGGTATTATACGTTTGTGCTGGTGGGTGCAACACATAAAACCGATCGTCTCAGCATCACTTACTAAATGGATTTAACGATGTCTATGTAAACGTTGTGCGCAAAGGACAGTTCGTAATTTTGAAGATAATTTAATGAAATCTGATAAATTTGTTATAATTGTAACAGGGACGTTGTCCTTGGAATCTTAGATCCCATTCGGAATAGGTCCATAATTTCACATACAAACTTTTTTTTTGAATAAAAGGCTTATATCTATAAACTATTTTATTTGGGTTGTTCACGGAATGCTGGTTATCAGGTTATATGGTTATTTAGTTATACTCACAAAAATTCATTTATGAAAATTTTTTTAAAATTTATTTTGTTGCTGTATATATAACCATATATGTAACTGGATAATCCGACTGTTGTGAACAACCCAATTATGTTGGTGCTTATATGAGTGGTTGAAGACCCAAGGGATATGCTCTCTTGAGAGGACGCTACTGCTTAAACGAAAAGCTAGATTTGTGAGCTGCGATGCTCTTGGATATAGAGCGGTAGTTTTTGGGTGAATACCTCGAAGTGAATGAGTAGGCGAAGGGTCAAGGGACCTGGCTTAGCCCCTTTAAAGATATGGATATAGTAAGTGAGCAAAAAGTTACGGGACCGATAATGAGCTGGGTGTGAAGGAAGAGTAGAGTTGTGTTAGTTGGTAGTGGTGAAGAAGAAGTAGTGAATGAGTGGACGAAGGGTCTAGAGACTTTATTTAGCTCGGTGAAGGTGTGGATTCTATGAATGAGCGACAATTTGAGAGAGTTTGGATGAAGAGGTATTGATGTGGAGTGGAGAAAGGTGTGGATGTTGTCAAAGTAGGATTTGGGTGTAACTGAAGAGTCGAGAGCCGATAATGAAGAAGCAGGGTTGTTAGATTTTTCATCTTCATCGCCAATAAGCATATTGAAAATCGCCAATTGAAAGTTTTATTAAAAAAAGTAAAGAAGAGTAATTTTGCCTTTTTTAAAAATTTCTCTTTTTAGGATAATTCTAGTTGTGTGTTAATATTGTAGAATTTTAAACGTGTTAAAATAAATTTCTTTAAACTTAGGATTTGTGAGATCAGTAAATCGAATCTTGCAAAACTATTAATTTTAGCCAGTATGCAATATGAGAAGAATTTGATTCAAAATAAATCAGTTTTTATAAGCGTGATTTTCTATCTGAAAATATGTCAGAATTTGATAAATTTTTATTCGATTTTGATCGAAACATAATGACACTATCGATAAGATATGAAGTAAAGCATATGTGTCAGAAAGTAACCAATATCCAATATTTGAATTCAACACAGTTTTCTTAACAATTTCATTGCAAGAATTATTTTTAACAATTAACTTCTAACTCAGATTAGGTTTCGATAAAATCAGAGCTTTAAAAAATTTTAAGTGAATATTTTTTTTTAATATTCTTTAAATATTTCGTTAAAATCGAGGCAAAAAATAAACAAAACTGCGACTTGTTTTTGCTCTTGCTTAATAACCCGGTGCGCTTTGCTACCCCCATGGAAATAAAATTAGTATTATTTTTTTAAAACAGATCTCGTGTATTGATAACAAAGCATCTTGGACCAAGTTTTAATGCTTTTGAGTAACCGTTCTACAGATATACAGAAATTTCAAGTGTCTTCGTATGGGAGGTGCCATACCTACTTTTCCCATTGAACCTACTTTTTGAAATATGTTGTGTGTTATAATCTTAGCTATTTATATAAAATTGGAAAACTTTCACTATTACAGTACTCCAAATACGTAGAAATCTTTATTGCTATTGTATGGGAGGTGCCACGCCCGCTTGTTTAATCCAGCCGACTTTTTGGCAGATGTCGTTTGTTGATAACGAAGTAATTTGTTTCATATTGGAAAACTCTTACTGTAACCGTCCTCCAGATATAAGGTTATTCGTATTTTTATTGTATGGTTGGTGCCACGCCTACTTGAAAATTTAAATATATTAATAGCCTATGCTCAGGGTAATCAGGAAATTACTGTGAAACTTTCAGGAAAATCGGCTCAGTAGGTTAGGAGTCTGTAGAAAACAAACAAAGATACGCTTTTTCATTTATATATTATATTTTTATTTTGAAAGGTGTAGTTTACCATAAGAGTGGGTCCTACAAAACTTGAAGACTTTTGTCTTCAGATATGAAGTATTTAATATTTTCGTCCTATGGAGGGTATTGCTCCTCCTTCGTCTACCCCGCCCATTTTTATATTGAAATTTATAGTTTACCATAATAGTAGCTTTAACCACGTTTGAAGACTCTCCCTTTAATAGTTCTTCAGTTGAGCGATATTTAATATATGCATCCTATGGGAGGTATTTCCCCCCCTGCGTCTACCCGCTTTATTTTTATTTTCAAAAGTGTAGTATAGCATAAGTGTGACTTCTACAAAGTTTGAACATTCTCACTATAACAGTTCTTAAGATATGCGATATTAAACATTGGCGTCGTATGGGGGGTACCCCTTCCCCCGCTGCTATTTTATTTCAATTTTGGGACTGAGAAGATCCCACTATCAAAAGTTCAAAAAAATGCGTGCAGCGGATCTTAAGATATGCGATATTTAATATTGGCATCCTATGGGGGGTACAAATTCCCCTGCCCCTATCGAAAAAATAAGTAGCCTATTTTATTTTTAGGGCTCACGTGATGTTGCTGTAAAAATTTCAGTAAAATCGGTTCAATAGTTTAGGAGTCTATAAGCCATCAAACAAACAGACAAACATTTTTCATTTTTATTTATGTGACCCGGTCTATGAAAAGGTGGCTTATGACTCAAAAAAGGAGAACAACTGCCGAGAACTGAAACTGCATTGTTTATCTTTAACAGCTGATTTTTCGAAATTTTGTTTTTGAGTCATAAGCCACCTTTTCATAGACCGGGTCACATATATAGATTATGGAACCTGATATCAATGGAAATTTTTTTATAAAGTGATTTACTTTCGGTATTAATTCAATTACTATTGCATAATATCCAGTATACATTATTATTGTTTAAATTTTAAAAGTTCATCTTCATATGCAATCGAAAAAGGTTCGTTTTTAGAATTTATTTTTCAAAATAAATTAAAAATTGACTTGTTTTTCCTTTAAGAGCTGATATTTGATAAGAAAATGATAATAACTCGAAATATTGCATACTGTGTGTATATTTTAATACTTGAACAAATGGTAGCCTCTGATAAGGAAAATGTCTGAAAATCTAAGAAAACTTAATGTGCTGTTTTGAACGTGTAGAAAAAGAAAAGCACTAAAAAAACTTAGTGCTTTTCATATAAATTTTACTATTTTTAAATATTTTCAATGCAATTATCTGGTAATACTATCAATTTATAATTTAAAGCATTCGCATGCGCATTGTGACTTTAATATTTGCAAAATTCAATCAATTTAATGGATCACGTGGTTGAACCCAAAAACGCGGGAAGAAAATTCCTGAATTACATGAGAGGCTTAACTTGCTAAAGTTTGAATTGTGAGGACGGATCATTACTAAGTGCTGGTGCTAATCAACAAATGCTGCTGACTATTCCTTAAGCAAGGTTTGATAGCTCCAGCTTCAAACAAGGGGCGAGAGCATTATTCTGCCGGACTATTCACTGAAACTGCTACCTGTGTATGCTGGTTGCTCTCACACTTAGGATCGTTCGGTAAACGTATAGTTTATCACCCAAGTGGATTGGATCCAGCATGGAGTAGACCGTAAGGTAGGAATCCATGTAAATATTTTTTTCCACTGTAAATACTGTGGTGTCATATGGTCGAGCTTGACCGACTAAACAAAATAAAAATTGAAAATCATTTAAATTTTTATTTTGTTAGATCACACTTACAGATGTCGATTTTATTATTTTTTTTTGTTTTCACACTGTAAATACTGTGGTGTAGGTTATCATATGGTCGAGCTTGACCAACTTAACTTTCTTGTACTTAATTATGTATGTAAATAAACAGTTTTACTTGTTCGATGATAGTTCGAAAATACTTTAGAAAATTGTGTTGCCTCGAAACGTTTCTAATTAGGAGAAGATGATTTTAAAATGAAGCGAATATGAAAATTCTTTACAATCACGCTTTGGATTCTTTTTACAAATTTTGTTTATTTTTTATTTAAATAATAATGATTTGACTTTTTTCAAATCAGCCATTGAACCCATTTTTGGCTCACGCAATATTTGTTTTAATTGAATTTCTTTGCACAATTTTTTTTTTTTTTTTTGGCAAGGTTACAAAGTGTGTGTGTGTGTCAAGTTTCCTCCAATTTCATTAAAGGAAAATCTGCTGACACTTCTTAACTGTTGATTGTTAGAACTTTAATCAAACAACACTAATAATAATTTTTAGTTTCCAATGGTCCTTGTGACAACATCAACTTTTAAAAAAGCCACGTGACCATCACACGTGACCATCACAAATGTTACAGAATATGAAAATATGGGATAATATATCCCTTTAGTTTCGTATTCATTTCATATTTGTAAACATAAATTTATCGAAAAAAGCCTCCTCCACCTCCCTCTCTTTTATAGTTTTAAAAGAATTTGGGTTTTAAAAAAATTGTGCCAACAATAATTGTGTTTTATGACGTCGATATTTTTCTTCTTTTATTAAATATACACTCAAAGAAAATCGTTCAGAATGAAACAGATGAAAAATTATTAATGTTCTTGTGAATTTTGATGTCTTAGAAATTTGTAATTTTCTCTTTACGAATTATTCTTCATTCATTCATGAAAAATTTCTTTTGTTTGTTAATTGTAGTAGTTGTTTGTTGTTTTTGGGACTGCTGCCTGATGCCATTTTGGCTACCAATTCAACCAAAGATGAGATTGCATAATTTATGATCATGGAGTTTTGCCAATAAATATTTTCTGGATATGTTCCCAAATGTTTTTTTTTTGTATCTTTTTTTTCTTTTGCTGTTGTTATTTGTCTTGTTAAATTTAATTCGTATTTTAGTCAGTTTCTTTATTATGACGCTGTAAACTAGAATATTTCTTGGCTCATGATCACTTGATATTTTCTTTTCGACAAATCCATTTTACATATAAAGAAATCTGAAAGGTGGTTGGTGGGTTTCTTGTATTCGTACTTTTGTATCTGGTCGTGTTTAGTTCTGTTTGTTTATATTTTTTTTTGAGTTCAATATTTTTTCTTCTATTTTCGATAATGTGTAGAAAATAATTCTGAAGAAATAACTTTAATAACATTTCTTTTGTTTAGAATGTTTTTTGTTTTTTACGTGTTAATTTTTCGTTTAAGAAGGTCAGGTTTATTTTTTTCTTTATTGAGATGTCATAATAGAATAAAAAAAAAATTGTATTTTTGTGTTTGTTTTTGTGGATCCTGAGGAATTTCTTTGTGATTGAGTTTTTATCAAAAGCCCTTTTTTTCAAAATAAACTATTTCAAATTGGGGTTGGTTTTTTTAAGAAAGCAGTTTTATTTCAAAACATGTCCATAGCCCAATTAGTAGGTCTGCTCGAACCGCCTGCTGATTTTTTGTAGAGTTGTGTTTCTATCGTGCAATTGCTTTTGTAGCAATGGTTTTTGACATTTTGTCCATTTTTACACAAACAAATATAATGGGCTTTGACATCTTTAACACAATTTACACAAACAAAATGCACGTTGTTTTTTCTATTGTTGCATTGTTGCAGTTTTGCGCAGAAATACTAATTGGGCCATGAACATATCAATATATATTTTTTTAAAATTACTTTTAAAATATTTGTATTGTTTTGAGTCCACACTATTTTCGAAAATATTTTCGAACTTTCACCGAAAAGAAAAATAAACTTCTTTAATTTATTAGGACAGTATTTGCTATTTTTTTTTTTTTTTTTTTTATTAAATTTGCAATGAATTTTAATTTTTAAGGAAGTCAAGATTCAGAAAAATGTCAGCAAAGCAAAAGTAATGAATTTATGAATAGGCAGCAAAAAAGTGAATGTATTCAATCCACTCTCTGCAGAGTACAATTAACATCTATTTTTTATCCAACATTTTTGTGGTTAATTTATAAGTGAATATGACTTTATTTAAGGCAACGTTTTCTCTTTTTTTATTACATTCAAGCAGATGCTAAACTACTTTTTGCCTGCTACTGCTGCTGTTGCAAGTGTTAATTATGTGTGTTTTAAAGTGATTTACGTTCTTAAAAAAGGACATCTTTGTTGGAAAATTATTACTCCTTATGTATTTGGTTTAATATGTGGTATTAAAGTGTTGTGTTTTAAATAAAATTTATAGCCAACGGATGTGAATAATTGACTTTTGAGAAAGACAATTTAAGAAGAGTATGGCTTTTAGATTCTTAAGGATTTTTTAAGGGATTTATTTATGTATATTTAAACAATGAAATTTTAATTGAGTTAAAGAAAAAATATACGAACGAACTCTTTTGCAAAAGAGCTACATATATAAAAAAAATTTTTAAATATAAGTTTAAGAAATAAAAGGAACAGATGATTATTTAAAATTTAGCTACTCACACCATTAATTGGGACGCATAGAAAAAGTCTCATGTTGTTATGTTTGGAACTCGAAAGAAGCCTTAATTAAATTTAAGAATTTTTTTAATTTCAAATGGTTTATATGTATTAAATTATCCCAATTTAATTCAGACTACATAACATAACATAATCAACATCAAGTATTTAAACTACATAAGTGTTTTTAATAAAAACTTTTATGAAGTGTCACACTTATAGTGTGAGCAGCTGTATGTAGTTTATAAAGCCATCCATGCCGTTTAAGGCCGGTATTCATTATCATATTTAGTCGCACGATATGTCAAAAAAATCGTGTGTGCTCATAATGTATGACAATGTGACTTAAAAATTAATTAAGTGACAGATTTTTTGACAAGTCTGTCCGATTTGCAAAAGTTTATGAAAATGTTCATAAAATGATAGATTATATGCGATCAGAGTTATATTTTCTTGTAAAGTAGATGATGGAATAGATGACGGATAGAATTCCGTCAGATTTTCGTGTGAATGAATCGTACGATTATGTCGGATAGAATTCCGTCAGATTTTCGTGTGAATGAATCGTACGATTATGTAGGATAGTGAATACAGGCCTTTAGCCGAGAACACAATAACTCCGTTATAATGTTCCTGTACCGAATGCCGTCACTGCAATTTCCCCCTAATCTTCATAAGGCCCATTCACGCCGCCTGACCAAAATCCGCACAACGCAGCTGTGGGTTCATTTGTTTCTCATGGATTGCATGTGGACTTTCAGAGCTCCAAATTCGAAAATTTTGTATATTCGTGAAGCCATTCGGAAGGAAATTTCATTGGAGAAGCTGACTTTTTTCGAAAAATTGTCATTGACTTCACTTTCCTCAGTTGTTATAAGTTTTTACAATTTTGACGCGTTGTTTTTCGTAAAGTGCTCCATTTTTAATAATCGGAATAAACATATGGGACAGCTGTCAAATTTCAGAGTTGCCACTTGACCAAAACAAATTACAGAAAATTTGAAAAGTGCACTTCTACTGAGACACCCATTATTTGTTTTTCCTAAACACTTAAAATTAGAGGGCAATAATAATGAGCTAAAAATTGAAAAAAAGACTTTAAGATTGAAATTTTGTACATAATTAAATAATTTTTTGTTTGTGCATTAAAGCATTTCTATAACACTTTTATATTCTTCGGCTTTTCAAAATCTTTTTATTTAGCTCTTCATTTGAACACTTTATCAATTGATACAAATCAAACTTAAAAATAAACACTTATACATGCAGTAATGCAGCTGGCATGTAGTATTCATTACAAAGTATGTATGCATATGGTTTTTAGCCGTATTACTAATTTGAAAGAAGTTTTTACTGGTTTATGTCCAGAAGTAACACAAAAACTTTCTTCAACAGTTTGAATTTTTAAAATACATATTTGCTTTTTTAAGGTTTCTGATTAAATGCCCAACTATATTATGCTTAAGTTGGCTTAAGCAACATGTAAATCATATGTGTATTGAGCTTAAGGAAACTTTTTGTTAAGTTTTATAAATCTGCTATTTGCTTAAGCAAAGCGCAAATAAACTTGCACTTTCCATGCTGAATCAAATGTTTTTTGGCGTCATTAAATAACCCCCCAAGTCCCCCAAAAAACATGAAATAACCGCCCAAAACTTTGTACAGAAAGCAACAACTACGATTTTTGCGGGGTTATTTCGTTTGGTTTGGGGTGTTATTTATTTCATTTTTTAATTGGGGGATTATTTCATATGAAATTACCACCCAAAAATCATTATGAAATAAAACCCCAATATATTTTTTGGGGATTATTTCATTTTTAAATTTATAACGAAAACGTTTTTGGAAGCATGGATTTTCTCCTCTGGCTTCGCTGACTAAAGTTTATCTGCATAGCCGGCCTTCGGACGGAAGTAAGGATTTTCTCCTCTATGGTATAGCAAATACCGGCTTCGTGAACAGGCAGAATGTGAACCCAGACTTAAGTCTTAAGTCTGGTGCTCTTTTCAACATTTCATGTGAAATGCTGTTAAATTCATATGGAAAAAAGTGCGGAAATTTAAATAATTTTGATAGAGTTGTACTCTGTTCATATTGTGAAAAAGTTACAAAATGTTTCTGGTAACATTTTTTAACAACTGCGAAATAATATAAGCACTTATTCCCGCGAAATTTTTAGGCAAATGGAAAAAGTATCAACTTTTTATTAAATGAGAAATGAAAAATTTATATAACACAACAGTTTTTCTTTCATATTTACTTTATTTTACTTTTTTATAAGGCACATGTAGGGTTTATTTGTATACGCAAAACAATGTCGGATACTTTGAAGGAATAAAACCGTCAAATTGTGTGTCGCGAGATAGGTAACATTGATACAAGTAAAATTTTTCATATGAAAAAATAAATGTTGCTCAGCATATTTAACAAATTTTAACACGGTACTAGGCTTTACGACCAAAATAAATCACACAAATGGTTTGTACAAATGTTTTGTGTTGTTAAATAGGCTGTTTGCGGTTTGGCCGATTATTTGAAGCATATTTTTAGAAATATTAAACATTTTTAATACTTCGCAGTGTGAAGAAGTAGAAGAAGAAGAAGTATTAAAATCATTTTCAGCCATAAATTGTAATTATTTAAGCAGCATTGTTTGCCCTAAAAAAGCTCGTTGTTTAAAACACTCTTTTGGGCAAATTATTTTCCTTTCTTTTATATTTTTCCTCCGTTTTAAATAAATAGCCGGTAAAAGTGCCGCAGCAGTATCATCGTGTGTTTATTAAAAAAAAAAAAAAAAACAAAATGAAAAATTAATGCTTGTACGGAATGTGTTTGTGTTGATTATTTGCAAACAGAAAAAGAAACAAAGTGCGCATTTACATTAAGCGAATGGTGCAAATTATGTCGGTTCTTCTTTAAAATTGCTTTTGCGTTTACATTGTGCAATTTTTATCGCAGCAACTTTTTCTGTCAGTAACAGATTTGTGACCAAACTTCAATAAATTTTTCATCAAATGTGAGAACGAATGGGGAACAAAACTAGTCGAAGAGTACACTCGATTGCTTACCCCTTTTAATTCCTCTCTCCGCTCTCACCCATAAAGTAAGAATCGCAGCGATACAATTTTCACAATATAAATGGCCACAAAGTGCCTGTTTGCCAAGCCATTTGGGTATGGCATATCAGCGTAGAAGATTGGAAGGAAAACGTTCCTTCTTTCCGCTCTTGTTTAGGTATGGCTGTTATAAAGCTACATATATGGTCCACACGTCACCACTACTTTTATTAAATATTTGTTTGATTTTTTTTTTTGACGAAAACAGTAAATTATGGTTTTATTATTTCTACACTAATAAATCCCTTTTTGCTTGTCTGCAGGAGACGAGTCTCTGGCGGGAATCGAACCCGCAACCTCGGCACTGATAGACTAGCTCACTACCAGCTAGCCTGCCGGTTGGCGAATTCCTTTCACACTTGGGCCAGTTAAGATGAATCTACAAGTTTGCGCTCGTTCTATGTTCCAAATCGAGACATTTGTTTAGGCTTAAGGTCGTTATCGCGAAAATTTCTTTGGTTATAATCTGTACTGGTTGTGGTCTCGTTAATGGTGGAGGTTTGAGACAGGGCTACTGATTGGGCTGTCATTATGTTACTTAACTGTACGCCTTCTCACTCTAGCTGTCGCCAGGCTAAGGTCCGGGCTTAAAAAGCATTTAACTGTTTATTGATTTTTTTTAGAAATAAAACTGTAAATAAATTGTAATGGTTCATGAAATTAGTGTTCATGCTTCTTTTGGAGCCTTTTGTCAAATGTTTCTAAGGTGTGAGCACACCACACCTTAAGGTTGCTTTTCTACCTACATCGTCTACTAAAATTCCAAGTCATGCCTGTTTCTCCAAGCAAAAAAAGTCAAAATGAAAATATTGTCTCATATAAAAGTAGTTGGTATAGAAGTAGAAGTGTCCTTATTTCCTATTTTGAGATCTGCTGGGGACTTTTACTAAAGTATGTAAATCTTGTTTATATAATAAAAGTGTACAAAATTTGATGGGCATTAACGGCTGTTGCTTTTAAATTTGTTGCTGTTGTGCTTATTTTTTATTGCAATTTTCGGTAAAAATGGCAAAAAAATACAATTATTTTTAGTTCATTATTTTGACGACTTTTCTTGTTGTTTTTAATGCAAATACAGAAATGATTTTAACGAAAAAAAAATATATGTCTGAATGTGTATATTTAAAAAAATGATTATATGGTCACATAAGAACACAAAACAAACAACTTGTAAAACCTTAAAATTAAAAAGAAAAATAAATTTAAACACTCGGGAAAAAGTGCTTTTTTAAAAATAGATTTTAAGCAAAATAAAGAAAATATACTCGTACAACAACAAGTATATTTTTTGGTTAACGTTAATTTGATGTCGATCATTGTAGACGACGAAATACAAAAAAATTTAGAAAAAAAAAACATTTCTAAAGAAAAATTCTGTATAGAGACGACGACAATCTAAAGAGAACACTTTCAGCGTCTTGTCGTATTTTATGAGTTTTTCCTAATCTTTGTGGATCTTTTTCAACACACATGCAAATACCCTACATCATGTCATTTTGTTAAGAAGTCCATTTGCTTTAGATAATTTTAAGGTTAGGCAGTTAAAATATTTTAAGTAAAAAAATTTCTAAAAACGTCAAAAAACCAAACAATGTGGGAATTTTGTTATGATTTCTTAAGTGGCCCATATTCTTGCAAAATTAGTACCTTAAGACTCTCACACAATATTTTAGAAAGTGAACGCTTTTGTAAGTAAAGGGTTTTTTTAAGCCCGATAGAACTTGAAATTTTAAATAATAACACAAAAAACTAAATTTAAATCGAAAAAATGTGTTTATTTAAAAGATCAAAACATGGCATCCCAGCTTTTCTTGATGAAGAGCATTCTGAACGTCCAATTTTGGGCCACTTTTTCGAGCATTGCTGACCGTATGTCACAAATAACATGCACAATGTGGGAAGGCGTCAATTGTTGCTGGTTTATCAGCAAAAGCCAGTGACTTTGCGTAGTCCTACAGTAAATAATCGAGATGTGTCAAATCGAATGATCTTGAAGGCCAATTGAAAGGTTAATTTCTTTAAGTTAACTTATCGTCTAATTTCTTTTCAATATGTCGATGGTTGCGGTTGCCGTATGGTACGCAGCGCCACACAGTGGTATTTTTTTTTGGCAAAAAGTCTATTCTTTTACAGTTATTTTATTAAAATCTAATGATGCAATTCTGTTGAGAAATGTTTCATTAGCAGAAAACCATGATTTGTTTTCAAAAAAAATTAAATTTTGTATAAAAAAGAGTGTGGTAAAGTTATCTAAATATTATACAACGAAAACTGATGAAAATTTTATTACATTTCAGTTGTTTATACAATAAATATGGTTCAACTACCAATGTTTTACAGCATTTTTATTACAATATAGTATTTTAAATTTAATAGGAAAGAAAAAATATTTAAATTACATATATAGTTTAAGAGGTCTGAGCAAATCAAAATGACTCCAAAAAATTTAGCATTTGCAGTTTTCATTAGAAAAAAAATAAGTTAGCTCGGTCTACCTCCGTGTTAGTACTACTACTAAATGAAAGTTTGGAATATTTTCTTTCATTTTATGTAAAAAAATTTTGCGACTTTTTGCGATCGCTGAACAAACTTATAAATTTTGTGATAAAACTCACGTATTTTTTATGAATATTTACAACAAATTGCAATGCATATTTACAATAAAAGGTTTTGTATACTTTTACGCTTTTACTTTTACTTTTTAAAAAAGTGCATAACAAAAAAAAAAAAAAAACCAAATTTTAGGCCAAAAATAAATTTTGGGTTCTATGGGCGGTGGGTGGAGGGCGTGGCCAATTTTGATGAAACTTTATATTTTTCTTAATTGAGCTAACCAAAGGCTCTGTGCAAAATTTCAACATTCTACGAGCACTCCATATATTTTTTTGCCAAACTTTGTATGAACAAATCCCTCTGTGCGCCATCCTGTTGAAAACACATATCGCCTGTATCGATGTCATCCATATAGATCATGGTACCGCAACGATGTACATTGACCGTAACGTACCAAACTGTGGAATTTGGATGTAATGGAGTCTTTAGGGTCAGTTGTTGTTGGCTTATTTATGAACAAACTTGTTAAATCAAAAATAAGACTCATCGCTGAACACACTTTTAAGTCTATAAAGGGCCAAATACATTAATTAAAATACTTATCAATCGCTCTGGTAGTATTAGGGAAAATAGTTTGTTGCCGCATGTACATGAGTGAATTCGCCTGCATGTCAAGCATTTGAACAATGTACTTGGCACTTTACCTAGCATTTACACATGAAAGTAATTTCTCGAAAGTTGCAATACACTCACAATTTGTCACTAGCACTCGCACAATTTTTGTACTTTAAGCCAATCGGCTATTTCTTTAAGTTTTCGTTGACAATACGTATACTCCACTTGCAAGAACGTAATTTCATGTGTAAACCCCAAGTTGGTTGAGCTAATCGATGACTAATTTTCAAGGTTAATTTGGGTAATTTGGTTTCCCTGTACAAGCGGGAGTCTATTCATGGTCATAAATTCCTTCTATACCAGATATAAATATTGCGCAATATATTGCAGTTAATGTCAAAATTATGTTATCGTTAATGTAGACATTACTTTTTTGTACACATTTATTGCCGGCAATTAATGTTGCAATAATTGTTAGTCAATTTTCGTTGACAATTATTGCTAACGTAAAACGTCAAATTTGGTTGTCAATTAAAAAAAGGGTCCAAAAACAAATGAAGTATAAGCAAATTGTGTGGGAAAGAAATTAAGCTTGTGAACTGGTAAACGTCTTATAATTGAAGTAAAAGAATTAAATATGTAATTAAAAATAATAATAATTATTACGATATAGAAGTACAAGGAAATGTCACTTTGTATTAAGATAACAATTCAATAGTGTAAATAAACTGTTTGCTTTAAGCTGCTGAAGAAATAATTATTTTAAAGCTTCAACTTTTCTTGAACTATAAATAATAAAATGATCTAAAAATTTTGTATATCATAGAAATAAATCGTTTAAATTTTTCATATATCAGAGGTTTGAAGGTTCAATAAATTTAACATTTAATCTTAACCTCCTGTGCTAAATATTTAAATGTATGCTTTACGAAGATCTAGCCATTTGCTTTAATATAACCATTTATTTAAATTTCGTTAAAAATTTTGTCACTAAATGTACATATTTAGCTTCGAATAAAATGTCATAGTGGTAATAAATTTTTAACAAGAATCTACAAAAAAAATTAAGCATTATTTTTAGGATTTTTTAAAATCATTTTTAGCATTTTTTGGCCATGTGTAATGCCAGATTTAGCTGTAAAATTTTTGTAGCCACACTGCATACAGGTGACTACATAAAAGAGGGTTTGACATTTAATATTCACTACACATAAAATAGGGAAAGCCAGCATAACTCTCTCTCTCTTTGATGTAGTCACCTGTTTGAATTCGCCTTGGTGCAGTTTGAAAGTTATATAAGAGCTCAAGAACGCTCTTAAATAATATTCTGAGTTTTACGGTCTTGGAGAAAAGTTCAGTTATAAATAAATATTACTATAACTGTCAAAAATACATTCTTAACTGGCAGTAGTTATTTATAACTAAACTTGGTGAAATTGTCCACTATATGTATAAATTGATTCCAAATCTGTAATAAATTGTAGAGTATTTTCAAGTTTCTTCTGTCAAACTGAAAATATTTAAAAGTACATATGTATGTACATATGTATATTTTTTAATTTTCGGCTAAAGTCAATTGCGCGTCATTGGTTTGAATTTTGAAGGCAGACTTCTTGCAAGAATTGCTGTATGTCCGTCTGTCTATGTTTTAATGTATTTTTGGTTTTTTTTTCTTGCCGAACATAACAAAATGAGATTATATAAATGCATAAGATAACGTATAAAATAAGTACGTATATTTGTATCTTTTTTTAAGTGCAGATTTTTTTTCGAACATTAAAAAGAAACTACAAAATGCAGATACTAACAACAAATTCATACTAATTAATTCCTAAATACGAGTATGTTTGTAGATGTTGTGTTTATAGATCTGTTCATGTTTGTCTGTCTGTAATTTAACAACTTCTGCGCATTTTTTTTTATATTTGTCCGTCTGTTTAACTGTCTCATGTGCTTTAAATTTTCTTCTATGTTAAAATGTCTATATAATTTGTTTTTGTCTTGCTTTTTTTGTTTATTATTTTTCTCACAAGATCATTTTGTAAAAGTTTTTGTTGTTGTTATTGTTGTTCTATTCTTAATTTAGTACCGTTGTTAATTTGCTGTTTACTTCGCTTTTGTGCTTCTTTATTTCCCAAAGTAGGTATCTCTTTGGTGTAGTCTTTTATGTCATCTCTTTTCAAACAAACTCCTTTAAAGTGTCAATCTGGAGATATTTTTATTCCTTTTAATGAAGTGGCGAGTAGGTATAATAACTTAATTTTAATTAATTTTTCAAGAGAAAAATATTGAAAATTTGAATAATTAAAATGCAGAGATTTTTCGTTCTACAAAGTTTTTTTTGTCAGAATTTTTTTAATTTTTTTCCGTTTTAAAACTTCAATTTTAGGGATTTTTTCTTAACTTGTTATATATTTAAATATCCACACTAGGGTTTTTAGTATCTCAGACTTTTTATGGGGTAGGCACATATACATTTTTTTTTTTATTCCCGGTAATTTTTTGAAAAGAAAACTGTGAAAATGTGTATAATATTCATGATAATACTAATTTCAGGATAAAAACGAAAATTATCCAAAAAAAGGAAGTGGTTTGTCCAGTTTGAAATCTGTGTCAGTCAGTGGGCTACATTCACTCTATCGAGCTTAAGTGACATTCAAAAATTTCTTCAGTCAGCAGTCAATCACAAAATAATTTGTGGTTGTTGGAGAAAATTAGCGGCCACACTATCAAACTGTTATTAATGTTCGATAGTGTGTATTTCACTTAATAGACCCCACTTAACTTCTTTATTTGTTTTAAAATGTTTGTATTGTCGTTAAAATCCAGATAAATCGTGATCGAATAATTAACAAAAAACAAGTCATTATAGAAATAAAGAGAATTGTTTATGAAATACGTTCGAGCTCATTTATTGTACTATTTGCCTCAAATCAGAAGATTTTGCAGTATCTATGAAAGTATTTTAGTCAGGCTTAAATTCATTAAATTTAATTTTTCATTAAATTATTTTTTTTATGAAGAAAGGAATTTCGCAACATGAAATGAATTAAAATTTATTGATAATTTTTCATTCTTGACTAAGCTGGGAATTGAACCCAGGTTTTCAAGGACAGGCTGCCCTGACATGTTTCAATTGTAACCACAAAATCTCTTCTCCCATACAAATATGGCATTTTAAGAAATTCCTTAATTTAATTAAAACTGTTCGTCTATTGAGGATTAAATCAAAAGTTGTAGGCAGATTTTAATCATTAATGGCTTTTTTTGCTTGGATTTTTGTTTTCTTTACGTGTAGAAATTAGCAGAATAGCTGCATTTTCCCATTTTTCATGCCGTTTTAAAGAACTAAAATTTCGAAATTTTACTTAAAAATTATTTTTTTTATATTTTGCCAAAAAAATTATATTTCGGTTCTTTTTAGTATATTCAATAAACTTAACCGTTTTTGATTAACGAGTAAAAATGCTGTGCAACCTCCTATATATATTCAAAATAACGGTATATCTCGAGAACAAGAGCTAGCCTAAAAAAAACCTTTGCGAAGAAATTCCAGGAATTTTCCGCCTACAAATTCTTGGAAATTTCGGGGATATTTTTAGAATTTCTTCTAAATATTTTAGATGGAATTTAAGGAATAAAATTTTTGTACACATACTTAGAAACAAATAGACAATGCCGTCATAAAAATAAAAATTTAAATACTTTGAACGATACTTTTGAAAAGTCTGCATGCAGTTTTAAACTACACATCAGTTGCATCATTTTATTGTAATACCGGTTCAAAGTTTTTTTTGTCTATCGACTTATTAAGTTAATTTTTTTTACAAAAATCTTTGTGAAATTTTGAACTATCATTTACAACAAGCAAACGTCATTTTATATTCGAATAACAAAATTCATTTCGAAAAAGAAATATTTGTATATTCTGAAAATTCAAAGAAGATATGTATCAAATATTTTTTCCTTTTTTTTCTTCTTAAGTGCTTCAAATGAAAACAACATCTGCATCATCTACATTTCCTGCATTTTTTACCACAGTCAGTTTGTTCATGCACCTGCTGTCACTTTTCAAATAATCAGCGAATGTAAATACAATTTTTCTCCAGCGCCAAACAAATATCACGATCAGTTTTATCATTCATTTAATTAAAATAAATGTAAAACGTACCAAATAATGCTTAATAAATTTTTAATATAAATTGTATTCTTAAAAACTTTTAATTTTTGTCAGAATTTCAAATGAAAATTTTAAATAAAATAAATTTAAAAATACTGTTCTTTGTAATTTTTTAAAATCCAAACAGACGTAGAGAATTTATTTTCTAATGCATTTGAACATCTTTTTTTAAAGCATTTTATGTTGTTAATATATTTTATAGGCAGAGATGGATATTTTAAGCCTATAGACAAACTAATCTATAACAGATATCCTCATGAAATATGGAAACATCGCAAGGTGAAAACCGTCTAAATCTCTTAGTATTAAAATTATTATACCCTTTAGGAAGTAGTTAATGTAGGTAAAGAAAGTTTATTATTCTGTATGTAACACGCGAATTACATTATTTCTTAACATCAATTAATGGCTAGTGGGGACCTAACGTAATAGATGCTTCCGCACGGTAACATTTCCCAGAGTAATTTCATTCTTAAGGTAGGATAACACGATTACCCCAAATGTACCAATATGAGACAATTTTGATTGTGCTTTATTAACGAACAATAATGAAATTGCCCCAATCAAATATTCTGAAATCACACAATTTCCCTGTTTTATATTAATTTAATTTCCGCTAGTTGGTACAAAGCGAAATGGGTACAATAATTCCCGCAGCACAGTCGCACGATTGTTCTTACTTGTGTCAACTGCGAACACAGCTGTTGTGGTAGCTTTTTTATTTGTTTGGAAGATCTAGTTGGCTTGTTCATTAAAAAAATTGTATCATATACAATTATTCAAGGCAAATTCATTTGTCAGGTGGCGTTGAAATCACAGCTGTGCTCCTTTTTTTTCTTACTGAGCTACCTAAACAAGGGCGGCAAGCGATTTTTTAAACATGAAAATTTTATTTCAAATACATTTTCAATAAGACAAATCGACATAGCGATTTGTCAAATAGGATTTTCCAGCCGGGAGGTGTCGAATTCGCGTTCTAAAGGTTTTTTTTCGTATAAACTGTATGCAAATGAAAAGTTTTGACATAAAAAAACGCTTGCCGCTCTTATTTAGGTAGCTCAGTAACTTAGAGAGATAAATGTCAAAAGTTGCTTGTGTTTTTGACATTTCGATCAACGAAAGCAACAAAAAAATACATTGCTGTGTTTTTGGTATTGTTACTTGTTGTAGTATCGACACCACCGTATACATGAATTCGCCTTGCGAGCATTCAAACAAATTTTTGTTGAATAGTTTTATTTGAAATTTTTTAAGAAAAATATACGAAATTCCAAAAATTAAACAATGTAGACTTTCTATTCAATTTTTAAGAATGCAAATTAAAAATATTTGCATCGCTTTAGTTAATTTAAATAATATTATTTAAATACCACTATGTACCTCAAATCTGGTACATTTTTGTTATTTCTATTGACACCCGGTTGCATATCAAGTAGTCACACGATTGCCGCACCAGGGTTGCATTTTATTGTTAAAAAAAAAAAAGTTAACACAATATTTCCCAGCTTTAAAATCGTTGTCACAATTGTTACAAAAAACTCCCCGAATAGTTTTTATATGCTGCTGATATTTATAAAATGCAGACAACATTTTCCCACCTAATTTTTAAAAAATACCTATCCCGTCAAGTAAATACAAATATGTTGCTATTTATAAGTCCTAATTAACACTATGCACATTTATTGCCAGACTGACGAAGCTTGTTGGGGGCGACGCTGTATGCTTACTCGTTTCTTCTCTCGCCCACAAACTTCGTATGCCCGGCAAGAAGTGTTCATAGTGTAAATTGGGACTAACTGAGCACAAATGACAGTAGAGTGGCCAAATCTAACAACTTCATTAGAATTGCAAAAATTTAAATTTTTTTCTGGAAAATATTGAAGGAATAAGACTATTAGAGAATGAAAGCTTTATAAATTGTAATTTGGCTTAAGGGTATATGGACCACACAAATTGCTTGGCAAACATGCAGTTTGTTTGTGCATCTGTTTGCCAATAGACAACACAATCATATTTCGTACCTACAAACATTAATTTTTCATTTTTGTTTTGTTTTCAATGAATGTAGACGACGATTTTGGTGCGCAATTTTGCTCGCTATTTGTTTAAAACGAAGAAGAAATATAAAAGAAAGAAAAGGACTTGGGGCAAAGAGTGCTCTAAACAACGAGCTGCTTTGGGGATAAAAATTCTGCTTCTTCTTCTACGTCTTTACTCTGTAAAGTTTTCGCTGAAATGATAACTTTTAGCACTAGACATCACAAAAAATTTGTTCAACATGTCTGCAAAATATTAAAATTTTTTAATATTTCTACAAACAAAATATTTGTACAAACGTAAAATTTTGACATGTTTGCCAGGCTATTTGTGTGGTTTATTATGCCCTTTGGAATACAAATTCGAATAAATACAAAAATTTATAAAAATGTATTTTATAAACGTTTGTTTGGAAAATTATTTTAGTATTTTACAGCTCTGGTTATGAATTTTTATTTATTTATTTGTATGAAATTTTTTTTATCGGGATAAAAACACACACATTTATTAAAATGTGCATCTGTTTTGTCATATTTCTTTCATGTGCAGATATATTATTTTAAACCTAAAAATATGAAATTATTTTCTTTTGCAATTAAAATTGTTCAATCACTGAACAGCCAGGGGTTAATAAAAAGCAAAATATCTTATTAATATTTCTCCGATTCTTTGATAGTTCATTTTTTACTTTGTATTTCAATACGTATCTACTTAATTTGTATTTAAATTTTAGTTGCATTTAAATACAGTTTTAGTTTTTAAGTGCTACTTGATTAATATTATTTTATTAAGATAAAAATAATATTTACCAAATTTAACCAAAATTAAGTAAATTGAAGGTATTAATAAGGTAATCTCAAAGAAATAAGTATTTTTTTTTGGCTGTTGTTTTTGTATTGTTATTATATGGAGGACACCGTGACAAGTAATTATACCCTAGAAATTTAGACCCCTTTTACGTATTGGAAATTAAAAGGCAGACAGGCGAAGTTTGTAGGCGAAGGAGAAAAAGTAAAATGTGTCACGAATACTGCTTCATTCCCTTACCAACAAAATTCGCCTGTCTGCCATTCAATTTCAATTTCCAAAACTGGTCTTCAATAGACTTTAAATAAGCAACATAATCCATTTAATTATCATTTAGAAAAGCACTGAAATACTCAGGTACGTATTTAAATAATTAGAGCTTAAAGATTCATAATATTTAAATGCGAGGCCAAAAACTATCACTTAGCAAATTGAGAAATTAAAAAAAAAATTGATTTACTTTATCCGCAAACGAGTAAAGCCAATCAGCAATAACTTGTGTCTTCTTAAGAACTTATTTGTAATCCCTACTTTATACCGCCTACATAACAAAGAAGTAGCCTGATAATGACGATTTTATGAAAAAGTATTAAGACTCTATTTTTTATAATTTAACCGTGGAAAGAAACTTAAATGCTTAACTAAAAAACTAATAAATAAAATAAATCATAAAAAAATTGCTCTTTCTCTGTCTAAATTCGATACGAATTTGAACTTTTTCTGATGTGACAATACAGTCATTATACAATAAACAAATGGGTTGCGTTAAAAACGTAAATCCTGTCGACCGATAAGTCGATAGTTAGTGGGCCGCTTAAGTAAACGATAATGAGTGATTTATTGTCGCTCGCTTTCATGTCGATCGACATCGTGGGCCAGGTTGTTCGTTTTTAAAGCCTTAATTTGGTATCTTCAAAATTAAAAAAAAAATTTTAATATGGCTGAATTCAAACAAAAATTTTAGTGGCGGCAGCACGCCATTTTAAAAACAACAACGACTTTCGTGTCTATAAAAACTATGAAAAAAATTCCGAATATTATAAACCTAATGTAAAACAAAAATTTTGACAGATATCCGCATTACCTGTGGGTTGAAAAATGTACAAGTCGGATCTAAAAAAAATGAGAGACAACGATTTATGTGCCTAAGAAAAATTTTTTTTTTGGTTAACATTTTTCTTTAATACACCTTAAATGTAAATATAATCCGTTTTAGGTGTGCTGATTTATTCGCCCCCAACTGTAAGTAAATGCAAAAGTACAATTATCAAAAATATTGTTCTACTTTTTTGTCTATTAAAGTAAAGGAAACGTACAATTTATCGTTTGCGTAAGTTCCTCAATTGCAAATATGAATGTATGTCATCAATATAAAAAGGAAACATCATCAAGTCTTTAGTTTTTCTCTTGTTTTTTTGGTTTCATCCAAACTACTTAAGAAAATATAATAAAAAACAAAATTTATTAAAATCTTCTCCACTGCAGTTACAATGTTGCCAGATAATTACTTTGTTCCTTTTTTTTTCTTTTTTTTTGTAGATTGACACATAAATTTCTTTGTCTGTTTCTGAAATCAATAGAATTTTTTGAAAATAATTTATTGTTGATTTTTTATGTTCTCCTTATTTCCATAGAGTGATTAACATACAAAAGGCATTAAATACTGCATTAGTAAATCATTAAATCATATTTTTTTTTTCTCTCCAAAGCTAAAAATAAAACAAAGAACTTAAAAACACAAAGTAAGTTATCTTTGGTACTTAAGTTCAAATAAATTTTCAACTGGCGAAAATAAAGCTGAAACTAGAAAAGGAAGTGAGTGAGTAAAAAAAAATTATGTTTTTTTTATACGCCACGATAATTGCAATGGACATTTGCTTTATGGCCTGCAAAATACGAAAAACTTGTGTTTGGGCGATTTGTGACGCCTAAAAAGTTTTCTAGAATCTGACAAAAATAAAAATGAAGTTATGAATGGTAACAGAGACTCTTTTGCTCCTTACACTACATAAATTTAGAAATTAAAAATTAAGTAACGTAACGTTAATCTTGATCCGACAAATAAAAAATAGAAACACATCACATCAGTGTCAGCAATAAAAACACCAGGCCCAGTGCCGGTGTCCCATCGGTGTCGGTGTACTGCCTACCCCTCAAACAGTCCGTTGGATCCACGCCAAACTTCCCTATCCGGCAACTCCACCGGTGGTGTTACCTCGAAGTCCAAGGTTATACTCCTATGATCCCAGATTCCCGCCGGAATACTACCCTGATCAAGCAGACCCACTTCTTACAGAATCCTTGTGTGGTCATCCCGCCTAGGTCTAATCAACGAAGACTCGTTGAGTCTAAATAAGTTCCTAGCAGCCACACTTCTCACATAATGTTCAATGGGGGACAGATGTAGGAGGATGTCCAACGCCACCTGTGGAAAAATTACTTTAAAACAACCTTACGGTGGCGTCACGTAAACCCTGCTCCGACAAATACTTAAGTAAAGAGAATTTTATGATTGGTAAAAATTAATATATGAAAAAATTATTATTTTTTATAAATTATGTGATAAAATAAGAATATAAAAATATTGCACTCTTATATTAATAGAACGTCACGATAACCCAAATTCGATATTTATAAACATAAGGTTATTATTGGTAAAAAAAATATATTGAGTGATACAACACAAGCAATTTCATAAATATGTATTATTAAAAATGCGTTGTTTTATTGAAATTTTTTTAAACTGAAACTCCGTTAAAATAACGTTATGTTACTTTGAGGTACCGTAACGTATAATTTCCACAAATATTAAAAACCAAAATTATGATTGATAACTTTGATTATGTACTTTACACTTTATAAAGAATTAATTATTTCAATGAATCTAAATACGTTGAAATAACGTACTTTTACAAAAAAGTAATACCACTTATCCAATAAATATAGAAAATATTTAAAAGCGATATTAGTCTGGGTTAACACTATGAAAGTTTTCTTTCAGAAAATCTGAGTTTATTCGTGGGAGGGAAAGAGAACATGCTATTCTTTGATCTCCTCTCACCAATAAACTTATACTTTCTGAAAGAAAACTTTAATCAATTGTTTGTTAAAATAAGAACTATGCTGAAATAACATTAAATAAACGCAACCTAATCCTTGATCGTGTAAAAGGAAAATTATATAAAAAGATGATTGTATCTGGCAATAGAAAAAGTATTTAAAGAAAAAATGGGTGGCTTAAATGCATTGTTTGTTCAATGAAAATCTTAAAGCAAATACGTTAAAAGGATATACTCTTACACTGATGCCACGTCACGCAAGTGTATGTTATGTCAACGTATTTCCAGTTAGCTTCTCATTTGACAAAAAAAATTCATTTGAACAACACATTTTTTCTAAATATCTTAATATTTTATGTCATTTTTATTGATTTAATGTACATATTTGTTGATTTAGGAAAAACCAAGTATTCTTATATTTTAATCAGGGCTGTGGAGTCGTCAGAAAAAAGTACTAACTCCGGCTCCAAACGCTGAAATTTTTTAACTGCGACTCCGACTCACGACTCCAAAAAAATCGTACTCTTACCTTGATGCTAAATGTATATGAGACTGGTCCTATTTGTCTTTAAATTCTTTTTATACCCTCCACCAGTACTGGGAAAAGAGGGTATACTAATTGTTTCATTCCGTGTGAAACTTTTTTATTATGCACCTAAGACCCCATAAAGTATATATATATATATATATATATATATATATATATATATATTCTTGTTTCTTAAGTAATACTAAGTCGATTTAGACATGTCCGTCGGTCCGTCGGAAAAACTCAAAAGATAAGAACAATGTTGGTGTCAAATTGCTTCTAGTTACCCTAAGCAGTTTGGGATTGAAATCCAGCAAAATCCGATCAGTAGGATCAGAGTCGTGAATCAAAATGTAGAACCAGCACCCTAAAAAATTGACAATTTTATTACAAAAACTAACATAACAGGTGGCATAATACACGGCATGGTATAAGGTTTTGCACAACCTCGTTCTATATAACTAAAAATCATACTGTACGTCTAAAACCGTAAAATATATTGCTATCATATAAAAATGTGCTACGTCAAAGTTTTATAGGACTAAAAGTCACACTATAAAATTTCGTGAAGCTCGGTCCATAATTAACCATATAATGTCCAATATTATGCTCACTCTGGGAAATTATTTGAATACGCCTAAAACAAAGCAGATATAGATATTGTGGTAAAATTTGGTGCAATTCTGGTTCATATGGACAGAAATAATATCATGCAATTTTATGATTATCGGTTCAAATTAACCTTGGATCCCATATTAAGCAACCTTCTGAAAAGCACTTTAACCCCTAAAACGATTTTAGCTACTGTATTGAAATTTGTTCCATTTAGATTTTTATTAACAGAAATCACTCTACAGGATTTCGTGATGATAAATTCCGCACCTGAAAATCATTTTAGTCCGGCATAAACTATTACGAATCATGACACTTTATTTAAGTTAGCTTAAATTGCTAGAAAAAAGCATAACACTGTCTGATTGCCGTCTAATTGGTTTAAACCGAAACCAATTTTGTACTGACGTCCGTTTTTATAAATATTAGTTAACTGCCTATTTCCGATGTGCGAAAGAATTCTTTCGTTCGTGCAACTACATTTAAAACAAACACAAATTGTAAAATTTTTGTTTTTGTTTTAAATGTAGTTGTGCTATATTCGGCACTTCCGAATATAGCACTCTAACTTGTTTTTAATTCAGTACCTTTGAAATGGTTAAATATAACAAGACAATGATTCTGTAAAAACTTCAAATCGATATTGGAAATATTGCATCGCCAATTTCGAAGAATTTTTATTTTGAAAATATTGGAAAAATTTTTTTTAATGCCAAAAAATTTTGGAGTCGGAGTCCTGAGCTTTTGTGCGTACTACGACTCCGGTAAAAAACCTCAACTCCGACTCTTCAACTCCGTCTTCGACTACGCAGTCCTGACTTTAACAATAACGTGAAATCTCAAATTTAATTTTTTTTTTATTAAAATATTAAGTTAATTTCATTATTTTCATAATATGTTGCTTCACATTTCGATATTTTCTTAAAAGTAACGTACAACTCAAACAAATAAACAAACATACTTTCCTAAAATCTTGCAATGATTTAGTTTATTTGCATTTTTTGGCCGTTAAATAAAAGAAATATGAAAAAAAATATTTGAACAAAAATTATGGTGGGTGATGTATTAAAAACAAACAAACAAATTACAAAATTTATGAAATAAAAAGAAAAATCTGCACTAAGGGAAAAATAAGAAAAAAACCAACGTCCAACAGAGTAATTTTTAGTTTTAAAGTTTGTTTAAATCATTTCGCAAAAATATTTGGATATAGATTTATATTTATTCTAGGAAAATATAATTTCTTTTACGAAATTATATAATTAATTACACTGTGCTAGAAATTGACTCTTTTTTTGAGGAGCTCAATAAAAATTTTGAAATTCTTAAATTAAGCCCCTGCAGGGCTTAGGATGCCCTTAGATGTGTCAAATGTGTGACCAACCCCACTTTATTTTTCATCTCAATCATTTTTTTCTAACATACCTACCCGCTATCTCCTTTCCTAAAGGGGGCTGCCATACAAAATATTCAATACAGACTAGAAGTATATTGAAGAAAAAAATCACATAAATGACCAGTAGTCGCCCCTAGTGGGATATAATGTATGACCGACCTCAATTAGTTATTTGTCCTTAACATTTTCTCGAGACATACTTGCCCTTTATCCTTAGTGAGGCCCCCATTCTAATATTGCGTTTTATGAAATTCTTAAATTAATAAAAATTTTTCGTCTTTTGTGAATAAAATCCAAAGTTTTTAACAGATATTAATCATTTATGGCTTGTTTTGTTTGAAACTTCGTTTTTAAAAATTAGAAGCATAGCTGCATTTTCCAACTTTTGATGAATTTTTAAACAACAAAAACTTCAAAATCTTGCTAAAAATGACTGCGCATATTAGAAAAAAGTTAAACTTTAATTAAAGGTAATTTTATTGCGGAGTTTCGGTTTTTTTTTAGTAATATCAATAAACTAAGCCGTTTTAGAGTTTCGGGAATATATGTTGTGCAACCTCCTCCATTTTCAAAATAACGATATATTTCGAAGATTAGAGCTAACCTAAAAAAACGGTTAGCACCACTGGATTCAGCGTGCGCGAATTAGGTAGAAACGCCAGGTGCCCGGCTTGTCTGTTTTTTCAACTAGCATAGTGTTATAGTTTTATGTCATATAAGTTACCATTTTTATGAACGCCACTGTAACTATATTTTCTAGCAATTGTAATTGTAGACTTTAGATTAAAAATAATTCGAACATAATTTTCTAGAAACTACTAGACGGTTCTTGAACCAACTAGAAATAGTTTTGAACTATAAATACAGGCTAACTCATAAAAGTTTAGTTTAGTTTGATTGGAGACATTAAACGGTTCAGATCGTTACTTACAATAGTGGTTAAATTTTGTGAATTTCAATAAAGTTTGTTAAGTTGAATTCGTGTGTGTATTTATTTTAATTTACAATTAAATGAACTCAAAGGTTTATTATAAAGGTTAAAAACCTTAACGCGTCTTATTAAGAAAAAACGTAACTATATTTTATGGAATGTTTATTGTTTAAAACTTTTGTAGATAAAATTTAATTCAATTATAATAGTTATAAAGGGTGATTTATTTATGTGCTTTATTTTACATTTAAAATCAAACCTCTCGACGAATCACCCGATATATAGATATCTTATATTTTAGACATTTGTATTAATTTTTATTATAATTGGTTTGCTGTCTTTGTATGGGAGGTTTCGCTTCCACTTGTCCAATAACACCCACTTTTTGACGAATTTTTCGTACTGACAACCCGGCTATGTGTACTGAATTCGGACAATTTTTCTCGTACCGTTCTACAGATAAAAATAAGTATATTTTGTGCCACGCCCACTTCCCCAATACCGCCCACGATTTGTCGCATGTTGTGTAGTTGTTCTAAACTTGGAAACTTTAGCACTCGCCGTATTTTGGTACTTCAGAAAATTTGCGGAATGAAACCAATTTTGGTTTCATGAACGGAGGTTGCTGTATTTCAAAGGCCAAAAAAACTATCAAAATATACCTTTTATTAATAAGCAAATATGCTTTCTTCGGTTCCGAACGGAGTCATTCCGGACGGAATTGTACTCTGTTATAATTCTGATAAATTCCTATGCGAAAATTTTTATTTTATTTTGAAAAACAGGCAGTTAAACAAAATTCCTACATAACTACGAAATTTAAGTTAATAATATTAACAAAATAAAATTCTTTAACATGAACAAGTACAACTGAAATATTCGGCTATGGCTAATCCTATATTCCCTATACCATAGTATTGAAAAGCCAACTGTTCCCCAGCTCAAATGGTCCGATTTTGGGTCATTTTCAATATAAAATATTATTTTTATATAAGAAATATATGAGCCAAAGTTGGTCCTCCTATCTTAAATGGTATGGTCGTTGCTGTACCAAAGCCATTCACCCCTATCGTGAACAGCAAGTGGAATTTTTGTTCCCATGAAGGTTTTATTTCCTCCGAAGGGAAAAATCCTATCGTGAAATTTGCCGTTAACAATTTTTCGCGCTGACAGTTCTCAATAAATGTAAAAAAGAAGAAGCTTTAGCCGACCGTTAATGTAATGAAATGCAATGTTGGGGGGGTGCTTTAAAACCATGTGAGATAAGGCCATGAAGGCTTTATTGCTCAATTGAATTTGAGATAAAGCCATAATGGCCTTATTGCCCAATCATTGAGAGGTAATGTCATATTTAAAATTTTGCGAAATTTTGTTTCGCAAATGGGAGATTAAGCCATATTTTTTCAGAAGCCAGATTCCAATACTTTACTTTAGTGTTTACGGGAAAAGACATTTTTTTATTCTTGTGACGCACGCAGAAAGACTTTATTCAGCGAAGCCACCTGCCGTGTCCTACTGGAGGAGAAAACCCGTAAGCACGGCCGCAGGCCGCCACGCAGAAAAACTTTAGTATGCGAAGCCAGATTTCAGTACTTAACTTTAGTGTCTCCGGGAAGACAAAACTGAAATGAGAGATAAAGCCATTTTCTAATATTGCTAATGTGAGCTAAGGCCATGATGGCTTTATCTCCCATTCAAATGAAAAAAGGCTTTATCTCCCTATTGAATGAGAGATAAAGCCATCATGGCCTTATCTCACATGGTATTAAAGCACCCCCTCGCAATGTTACGTACCTTAACGTACTGTAAGTTCGTTTGTGCACTTATAGGACATGTAAAAACGTGTCATCTGTTTGTCATCACAAACATAAACAAAAAAGCATTAGCATACATAAAACAACACACACAATGATGAGAATTAAAATTGCTCAAATAAACAGTACAATATACAATACAATAAACAAAAATGGATTATCTCAGCTGGCCACGTCTTTAAGACATCTTTGAAGAAGGATGCACGACAATGTTAATTCCTGCACGACTTGTGAGGGACAGCCAGAACAAATCGTCAACGACATTTTCGAACAAGTGTCGCGAGAATTGTGCGCGACACAAAGAAAGACATTGTCGCTCTTCATATTGTTCGAACAAATTATGTTTGTTTGTTTAGAAGACACCTTGCAAGACAATATCGGTCATGTTTTCGTGGATAGGCTTGTATAAAAGACAACTTTGAAGACAATGTCGGTCATGTGTCGTTTATAAACTTCTTTAGAAGACAGTGCAATAGACAATGTCGAGTATTTTGTCGTCCACGACACAATTGTTGAAATCCAAAGTGCTAGAGGACATATCGTGCATAAATTGTTGACGAAAATGTCGTCGGCGGCAGTTTTGCCAACTGGGATAGCATATACATACACATGTACATACATATATTATTTCGATGCCTTACTTTCTCAACCTCGGTTTTGACTTTTTCATGTCAATTTATTAATATTTACAGAATTTAGACAAAGTATTGAAATAATAAGTTGTTGCAGTAATAGAACACAAAAAAAACTATCGTTTTATATGAAAAAGTCCAAACCGTATTTTTTACTTTGAGAAAGTAAGGCATCGATTTGCAAATGTGCATGCACAAAACAAGATTTTGATACCATTAAAAACCTTTTATATATTTAAGATTTTTTATTGTATATGTATGCGTTTGCTTATTTTATGAATCTACACGCAAAGAAAAAACATCGTTGCTACAATCACAATCGCAAACTATCATTAATGTTTGTGGTTATGATTGTGTCAAACACGTCTTCAGTAACAATATATGTTCAGACATGTTTATAGCTTATTTTTGTCTCAAAAATATTATTGGGTTTAGAAGAAAAACCCAAATGATTTACCTAACCATGTTTCTATATTGCCCAACACCATGCAAATGTCTATTTGAACATGTTATATTGTTCTCACAATAAGACCAAAAAAAAATGTATTTCAAAAAGTTTATGTTTTATTAAAAATGCATACATATGTATACTTTGTATCATATATACATATACAGTTAAGCATATATTAATAAATAAAATTAAATACATACATTTATACATATGTATATAACTTACCTGTTTCAATTAACGTATAATAATTTATTTCCTTAATTTTGCAATTTTTTTAAATTATTTTGTAGTCATTTATGTTTTCCGATTAACTGACTCTCGCAGACGGAAAATGACGTGGAAGAAAATTGTATTATCTTTATAAACAAACAGTGTTTGTTTTTACAATAATTGTTTGCTCATTTAGAGAATGTGTTTTAAAGCGAACAAAAATGATGGTATCAAACAAACCTTTTGTGTACAACTAATATTATGATTTTAATTGTATAGCTGAAAATGTATACATTATAATAGCAAACATTTCATATAATTTAATATGTTTAGCTAGATCATGGTAACTTTTAAGGTGTAAAACACCATATACAGCCATGTCACAGAGTACAATTCCGTTCGGAATGATTCCGTTCGAAACCGAAGAAAACATAATTGTTTATTAAGAGAAAGTATATTTTGATAGTTTTTTTTTGGCATTTAAGATACAGCAAACTCCCATTCCGTTCATGAAAACAAAAATTGTTTTATTCCGCAAAGTTTTTTCGTAACTTTCTGAAGCACCAAAATACGGAATGAATTCCGTTTCCGAACGGAATTGTTCACTGTGACATGGCTGATAATATTATTATAGTGAATTAAAAAATGTTAAGGAGAAAAAAACATATTTTCAAGTTATATAAGGACTATAATAAGTTAATGAGGGTAAACATATTAGGCAAATATGAATAAAAATGGTCGTAGTGGCTATTCATTAATCATGTTTTTTCTCTGCGTGTAGGCATATATTTGTATGTATGAAAATATGTTGTATTATTTTGTCAAAAGCCCAAATTTATTATTACTGAAAAAAGTACAAAAAAAAAAAGACTGAATATACCCGCATTCCATTTAAAATAAAAGCGGCCCATCACTATCTACAACTGTCACGCAACCTCGTTATGAAATTCTATTTTCTACAGGTTGGCACGTCAAGATTAAGGGACATAACAGTCAGTTAAGCATTTGCATTGCTTTCCATATAGCCGAAACGATCAGCTGTTAATATTACATTTACATTTCTACATTTACGGTAGGCTAACGCGGCCTTTACCCGAGGGTTGCCGGTAGCTTTTTATCATTAAGTTCTCCTCTGGCTAGACCATAATTAGCAAAGTTAAAAAACCAAATTAAACAAAAAGTAAATAAATATATATTTTAATTGAAAGTATGGTTATTATTTTAGATTATACGAATTTATTATATAATTTTATTATTTCATTATTAAATTCCACATCACATGCTGGTCATCGAAAATTTAGTTGCTTTTTCGCATCAACCACAGCTGAAACGAGTTTTCCGTTTGATTTTTCTAGTTAAATTGAACTTATACGGGCCGTAATTTTTTTATTTCACTTAAACTTAATTCATTCGATTCAGAAAATATAACTTATAGAATTCACGTTTACGTTTTTTTGAGATTTTGTTATATTCGAAAAAAAGTAAAACACAAATTTTGTCTGACTAGACCAAGATGGTACGGTAGTCGTAGGGTAAAAAAATTTACTCACAAATATACACGTCTGTTTTTTAAGAAAAGTTAAAAAAAAAACAAAGTAAAATATATTGCATTAGCGTGATAGTTTGATTGCAACTTTGCACTTTTATGTAGCAAAATAATTTCTAAAATTTTGCCACCACTTCTTTCGCCAGCTTCACAAATCCTCAAGCAATCGACTCGTTGTTTTAAATTTTATTGAGCAATATACATATACATAAGTTTGTGCCTGTTTAACAGATCTTGACCTTAAAATCAATTTTGTCAGTTTTTTCAGTTTTTTAAGCTCGTAATCCAACTGATATGGCTCAACGTCTGATTGTTTGCGTAGCTTTATGAAGTCAAAGGGAATTTTTCATTTTTTTAGATGATATTTGAGGAAGTTTTTTTAAAAATTCTGCCCCTCTTGTCGTTCTCAACTCAACGCAGTTTGGTGGACTACGAGTCGACCCAACTTTCACACCACCAAACTATTTTTTAGTATTGTAAATTGTTATGGGCGTTGCCAACTTAAAATATCAAGTTTGACAGAAAAGCAGACAAATTAAACTTAACAAGTATCATTACAATATGTAGTAAATTTGTATAAAAATATGCCTCAAAGAATTTTTGAGCTGATTAAAAATAAAGGAGAGTATACATAAATAAAAAATTAAGTTTTTCATGTATTTTTTTTATCAAAATAAGTACAGTGAACTTAAACTTATATTTTACAACACTTTATTTTACAAAATTTAGTTTTTTATATTGCAAATCAAGTTCAATAACAAAAATAAAAATTTGTTAAAACAAAAAAAAAAAAAAAAGATTCAATAAATAGAAACAATACAATAATTTAATTTAAATGTTTCAAAAATCATAAAGAATATAAAGTGAACTTATATTTTGCAACGCAATGTATACGTTGCCATTCTGGGAAAGTTCCAGTCGGTAGTCCCAAGCTATTTAATTCTAGCGCAAGTCTCATATATCTTTACAGTGATTTTTGGTCATACCAAAATTTGGTTTTCCAAGACCAATCTCTGGGTTTTTTCCATTAGACTAACATACCTCTCAAATTGTGCCTTAGTTGTAATTATCAAAGATCTACACATGTATTAAATGCTGTGGAATTCTAATATTCAGCATAACAAATCTTTGTACTTGCGGTTTCACCATTTTTTTATTTCTCAAACTGAAACTGAAAAGAACTCAACTCCTTATAAGCAGTTGTCTATTAATAACGTTTTTGCCGACTAAACTGTTTAAAAAGTTGTCAACCGCAATTGGGGCATTAATTTGCCAATCCAATTTTGGCGTAGTCTTACGCTTTCTGCCTCTATGCACTAAATAAGCGTTTCTTCTACTTATAGCTCAAGACACTGTTGCTTTGTGAACATTATTCTTTCTCGATAGTTCTTTTTTGGAAACACCGTTTTTGTAATCGCCAATAATTTGCTTTTTAATTTTATTTTTAAACAATTTTTCGAATGTTCTTGTTTGAGTCAGGTTCTAAAAAATAAATTTCATTTTTAGCAAATCCGTACATTTTAATAATTTTGCTTTGTTTTCGAAAAAAATAAACTCTTTAATGAATAAAATAATAAAAATTATTTCTGTAGATTTTTGAAAAGAATAAGAATAATTATCTATACACTGATTAATATAATATGCTTTCATTTTCTAGACATTAAATAAATTAACTGGGAAGTAACATCTGATTCACAATGGACCGCATTGGTCTCCGAGTGGAGGTGTGCCCTTGGGCGCATACCCCTTCTTAACCTAACATCTGATATCTTGTCTAGTTTTGAGTGCCCTGTTGGAGGTTGCAGAATTTAAACTTCGTTATAATTTTTATTAGAAAAATTTTTTTTACCTGCGATTGCTACGGCCAAAACTTTTATTTTTAATGGAGAACCCTAGTTAAAATCCGTTTAAAGTTACTACTTGAACGTATGAGTGTTTTTAATTCACTACGTACAAATTCAAATCACTCATACTTCCTGGTGTTCCTTAAAGATTTCTTTTGAAATATGTTCGTAGGAAGGAAAAAGAAAAAAAAAAACAATACTAAATTGAATATTATGCCGCATTAAAAAATCTGCAATTTAAAGCGTCTTAATGTCTGCTGCAATGCATACAACACAACACAAGATGTTAAAATGAAAAATATCACCAACACATAACAATTTTCCTCCAATTTTTTATTTTATTTTTTCTTTTAAATTTGGTTTATTTTTATCTTCGTTTTTAGCAAAAACATAAAATCGCTTCATGTTCGCGAAGCGAAATGCTAAAGCGAAGAGTTCAAAAGGGATTTTTATTACAGCCTCTAATGTTTGTTTGGTATTTAGCCAAATAAAATGTTATAAATTTAATCGAAACATTAAGCAAAACAAAAGAATAAAGGACATTTTTGTGACTGTTATAATTGGGATTTAATGGAGATATTTGAACTTTAATAACATAATAAAGTTTTAGTTTTTCTTTCTCAGAATGTTATAAGTGATTTTCTTTTAATACTAAGAAGTGCATCTTTTACACATTTTAATTTCAGTTAATTTGTTGCTGTTGTTTTATTTATTTTTTAATCTCATGTGGCTGCGTGCCATATACTGACCAGGTCGTAGTCGTGTGCCACTGTAGCCAAACATATTTTCCTCTTCTCCTGGCAATCAAACATGGATGTATGTTTTTCTTCTCATTCTTAACTTAATTGTTGACGCACATTTTTGATGAGTTGCCCAGACTTTTATTGCTACATTTTGTTGTCATTGTTGTTGTCTAAATTTCTTGGCATAATCTGCTGCGCCCACTATTCGTAAATGTCTTGAACAAAAAAAAAAAAAAAAATTTTTTTTTGTATATTCTCGTATTGGCTCATATCAAAATTGTTTTTTCTTCTTTTTTGGCCAGCATTCTCTGGGGTATTTCCTATTTGGCTCTTGAATGGACTTTTTTTTAGCCATCACACTCTTCAACATTTTTCATTCATTCGTTCATTCATAATGTGATGATCCTCGTTAGTGTGACTAAATGAACAGGTGGTTGCTCACTTTTGGTGATTCTTGGATGACATTCCTTTTTTTTAATTTTTTAAATTGCAAAATTATTGTTTGATAATTTCAAGTTTGATTAGTTTGGCAAGTCTATCAGTTGAATTCTTGGGTAGAAGTTCAATAACCTTTTTAATATCAATGTTGGCACTTATTAAAATGTTGGTGGGGTAAAGAGGATTTCGAAAAGTGGGCTTGTTTCAATTTTCACTCACAATTATTGGCTGACATTTGGTGCAACAACAAAACAAACAACAACACTTTTATATTGTTTATTATAATTTTTGAAATTTTTGTTGTTTTTGTTATTATTTGATTTAATCTTGGCATTAGTTAATATATTTGTTTATATACGAGTATTCATTTCTTTGCCAGAATTTTCTCTTTCATTTTACGTGTTTCTTTTATAATTATTGATAATTTCAATAATTGTTTAGTAGTAATTTCAAAACTTGTACAAATAATAATTTTTCTTATTGATTAAAGAAATTATAGGTTTTTTTTTTTGTTTGGACATAAAGAGATTTGCCAATGAACTGCAACCTGTCAACAGGAGGTGATTTTACGGAACGAAAGTACGTTTGGCTGGGACATACACAATTAAATCTCTTACTCAGTTGTTCAGTGGAATCCTCAAGGTCAACGTTACAGAGGCAGACCAATAAATACAATGAAAAGAACATTAAGAACAGACAGCAAATCTTCTATAGATAAATTAAGACATTTAGCAATTGATCGAAATACCTACTTGGAGAAACTTTGTGGTGTTTTCTTTTCTACAAAAAAAAAATACCACCTTGTTAAAAGCAACATGTATAAAATGATTTGTCGACCCTGTAATAATGCAATTTTTTATTTGACGAGAACAAGACATAAAATTGGACCGCCCTGTTTTTAACAGCTGACAAAAATTTTTGTTCTTCAAAATATAAAAAGAAATATACATAAACCAAAAATTGTTAATAAATTGATATTAAATAAATAAATAAATGAACAAAATGAATGACGAAATTCCAATTTCTTTAGTTTGTTTTTTATAAAATGTGTGAACAAGAAATTACCTTTGCCAGATTGCTGATTTAGTAACACCAACTTTTTGAGATTTCTTTATTTGACGTTTTTTTTCAAAAACAAATTTATTACACCGAATCCACTTAAATTTTATATCACTGACAACGTATCATAACAATGGAATGCTTTCTTATGTTTTTACTATTAAATAATAGAAAAAATAACTATTGAAATTTGAAATTTTTACTGTCCTGATTAGAGGCGATTTTTTCCCAACTTCGTCTTGTAACCCTAAATATAAACAGAAGCCATATTTTTACAGGGCATTATCAACACTGTTGATTTATACGGGGCATAAAGTGCAATGCCTTATATGCCATTAGTAAGGGTGCATTTTTTTAGAATAAAGTAAGCCACTTTTTTAGAGTGCGAAGCCTTTTTAAGAAACGAACAACAAATTGCATTTTTTTAAATAAAATGTCACACTTTTGTTAGAAAAGAAAACACCATAAGTTTGTAATACAGGGTTGCGCAGTTTGTAATACAGGGTTGAGCTACATGGTTTGAATGCTTTACAACTTTTATTATAATTGTTATTTTTTTCGTTTTTCCCGCATATTGTTAATAAGAAGACTTCGGCACTTTAATATAAATAACAACACAATCGCACAACGTACCAAAACAATTAGATTTTATTTTTCAAAAAATTCCTGACTTTATTAAGAATACCTATTCAATCGCTACGTTACCAAGCAGAACTTCAGCATTTGGTCTGTGGAAAATTCAAGAGCTGTTCTTCAGCGACAATTACACCCAACTTTATAATAAAAATTTCCATTTAAATTCGATTTACATCGTATTAATTGCCTTAAAATAATGAGTAAGCACTGGGGAAGCTTAGATTTCAATTCAAATTGTTATTTGAAACATGACAAAATAAACATGTCTTATTACTAGGGCAATTAATGCAAGAACTTGTTTGCTTTTTTTGATTTTAATAACATGTGGCAAAGGTGGAAAGGGTATATTTACATGTTTGACATTCCGTTTGTAACTTTTACAATATTGATCTTATATTATTCTGGGTCCTTATGTGTAGCGATTTAACGATGTCTGTCTGACCTGTTTTTTCTGTTGTTATGGGTTTTCAGAAGACCCTAGAAATGATGGGAACTAAGTTAATATATTTATCAGTCACAAATGCTCCGCTATATTTTACTTTTGAATTTCAGCCACATCGGTCCATAAGTCACTGCCTCCAAAAAATACCCTTGTTGTTAATATTTATTATTTTCATATTAATGAGTGTCCTTTTTTATTACATAACAATGATTTTCCGCTTTTTTTTGCTAATGTGTGTTAGTGGGTGAGTGGTCTAAGATGCTGCATAACGTTAGTTATATATAGCACTCGTGCTGGCTTTTATTATTATTATTTTATTAAATTATATGTATGTATGCGTATTAGGGTGGTCACCACGTGATAGCCGATACTAAATTAGTGATAAAAATCGTGTTAATTAGTCATTTTGGCAAAAAACCATTTCGCACCAAATGCAATTTCTAAAAATTTACACATAAGTTTTTTATTATTTTATTTGCAAAAGAATTAAAAAATTATACCCTAAGTTAATTTGTTTAAACTGACTTTTTACGTTTTAAGTTTATTGCCAGTTTTTGCAACTGACTAAACTTTTCGTAATTTTTAAGTCTTTAATAAAATAAATATACATTTAAAATGCGGTTTACATTGCTTCAGTTTACGTCTTAATTTTTGTGGCAAGAATCTCGACGTTAATCGAGGTTTTACTGTAGCTAAACATTTTTTTAGCAACATTTTTAAATTGTAAGTTTATTTTATTCTATTAATCGTTTCTAAATTGTTTCTACAAATGCTATAAATCTTTAAATGCAACAACATATATAAAAAAATCTTAGCAAAATTTATTACTTTAATTTAATCTTTACATTTACATCTACACCTTGAAGACATCCCAGCAGACAAAACAAAAATGATTTGCTAAACATTGACACAATATTGAAATATAGAATTTATGCTTTCTCCGGGAAATACGTAAAAAATGAATAAAAGGAGTAATGGAATCAATAAAAAAAAAAAATAAATATTTAAAAATTGTTTTTTTTTATTTAGCCTTTTTAGTTCACACTTTAGAAAATACAAATTAAAAATATTGCAGAGTCCTTAAAAATTTCAAGTTTCATATGATAGCAGGGATATTGAATCTCTTTTTTTAACAATTATTTCATTTGTCCTTAATAAATTATTCGAAATAAAATTTTTTCCGAATTTATTTTAAAATCTATAACATCAATAAAATTTTGCAACAAAATACTAAAACAAGGACAACAAATTTAAGTAAAGAAAGTAGAATGATGTAAAAGTTAGGAAGTCATAAATCTTTGAAACAAAAATAAAAAAGACATTTAAAAAAACTGCGAAAAAGAACTAAAAAACGAAATAGAAATCTAGTGGAAATGATAAAAAAAAAAAAAAAAACAAGTGAGAACAAAATAATTTTGAACCATCATTTTGTAGCCTTAACAACTGACCAGCGTTTCCTGTGAACAAAAAAAAAAAAAAATATAATAAAAAATAACAAAAGGACATGCATATGCAAGCATTCAAGAGAAAATAATTGCCAAATAGAAAAAGATACGAAATCGCAAAAAAAGAATTGACTTTAACAATAAGATATTCGCCAATTTCCGTTACTAAATTCTTATGGAAAAAGCCAAAATATTTCCATAGATTTATTTGTTTTGCAAAAGAAAAAATGTAAAATTTCTTTTATTTCGTTGATAAAAAAATGTCCAAAACATTGTTGTTTGTGTCAAAAGTATTTAAATTGTTAGTTTTTTTTCATTTTTCTTAATGCAGCCTGTTTGCCAAGAATTCCTGTTTATTACAAATAAATTTTTTTGTTTAAAATCGTAGAAAAATTGCTTTGGCCTCTGTTGCAAGCGAAAATGCCTTTTTTTTTTAGTTCAAACAAAATTAAACAAAAAATGGAAGACAACAGAATATCATTCACTTTTCGCGCCCCATTAAATCTTCTGTTGTAATGAGTTTTAGGTAATTTGTCTTATTACACCAAAAGCTCTATAACAAAAGAGTCCTTTTTTTCACTGCTACCAGCACAAGGATCTGTTGCAAAAATTAAAACATGTAAAGGATGCTAATTTTTTGTTTGTTAATTAGTTTATTTAGTCCTTGTTCTGCTTTTTTGATTTCTTCAGGAGTTTGGGAATTTTTGTTATTTCGTATTGAAATTGTTAATTGTTTTAATGGCGGTTATAAATTTGAATTTCGTGGCATGTTTTTGTTCCACTCAAATCAGTGTTATTTATGCATTTAACGTACAAATGTAAATTTTATTAGAGACAATGAATATTTTAAACATTTGCTGTTTTTACAAGTCATTATGTTAATTAAACTTATTCATAAATAATTGGGTTGTTCACGAAAGGCGGCTTATCCGGTTATATGGTTAAATTAAACTAAATATATTTTGTTGTTGTAAATATATCTTAATAACCATATAACCAAGTTTCTGTGAACAACCCAAATGAAAATAAGCCTAAAGGTTTGTTCAGATCTAAAAATATTTGATGAAAATATCTAAAAAAAAAAGCGTGACCAGTAAATTGATCATATTTTAACTTTTTTTTTAAAATATTCTCATTGATTTACTAAACATTATATGTAAGAGGATAATCTTATAATGTAATTTAAAATTTGTTAAATGAGTTTTGCTTTAGCAAACTGTTTGCATAAGAAAATAATTTTTTTTATATAACTAGTGGTTACGTGTACGACGTCAAATACTTAAATAGGTGTGAACATTGCTTAGGTCAATTTTGTTTTGTGTTGAATTTTTTTTCTCTAAGAAACTGTTTGACTGCAAATTAAGCGATGTCGAAAGAATTCTTCATTTTTTTTCTTTCAAACCGGAAGTGATCAGTTTGTACCCCAAATTTTCTAACTTATAACCTTTGCACACTTGCATACATTTCGGAGGACAAATGGAAGATGTTGAAAATGTGAAACTTACATTCAGACTTGAAACATCTGACATCTAATATCAATCAAAAGTGCCTGAAAAAGTGCCTTTTTTATTAAATACATAACTTTTTTTCTGCAAGGGTGCCAACATTTTTAAAGAAAACACCAAAATGTATTTAGAGTCTATTTTGTTTAATAATATAAAATAAATCTAATAAAAATTTGTATATAAAAAGAAGCTCAATAAATTATACAACAATATAAAAAAAATTAAACAAAAAAGTCTTTGAAAAAATGAAAAACTTGACAAACTCTGCTTTCAAAACAAATGCCATTTTGTCCCTGATGCCAGAATAATAATGGAATTTATTGCTTCTTTCTACACTCATAATATTCTGAAATTGTAATATAAAATAAATGAATATTCAGGTAAAAACCGGTCTACTTATTTTTCATTTATTTTAACGAAAAGTTCATTTAATTTTTACTGTCAAAAATTCAACTGCGAATTCCGTAAAAACAAATGAATTTTCAGTTATTTTTTATAATTCAACTATAAACGAATTCCGATGATTTCCGTAAAAAAAATGAATTTTCAGTTATTTTATGTATATCAGTAATTTTATATAATACAGGCTTTACTCGAATTTCTAAAAAATACCAGACTACTATCCGCCTGTTATTCTAATGAGAGAGAATGTTTATTTTTATTTACTTACCCCCATGGTGAAATTACTACAAGGTGGGAGCACTAGGATTTGTTGTACAACAATACAACAAAAACAGGCAAATTTGTTTGTGTAAAAAAGTTTAGTATGTCAAATATATGGATTTTCAACACACCAAAATATAATTCTTATTGAAACGTCAATGCCTTACAAAATAAAAGCCATATAAACATATACTTAGTAAAACCAATTCTTGTGGCTGAATTAAATTCCTTCCTGCACAACTTACTCCCCTTTTGACTCATTGTACCGATTATTGGAGGTTTAAATAACACACCGTTGCCTGGCAATTCTTCCTTACCGCATAATAAACACTTACGCATTTTTGAAAAGCACGCACAAATGCTTCACAATTAAAAAAGGTTTGATTTTTATTTAAATAAAAGTTTTCTTTTGCAAATGAGTTTTTTTGTTGGTCCTCGACCACGATGCAAAAATTTACGTTATAAACGATTGGCTTTAATTTGTAATTTAACACACTAGTTGCTTTTCGCAACAAATAAAAAGCACTTTTATAATACAATACGTATTTTATTTAAGTTATATATTAAACTATTTGCAAAACTTTCACAACAGAATGTAACTTTTACAAACGATTAGTTTTAATACAACTAACAAGTTTTTTTATTATACAATACGTCCTTTTTTATGTTTTTTTATTTCAATTGCTTTTAACTATTTGTTTTAAATACAATACCGAACAAATTGTTTTTTTTTATCTCGCAAATTATTTTTTGAAGAAAATTAACGTTAGCAATCCATATTTTGACACTTGCTATGAATAAACAAATAATTTTGACACAATAAATCTTTCACCATGGATAAGCAAAAAATAATAGATTCCGTAGTGCTGCCACCTTCTAGTAATTTCACCATGCTTACCCCGTTATACATGTTTGTTTTACTTTTGTACCACTGACCACTGACCACTTTGTTTACAGAAGAAATTTCAAACATAAGACACCGGCTGCATGCCCGATATGGTATTCGCAATTATTTTACCCTAAAAATTTCATGTATTTAACTAAATAATTTTTTTGGTAAAAAATTAAATTCAAAAAATGAGTCGAAGATAGAAAAATTTTAATTTAAATTGGTCATTTCCGGTTTTGAAGATGATAATTTTTTTTTAAGATTAAACGATTTCCTGCAAAAATCACTTATCTGATTTTTTTTTGCTATATTTGATTCTAGTTTGAAACAATAATTTTAAAAAGAAACTGTTTTTCAAAGACGGCGAATCTTAAGCACCTCATAACTCTATAAATAAATGCAACAAAAAATATTTGGCACACATTCATATCTACTAGAGGCATAGTTACGGCAAATATAAAGAAATTTGGGCCACTTTTTTCTTTTTTTTGGTATGTCCTCTTCATGAATAATGCCGCATAAATATTTAAAAAAAAAATGCTAAATTAGAGATTTTCTATTCTTTTAAATGGCTTTTATATACTTTTTATAATAAAGAAAAGATCTCTAAATTTCATAGGCCCAAAGCTACGTAAATATTTTTGCAGGCCGAAAGCTATGATATTTTATAAACCGAAACCGAATACATTATGTCGTCAGCTGAAATGCAAATGGGCCTAACAACAAAAAAAAATTCGAAATAGAGTTTTTGATTGATTTTTGTTCGTTTTATTAAACTAAATGTTCACAAAAAATGGCTACTTTATTAAAGAAATTTAAACGTCAAGTACACCTTGTTGTTATTAGTTTTGTTAAGGTTCTTTCTCCTCCTATAAAAACAAAAAAAATAAAAAGTGTTGTTACGCCCTTTTGCATTTTAGATCGTCACCTAAATAATAAATAGATTTTAATGTATATTTGCCTACATAAGCCAATGACTTTCAAAACAGCTTATGTGAGTTATTAGTCAGATGGTTTATCAGTTCAAAATAAAACACGCTCTAGTTGAAAATGTTTACACTGCAAATTCGACCTGTTATTTAGATAAGCCATTTTTTCTTTGACAATCACACTGTTAAATACATGTCGCCTAAAACCACCTTAAGTGAATTGGTAGAACAAAAGGAGTCCATTTCGTTACAAATATTAGAGCAAACTTCTTACCTAGAGCTGTCGTCGTTTTATAAATGGAAAATGTTTTTCAGTTTTTTATTTTCTATAAACAAGAATAGTGGCAAAGTAATAATAAATTGTAAAAACATAAAAAAACAACGTCGTTAAAAATATTTTTATGTGTGCATACTAGGGTGTTCAATTAATCGTTCGATTAACGATTAATCGATATTTTTAATTTTTGACTTATTCGATTAAACGAATAAAACTTTAAAATTAATCGATTAATCGAATAGTTCAAAATCCAAACATTTTATAAATTAAGGTTTTTTCGATAATTTTAGAAAAAAATTTGTACTTTATTAAATAAACATTATTAATTACAAGTATTTTAATATTTTGTTAACAAAAAAACAAAACAAAACTTACAATTCATACTTATTGATAAAACCTTTACAACGATAAAAAAAATAAACATGTGTGTTGAGATCATATAAATTTATATATACAGACAATTAAACAGATCTTTTACAATAATCTTTTAAAAATAAAATGTTGTTTAATTGTTTTGCTTTACTTAGAAGCCACACGATCAAGTTTTGTCTTTCCTTTTAATTTTCCACACTCTCTCACTTTTTTTACTAACGCACTTACACTTTTTAAATTTACCACGAGATTGCTCTCAGTGTTACCTTTCCATTTGTTTGCCAATTTTACGTTCAAGTTAACAACTGACCATAAATTCACTTTGGCGCTTTCTTTATAAAAAATATATTTCTTAAAAAATAATGTGCTTTATTAAAAAAAAAAATTGTGTTCTAAAAAATTCTTGTGCTTTTTTTTACAAAGTACTTTAAGTCATGCTACTGTTTTCAGTTGTTTTTTCAGGAGCAGTACGCCCATGAGTGTGAATTACTCACTAAACATGACTGGTTTTTTTTAATTCCAACGGACACATACATTTGGTTTATTTATTTGACTTAAAATTTAAAAAAAGTATACAGTTGACAGAAAAACCAAATATGTATTGTTATTCGATTAATCGGCATAAATTCTTCGATTAATCCTTTAATCGAAATCAGCAATTTTAAATTAATCGAACAATTAATCGGCTGAACACCCTAGTGCATACTTACTAGCTAAACCCGGTGCGCTTTGCTAACCCTATTGAAATTATTATTTTTTAAACAGATCTCGTGTATTGGTAACAAAGCAATTTGTAGCAAATTTAGATACTTCTACTGTTATCCTGCTTCAGATATTAAGTCATTAAAATTGTCCTTGTGTGGGTGGTTCGGTACTCACTTTTCCAGTTCAGCTCGCTTTTTGACTGATGATTTATATTGATAGCCAACCTATTTGTTCCAAATTTGGAAATTTTTACTGTAACCGTTCTTTAAATTAACTGTAATTTATATTGTCTTTGTATGGAAGGTTCCACGCCCACTTGAAAACTTACAAATACATATTGCCTAAGTTAATCGCCTCAAATTACTGTTAAATTTCAGAAAAATCGATTCAGTAGTCTATATGGAACAAACAAACAAACTCATTTTCATTTTTATATGAACATATGAAGATAAACTAATAAAAATAAAATTACACCCACATACACAAATATATACTTTCAAATTCATATACAGAAATGTATATGTATCCATTAATAAACCCAAACCAACATTGGTCTTCTATATTATAAAGATAAAAACACAACAATAATAAATATTTTTTATTAACAATTTTTAATTTTTTTTTCATGAAACAAAAATAAATTTTGTCAAGTATAAAAAAATAAATTTACAAATAATATATTTTTGTTGTTTACTACCAAAGTTTAATTTTTTACTATAAAAAAAAACAAAAAAAGAAAAGAAAAACTATTAAACATGGTCACAAACAAAAATACTTGTGGCTTTTTGGTTAGAGAATTTATAAAAATCGACAAAACGAATGCAAAATAAATTTCTCGGTTTTCGCAATTGACCTGAGAAAAAAACATTTAATATTTTTGTTCATACGTGTAACTTTAACACACAATTAATAAATATTTTAAAGGTATTTGCCAAAAAAAAAAAAAAAAAATTAAGGCTAATGGAATTTTATACCCTCCACCACCACTAGTGGTGAATGATACTAAGTTTGTCACTCCGTTTGAAACTTTTTTATTATACGTCTAAGACCTCATAAAGTATATACAGTATTATATTCTGGCTCCTTGAGTTATTCTAACTCGATTTAGCCAAGTCCGTCTGTCTGTCCGTCTGTTCGTCTATTGAAAACACGCTCACTTTCGAAAAACGCAAAACAAAAGAACAAACTTGGTCTCAAAATGCTTGTAGTTATCCTAAGCAGCTTGGGATTGAAATCCAGCAACGTCGGTTTAGTAGGATCAGAACTGTGAATCTAAATGTGGAACCACCACCCTAAATTGATAATATTGATACAAAAACTAACATATATGGTGGAGTAATGCACGGAATGATATACAATTTTGCACGAATTCGATTTATACAACTGCAGATCATACTGTTGAAGATCCGTCCATAGTTGACCATAGGCCCCATATAAACCGTACTCGTGGAAAACAGTTAAGTACGCCTAAAACCGTAACTATTAATGCTATCATAATTAAATTCAGTAGGGTACAGTTTTGTAGGACTAGAAATCACACTGCAAAATTTCGTGAAGATCGGTCCGTGATTTACCCTAGGCCCCATATAACCCCTACTCTCGGAAAACAGTTTATTGCGCCTAAAGCCAAATAAAGCCCACTTTGGGAAAATAATTTAATTCGCCTAAAACTAAAACAGATATAGATATTGCGGTAAAATTTCTTCCAAAAATATCACGCAATTTTGTGAAATTCACTGTTAACGCTAGTAATTACACTGCTGTATTGAAATTTATTCTAACTTATTTTTTGTAATACCAGAAATCAGTGCAGAAATCAGAATTTTGGGATGATTGGTCAACAATTTACCATAGATCCAATACAAATTACCCTCCTAAAAAGTTCTTACAAGAAACGCATAAAACTATCTTAACCAATTATATGCTGACGTTCGTTTTTGTGAAGCTTAGCTAATAATATATATGTATTTATGAAAGATTCGGCACAGCCGAATATAGCACTCTAACGTGTTAATATATACAGTGGTAAGCAAGTTGTCAAACAAACTCATATTTACATGGTCTCGCAAAATTTGTTATTAGTTAAGGCAAGCTTTTACAAAATTTGCTATTTATTAAAAAAATTTTCATAAAATTTGCTATTAATAGTAAATTTTCATAAAATTTGCTATTTATAGAAATTTTCATAAAATTTGCTATTTATAGTACATTTTCATTAAATGTGCTATTTATAGTTAAATTTCATTAAATTTGCTATTTATAGTAAATTTTCATTAAATTTGCTATTTATAGTAACTTTTCATTAAATTTGCTATTTATAGTAAATTTTCATTAAATTTGCTATTTATAGTAAATTTTCATTAAATTTGCTATTTATAGTAAATTTTCATTAAATTTGCTATTTATAGTAAATTTTCATTAAATTTGCTATTTATAGTAACTTTTCATTAAATTTGCTATTTATAGTAACTTTTCATTAAATTTGCTATTTATAGTAAATTTTCATTAAATTTGCTATTTATAGTAAATTTTCATTAAATCTGCTATTTATAGTAAATTTTCATTATATTTGCTATTTATAGTAAATTTTCATTAAATCTGCTATTAATAGTAAATTTTCATTATATTTGCTATTTATAGTAACTTTTTATTAAATTTGCTATTTATAGTAAATTTTCATTATATTTGCTATTTATATATATATTTATAGTAAATATTCATAAAATTTTTAGTAAATTTTGCATAAAATTTGATATTTGTAGTAAATTTTCATAAAAATTGCTAGGTATAGTAATTTTGTCCGTCACTGTACAATTTTCCTTAACGCAAATAAACGGGTATTTTCTTTCTATGTGAAGAGAATTTTTTTTATAAAGTTCCCTTTAAACAAATATTTATTTGATTTCCTTTATCACATCATATTTTCATATAAATTTTTATTAAGAAATTATTGTATTTTTACCATAAGAAAGTTATTTCTCTTTATTGGGCTTTATGCACAAATGCATTATTTAATTTTTCTTTAGATATTTAAGACATAAATTCATGTCATGAATATTCATAGTTGTTATTTAAATTTTGCAAGAGTTTTTGTTTGTTGGCTTTTGGCAGTTTTTTAGGATGGAAGGGATATTTTCTCTGTTAGATGTTGTTAAATTTGTATTTTCACATATTCATATAAACAAATAATTTTTTGTTGTAGTTAAATATAATTTTTTTCTCTTATTGAGTCGGCTTTCATTTTTGTTGTTTCGGATATTCATGTTTTATTTGTTTGTGTTGTACAATTGTTGTTTGTTTTATTGTCATTTTGTAGAATTTGGAAAAAATTTATGGGGCGCCAAATTGTCGTGACATGAGCTTAGAAATATTAAGATATTTTCTTAAGAATATACATATTAAAATTTGCATGTTTATTTATATGATACTTTTGTATTTAAATTCCAGTGATTTTTCCGTCATACAATTACACATACATATTTTATAAAAAAAATTATTTCCGCACCTACATACATACGTGTATAAATCAAAATAGGCAACATTTATGACGAAATAAGAAAAAGCCTTCTATCTAATGTTCTTGTTAAATTATAATTTGGGCACAAGTGGATCTAAGATCGACGATAAATTTGTGTCATATATAACACATGCATAATTTCAGTTCATATTCAAACTTGTTTGGACTATTTGCAAACCATTCACCACATGTGATGGAGTTCATTTTATATAAGTTTTTCATTCCGTTTATATTTTCAACCATATTCAAAAATAAATGTCTTAGACCATATAAAATGTAAATATTATGGATCCTTATAAGTAGCGGTGTTTAGTTAATGACGTCCGTCTGTCCGTCCATCAGTTTGTCTGTCTGCATGTATGTATTACGAAATGGAAGACATAAAGTGCTGAATAGGTTCAATTTATAATTCAGTCAGATCGTTCTGCAAATGGCTTGAAAACAAGATCGTGTAACGAGAAGTCATTGGTTTATGCGAATCTTAAAATTTTGAAAATTGGAACTCCAAAATACGCTTTAATCGGATCAGCCCTATAGGGCATTATAATGCTAAATATCATATTAAAACACTAAAGCCTGAAAAAATATATCGTAAGGTCGAAAACGTTTGCCTATAAATTTAATTTCGCCATTTTTGACGATAATACAAATATGGACATTTTTAGTTTGAATAATTTTATTTACTTATCATAGTTGTTTTTGGGAATACAATTATTTATTAAAAGATTTTGTTTGTTTTGCTTAATTCCCTTTTTTTAATAATTGATAAAAAAAATCCTGAAATTTATTGTTAGAGGATAAGCTGTTCCTATGCGCATTTCATTGGTTGCTTAGGCCAGATCATCAGGAAACGTTCTCATAAATAATTTTAGAGAAGCCAAAGCTATCCGCAAACAACAATAAATTTCAGTATTTGTTATCAATTATTAAAAAAGAGAATTAAGCACAACAAACAAAATCTTTTAATTTTATTTACTTTAAAATTCAATTAAAATTTTTCATTGCCAAAGAATGATGTCTGGCTAACAAACGGGATCTAAAACATTGTCTAAAATTGGACCGGTTGTGTCCATATTATTTATCTCTCTTTGGCATTTTTTTTAGTAATAGAAGTTATTTTTTTTTTGCCTAATAGAACTTACGAAAGTGTTAAGGCCCAACCAGAATGTAAATAAGGTAGCTTAGGCAACTGTACCAATATGTGTAAATCATATGTGTCAAACCAAATTGAACTTAAGGAAACCTTTTGCTAAATTTTATAAAACTGGTATTTGTTTAAGCAAAGCGCGAATCTCATCGCACATTCCGTACGGACTCAAATGTGTTTTTGTTTCTTTAATTCATGAGAGGCTTTCCGTTACTTTGACAGTAGCTTAAGCTTTTTATAGACATTGTGGCTGGGACTTTAGCTGTCAAACGAACTGGTATTCTGCGCTAACTTTTCGACATTTATGATTAGCGATAAAACAACGCTACAAAGTTATCCAAACTTACTTTGAGAATCAGTTATCAATTCGCGCAACTTAGAGACGACCTCGTCTATTTTTTTCCGCATGGCTTATTTTTGACTTAAAGGGCTTGTTAATAAACAAAATTGCTGCATATTCGGGTATGTTCCAGAATCCGAACTTAAACGAAAGTGGATTACTTCAGCACTTTTGGTGTTTTGCTATTCATATTCACATGTTTTTATTTGTTTGCAATTAAGGGTTGGTGAAAGTAAAACGAATCGACTTTTATTGTGTGACTTTTTAATGTGATGACCAAGGAAACCAGAAATATGCTCTAAAAACGCGTTTAATGCCCATTAAATATGCAGTAAAAGCTCGAAAATATGCCCTGAAAATTGTTAAAAATATTCCCCAAAAAAATCAAAAATTGCTCATTTGAAAGCAAAATATTTAACAATTGAAAAATATTTGCATTAAAAAAAAACAATCCTAAAGCTATAATCGGTAAACCCAGGCCAATAGTATATTTACCCAATTTAAAACGATGGGCGGTCATGGGCTCACAAAAACAAAGTTATATTATGAGGTTAAAATCCATTTAAGTTTTTTGTGGCGAATATTATCTAAATATTAACATCCATATGAGATTTTTTGTAGTTTTTTTTTAATGTTAAAATGAGAAAGGAAGTTAAAACTACTTATAGATGGGAGCTTTGGGCAAATGTGAGTTGATTCGAAAAGAATTTAATTTGCAGTAAAATATTTTTGCGACGAATATAATTTAAATACAAACATAATTAGATGGTTAACGGACACAAAAATCTAATTTGGAAAGAAGTTTTTATGTTTCATATGTTAAATTATAGCCCGATTCTCACCATTTACATACAACTTCGTCCTTGCAACAATTTAAATGTATTTACTAAATTTGATCAAATTATCTACCAAATTTCAACAAGTACTTTGCGACAACCAGCTGGACGGACGTATGGACATCGTTAGATCCCTTTAAACAGTTATTCTGAGTCGATCGGTATACTTAACGCTTAAAACGTATAAAATTGAATTTTCCTTAATTTTTGCTTATATAAATATAAAATTTTAAAGTTTAAAATAACACAAAAATCTTTAATGACAACCTACAATGCCTACAATTTAAGAGTAAAAATTAAATGAAGAAGGCGAAACTGAAGCAACACGTCGGGTATACAAATAGATATTTAAAAAAAAGAAAAACCAGAATTTTGAAAAAATTAATTTTTTTTTATTTGCTGCGAACGCTTTTCTACGCATTTAAAATATTGAACATGTATCAAAATATACCTCAAAAAGGCAAAATATGCGCTATAAACTTAAAATATGCTGCAAAAATGCTCTTTTAATTAAATTATGTAAAAACAAATGCTGTAAAGGGTAAAATATGCAAAAAATATGCAATAACAAATCGATGTCGAAATTCATAAAAAGCTCTAAAACGGATAAATATATTGTTTCTGCCTTCATTGGTCGCACAAGGAAAAACATGCATTGGTTTTTCTTTACCAAACAGTCGCAGGCGTATTTTAAATTCGCCACCCACGATAAGGGTGAATATTCGACATTTCCATTTTCTTTATTTTGTCTTTCATTTTAGTAAATAGTTTACCTACTGTGTTAAAAGGTTTTTGAGCTAGTTTGTATATTTTGCTATTATATATTTTTGGTTTTTCCAACTTTTCTGAAAATATTGGTTATATATGTCACCGATTTATAAATTCTCTGTTCTGTTATACAATTTCGGTTATTTACTCCACAATTATCATGTTGTATTAATAAATCTGTTCTTAATTGTTTAGGAAAGCTATTATCAGTTAATATTTTTGAAATCCTCCTTTTGTTATCTCTATGAAATTCGGAATCACTTATTTTAAGAACTCTTTCTATAAAATTTTTAGCTGTATTAATAATTATTCTCCTCGGATGTTTCGAGAAATAATTAATAATTCTACCAGAAGATGTTGGTTTTTTGATACCAATCTATTAGTATCATATTTCATCTTCTAATTATCGAGGTGTCCAAATATGATAGTCTTGAATTAGATTCCCTTTCAATTGTAAATTTAATGTCTGAATGAAATAAGTTAAAAATATCTAACATATGCTCTATTCCTGATTCAGAAATTATACAAAATAAATCGTCAACATATTTTGCCAAGAAATTCGGTTTTATAATTAGCTTGTCAACACATATCATCATCTAATAATCATCTTATAATTCTTCACAACTATAATATGTGCTACAACTATATATATGTGCTACAATTGGAGAAGGGAAGGGCTTTTCATTTGAATATATATATGACTATTCAATTGAAAATATCTACCATCCATTATACAAAATTTAAGAATACGTAAGAATAAATCTTTTTCTATATTCGTATGTTCCCTTATTATTATTATGTTCCATTTTTCTTCTACTATATTTATAGCTAAGTCTATTGGAATTCTTGGAAACAATGAAACTACATCAAGAGAAATTAACTTCTCATTATTTTCCAATGTAATATTCCTAATTCTATACTTAAATTGCAGAGAATCCCTAACATTGTATTTTGAAATTTTCGTAATATTCTTAAGAATTCCTGTTATATATTTACAAAGTTCATATGAAAAAAAGTTTAAAGCGTTTTGATAAAAAAAAGACCTCAGTCTCGAAAATTTAAATATACTTGAAATAACAAAGGTCGAATAAAATATGTACATATTATTATTTTTTTTTTTTTGATTTTTCCTAAAACTAAAGTTTTTGGCTGACTATTTTAGTCAAATTGCCAGGGTAGCCCACGAAATTTTGGAGCATCAAACGCAAGTCATCGTTCGACCTAAACCTTCGTATAGGAAGGCGAAAGCTTCCAGAATCCACTCCAGAGAATTTTTTGGTCTCCACCAGTAAACGTCTGAGTTTTATATGGTTCTCCACCAGTCGCATCGAGTTATAAATGGTTCTCCACACGTTCAAGGTTAAAAACGATTGCATCAAGTCAATGCTGACAACCGCAAAAACTGTAACTCGGTACAGTTATACGACGCCAAGCCATTAACCAATGCGAGGTGACACCACAAAACGCAAGAAAAGTAGACAAACAAGAACGACCTGATTGTCCTTAAAAAATAATGACAACGAGCGCGAGCTGCTTCCCCACTCAGAGCAGTTTTACGAGTGTAGGTACATATTATTAAGATTTTTTTTACAAAAACTTCGAATACACAAAGACAGATTTAAGAACACCAATTTATGCGTAATACGGAATCACAAAATTTGGATTTTTCAATACAGGTCGAAACCTAGAACACACTTGATTGAGTAAGACTAATCCAGAAGAGACCCTACAGACTCATTACATACAGAAAACTCCACAGTTTATTGCGGTCAACACGCTGGTGGCATCATCGAACCTAATTTATTCAAAAAGTAAGCAAATTAAACGTCTAGAATGCGGTGCCTATATGCCCAATATAAAAACTTTGGTGTCAGTTCGCTTCCCTCCAGGGTATAAATGAATTTACATACTTCGAACTTTTGTTTTTCCCCCTCTTAGTAGATCGGTTCATATGTTATCAGACTGAGTGGAGTCAGTGAATGTTTAATTTTATTCTGTAAACTCAATAATATAAAACAAAATTTTAAAGTTCGTGTTCAAACAGAACTGCGTCGAGGCCATATTTTCAATGCAATTTGACATAAAAAGTGGTCGTATAAAGCCGACGGGAAATTAAATATATTTTATTTTGAGAACGTATTTTCTAATGCTCTCACATATAGACACTTTTTCTCCCAACAATGCTACCATACTTTCATTTAATTTCATACATTTTTTAAACTAAAAATTAAAAATAAAAGAAAATAAAAAATGAAAACAATAAAATGGGAGAGAATTTGAAGTTACTGCCGAAGTTTTAGTTATGGGCTTTAAGATTTTTGCCGCAAGTTGAAGACTCAATTTTATTTGAACACAAAGGGCTTTCTTTTTCATATAAAAAAATTAACACCAAAAGGAAATAAAAAATTAAAACAATAAAACGAGAGAGAATTTGAAGTTTTTGCCGACGTTTTAATTATGGGCTTCTGGATTTTAGCCTGAAGTTAAAGGCTCAATTCTGTTTAAACCCCAATTTAAAAAAAAAATAACAAAAAGTCTCTTCTAATAGTTGCTTAATTATTTTGAACTTGCATGTTGAATTTTTGTTTCTAAGTTTAGTATTAATAAAAATCCGAAAAGTGCCAGTTAAAGAACGAAGAAAGTACCAAAAATATCCATCTTATAGATTCTCATCCACTCAGAACATTGCATGATTAATTTTATGTTTCTAGGTTCGATATTAACGAAAATTAAAAGAAGTACCAGTTGTAGAACGAAAAAACTTGCCGTTAATTGAAGGTAAGATTTGGTCGGACCTATAACAAGTCATTTATTGTTTCAACTTAAATTGCACATACTCGGTAGGATGAACTTGACTATTTTGTAAAAGTGAAAAACTTTTTGCGCGTTGGACAAAATCATACCTTTAACTATCGGTAAGTTGTTATAATGGCCCTTATTCTTTTATGTTTAATAACATATTTATTCTTGATAAAATTCTGTGACATAATTTTGAAAAGAATCAAAAAGTATCATGAACTCATTTCAAATAATACAAAGGACTTTAAAAAAGTATTCAAATTACCACTTTTGGGTCACAGCGGCAACGCTGTTCTACGTTTGTTTTTTTTTTAACTTTTTAAATTGTGTCTTTTAATTGTTCTTTTACTTACCACTTTATCTAAGTTATTTTGCAGAATTAGACGACTTCCTCTTAAATAATCGGGTTGTCACAGAGATTTGATGTTGTTGTTGTAGTTGTTATATTTTCTCGAATTCTGAAAATCGCGGTAGCATTATTTACGTGATGATAAATTATAAATCGTTAATTATTAACGTGAGTAAGTAATTATTTTGATTAACTACAAGTACAAAGTGGGCCATACGAGCTAATCCAATATTATTGAGTATTTATTTCGTTAATTTTATGTATTTTTTTAAGGAAAATTATTTGTAGAATGGATAATTTCATTTTCTGCACTTTTAATTAGATTAATTTTTAAGATATTATGTAATTGGTTTAAATATGTGAATAAAAATTATATTATATGATTTTAGCACTTGATTTAGAAACTAATTAATTTACACATGAAATATGTGTTTTTTTGCATGTGTTTTATTTTTATTTTAGATAAACTCTATATGTATTTATTTAATTTATTTGTAATTATTTTTCTATTTTACTATACTGTTTTAATTTATTTTTTTTTTGTTTTGTTTTATTTATGTGTATTTGAATGTCACTTCTTGTTCTTTTATTTTATTTAATTTTATTTTTACTTTTGCACAAATAGATCGCGTATAATCCCATTATTTAAGATACAAGTCCAATGTTCTAGATTAAGATGTCGGGTTCTAGTTTCTAGTCCATTTGTTATTTTTAAAACCTGATTGAGTTAACTGTATGATCGAGACGTTTGGACTTGTTGGCTGGTTGTTAGTTTATTAGCGTTGAACTTCTATCTAAATACTGGTTGATACCCGAAAATATTTTCAATAGCTGACCTTTTGTTTGTTCATATTTTTGTAATTTTTTTTTTCTGAGTGCCAGCGTGTGCTCGTGTGTCGGTTTGAATGTGTCGTGTGTCTTCTGTATGTTCATAAACGATATTTTGATTTGGCACTCCAAAATATTGGCTTCTATTTGATTTGGCTAATCTCATACTTCATCGTTGGACAACGACATTTGTTTAAAAAAAAAATAAACATCATCAAGTTTTTTTTTTAGCCAAAAACAAAGAAGAAGACGACACATTTTTGTCTTACTTCTGATGAATCCTTTTTCTGGCTTCTTCCTTATTTGCTGGCATCTGTTCTTAAGCATCTTGGACCATCATCACCACCACCATCACTTGATGACACGTTAAGTTGACCAGAAGAAGAATATTTTTTTCCAAATTGTTTTTCATCGTTCTCTAGTTTTTTTTTTTTTTTTTTTTTGGCTGACTTTCTGTTGAACGTGTGGCGATTTTCTTGGATGCGTCTCAGTCATAAAAGATGATGATGTTTGCCGTAGGGCATACAACTTTTCGTTGCCAGCCGCCAGTCAGTCAGCCAACAAATATTAAGTTTTCTCGTACACACCACTCATGTTGGCTCGCGCTTTAGCTGGCTGCCTGCCTTATTGTTAGCCAACTGACTGACGACTAACGTAGCTGGCTATCAACTATATTACGGTGTGCCAGCAAAACATGCAAGCAGGCCAGCAAGCAGTTAGTTTGTCTACTAGTGTCGCTTATGTTTCCATCGTTGTCGTTGTCGTAGTAGTCGCAGTCGTCATCATCATCAACAACATGAACATGAACATCTACAACATTATCCTCATAACTTGGGAGAAGAGTTAAAATGCGTTCAAAGAGCATCCGCATCTAAAAAAAAACACATGTTAGTACTAACTCCAAGACACTGATACACACAGTGTGTGTGGTTTTATTGCCTCCATTGCCTGCAGCACCCGTTGAATCTCCATTATTGCAGCAATGTGCACAAACATTTCGCAAACCCAACTGGCTCTGCTCCAAACTCTTATGTTTGTTTCTGCTGTTTTTTTTTATACGACTTTTTTTCTCTGGCTGCTCTTATTTTCTCGTTTCGTTTTATTATCGGGCTGTCGTCTAAGTGCACTTCGTTTATCTTGGGGAGAATTTTGTTTTCGTCGATTGCATTCGTTACAAATTTAATTTTTTTTTTTAGCTTGACTTTGTCACATTTGCCTGTGTCTGGCTAAACGACGACGACAATGTCGGCAACTACTGCGACTCTTTTTATCGGTTTCTCTTTGATGAACTTGAGGCATTCATTGGGAGTGTTTGTCTGTGTTTGTTTCGGGCATATAAATTGCATTCGGTGTACGTGTGTGGGGTCTATTTTTAGTGCAGTTTTTGTGACACAGTCTACAATTTACTTTGATTTTAAGGTATAGATAGAATGAATTGAAGATGAAGATCTTTGTTCTCAATTTTTGTTGCTAAATACACTGCGAGAAAATTTAAAGAAAAGAAGAACCAGCTTAAACCTTAAATTTTTTTATGAAGAATGACAAAATAAAATGTAACAAAAGTCAAACACATAATGAACAATGTTAATACAAATCGCTTATAAAAGCGTGTGTTCTTGTAAAAATAACCAATTCAAAAGTGTTCAGTTAAAAAGTAAATAGTAATTTGTGCGAGAGTATTCTAAATTATTTTTATTAATCACCTTTAATTAGTCCACATGCTTGACATTAATGTACTCCAGATAAAACTTAACTCCGTTCGAAGTATGTAGTTCCAAAGAGACGACAAATAATAATTTACCAAAATACGCTGCCAAAAATGAATCATTGGGTGAAATATTACCCCGTTGTGTTCCGAAGACGGAATAGCCCTTAAGCTACTAAAAAATCTCACGTAGTTCTAGCTTATCTTCATGCTTAAAACTACAACATTCCGGCGGAATCAACGATATGGAAAAAAATCATCAGTGGGAGGTTTTAAATTGTGTTCGACGAATTGACAAATATTGCATACAAAAAGCATGTTCATATTACTATTTGTTTCTATAATCAATCCTGAAACAAAATAATTGGAAATATATAATCTGGCTAAGAGGTTTTGCTTGCAACTGTTCAAAACTATGGTTGAAGTCTACTGATTCATATAGACATCGACAAAACTGCCTGTTTACATACCCGTTAACACAGAAATAAGCCTTATCGCTGAAGATGATTTGACGACAAAGATCTGGTTCAATTTTGACGAACAGAGAGCGAATTTTGAAAATAAATTTCCACGATTTATAAACGTTGTTTTGGTGTCAGTCAGTCTTTGCATGGTAGCTAGTTTTACAGTTATCCCTATCGGAAGTCCTGTACGTTTGAAAAGCACCCTTTAGAATAATCTGAGGTTTTAGTAGGCTTTTATCGTTTTATGTACACTATTAATTTATTTATTTATTTCATTCTTTCAATACAAAGAAAGCCTGTACGGCCAATTATACATATATTGCCGATTACCATAAATCCATGTTTTACAAAAATAATTTTTTATACATGTTTATTAATATTTAACTGTGTAATTTCTAATTTAATGGCTCCGCAGCCACATAAGTATTGCAAAATAATACATTTTTTTTATTCCTTATACTAGATATTTATCATTAAGAGGTATTTCCATTATAAAATCTTAAAAGCTGTTCTTTGAAATTATTAAATGAGTACGTAAACCGTATAAAAGTTAAAGGTAAATTATTCCACATTCGGCAATCCTAATTCGAAAGGAACGTTCAAAAATAGAAATAAAAAAATTGAAAGATGTATTTGTGGTATTTCCAAATGCACATTACGAGTTGAGTGCATAAAAGTGAATTCATCCCTTACCTGCATAGGCCGTCCAAATTTCTGTATCTTGTAGAACTGAAGTAAAAGGCGTTATTGTAAAAAACTTTTGAAAAGAACAACCTAATAATTGTGAGACTAGTACAATGGTTCTATTGTGGTCTCTTACGCAAATATTATATATACATAATGCATATCGCACAAATCGCCTTAAAATCCTTTCTAGATAATCTAAATTTCTAGATATAGTTCCAGTAAATATTTCAAGGCAGTATATTAGTTTAGACATAAGCAGGGCATGTGCCAAACGATATCTTATGTACTCAGGCGTATATGCCGTTAAAGCGTACAATCTTCTTAAAATAAATGAAACGACTCGAAAGAGAGTTTATGTGGATTTCAAAATTAAGTTTCGAGTCAATAACAGCACCAAGGCATTTGAGAGTCGACAAATGTAATCAATTGATTATTAATATAAACGTTTGGATACCTAAAAACTTGGGAAGGTAAATGAAAACAAACTGCTTTAGTTTTTGATGAATTATTTTCAAGATGGTTTTGGTGCATCTAATTTTGTACATGACTAAGATGATTAGTCACTGTATTCTCAAAAATGTTATTAAATTCAGAGTAAGTACTGTAAAGAAGAAAAATATCTTCAACAAACACATATGGTTTTCAAAAGCTTTTCTCCAGAATAGGAATGCAGTCATTTGCATATGCGAGAAACAGTATAGGTCCCAATACGGACCCCTATGGTACACCAGAGGTAACAGTTCCAATACTACAAAACATAATTAATCAATCTTTCTTTTATAATTTTTGTAGCTGAACTAATATCCGCGGGTCAATAAAGCCGTAACTTTTTAAATGAAACAGAGGTTTTTAGATAAAAAATTATTTTTTTTTGACGTAGTCTCTTTTGAGTTCTATACGTTTTGTCCAACATTTCTCCAATTTAATATCCCTTCCAAAAATTAAGATTTAACTATATAGTTTACTAAAATAGGTATTTGTTTGTCAGTCAAATCTCTTTCCGTCGAACCATTTATTTATGTTTAAAAAGCTGAAATAGCCACTCGGGGCTAAATCCGGAGAATAGTGCCAATAAGGATGCAATTCATAAACTAATCCATGGATTTTTGCCATGGAAATCTCTCCTTTACTTTGGCTCATTGTTGTTAACTCGATTCTTAACAGCCTGGATAATAAGGGCATCAAGGTAGCCTACGCGGATACGCGGTGCTATTAGTATCGGGTGCGTTTCTGGATGTGATGAGTGACATTATGTCCAGTGCTTTGGGGCGCTCAGTAACTGGGCCGCAGAGTGCGGGCTGGGAGTGAACCCGAACAAACCGGAACTGGTACTGTTCACCAGAAGTACGAAAATTCCGGCCTTCGGGCACAGCTGGGGGTTTACGAACTTCCCCTGTCGAACAACGCGATATATTATCCTGGCCTCAAAATTATCATGGAGATTGCATACTCAGCACAGGGTCAGAAATGCTATGGTTGCTTACTATACCTGCCGTAGAATGTTTAGCGCCAAGTGGGGCCTTAATCCTAGACTGGTCAAACGGCTGTACACGGCAATAGTACGGCCCATTCTTACATATGGATCTTTGGTATGGTGGACCGCGACGGGCAGGAAATACGTCGTGGACAAGCTGGGCATAGTACAAAGATCAGCCTGTATTGGAATAATAGTCGCTATACGCGCTAGTCCTTTAGAGGCACTGAATACTATACTGCACCTAATTCCAATGGAATTAAACCTAATGGCCATATTCGTCAACAGCGCGGTCAGGCTCTCTGCATCGGGATGTTCGAAGGCGAGGACGTAAGGTCATGCATTCATCTTTCAGAAGCAACCCACATTTCTCAAATGACCAACGGACTAAATGATATCCCGTATAGACTTTGAGAAGAAATTCAAGGTCATATTTCCTTCAAGGCGGGAATGGAGCAAGGAATCCTGGCTGATGAATACCGCACGAGGATTTACACAGATGGGTCAAAGATGACCTGCGGTGTTGGGTCTGATGTTTTCTCAGAGGAGCTGCATGTGAATCTCTCTTCCCGTCTGCCGGATGAGGCAAGCGTATTCCAGGCCGAAATACTGGCGATAAGAGAGGCAAGTAAAACACTGCATAGTAGGAACATCAGCGACAAAATTGGCATTTTCGTCGATAGCCAGGCGGCTCTGATGTCACTGAAGTTACATAAAACAATGTAAGCAGTATAAGGAAGAATTATTCAGACTGGGCGGCCTATCTGACATTGTCTTATTTTGGATCGCTGCGCATAGGGACCATTATGGCAACTAACAGGCAGATGGGCTGGCCAAAATTGGAGCTGATCTTGATATTTCACAGGGTGGGGCAGTGGCACCACCCCTGGGAACTGTCAGAAACGAAATCTTCAGACACTATCTGGATAGGGCTAACGATAAATGGAAGAAACTAGATAGCTACAAGCCAATTAAACTAGCTTGGCCCACATACTACATATGTCGCTCTGAGCGACTTCTCAACTTCAGTCGCAAGGACATTTCGAGAATGGTATACGAACTTACTGGTCACTGGACGATCGGTAAGCACGCTATTAGACTCGGTCTCCCTTTTAATGAATGCTGCCGCAGCTGCAGGGAACCTGGCACTGAGGAGACAGTATTTCATCTTCTGTGTATTTGTCCAGCGTTTAATTCAGCACGACATGGATTATTTGGGAATTACCTTCTACAAGACTTTCTGAGATATCGCGAGTTAGACTGGGCAATTTGGTGAACTATTTCAACGAAACGGGCTGACTTTAGCCACCTCAGTATTATCCTGCGTCGCGCTGGATCCGGGGTTCATCTTCTTGACGAGTTGTGTTGTGTCAAAACGGAGTCACAGTCGACTATACTTGCAGTACGCCTAGTTGTGGGCGTGCTACCACGTTAACCAACCAGCCATGGAATTTACTGTTTTCCATTCTTTTCTTAAATCACGAGGTAATTAGCCTGCTATCAATAGCTTTCACACACAAACTCATTAACGCAACTTATCAAAATGTTGACAGGAGTTATCTAATAGATGCCGCCTTGGTTTATCAATTTACAGTTTTAATTTTTGGATTTTATTTAGTTTCACTACAAATTTTTCTAACTGTATTCAATTCCCTCTCTTTTTTTCTCTTTTATAAGTTTTTAGTTTGTATTTCTTTTGAAAAGGCTTTAATTTTATTTATTTATTTTTATTTTGTCTTAACTTTTTTTCTTGTTCTCTTGCCCATCATCAATGTGTTTGTTGCCCACAAAATCTCAATATACTGAAAGAAATTCTACGTGAGTGGGTTCCTTAAAGAACTGTTATCCAAACAATCTTTCGATTGCTTCTGTTTACACTGACAATAAGTCTCCCCATATTTTTTAGTGCGTGTTTTTATTTTTCTAAAACTCCTTTAGCATTGTGTGTGTGTGCGTTTGTGTGTATGTTTCGCATAACTATCTTTTGGTCGTTACTCCTCATCGTAGAAGACAGACAAGACAAGTCGAAAGGAAAATTCTGCATGTGGGGGTTTTCTCGTTCTCTTTCTATTTCTGATTTTATTTTATATTGTTTTTTCCAAAGTGGACGTCTAGTAGTTGTTGTGCCAATTGAGTCATTTGTTGTTGTTGCTGTTTTTGCTGTTGTTACTGTGTAAAATGTTTTATCAACTAAACCACATCATGTATGTGTGTGAGTGCGTGTGTGTTGTGGGGCAGTAGGGGTCGTTTGGTGGCAGTTTACTATGCATTTAGGGCCATAAATAATAATGTGATTTTCGAATGTTTGAACTACATACAAGTGGTAAAAAGGACAATATTTCCGGTTGATAATAGTAGCTAAAGCAAAACACAAATTTTCAAAATCCCTTGTGTGAGTTGGTCTGAATTTGCTTGTATCTTTGTGTTGTGTAGACCACGTGCTGTTGTTTACAACACGTTGCTGAATATTTTTTTTTTTTTTTTTGTTAAATTTTTACAAAACACCCCAACAAAACACGTGGTTTTTTACTGTAACAAAAATAAACAGGAAAATTTTAGTCTAAGCAATTTTAAATGACTCTAATTTTAATGTAAAACAATGTAAAATTCGTTTTTGTTCAAATTATATTCGGTGGTTTCACCACATACTGTCAAATTATTAACGCAGAATTTGTACAATAAATTTGAATTTGTTTCGTTATGTTTTTAGGTTTCCACACATTTTTACCACATGTTTGCTATATAAAATCTTTAACATCTACTAAAAAAATTTGTTTTTTGTTTAAACAAACTAATAAACTTTAATAGTAAGTTTATTTAAAATTTCTATATTTCAAATTTGGTTCTGAAGTACTGGCGCCGTTTCTAAACATAACTCTTACAAAGTTGCTTCCTTTTTCTTTCTTGTTTGCCGATTTTTTTATTTTTTTTTGCAAATATTACCATAAAAATCTTTATGATACTTAACATCGTTATCTAGTACTTGTTCTTTTGTAATATTTTTGTGGGTATTTTTCTTAAAAGACCTGTTGACCGTTTGTTTTCATTAAAAATTGTCTTCAAGCAATAACAATTTGCCATAACAAGGAATATTTTTATAGCTTAAGTAAGCTTAAGATTTGTTTTTTGGAGAATTTTTAATGAGAAAAATTAAATCAGATATGGAAAGGAAATGCTTTGTTTTTATTCAAAGATATTTTTGAGTATTAGGTTGGTTCTTTGCTTATAGAAAGTTTTGATAACAACGTTACTGCAAGTCACTAGTGAAACTATTTGAATTTTACTTTAACCGCACCCTAACTCTACTGTAAAGGTCATGTCAGATAAAACTTTTGCTTCGCGTTGCGTTACAGATGCGCTTTGACATCTGAGATGAAATATACACACTTATGAGAAACATGTCACATAAAGTACTTTTAAAGCAGAGCGAAGCGAAAAGTTAGGCAACTTTCATCTTTTTGCGCGGTTTGATGTTTATGAAACACAATAGAAAAAAAATTCCGTTTGTTAATTGGAAAGAGAATTTTAATAATAATATTATATCTTATTTAAATCAGTTTACGCCAACATTTTATAGTTACAAGGATGCGGAAGGTACGTACCACTTTTAGGAACTTACTTGCCTGTATTGAAATAATGAACTCCACTTAAACTCGCCTTCGAAGTAGAATTTGATATGAACTCTTAAACGCTTAATTACGAGTTAAAAGTTTTATGAATTTAAATAGTACATGTTGCATTTTAGACCTTCAGAATTTATTCAAAAAAAGAAGATAAAAAGGGAGTCTTGTCGGTGAAGAGTATAGCGTTTTAGATACATATATAATACATACAAATGTCTAGCCAATATCTGTTTAACACTAACCCCAAAAATTATTTTTTTGTTGCTTTAAGTAGAATACTATAAAATATTTTATTGTAAAAATTGTACCGTTTATGTGTTCACTAATAATTTTTCCTTTGTTTTAAATAAAAATTTTACAAAATATATATCTTGGCGACTTTTGTTTGAATTTTTGGCGGATTTTAGCGATACGGAAAAATTTTTTTTTGAAAAAACAAGAGAAGTTCTTACTGGACGCTTGTTGATACCGATGATTATGCAATTTAAAAAAATAAAAGAAATATTAAATTGAGGGGCTTAAAGCACGAGGGGCTTAAGTGCCTGTTGTTAAAAATTAAGATTAAGTGCTCGTTTACCCCTTATGCTCCAACTACAAGAATTGGTCGCCATATCTCGCTACCGGATGAGAACTCCACATTCACCTCTTGTGCTCTGAACTAAACCTTCTAATTCCATATGTTGTTATCGCAATTAAAAAAAGCACTTAAGCCCCTTGTGCTTTAAGCCCCACAATTTAAATCAGAAATCAATTAGCACTTGTGTTTTCCAACAAAGGTTATATTTGTAAAACAATAACTAAATTGGAGTGACTAAGTTCACTTAATAATCAAGTCAAATTAATTGATATTGCAGAGGGTAAACTTAACAATTAACAAAAAAGAATATCCAAAACCTTTTGCTAAAAAATTAAGGATTTAAAAAATAAAATAAATTTCAAATATTTTTGATCTGATCTGGAATCAAAGTTGGTATCCTTGAAATTTAAATTAGTTTTTAAATTTTTCACAGATATTTGAAAAACAATAGAATTGACCACTTATTCATAAACTTTTATTAAATTTAACAAACGTTTATTAAGTAAAATTTTCATAAAAAATTTGTTACTTTAAATTAAATCAAACATATTTTTATGAATAAGGCTTAGAATTTTTAATTTTTTTTTAATTTAATGAAATTAAAAATGATTTTTTTTGGAAATTTTTTAAGTTTTAGTACAGATTTTATATTTTTTAAGTGCATATTTTGGATTTTTTAGGGCATATTTTAAGCGTATAATTCCGATTTTTTAGTGCATGAGAATCTCAGCCCTAGTTATAACAATGAAATAGCCAACAGATTTTGTAGAATAGAAATTTGAAGAAAGAACTTTTGCAAACTATTTAGAAATTCAGTTAGAATTTTCATAATAAATCAGCGGTAGACACATTCTTAACTTTTCTAACCAATATAACAAAAACATTAAATTTTATTTGCTCTTTTGCTGTTGTGTTGTTGTTCCAATAGCAATAGAAAAGTTGGCCTAACGTTTTTGATCTAATTTTTACTTTAAAATGTGATGGAAAAGTTTTTTAATTTTGTAAAAATTAAATTTAAATTTAACTACACTTCTTTTGTTTATATTTTATTATTTCCACTGTCTTGTGAATCACCCATATTGTTTTCTTTAACGAACTCCTTATTCATACAGAATACTGCACTCAGGTATAATGAAACTGATTGCAAAAATTTACTTTTACATCTTTGTTTTACATCTTAATCTTTTGTTAAATTTGTTAAAAATAAAACACATGCATTTGATTTCCAAACAAAAATACATTTTTTTTGTAAATATTTTAATACCGAAATAAAAACCAAATTCCGGCAAAAGAAATAAATTCATATTCAAAAGACATTTGAAACAACTTTCATACATAATGCCACATACTCAGAGTTCAAGTGTGTAACCATTTAAGGAAAAGAAAAAAAAAACAATTTGAACTTGTAGACAGACGCCAAAGGTCCTCGAAATAATGCGAAAGAAAAACTGAAATGCCCACACGTCGTCAAAAACAAATGTAGCCAAATAATATGGATGTCATTTACTTGGTTTAAAACACTGGCATTCTCACTGACATCCCTTTTTTAAAAAAAACAACATTTTCTATACCGAAATGTAAACGTATTTAGGAATTTTGGCTAAAATCCTGTTTTTAGTTAGTACACGCAGAAAAAGATATGTATATGGTCTGCAACAATATTTATTTTATTTTTACCATGTTATGATCAATTAATTACTCATTTTACGGTTGTCAAAACGAGTTATATGGGAAACAGTAAAATGTTTTAATCATGAAAAGTATGGGTATATGTGTAGATTCCTTTGGTTTCTATAAGGTACAGAGGAACTAAGCGAGTTCGTTCTTGATTTCTTTATCCTTTGCGATGCTCTTTATTTCACTCCACGACCTGTTGGTTTTATTTGGTTAAATGTAGAGCTGTGATTTGGACCACCTCCTCTTTGGTGGCCCCAGGGGGTACCAATCTAAGCCGTTTCTAAGCTCTGCGCAAGGCATGATCGATTTTGCACCATTATCGCTTAACAAGTATGGGCAGAGTTACTTAACCATTTAAAACCTCCCGAGAGTGTAGGAAGCAATTAAAGGATATTTCATCTTTTAATGTTACATCCTCCCGCGTAAATCAGGTGTATGCATACCTTGGAGGCTCTTAAGGTCTTTTGATATGTTGAGTCCGGGGTACTTATCAGAGTACCTTGTTATCTGGTGCTACGGGAGCCAGTAGTGAACATGCCATGAGACTGGCTATTGGCTGAGGCCTCCGTAAGTATGCTCCTAGCGAAGAATGCTTCCCGACTTTCAGAATGATTCTTTTTCCGGAAGCCTTGCTCTCCTGATAGATGTATGCTTTTCAGTAAGTTGTTCACAGTCCGATGTGGTCGTACTTTAAGACATGAGCTCACAAAAGAGTTCAACGAAGAGCAGATTTTTTAACGAAGAGATACTTTCGGGGATCACGGAGTTTTTGTGGTTTATACCTAAAACCACAGGGACGGAGTTTTTCATATAGAAGGCGCATTTTTCACCATTGTGGGAAAGTTCGGCCTGTGGAGGCTCCCTAGGTGCAGTTGCTATACGGCAGATGCTGCTGGATTTGAATATAGTAGTTGGAGGGTAGATCACTACTGATCCCAAACAAGGGGCGAGTTTATAATTTTTGTTGGATTATATACAAAAATTGCTACCTGTGTATAAGGTATTCGTGCACACTCGTGGAAATTTGCTAAATAAATGAATCATCCATTGGTTAAAATCTACCATGAGATTGGGTCATATGGCAGGTGCTCATGTAAAACTGTGTCAACGTTTTTCATATACCATTTAAAAATTTTCTACAACCAACAATATAAAACCATATTTTTTCTCTAGGTGTGGTGAAGTTGTAAATAAAATACATTTCGGCGATTGCATTCAACCATGTAAAAATATTTAAACGTTGCTACTTTCTGTTTTTTTCTGTAAAGGATGTATATAAAAGATTCAATATCTTTTGTTTTACTTAACAAAAAAAAAATAATAATAAAAGCAAAATGCCAACCCAAAATGTATGCAACCATATTTTTATAACTGTCATTTCGCCAGGATTCTTAAAAGTAGAGAGTGAAAGACCTCCTTTAAAAAAAATCAAAACATTAGCAACAAAAAATTAGTAATAGATATTTTTAGTTAAATTTAAATTCTATTTAAATTCAGAACTTTAACAAACTTTTTGTAATAATTTTCCAACAATTCCTTAAGCTTTATTAATGTCTTTTGAAAATTCAGTTTTTTTTTTCTATTTGTTCACACATATTTGTGCTTTGCCAAACTTAATGACCTGTTAACTTTTCGATAATAGACATGTTTGTGCAAAATTCTAACACTCCAATACCAGCAGCACAAAAAACGGCAAACCCAAACACAACTTAAGACTATTACAGCATTTTAGTTTTTTGTTTTTTTTTTTTTTTTTTTTTTTTGCTTAACTCCCACTATCTTTTTGAGACAGTGTAAAATACAGAAAAAAATTCAGTAAAGGATTTGAAAAAGTAGAAGGACCTACCTTCCGTTAACACCCTTTCAATGTTTCTGTTGGCTCATTATGTGAAAAAGGATTAGCTAAACTGTCTGTAATTATCAGTTTAATGGAGGATTTCACTTCAAGAGACATCGATAACAAAGAATTTTAAGTAAATTAGACAAAATTATGGATGTTACTATTTGAAAAGTTAGAGAATTAAGTTTGCAAAATAGTTTGTTACAGAAAGTTTACAAAAAAAAAGAAAGAGTTCAATAATAGTGTTAACATAATTTCTTATATTTAAAATAGTTGTTGCCGGTATATGTCCTATCTAAGCGTCTTAAAACGATAAAGTATGTGTACTCAAAATTTGTGCTATATAAACTCTTATACACGATAACAGAAACTATAATATTCAATGACAGTTTCTAAAGAAAAGTTTATACTCTATAATAGTTTCTGTAGAAACTCTTTTACCGTAGGAACACAATCTACCTCGTACGTCGACAGAGATTTAATTCCATTTCATACGCCGGTTATGACTGTATTGTCATGAGGGTTGCCAAAACTTAGTAAAGGAAAAATGCTAAATTTTTGTGAAAAAAGTGCTAAAAAATATTATATAAAAATAAAAACGATTAAATTTAACAGAACAAAATAATTAGCATGGTAAAAAATTACATGAATTACGGCCAATTTTACCAAATTCAGTTAAAGCTTACTATTACTTTAACTTCCAGTTAACGATATGTTTTTGACGGTTATCACTGATCAACACTGATCAAATCAAATTGGGAAATAAAATATAAAAGAAGTAAGCGTGTTATATTCGGCTATGCCGAAAGTTCGAATAGTTTAGGAGTGGGCTTTATATGGGATCTATAAATTATTAGCCAATTTTCATAAAACCTGACATCAGAGTAGTATAATTTGTTTCACAAATATTATTGGGCGCATTAAAATGATTTTCAGGAGCGGATTTTATGTTGGACCGATCATTAATTAATGATCGTTCATCAAAAATATTAAAGAAAACTTAAATTAAGACGAATCTCAATACAGTAATACAATTTTATATTTAGATTAGGATGCTTTACATGGGGCCTATGGTAAATTATAGACCCATCTTCACAAAATTTTATTGCGATTTCCAGTTATATAAAACGAATTTGTCCAAAATTTAATGAGAATTTGTACATTCTGTTACCACTTTTAATTTTTGGAACAAAAATAAAAACTTTTAGGGATGTTGTTCAACATTTGGGTTCATAACTCTTTCTACTAGGGTATTCATTTAATCGGGATTTTGCTTTAATCGATTAATCGCTCGATTAATTAACCGAAGTGTTGGTTTAACCGGCTAATAATCGGTTAATTTTGTTATTGATCGGTTAACCGATTGATAAAGTTTTTTTTTATAAATTAAGTAATTTCAGTACATATATAAAAATGCATACATTATTTGTTATTTGGAGTTTATTAGTAAAAAACCCAAAAACATAACACACATAACAATTCTTGAACTAAAACGAGCAAACAAAAGAATAATTGATAAATATGTAATACATATTTTTTAGTTAATACATATTATGAATTAATTAAAAAATAAACTGTAAGATCATATTATTATTTATTTCAATATTTTAAGAAAATCTTATAATACAAATAATTTGGCTTAAATGTTTAGGGTTTCAGCATTTACTTTCTTTAGTTCTGATTAAACTTGAATTTGAAAACATTCTTTCATTTATCGTAGATGTTCGAGAAATCAAAAGCAACCTATAATATATAATATCTTATTTCTCTTCCAGGATTTTCCTGTTTTAATTTTTTTAAATTTTTTACACTTCGCATTATTTCGGTTAATGCTATTTAAAGATTTATATAAACCCAGACAGCAAGCACTTTGAAATGAAGATCACTGAATACCTTCTTTGTTTCTAAACACATACCTTTTGTATACGAGACAGAACAATTTATTAAAAACTCAAAAACATATGTAATAATACTACAAAAAGTTAAAAATCGGTTATTCGACTGAAATTAATCGGTTTAATCGTTAATCGAAAATATGCAATTTTAAAATAACCGATCAGTTAATCGGGCTGTTAACAGTTAACCGAATGAATACACTACTTTCTTCTAAGCCGATTATGCTAGAATTCATTCCCAAGCTGAAACTGGGCGGGGCAAAATTTTCTTTCCGTAAAAACCTAAGTTGGACCATGGCGATCATTTCAAAGAAAAAATCGTTCAAATCGGTCATCTAAGTTGGACCAAATTACATATATATGCCAATTTTCATGAATATCAGTTGACTCGTTTTTGAGTTTATTCGAAACATACACAGTGACACGGATTTTTTATATATTAAGATATGTTCCCGAAGATCCTATAAGGAGCATAGGGCCCCAAAAGGCTATTAATTAATGGAAAAAAAGAAATGTAACATACACAAAAAAATGCTATAAAAAAGAATGCTAGCATTATAAATGCTAAATTAGTAACAGTGATTGTCATAGAAAAAGAAAAATATAAAATGAAGTTATTTTTATGTTTTCAAATTGAATATTAGGAGAATAAAATGATAGAAAAATAAACAAAAATGTGAATAAATTTGGAATTTTTAATAATATTTTACAAAAAAAGTTTACGGCGGCATTGTGGGTAAGTGAAGCGTGTTTCTAAAAATGTACGGCGTTTCATCCTTCGTTCATACGACGTACGACTCAATTGTGTTACTAGACTAACTCGGAAATAGATTTTTTTAACTAATTAACAATATGTAATGGTTTCTAATAGGGAAGTAACGGTTCGCCTTTTTGCCGATACGATACCGATACCGATACTTAAAAAGAAACATCGGCGCTATTGATACGAGTATTAAATTTAACTTCATGGTAAAATTGACAAAACTCAAGTAGAATAATCTTTTTAATTTACAAAATAATAGTGTAAGAGATTATAAATATTTACAATTTAAATTTTTTTTTTTTTTCATTATTTATTTATTGAATCTTCATATATTAAATATGAACTAACAATAATTAATCAAATCTTATACTAATACTTTATTTTTGTCCTGCCAATGCTAGACGAAAATTTTTCTCTTCACGGTTTCTATTCACATATGTAGATTTTTAGCGGTCTTCTCGTCGGATGAGTCCTGCAGTATCTCTTCTCCTTAATCTGGAGTGGCCGCTGTCATTTAAAATATTTCGAGCTAGTGGATTTGGGTGCGACTCAAGCCTTTTTAAATATTTTACTGCGTACTTCGTTATAATAGTTTTTACTAATGGCACATTGAGATCCTTGTCAATATTTGAGTTTTTAACATACCAGGGAGCGACTGTGATTATTCGAAGAATTTTATTTTGGCGCCTTTGAATTTTTTCGATATTTGAGGCCGAGGCAGTGCCCCATAGCTGAATACCGTAGCACCAGATTGGCTTTAATATAGAGTTGTAGAGTAGAAGTTTGCAATCGAGGCTAAGAACAGAATTTCTTCCAATAAGCCAATTAATTTGAATTGCTTTTAGTTTCATTTGTGTTAGTTTTGCTTGTATATGGCATTTCCATGTTAAGCGCCGATCTAGATGAATACCAAGATATTTTACATGCGATTGTTGGGGCACTAATTGATTATTGATTTTAATAGGGGGACATGACTCCCGACGCAAGGTGAATGTTATATGTACGCATTTTTGCTCATTGACGTTTATCCTCCATTGTTTTAACCACTTTTCCAATTCAAATATATGATTCTGCAAGTAGCGAGATGCTTCATGACAGTTTTCGTGTACGCTTAAAAAAGCTGTATCATCGGCAAATGTTGAAGTTAGGGTGTGGATATTTGTTGGCATGTCTGAGGTATATATTAAGTATAACAGTGGGCCCAATTGGGACAATTTAAATTAATAAGATTTTTGTTAAAAATACAAGGTATTTTTAAATTTGGCGGAGATCGCAATTCTGTTTGAATCTGACCTGCAGTGGGAAATAGTCTCTCAGCTGCTACATAACTCATTTTAATACTTTAGTTTTTCTCCACTAAGCGGATCTGCATATCTAGAAATAGTGGGAACAATAAGGTATATCTCGAACTATTCTTTAGCAGAACCACAGCTAAGGATGGACAGAGGCTCATCCTACTCGGATTTGCCTTGTATTTGTTTACAAACTCTCCAAATGCCATTTTAGACTTATCAGAACTTTTACTAAGTGTAGGGGTGACCGTTAGAATGCAAAGTCATAGTAGCTCAGTAACACGTTTTGCCGATATACGATTGGAGCCTTTATAATGTTCGAATAATTTTATGTAAACAATAGACTTCATTATTATTTAAACCCTCAAATCTTTCATTCATAACTAATGCTAGCTATAAGTAAGTCGCCAATTTTTTGGCCTGTAGACTATTCTCTGTCTCAGTTTATTTATTTATTTTCTAATATGTAATGTTCGAAGACTGTTAACTAGCGGGATAACGTCAGACAATGTAGCAGTGTCCTTGCTTATGGATTTTGTAGACTCTTCAAAGTAACCCAACATTTTCAGAAAAATTAGTTTTATTCTCACAAACATCTTATTTAAAATGAGTATAAAAACCTTAAAATGTACAACATTTTTACCGTTTTCGTACCATAAATACATAAAGATTTAGCAATGGGAGAACATTTCAATACTATGGTGCAAAGTAATTTGTTTAATTTGTTGATGAGTTAAAGCATCTGTCAGAAAAGTAGAATCAGTGTAAAATTGTATTGACAAGTTACTCGGCAAACACGTATAATGCATATACGTATATAAAGCCCTTAGTGCGATTACTTCCACATTTGCATGCGTCTTGAAAAAAGGTCATGAAAGTATCAAACGCATAGAAAGCGTGGCACGGACCTCCAGCTAAAGAACAAAAAGAAACAATTTATTACTCTGTTTTGATTTTATGCGCTGCTTTTGAATGTGTAATTCCTTTTAATTGTCAGATATTTCTCGCAAAGTAACGATTCAAAAACACTTGTGTGAGAAAAATTATTTTTTTGGTTCATTTTTTGTTCCAATTCACTCGTTTCATGCGAAAATTTTACGATGCAAGAAATACAGAAACGTGCTACCGGTATCGCAGGTACGACATCCGATTAAAAATATATTAATTACATCCTTCAGGATTGCAGACCGAACTGCGTAAACTGTTGTTCTTATGCATGGGCTTAATTGTTAGTTTTTTTTTGTAAGCCTTCTGCTTGGAATAACCCCACAAAATAAATTCGGGTACAATTAGGTCAGGAGACTTAAGTGGCTAACGGCGTAGTTTTGTAAAGAAAAGCTTTAAGTAACAAATTGGTTGCAGTATCCATCGGGTGGCTGTAGTTTTAAAAGTTAATATTATATAAAAAACTGTATGTAGTGATGATCCCAGCGGCCCATAAAGGGGACACAACAGTGAGTTTTTTTTGCTTGATTTTCAAAATAAATTTAGAATTTTTTGCAAACATTGCTCTGTGGTGAGCATATACATAACGAACTCTCCAACCAAACGTACCTCAAAACAACTGTCACATCACTTGTCACAGAAGACGGTGCTGCCAATTGTAAGCTCTCCGCCTCTATAAATCAAAACACCCTTTATTTAGAATGAATAGAGCATATTAATTTCGTTTACTACTGTTTATTTACTTTAAGTATTAGCCAGGATTCACTAGAGTCCTTAACAAACCAAATTCGTATGCAAATGTCTTCTTGTTTATTTGTCAATTCATTTAAGTTTGTTAGTTGTAAACTTTTATCTTGACTAAATATTTCGTATCTTAGAATAATTTGTCAAGTGGATTATACAAAAAACTTTTTTGTAATTTAACATATGTTTTTATGCAAATATCTGAAAAAAGGAGTATTTAAGTTAAAGGAAATTTCCTAAATAAAAACATGTTAAAATTTTGTATTTTGGTAGCATTTTAGACTTGAAATATTTTTTTTTATGCATGCGAAATATATCCTGCAACAAGAACTTAACAACATTGTATTTTTACAAAATTATTAAAAAGTTAATATAAATGTATAACGAAAAACTCTTAATAATAATCTTTTAAACAGGATCTAAATTATTTAGTTTGAATTAATAATACAAATCACGTTGGTCGATTTTCCCCCACAAGTTTAACATTTTGTTTTTTTTCTTTTTTTGTTGCTGCTGTTGTGTTTTGTTAAATACTAGAAATCACATGATGGCTAAACTACAACTTTCACAATAATAGTTTTCATAACCTGATTTAATTTGCAACTAACAAACAATTTGCAAAAACTTTTTTGTATGACAACGACTACACGTACAAACTTACGGCAACAATAAGTATGTAGCATGTAGTTTTTCTACTTAATGTTTTTCGTTTTGCGTTTTTTTTTTCTTCAAATTTACGCAAAATACTAATTTTGCATAATAATTGTGGCAATTGTAGTAAAATACTGCAACTGTTTGAATTTTATTATCTGTTTGAAAAGGAATGGAAACTTAAAGCAGTTTTTTAAAAGTTATTTCCCAAAATGACGTTAAAACTCTTATAAATTAGAAGACTTTCTGAATATAACCTCAAATTAATTAGGTTTTTCGTAGGCACTCTTGCACTCAATATTAGTTTCTATTGAAATATTTGTATGCACTCATTTCGTTTATTTAAAGCCTCTTATACTTAATTATATATTCAATAGAAATTTATATACTGGATAAAAGTTTTTTATAGAAACTTAAATACTCGAAAAAAGTTTATACAAAAACAGTTTTTACTTGGTAAATATTTCTATAGAAACTCTTTAATTCGATTAAAGTGTATAAAGAAACTCTTTTACTTAAAGTTTCTATATGAACTCTTATACTCGATCAGGGTATATATTAACTCATACATTCGATAAAATTTTCTATATAAACAACTATATTCGATTAAAAGTTCTATATAAACTCTTATACTTGATATATATTTTTATAGAAACTCGTTGACTAGATAAAAGTTTCTACAGAAAATCTGTAACTCAATAAAAGTTGCTATAGAAACATTTCTACTCGATAAAATCTTCAATAAAAATCTTTTACTCGATATAAGTTTCTTTAGAAACTAATACTCCAAAGGAAATTTCAGTGAAAATTCTTATACTTAACAAAAGAATCTTTTATACTCGATTTAAGTTTCTAATTAAACACTTTTACTAGATAAAAGTTTCTATTTTAACTCTTATCTTTCATTTAAGTTTCAATATAAACTTTTATACTGGATCATTTGTTTTAAGAACTCTTATACTTAATATATACATATTACAGGGTGGCTGATGAAAGCCGCTACCAAGAGAAAACTTTATTTAAATTCAATTATCTTTAAGACTAATTAAACTATTTTTAATACAAATAAAAAAGGATTGAAAAAATTTCATGCATTACAAAAAAAAAAAAATCCAGTTTCTTAATGTAGCAAAATTCCTTCAAAATGCATCAGCCACCCTGTATTTAAGACTCGATTACAGCTTCTATAAAAACTCCTCTGCTCAATTAAAGTCTCTTTAGAAACTCTGATACTTAAGAAAAGTTTCTGTAAAAACTAAATTTCTTCGAAAACTCTTATACTTATACAAAAGTTTTTATTCAATAGAATCTTCTATAACCGCTTAAAGTTTATACTTAAACTCTGATACTTGATAAAAATCATTCTATACTGGATAAAAGTTTCAATATAAAATCGTATGCTTGATAAAAGTTTGAATATGAGCTCTTGTGCCAGATATTTTTTTTTACTCATATACTCAACAAAAATTTTATATGTTATCTCTTATACTCGATTCAAGCTTGTATGAAAACTCATCTGCTCAATTTAAGTTTCTATAGAAACTCTTATACTCAAAAAGGTTTTTCAAGAAACTGAATTTAATTTCTTTGTAAGCTCTTATGCAAAATTTTTATTCAATAGAATATTTTTTATACTCGATTAATGTTTTTACTTAAAAGTTTATACTTGTGAAAAGACATTATTATACTGGTTAAAAGTTTCCATATGAAGTCTTATGTTTAATGAAATTTTTAATATAAACTCTCATACTTGATTAGTTTTTTATTAAGTCTTATATTAAATAAAAGTTGATATGAAATCTGTTATGCACGATTCCGGCTTATATGAGAATTACACTACTGGATTAAAGTTTCTATAAAAACTCTCATACTCAAAGTTTTATTAGAAACAAAAGTTTTTAACCAATAAAATCTTTTATTGGGCCGATTCAAACGAATTTTTATGTTCGCTTTAAGAAACTTTCATGCAGTAATTGTGTACTTTGTTCAAGTTAAGACAATTTTTAAAGAAATAATTCCTTTAGATATTTTTTCATTTAACAATTCATTTGTACTCATCGCAAATATAGTAGACTCTTCTTATCTGTAAGCTAATGACCAAATGTATTTGAAATGCTGTCACTCATTTGAAACTATTGCTATTAAATTGTAGATGTTGTTGTTTTTTTATTGCACTGTTTATTTGTTGTTTTAGCCATGGAAAGTAATCATGTGTTTGTTGTTGTTGAAGAACACGACGAGCCACGCCGTTGTATTCACGGCTTACAAGTTTTGTAACAAATTTGTATGCAACACAGAAAACAATTGCAGTAAAAGCGGCATTTTTATTTATTTTATTATTATTTTTTTATTTTTTTTTTAGTTTAAAATGTATGGCCGAGATTTTATTCTACATTTAAATTAAAGGGAATTTTTTTTTTAATTTGCAAACAAGTTAAAACATTAATTGTATAAAACGTTTTAAAAGCTTCAAACTTGGGAACGATTATACAATTAATTGAAATTTTAACTTTTAAGCAAAAGCTGTCTTTATGGCGAGAACTTAATAAATTCATGACAAAATAAATTTATTAATATGTTTTCTTTTTCTTTCACAAAAATGCTGCCTTAACAAAAACTTCGAATAACATTTCAATAGATTCAATAAAATTACTTAATGACATATCCAGCATATTGTCAGCAGTTCAGGTATTCTTAAATTTTTCTCAACATTAATATTTCACTTATTTCTCATAAAAATTTATCTTCACCTTCACTCTGTCTCCAATAAAGTAACCTGGTTATAAGTTATTTTTCATATTGACTTTTATTAGTTTTGAGATTTGACTATTATACCCGTTTAAATGGCTTTTTATGATTTTTAAACCCTGATATTTTGTTACATATTTTCTGCCATTTTTTTAGTCTCTCTTTACTAACATTTTAGACCATTTAGACATTGCAGTTGTATTTAAAAGCCAACAATACAATACGGTACAATACAATAACTACTAAGTCAATTTTTATGGTTTTATTGCCTGAAGGTTGGCTTGTTGGTTGGCTAAAGTCATTTGTTGTTCTCGTATCAAAAAGTACTAACAAGTTTAACAGGTGGCTCTTTTTCTACATTTGCTACAAAAAATTGCACTTCTTCAACTTCAAAAGTTACAAAAGGAGAGAGGGGCTTGTTAAAAAAAGGGTATAAAAATATGTTAGCCATTTTAAAATGATTACTTTATCATTTTATTGCCAAAGTTTTATGAACTTTTGTTTAAAGTTTGTTTTTATTATATTTGTTTTTTTTTTTCCTAAATTCAGCAGATGCATATTAAAAATTTAAAATAAATGTTAAAGAGTTAACTATTAATGCAAAAAAATAAAAATTCTTTAAATAAATTACTCAAGAAAAATTTTTAAAACTGCTTTTTCTTAAAATAAAATAATTTTTTTAAAATTGCGACCTACAGGTACATGAACCTTGCGCACAAGGTTCACATGAGCCGCCGGATAGATATCGTTAGTCGAATCAGAAAGTGATTCGAGCGGTATACTAAAATGTGGGTCTGGGACATTGATGAGCAGTCCACACCGAAATTGGGGAAATTGACCGTAATTTGGCTAAAATAAACCATATGATGTTCAAAATTAACAATAATATGGTCAATATTACCAACATTATGATTATCTACTTTAACCATTTTTTCAATAGACCTTCATTAGAATACTTTCTGTTTTTATTCGCTTTTGATACTTTGTAAATTTCATGTACATATTAAACCCAACAATTAAAAGAAAAATAATGTGAGAATTTAAAGCTAACCAAGTTAACCATCTCAAGTCATTACCGGAGAAACTTTACCCGTCGTTCAAAATTTAAATAAAAACGAGCAACAAATAGTCGATCATGCCGTAATTTCTCAAAACAATGAAAATAACGGAAATATACAAACAAATACACATAGACAACTAAGAGTGATTCCACCAACCAAACATATATTTATATCACGTTTTGCATCGGATACAACAGCTGAAGAAATTGATAATTATATTAAATCTAAAGTTAACATGAACTCAGGTATAAGTGTTCATAAATTTACATACTCGCAACAAAGAAGTATAACATCTTTTAAGGTCTCTGTTCCTTTTGACATTTTTAATCAAGTTGTTGATCCGTCATTCTGGCCTATTCATGTCTTGGTCCGTGAATATGAATATAACAGTAACAATCGCAATATTGCTCATCTTCCATCCCGTGTGTCAACATTTCCAAAAAACTAAATAATTTATCTGATTATCAACTTTTTATTATTTACCAGAATGTTCGTGGTCTTAAATCCAAACTTTCAAACTTATATTTACAAAGCTTTAATTTTAATCATCATATTATTGTATTCACCGAAACTTGGTTGAACAACAGTTTTTTGAACTCGGAAATACTTTGCAATAATTTTCATATTTTTCGTCGAGATAGAATTACAACCACGACTGGTGGTGGAGTGTTAATTGCTATCTCAAACATTTTTCCAATGGAAGAAATCAAATTAAACCTACCTTTTAATATCGAGTTTGTTGCAGTGTCCTTAAAGATAAACAACATCAAAATATTTATTACTTGTTCCTACATTCCACCTCACTCTGACCCAATTATCTACAAACATCACATAGATGCAATAAAATTTGTGACTTTAAAACTCAGCCCAGTTGATTTAATTTTTGTATTTGGTGTTAATTTGCCTTGTATATCATGGGAATTTTCAGCTGAACATAGTTATTACTTACCCACGCAAAGTAATGATATTAGAGATGAAGTTTTTAAAAATATATCAGATTTATATCTGCATCAAATAAATGGAACTTGCAACATTTACGGTAAACTGCTGGATTTAATATTTGTGAACGAGCCAAACGAATGTATTGTGAACCGTGTTGACCCTATTACTTTACCTGAGGATCTTTATCATCCTACAATTGAAATAAGCTACAATTTATTTTCTAACCTAGTAAAAAAAAATCTTCACAAAACGAAAAAGTTTTCTGTTTTAATCGGGCAAATTACATGGAACTTAACAATCGTCTAATTAACACTAACTGGCTTCAATTACTGACTGCGCCGAATAGCTTACCTTGTTCTGTTGACGATTTGACTGATACTTTTTATAAAACTATGTTTATTTATATGGAGGAATGCATCCCCAAGCACGTACCACGTAATAAATCTGGCCCACCCTGGAATACTAAACAACTTTCGTCTCTTAAGAATATAAAAAACAAACACTTTAAAAAATATAAAACCACCATAGCTTCTTTTTACTATGAAAAATATTCAGTCGCTCGTGCAGAATATTATTTGCTTAACACAGAACTGTACAAGATCTATCTCCGTAATGTTAAGCAAAACTTTGTTCAAGATCCCAAATCTTTCTTTAAGTTTGTTAACACCAAAAGGAAAGCCACAGGATTTCCAAAGGTCATGAAATACTTATGTTCCGAGTCATGTGATGAATTAAACATCAGTAATATGTTTGCTGACTTCTTTGCTTCTACATATTCCGAAACTCAGTATGATGCTAGTAATTTATACCCTTACAAGATAACTTATAACCAAAATATATCTTTTTTTACTATCACTACCTCTCATATTCTAAACTGTTTAAAAAGCGCTAAGTCATCATCTTTTAGTGGTCCAGACGGTATACCAAGTTGTGTTTTAAAAAATTGCGCACCGGCTTTGGCGACACCTTTGTCTATAATCTTTAATGCATCTTTAAACTGTGGTTACTTTCCGAAGGTTTGGAAAGATTCTTATATAATTCCATTGTTTAAATCAGGAAATAAATCAGATATATGCAATTACAGAGGTATAGCTAAACTAAGTGATATACCAAAACTTTTTGAAAAATGTTTAATGGATTGCCTTACTCATCAAGTTTCTGCCTTGTTGTCACCACTGCAACATGGCTTTCGGAAAGGATTCTCTACTATGACTAACATTCTCCACTTTACAACGTTAGTTAATAAAGCTTTTGCCAACGGACACCACACTGACGTCATTTACACTGATTTCAGCAAGGCTTTCGACAAAGTCAACCATACGCTTTTGTTAAAAAAACTGGACGTCATGTGTTTCAATAGTAACGTCCTGAGCTGGATCAAATCATATATGTTGTGTAGAACTCAATCTGTAAAATTGAATTCTGCAGTTTCGAAAAAAATCAATGTAAAGTCTGGAGTACCTCAGGGTAGCCATATTGGTCCAATTCTGTTCCTTCTTTTTATTAATGATTTGCCTGAAGCAATTCAACATTGTAATGTGTTGATGTATGCAGACGACGTAAAATTATTTTTAAGTGTTAAACTTCCTTGTGATCAACAACATCTACAAAATGACCTGGATAGTTTTAACAAATGGTGTAAACTTAACCTGATGGAACTAAATTTAAAAAAATGCAAGCATATGCAATTTTCTAGAGTTAAAAAGAGTGCTTACTCCTACGTTCTTGATGGCTGTAATTTACAAACTGTTAGTGAAATAATGGATTTGGGAATATTGTTAGACAAAAAACTTAATTTTATTCAACATATAACGATGACTGTAAATAAATCGCGCAGTGTTCTGGCTTTTATTAAAAGATGGGCAAAGGAATTTAATGATCCCTTAACCACAAAAAGGCTTTTTACTTCGCTCGTTAGACCAATTCTAGAATATGGCAGCATTATTTGGGACCCGATCTATAATATCCACAATGATCATATTGAATCAGTTCAAAAACAATTTCTTATTTTCTGCTTAAGAAATAATTATAGAGGACGCCTGGTACTACCTTCATACTCAAGAAGACTAGCCGAAATTAATTTACCAACTTTAAAAAGCCGTAGAAAGATGCTTAATATATCTTTTATGTTCAGTCTTATAAATGGTAGCACACATTCTGAATTTTTATTAAGTAACGTAACTTTTAATATCCCTCATCGCTCACTTCGTTTTTTCAGTCCTCTATATGTCAGGACATGCCGAACTAACTTTGCTATATCAGATCCACTAAGAAAATTATGCAGCTGTTTTAATGAAATGTATAACTTTATCGACTATTCTCTAAACATTAACATCATAAAAAGCAATGTCATATTATTTTTAAATCAATAATGTTTATTATAATCTTTCTTTCTTTGCATATATGTAAAAAAAAAAAAAAAAATATATTACTACACTAAGATAGTCTGTAAGGAATTTATCCATAGACTTAAATTAAATAAATAAATAAAAAACCAAGCTAACCAAGGTTAAATATAAAAATATTTTATTAATCGTGACGATTTTAATGTTAAAAACAACAATAATTTGTTTGTGGCCATTTCGGAGAACATAATATCTGCGTATAGAGCATATAATCCATATTATTTAAAACCAGGGACTGCAAATAACGATTTTCTTTTAAATGTAAACTAAAAAAATCAAAATAAAAAAAAGTGCTACACAGAGGGAAAATACGATATAAAAATACCAAAATTGATACCATCCGCTGTCAAAAGTGAGCCAACTACGTCTGTGCTCAAGGTGATTAACCACCTCGTTGTCATTTTGCCACCATTTGGTCTCATTCTGACAACAAAATTTTAATATATTTTCACCATAATGGTGTCATTTTAACAACAAGTTGGTTTCAATTTTGTTAACACGCTGTTAATCTATTGACAACATTCAGTTATCAATTCGACGAAACATTGCTTTGCGTGTAGTAAAACATCATACATTCTAAACCCAAACATTAAAAAAACAAATTAAATATATTTATTTATTTAAATTTTTAAACAACAAAGCAAATATTGCAAATAATTTTTTAAAAAACAAAATTGCAGTGCAATAAACAAACATACTTGTGCTTTTTTCATGAAAAGAGCTTTTCTTTGAGTTCAGCCCGGAGACCTCAGTTTGGTACAGCTTCCTTCACATCTTCTTTATGTATAAACGGCAAGATTATATATGTTACATCAGCATCTTAAATAAAGGAATTTTAAAATTAACTACAAATTCTATATTATTGTATTTTTGCGAGTACTTACCTTTTAAATAATCCTAAATAACTTCCATACTCGTATTTTTAGATACAAGAATTTTTAATTCCTTATCGTCGTCGTCGATTTTTTTAAGGTCAAAATTTAAGTTTTCTTCAAAAAGAAAATCTCTTCCGTAGCAAAAAAATGTGAACGTCACAGTTTATTATATATTTTCGCTTTCCAAGTTTTATTTTTTTATATTATTTTTCACTTGTTTAAATTATTTATAAAAATTTGCACTCTTTTATTTCGATAAACTGCAAATAATGACAACAATGGGGTTTTTAACATGTTTGGTACCAATTTGACAACAGTTTGTTAAAAATTTGACAACAGATGTTGTCAATGGTATCATTTTAATACCATTGGTTGATACATTTTTAACGTGTTTTTTCGCTCTGTGTACATGCACAAGGAATACACCAAGGTAATCCTTGTTACATGGACTACCTTTAGATGCATTGATTTTCATTTTTATTAAAAAACTCAACTTTACCGACTTTTTTCTGAGTTTTATTTATTCCCTATGAAATAAAATTTATTTTTGAGCTTAAATTTTTCTTAGAATATAAAGATAATTTTTGAGTTTAATTTATTTCTAAGGGCCATTATTACAACTTACAAATAATTATTTTTAGGATGCTATTTGACAGATAAATGCTTTTTGGTTATTACAAGTTAACATTAACGTTAAAAGCGACTGATAAGCTAACAGCAGGTTTATCCTCATGGTAACGTTATTTCGAAAATGGAGGAGGTTGCACAACATATGTTCGCCTAACTCAAAAACTTTTTAGAAAAGTTTAACTTTTTCTCATAAGTGCAGTCGTGTTAGAAATTACAAAATATTTATGACATTGTTTTTGCTTTCAATATAATTCTTTGGCGTTGCGTTGTGTTTTACATGATTAGGGCCTAAGTGAAAAATTAAATTCAAGAAAAATTACTGAAAAGTAATTTTTAAAATAAAACTTATAACCGTTACGATCCATGTTTAAAAATTGTTCGATTATACATAAATTTCCAAATCATTAAGCTTTGTTCAGAATATAAGCAACATTTTCATGTGGTGTTCACAATAAAGCCACAATTTTTTTTTTTTTTCTCAACCACACACATTTTCAATTAAGAAAACGTCTGCAAATTTTATCAACAATAATAACACTGCGGAACAAAATTGAACTTTTTTTGTGCGGCCGGGAACTTTGTGTAATTTTTTTACTAATTTGAGGTCGCTGATTCCAAATCTAACCTTAATTTTTCTCTATCAGCTCTAGTTTTAGGGATATACCGTTATGTCCAAAATTAAGGTACTTTCAGCACATATATTGAAATAACATGAAAATGGTGCATCATATTCCCTTAAGAAAAAAAAAACCGAAATTCGCTAACAACATTATCTTTAAGACGTACTAACATTGTTTTAAATTTGGCCAGATATTGTTGAAGTTTTTAAAAAAACAAATACAAATTTAAGAAAAAAAAATTTTTTTGTTCTTTAAAAATTCATAAAAAATAAATGTGCAACAAAAATCACAGTTTGGGTCTAAAAGCATTTAGTTCAACATATTTCGAATGAAATGAGCTTTATTTCATTGCAATCGGTGCACAACTTTTGATTGTATTCACAATTGTATTCACAATCAAAAGTTGTGCATGTTAATAAAACTTAACCTGGTTGGGCATTAAATATTATTGTATTTCTCCCCTTAAAGAAATTATCTCCAAATTTAAATTGCACTTTAAGTTATTTTCAAGAATATTTTGTTCGTGTATAACATTCTTAATCATAGATCCTGCTATGTTATTATTGTTTACATCATGCTACTTTAATCTTATTTTGCACAGTGGGTAAAGTGCAGAATAATACTCTGAAATGAAAAAAAATATATTTGCATGTGTATTTCACCCATATTATTCATATATCCGATGTTGTTTATTTCAAACTTATTGAACAAACATGGGTGTAGAGGTGAAGACCCGCGTAAACATTGTCTTTATAAACTTAAAAATTTTACAAATATGATTTACCATATAAAACCTTAATTTCGGATAATTATTTTCTATTAAAGAGTGTTTCTTTTAACCCATTTTTCGCCGCACCAAGCTAATAAGATTTTAAGTAACTGACAGAAAAAAATATTGCAACAAAAAATAATTGTATGAGTGCTGGAGATTATAATCACCGGTCGGAGAAAAATGGGTTAAGTCCGATAAACCTTGAGAACTTAAACGAACTGTTATACTGCGCTTAGTTTTTGACATTTATGATCAGGGTGTTTAGTGATGAGGTTAAGTTTGCTGCAAACGAAGCGATACTTATTCACAACAGATCCTACAGACTCCAGAAAAATGCTGGAGGCACGACCGGATCTTATTTCTTCAAAAAGAGCTCAGGTTATGGTCGATATCTCTCGAGATATAGAGAAACTATCATTTGTTTGTAAATACGGACGACATTGGACAGGGCAAGATATGGGCGCAACCAACGACTTATTGAAATCAAAGTTTGGCGGTAAGCTGATTTTGAGAAATAGACCTGTCAATTGGGTTTCAAGGCCATGTAATATTTGACACCTCTAGATTATTTCCTCTGGGGCTACGTGAAGTCACTGGCTTATGCTGATAAACCAGCAACAATTGGCGCCTTGAAGGCCGACATTGTTCGTGTTATTGGTGACATGCGAACAGCAATACTCGAAGGTGTACCCCAAAATTGGACGTCAAGAATACGCTTCGCCGCGACGCTCATAAGTCCAAAATCCTTTTCAAATGTTAATGCCATAAACTGATCATTTAACTAAAATAATTTGTTTGACTAAGTGTTCAAACAGAACTGAGTCTTCAACTTCGGGCAAAAAGTCACAAATCCCATAAATAAAGGCCCAACCATTACATGGTTGAGGTAGCTTAAGTCAACTTAAGCAACTGTGCGAATACATATAAAACATGTGTGTATAATGTACTTAATCAAACTTTTCGTCAAATATCAGTAGCTTAAGCAAAGTTGCAAACTGAACTTTGGAACTACAGCGCTCCAAACGCAATCAACGATTTAAAGGATCCTGCACATACTGACATAAATTTCTTTATATAAACGTAGACCTTTCTGAACATCACTCAGGATAAATCCAACTGTCTGACATATCAATCAATTAAAAAAGTAGTAGAGACGAACATTTTAAGCAGACAAAAGTAGAGATCATTTTATAATAATTATGCTAGTGCTTTTATCAACTTTTGATATTACATAGCTCCATTGTTCAGAAAACTCTACGCTAATATTACAATTCGCCCTAATGCAGTAAATAGGCTTTTAACAAACCAACTTTAAATGAAATCCTTGCAAATTGTATTGTACTTAACGTTGGCACTAAACGCCAAAAAAAAAATTAAGTGGAAAAAACTGCGGAGGAACAAGTCATGCTCATATTTGAAAATTGTTTCCCTTTAACTTTCCAAACTCTTTGCTCTCCATTTGACAATAACAATTTTACCACAAAAAAAAAAAAAAAAAATAAACAAACATACAAACGAAGCCAACGACTTACCCAACAAACAAAAATTATACGGTTTGAAAATTCATATTATTAAGGAATTAAGGGAATTAAGGCCAGTTTAGCGGCGGTAAAATAAAAATAAATTTATGGAATTAAAAGTTAAGGGCGGCATCAACGCGGAGATATCGGCTGAGTTCCAAAATATCATAATACATAAAATCTAACGATGCACAGTTTGCCTACTGTGTATTCACCGTAAACTTTTTTGGTGCACTTTGGGACACATAACATTGTAAAATTCTACTTGCATTTTAAATTGCATTTGAAAAAGCGAGCTGCTTTAAAACTGACGTTTTGGAACTCATCCATCAATGTATTTAAAAATATAATTTATTTACCTGTGTCCAAGTTCTGTACCTCTGGCGTCGAGAAACTTTTCGATTGAAATGTGGGAAGTGAAACAAAAATGCCATAAATTGAAACAAACAGCTGTTTTTCTCACTTAAGTGCGTCTGTAAAATTTTAGGCGAGTAATTGCTGTCACGTAAGACCCCTTTCAGACAAGCAAAGTTTACTTTGCAAAGTCTTGAGTTTATAGAAGAGAAGGGAAAAGAGCATAGCGGGGGAGTACATACTTTGCTGTACTCACAAATTCGTTTTGTTTTTCGTTCGTAGATTATACCTGAAGTTGGCTGCAACTTAATATTTATATACAGCGTTACCAGAATCTTTGGAATAAAAATTGTCATATGGCGAAAGAAATCATATTTTGAAGAGGAAAATCTAAAATTTTTTTTTCTTAATTTAAATTTTTTAAAACAAGGGCAAAATAGTAAGAATTATTAATTTTTTATAAAACTATACTTCTTATTATTTAAATTGAAATACATATAAACATAATTCGTCAGTATATGAAACTTTATAAAAATACATTTTTTCTTTTCACAAATATTTTTTTTATCAATATTCTAACTGCCTATTTCCGATGTACGAAAGAATTATTTACTTCTTAAGGTACGTTCAGACTAATGAAATATTTAACGAAAATAATTGTTCTGATGTTTGCTTCAAACTGTGTGAAACAAAAAAATATTTTGTTAATGTTCAAACTAAGCTCAAATATTTGATAATTTTTGTTTGATGAAACAGTTGGCAAACAGTGTTAAATAAAATAAATTAATTCATGTTTGCCATTCGTTCAGACTAAAAGAAATATTTGCATCAAATAATTATTTAATGAAAGTGTTCAAAAATAAAAATATATTTCTCAAATGGTAAAAATGAGCGCAAAAGCTAATTTATTTATTTTATTCTGTGGATCAGCATCTCTTTTAGTGTTAGAACAGGAGAATGTAGAAGAAAAAAATGGAAGCCACTGGGTAACGGGAACATGGCTAAAATTCGTGAAAAATTGCAAATTTGGAAACAAACCCTTAAATATATTTGAAGTCGCTAAATCAGTTAAAAAACAAAATGTCGAGAAAAAATTTTTTTGCAAAAATAGAGAAAATTCGCGAAAAATTTAGATATTTCAAACAAGCCATAAAATTAGCGGAAATTCGCAAAAATTTGCTAATAGCGGTATGATAGCAAAGCCTAGTAATTATTAAAAATCGTTAAAGCTCTAAAGATTAACAGTGAAAAACTTGGAAACAAACCCTAAAATATATTTGAAATTGCTAAATCGGTTAAAAAACAAAATGTAGGGGAAAAACAAAAAAAAAAATGTTGCAAAAATAGCGAAAATTCGCGAACCATTTTAATATTTCAAACAAGCCATAAAATTTAGTAAAAGTGCCTAAAACTATAAGGAATGGCAAACATTTGCTAATAGCGGCACGATACAAAGTCTAATAATTATAAAAAATCTTTAAAATTGTAAAGAATCCGAAAACTTACAGGAAAAATTGCTTCTATCCGGAACATGGCTAAAATTATTTGTCGTTGTTTGCTCTTACAATTTTTTTGTAATATCAAATAAATGTTTGCTCAAAAATTACTAAAATAAAATAATTACTAAAATATTTGATTTTTTGTGTTCACACTATGTTCACATTGGACAAATATTTGTTTGCCGGCAAATACTTTTATTTGCTCAAAATCAGCTGTTATTTTATTTGATACTCAAAAATATTTTGTGTTCAGACTACGTTAATGAAATATTTGATGTTTGCTTTCAAATATTTCATCAGTCTGAACGTACCTTTACAAATACATTTAAAACAAACACAAAGTTTTTAGAATTTGTTTTTGTTTCAAATGTAGCTGTTCGAAAGAAGGTATTCTTTCGCACATTGGAAATAGGTTATAATATGCCTTTTTTAATATTTTTATGTCCAGAAATAATGATGCAATTTTGTGTATTCTAGATACTGGGTACAAAAGTGTGCAGCACCAACACACGTCAAGCTGATGCAAAACTTCTTTGTTTTAAAAATTGACTGTTTAAATAATCGTGTATTTTCTATAAGCAAAATTAAAGTAAAAATCAGAATTTCTAAAAATAAAAAATCATCATTTGAGATAAAAATCTTTAATCATATTTTTGTTAAAAAAAATAATCCAAAATATGATAAAATCATCATTCTGGCAACGCTGTTTATATATTATATTCAAACAAGAGAAAACAAAAATTTGTCAAATTAAACTTTGTGTGTCTGAGCACCAAACAAAGTTTAAAAGAGAATTCAACAGACTTTGTCAAAGTAAACTTTGCCTGTCTGAAAGGGGACTAAGGAAATTAAATGCCAAAAATTGTGTCTCTCTTTGAACTGTCAAATAAACTCACGCATAAAAACGGGGTGAAAAATAATTTTAACACTAAAAAACATATTAAATATGCAGAATGCAATAAATAATAATACGGAATAGGTGAGTATTTTGTTCTTGTCCGATTTTTTCATTGTTTAATTATTTTGCTTTTAACATTTTTTAGAAATATACGAATGTTTCCAAAGCTATTTTTTAATTAACAAACATTAAAGTCGCACTTTAGATTTTTTGATATACCCGACAGTTGTATTTTTGCCGCCGTCGTTGAAAATTTTGCAATTATAGTAAATTTTTGTCGCCGTCAATGATATTTGTGCCTGTCGTTCTCAACAGCTGCAATTTCACATCGGCTTCGAGTGGAATATTATGATATTTATAACGCAACGACGCTATCTCTTTGATACTTTTCGACATGAGTTACAGAAAAGCTTTTTTCTCACTTTTCGAGAAACTATGGAATATTCTGTTTCACATAATTTCGATGCGAGAAGTTCTCACCAAAGTTACAGAACATGGGTACAGGATCGGAAAATATGGTCTTTTAGACACTGAGAAAAATTGGGTGTATATCAAATTTGTTGGCGTATTGAATCGGAAATGCTGGATGTTTTTGGGCAAAGCAATTTTTTTGGCCGAGTGTTATATCCTGCTTTGAAAGCTTTTCTTAATCTTTATAGGTATACAAAAAAAAGAATACGCGAGTATACCTGTAATTTTTGTGGAACATTAAAATATATTTTAAAGACTATTATTGTTTCAAATATGAGATGCGGAGACTTGCGGATGCGACTTTTACATGAGTTTTTGTAACTACTAATTTGTTTCAAATTTTCGTACCTGCTTGTACTTTCATATGTCGTGTTTGTAATTTGCTTCCTAAACAATTTAACGTTTTCAAAGCTTAGAAATACAATATTAATTTTTAATGCATTTCATTTGGTGCATCATGCCTTTTCAGCCTACATAAAATCTTATTTCATGATGCTGATATAATAAAATCTTTACCTTTGCCCATTGGAATGTTTTAAGTGGAAGCAATGGAGTCAAGAAATAGAGACTTCAAAAAAATATGGATCTTCACACTAGAAAAATGTATCGCAATTTAACTATCAGAGATCTATTAAATGCGTTAGTCTATTATTCAGACCACGTTGTATCATCGATATCGTCAAACACATCCTATAAGCACATTGACCGTTTTTCTCAAACCGTACAAAATTTATTGTTTAAATCTAGTATCCAAAAAATTCAGAATCCAAAAGTGACTAAACGGGTTCCTTTGTAAAAAAAAGAGTTAACATCATTACACTCATAAAATTATTTCAGTAACTGATTGTAGGTTATTAAATTCGTCTTCCGTACTTTTATTTATTTTACGAATCAATTTATTTTTTAACATTTATGTTTGTTATCAAAAAAAAAACTACAAAAAAATAATCTTCTTCGAACTTTATTGTTATGTAGCTTGTCAGTTAAATTATATTTTTTTAAAGCAATAACTGTTAAATTTTACGGAATATACAGTTACACAGGGTCTTCACCTGAGATAAGATTTACAATTTTTATATTAGCAAACGTCAAATTCAATCTCAGAGAGTATTATCTTACGTGTGGATTCTCAAATAGCGTTGGTATTAATATTATAATAAATGTTATGAGAGAGTTGTTATAAGAAATCTTATAACAATTATCTTATAAGATGAACTGTCAAAAATGCACATACATACACACATATAAAACAATAATAAACCACCGTTATTAAAATGTGTAATTTATTAATGCAAATAGAGCCAATATTGTGAAAAGTGTTTAAAAAAAACAATATATTAAACTAAAAAATCAAAAAACTAAAAAAAAAGAATAAAAAAAGAATTAAAACGATACAAGTTTACTGTACGAGAATTAGTCGATTATAAAATCTTATAAGATACGTGTTCCCCTTGTTTAATATTAAGATTAAGATAAAGAAATGTGTTCTCTGATTCTGTTGACGTTCTCTCAGATATTATCTCTGGTGGAGACTCTGTGTTAAATAAAAAAATTCTAAAATGTATGTAAAATTCATTTATTTTAAATGAAATGTAAATGATCCGTTTTTTAAATAAATTTTTAGTTTTTTTAAATGAATTCTCTGTGGGATTTACCTACAAAATATTTTGAGTGTATTAAACTTGTTTAAATAAATTAAATTGTAAATTAAAAGTGCAAATTTGTTTTATTTTAAACTTATTATTTTAAACCAAAACACAGCATGTAGGGTACTTTTGCCAGCTCTGAATTTTTTTTGCAATAGCACTCAAAAGGAAATTAAAGAAATAAAACTAATACAGTTGTCGCCTAAAGATTATTATTGTCAAAAGAGTTCTTATCTAACAACATATTGCATCCACTGTGTTAAACAAAAACTGACTAATTTTTTACGGAACTTATATCCCACATCATTGTCTATAATTCGTCCATAAATGTTTTGTGGATCAGCCTATTAGTTTAGAATATATGATTTTTTCCGCCACGAAATTGGTCTTGTTTCCCAGTGTGCGATATTTAATTAAGTGTGACAACTTTCTTGAAATTATAATAATAATTTGACATTGAGTTGAGAATGACATTATCAAACTTTTGATATACAAGAAAGATTTTGATACGTGTGTTAATCTTATGGTTATTTGACTACAAAATGAATCCTTTTAAAATAATTTTTTGTAGTATTATTAAATTATTATTTAACCCATATCAAAATGGAATGAATGGAATGGATGGAAGTTTTACTGTTCTTAAATCATTTTTAACGTTTATTATTTGAAAACGAGTAGGATTCGATCTAAAAGCAATTACAATTTGAAGTGGAAAATGCGTTAAGTTTAGCAAATATAAACTACCAAACACAAATCAAATAGAAATAATTTCTAATCAAATCTATTTTCAAATTTAAAACGTAAAAAATGGCATAGTAATAATAGCATCCTTAACGCATAACACGCCAATGTCCTTTTTCGTCTATTTTAATATGTACACAGAGTTTTTAAAGCAAACATTTTTCTAAATGCGTCCCAAGGAATGGATCTTAGTCTAAAATTTTTAATAATGTAAACATTTGGTGCCATACAGAAAATACGTTACTTTTCTACAGTTTAATTTTTGTTTGCTGGGAAGCCAGAGAGTGGGAACCCGTTGTTACTTAAACAATTTGTATGCAGAACCATGTGTCATTTTTATATTTCCTACAACTATTTCATTTTTAAGACCAAGCGGAAAATGGCACTAGATAGATGAATTTTGTTACCAGAAAAAAAATATATTTTTACGCTTTTATAACTTTGATGTTCTTAAAGGGCAATAAAAATAAAAACAAACTACATGTTCTGACAAAACAAAAGGCAAAGATTTTGTAATTGTAGCATAAAAGCAAATGAATCAAGGAATAAATAAATAACTGATGGACTCGTTATAGAACAAATATTAATTTGAACAGGGGGTAACTAAAAGCAATGAATTTTTAGTTCTTTTAAAATAAAACATAATTCAAAATATGTTGACAATTATAAAAGTTTGTTAAATGTATTAAATATTTGTTTGAATTGTTTTATTTAAATTCAAATATTAACGTGGGAGGCGTATGAGTAATTTGTTGGCGCATTTTAAAATAATACGCCTGGCGGTATGCTTTAAAAGCAATTAAAATAGATTAAAAAAAGTTTTTATTTTCAAACGACTTAAACTATACTAAAAATTGTATTTATTCCAAAATGACTAATTAATTTTCTACTAAGCTTTTTCATAAAAATACTACATTTACACAGTAAAATTCATATGGTTTACCGCAGATTTGTACATATTGCTGTCACAATGGGACGTAGGAAGAAAGTTTTAATATAAAAATAAATATACACTGTTAATAGAAGTGTAATCAGTTAAAGACGTGTATTAAAGCGATGTTGCGTTAAATATTTATTTCTTAAAACAATAACAAATTGTTTAATAACAAATAAAACAAAAAAAAAAAAAATACAAGTCAAATATATTAAAATTTCTTGGACAAAAAAAAAAACTAAAAAAAGCAAGTTCACTCAATTTACTACGAGCGTAAAAAAACTGAACATTATTGTTGACAACAACAAGAGCATACTGTGCATTAAAGGGCTGCATGAATAACTTCATTCATAAACATACTGAAATGTTTTTCCAATGAAGTTCGTATTCAAATAAAATTCAGATTACTGAACAAATTGTTGTTTTATTCATGCTTCTAAAAAACACATTTCGCTTCATATGGCAAACACAAAGACGTTGTTGAATGAAACCGTTTTTGTTTGACAGTTTTCACTTTCTCTCATTTTTTTATATAGATCATAGATAGGCAAACACATACTTGTGTATTTTATAGTAATGTTGGTGCTATTTGACTCTCCCGCTCTCAGTGTACTGCAGCGTTGCCATAATTTTTTTTTTTTAAAAACTGCATATAAAGAAAAAGAACTTGATTCTAACTTAAAAAACTGCACATAAAAATAGCACAAATAAGTATATAATTTATTTCATATTTTAATCATACGAGTTATACAGAAACAATTACAATATTATTATATTAACGAAATAAGTAGGCTAAAATTTTAGGTCAAAACTGTACGTTTGTAAAAACCGCTTATGTTGTTAATTTGAGTATTTGACAAAATATAAAAACATGTTTGTAGAAAAATGACAATGTTGAATATTATTCATACTGCTTAGTGCTGAATTTAATCATTAAAGCTTGTCACTGTTATGTTAAATAATGCCGTAAGAAATAAAATAACAAAATTCAAAGTAAGAAAAATTTTTATGTAATATCTGCACAATTTACAAAAAAAAATTATAATTCAATAATAAAAAAATACACATTTGGCAACGTTAATCAAGCAAGAAGCCTACACAACCTGCTTGTACGACTGCTCATTACGTGTAAATAAGAGAATAACAAAGCGCCCATAGGCGGCCTTTTGCCTATCAGCTGTATCTAAACAAGAGCGGAAGGCGGAACGTTTTCTTCAGCGTAGCTTTTACGCTGATATGCCATACCTAAATAAGAGCGTCAGCGTTGTGCCATAAAGAGTAGTGTTAACTTTCGTGCCGACTAAAACCCTCGTAAAAGACATAAGAAATTGAATTAAAACCGCTAGTTTGACCTAAAAATAGCTAATTTGCCATTATTAATTATCAAACAATAAAAACAGGGTTGTCAAAACAACAAATATAGCAGCCCTGTTTATTTTAACGCGCTGTCAACATCGAATTTTCCAATTGCAAAGCGCTACCGTTGCGTTGCCGTCGCGTTGTTTCGGTATGCTACATACAAATTGTATGGGCATGAGGATTTTTGACAGCTAGAAAACGCGTTCAGCTCTTGTTTAGGTAAGGCTGTATCTATGATATAGATACTCAATAGCAATGTTGCCACTTAGTAAATTTATCTATTTTTTTCTTTTTTGTTACCTTTACAATAATATATGTAGTTTGTTAAGCATTTTTTTTAATTAATATTAAATATTTTTTCTTACTAATCTTTTATGTACTTCCAAGCAAAACACATTGCTGAAAAATATTTTTGAAAATCAAATGAAATTTTTTTGAAGTTTAAGAATTTACATTAAAAACAATTAATTTACATTGAAAACAAATTCAAATTTTAATTTTTTTTTGTTGTTTCAATATTAATGTACTTCTTTATCTTGTTGCTTTTACTCTTCATGGTTATTTTTGTTTTTTTATCTTTCCTAATGTTTTTTATTCTTTCAACTGGCAATACTGACTTTAAAATAAATGTGTTTTTCCATGAACTTATTCGACATATATTCAGTGATTGTTTGCCTCAGAGTTGTTAGTGTTCATATTCTCTTGTCGAAGTAAACAAATTAAATTCATCTTACTCATCTTAACAGGAGCGCCCACTTTCTGGCCAGCTGACATTTCCAAAATACCAGATTTGTTAGACTTTTTTGTCTTTAATGGAATTCTTGCTACCTCTCTTGATATTGTATGTAGTGATGACTTAAGTTCTGACCCCAGTCCAAATCTAATTGCAATAAACACTGACCTCAATTATTAGCAACAATTCATTGAAAATTGTTCCAAACTAATAGATGAAGCTCCAAGTAATTAATCGCACTTTTAGTTTTTAGTTGCCTGGCAACTAATCGCTTGGAAAAGGAGTCTTCGAAAAATTTGGAAAATATCCTGGTCACCCCTAGATAAAACGAACTTTAATCGTGCAGCTAATAATTATAAGAGAATAAAATGAGCATAATAAAAATGAGCATAATCTTTTGAAAGCTACAAAATATCTCAAACATGCTCAAAAGCGAAATGCTCGAATCAAGGACTCAAATGGCGATAGGTGAAGATCTGCCGTAAGTAAAGCTACTGCTTTTAAGTCGCACCTTGAAAACATGTTCACTGCTTTTTCTTTTTGCACATCACAAGAAGACGCCGAAGTATATAATTTTTTAAATGTCGCGTATCAAATGAGTAAAACCATCACGCCCTTCAAAAGATGTGAAATTGAAGCTGAAATTAGTAAACTTAACCCTAAAAAATCTCCTGGTTATGACAACATAGATGCAAAAGTTCTTAAAAATTTACCAAAAAAAAAAGCTAGGATTTTTCTCACGGTTGTGTTTAATGCTTTCTTGCGTCTATCACATTTGCCAACACAATGGAAGCATGAAAAAATTTTAATGATTCAAAAGCCTAACAAACCTGAAAATTCGATTGAATCATACAGACCGATAAGCCTGCTGCCAGTTCTATCGAAGTTATTCGAAAGACTTTTTCAAAAAAGGTTAATGCCGATATTAGAATCTTTACAGCTTATACCTGATCATCAATTTTTTATTTAAGTTAAAGCATTTGCTTCAAGCTCCATTTTACCTCCTGCATAAGTCCTATCTCAGTGATTGCAGTTTCTATTTCAACATCAAGGAGGAAAATTCGGAAATTGGTGATATAAAGGCTGGTGTACCACAGGGAAGCGTATTGGGTCCAACCCTTTATACTTTATTTACGTTATTCTCGATGTAAAACAAGCATTCGACAGAGAGTGGCATAATGGCTTTCTATTTAAGTTAAAGCATTTGCTGCAAGCTCCATTTTACCTCCTGCTTAAGTCATATTTCAGTGATCGTAGTTTCTCTGTCAATATCAACGAGGAAAATTCGGAAATTGTTTATATTAAGGCTGGTGTACCACAGGGAAGCGTATTGGGTCCAACCCTTTATACTTTATTTACTTCAGATATGCCTACAAATAAAGACGTAGTTATTGCAGCTTACGCTGATGATACTGCTATACTAGCAGTCAACGAATCTGCAACAGTAGAATCTCACATTATTCAAGCGCAGCTAGACTCAGTTAATAGTTGGTTAAAAAGATGGAACATTAAAGGCAATGCAGACAAATCACCCCATTAAACATTCACACTCAAAAATGGTGATTGTCCTTCTAAGTCAAATGATGTAAAATATCTATGTAGGTCTTATAATTGATCGGAGTTTAACTTAGAAAATACATTTAAAAATAAAGAGAAAACAACTGAAAATCAAAATCTGTAGGATGTACTGACTTCTTGGGCCAAGATCTGAATTAAGTATTAATAATAAATTATTATTATATAAAACAGTATTAAAATATATATTAAAAAATATAAAATATATTAAAAAAAAAAAAAAAAAAAAGAGATTCAGTCTTTCAAAGTTTTCCTATTTAAATGTCAATTTCTAGGGAGAAATAGAAGTTAATTACCAAGGCCCGGATTTTTAGGCAGTTAAAAACGCATAAAACATGCACGAAAAATAGAAAAATATGCGCTTAAAATTGGCAAAATATGCAGATAACATATTTTTTAACACATTTATTAATAATATAAAAAAACATAAATATAACAAGAAGAAAAACAAAAATAACATAAAAACGTAAAAATTCAGCCTCATAAACGAAAAATAGGTACAATAAACACAAAAGTAGAAGTTAAAATAATGTGAAGCACAAGAATATAAAGAAAACCCAAAAGCGAAATAATCATGTTAATTAAGTCACTTGTTAGATAAATATTTTTATGAATGCATAATTTTTTTTTTAATTTTTTCAAGTGTAAGGTTAAGGCAGTTTGACCTTAAAAAAGCTTTTGAACATGGACTTTATACATGATTAAAGGCTGATAGTTCCTTTGTGTTATATTAATTTTCCAATACGCTGTTTTCGTAAAAATTTTAATAAAATATGCCATCAGTTTGTTTTCTATTTTAAATCCTTGATTTTTCTAAAAACTTTATCAAGAATTTGTTTACTAAAGTTACCCTCCACTGCAGACATTTTATTTATGGCATTATCAATTTATTTCTCTTCAAAAAAAAAAAAAAAAAAAAAACTAAAAAGATAAATTTCTTAATTTTATTGTTTGTGTAAGTCTTGTTTTTTTTTAATAGGCAACAAAAATATGTAATGTCAGCAGTACATGCAAAAATATGCACTAACAAATCGATGCCATTTTACTTCAAATTTCATGATTCGCAAAGATATTTAGTTTATGTTGATCTCAGACTGATGACAACAAATATGCATTTGTATAAAAATCCGGGCCTTGTTAATTACATATTTTCATTCCTTTTGTTACAGTTGTAAAATATCATTTTAGGATTTACAAACGTTTTAAGGTTTTGAAACAAACTTTTTTTTTATAGAGAATTTTTAGAATTTAGAGTCGTTTCAAGTTCGGATTTTCAGAGTTTTTTATTTGATGATTTTTTAAGGGAAATCATTTGTGATATGGATCTGGGCCATTTTCTTTAAGTTTTCCAACTCTGGCATATAAAAAAGGAGGAATACCATGTTGAGAGGGATAGTAAAGTGATTAAAGATTTTTATTATTTTTTTATTGAAGCAAATTTAAGGGTTTCCATCTATTTAAGTTTTTCGGAACAAAAAGTGACTTTTAAGAAAAATTAGACAGATTATGAGTTTTTTGTTTAGCTAAAAGTAGATTTTGCAGAAAATGTATTATCAAATTTCCATTATTATTGTATTTTGATTTGTCAGTGCACAATGGGTGACGGTACACAAAAAGTAAAAATAAAAAAGAAAGAAATATACAATTATTCTTATTGTATTTATCTGTAATCAGTCTTAGTTATTAAAAATAATAATAAGATTTTCAAAATAAGTAAATGTGGCCACAGATTATCGTTATTTTTTTCAACTTTGTATTACGTATTTAACCCGGAAATACATTCAGTAATGAAAAAAACAGATTTTTCTTTCAAATAATATGAGTAAAAATTAAATAAAAAAATATTGCTAATTACGATTGCATAGGGGTGTCACTTATAGGTGACAGTGGGCATAATTTACTACACATTTTTAACATTCGGCTACGAAAGTGATCGAAGTTAGCCTAATTTTTGTCTCTACCTCTCCATCGGTTACCTCCTTATCCACAAGAGGGTACAGTATGATGCCGCCAGGGTCATCTCCAGGCTCTAGTTTTTCCATTATCACTATCGCTAATCTTCGTCACCTTTAGGAGGCACTGGGAATTGGCGGATTTAAGGAGTTATCGCCATTACTTCAATGCAAAACGTTATGGTTTTAAAATAATAAAATACATTCTATGCTCTTATACTTAACAGATTATCAATTTTTTTCTACATTACGCCCCTTGGGAGCATATGGTTTCCACAAAGCATCTTCATATTACACGATTTGTTGCTGTTGCTTTCGAGTCTTCGCATGAAAGACTTTACTTTACTGTCCTTGTACTTGGAGTATCGATCCATTCAGTATTGTTTTTTTGCCTTCTATCAGTTTCGTTTATCGGTTGCGTTAATTGGATTATGAAAATGATACTCTAAACAAATATTTAATATGTTAAAGGCATTTCAAGATTTTTATTAAAAATTAATTTAATGTTCCTATTTTAAGTTGTATTATTAAACAAAAAATCGGTTTTGTGGGATAACTAAGACTGATGACAGATTTTCATTAATATTTCCCCCCCATTAGACTTTTAAGTTCCATAAAAAATAATGATATATTTCATTCTTTTTTCTTTTTCACCTTTTGTGTACCGTAACCCATTGTGCATTGAACCCAATAAGTACGTGTGTGACTTTTTTTACTTTAGTTTATGGCTTTTATCAAAAATTGTAAACTATGTATTTTTTTTTTTTTCTTTTCTACGTACATTTAACTTAATTACTTTACTTTATCGCTTCTTGTCCCCGCAGTATTTTTAGGAAAAATCTGTATGAATTTATTTGACACTTGAATAAATGCGGTCGTCTCAAAAACACACAAAATCTATACCCGCTTTCATGCATTTAAAGTTATCTGCAAAATTTTCCTTCTCTTTTTATTCTTATATTTTCTAATATTTTATTATCCAGGATATGAATTCTTATGCAATTGAGAGTTTATGTTGGCGTTAAGAGTCATGTAAAGTTCATTTCACAGCATCACGCCATACATTCTTTGTTTCTTCCCTTTTTTTTTTTGGTATTTTAGAATTTTAGTGGGTTTTTTATTTAGATTTTTTTTTGTTATGGATTTCTGCATAATTTATGATTTTCCTTTTAAATATTTAAAAATGAGGGGTTCATTGTGTGGGATTCAGAATAGAAAGATTAAAAATTCTTCACCTAAAATGCAAAAAGGCCTAAATAGCAGGAGCTAATTTTGGCAGTCGTATTGGAATACTTTTTCGATTCGAAAGTAATTTTGTTTATAATTCTTTCTGTCGATACTAAACGAATCGAAACTATTTTTTGAGTATTGTGGAAACTCGACAATTTAAGTTTCATTTAATAACTGAGACACATGGGGGGTCTCTGCAGTTAACACCTCTTTTAATTTCACAATTAAAGGGTTGGGAACAACCTTTTCAACTGAGAGATCAAATTAATGCGTAACAATACTGAAAAAATAATTTCGATTCGTTCAGTATCGACTAAAAGAATTATAAACAAAATTACTTTCGAATCGAAAAAGTATTCCAATACGACTGCCAGAATTGGCCCCAGGTTTTTAGTACTTTACGGGACAATTACAAAAAAGCTTAATCAAGAGAAAAGAACACAATTGTGGGGAATGAGGGTATACTGAATTTGTCATTGCGTGTGAAACTTTCTTAATATTAATCCAAGACCCCATAATTAGAGTATCCACTCAATTAATCGTTGTTCGATTAATCGAAGAAATTTTTCGCCATTATAGCCCCTATTATGAGTAACATTCGATAAACGATTTTCGCTGTCGAAAATTTCGTTGTGCATCGAATTTTTCAACGAAAACAAATTTTCTTTTGAAAATTTAAGTTTTTGTTAATTTATTAGTTTTAGTGTGCAAATTCCACACTCTTATTTATTTTTGGTTATTTTATACAGGTCTAAAGTCGACGGTAGTAAGCAGCAGTTGGAAAAGCTTGTTTCTCTTATGGAACAAAAGCCTTTGTTGACAAAAGAAATTTTTACAAAAGTTCAGGCTACAGTTACAGGCCAGTTCCAGTAAGCGTTCATCTTCATCAGATGAATCATCGTACCATAATTCCGTCGTAGTCATGATTTATATTAGTTTTATTTTTTAAATTTGTTAACAAAAATGTTTTATTTAAAGTGACAGCTGATAGAAAATGTACTACTGTGAATAAACTAAATTACAATAGTACTTTTTTTTTATCGAATGTGCGCCATAATACCAAATGAAAATTCGTTCGATCAACTAATTCGTCTGCTGTCGAAAATCGAATTAAGTTCATAATAGGCACCTATTTGATCGAATAATTAAAATAGCCAATTTCAAATAACGAATAACTCGAACATTTTATGGCAATTAATCGATTAAAATTAATTTCTTAAAAAATTCTATTTTTTTTTTTAGATTTCTATCTAATCAAAAACATAACAACTAAATAACATGTTCTTATATTCTGTATCTATTATGTTACTCGCACTTCTGACAAGATTTTAGTCTCTTTTTAAATGTGGGTGTGTGTGAGACAAATCACGTAATAAACGATTACCTTCTAATTCCATACGGAACAATTTTTGTACTAAAATATCGCTTTTGCATGTTGAGTTTGACGTTCATTTTAAAAAAATCCATCAGCATTTATAAATATGTAAACCATGCACTCTCAGATTATGGGTTACCTGTTTTCACCCGATCTTCAATTTGTAATTGCCTCTTACCATCCAAATGGCTGGATGAATTTTGACATTTTAGGTATTGTTAGATTCGTCTTAAAAACTGAAGTGTCCTTAGATATGTAGTTGACAACAAAATCACAGATTGTTGGCGCAAAATAGTAATATTATGTACGTTAAAGAAACAAATTACCCAAACCTATAGAGTAGAGCTTTAAAATGAAGAAAAATAAAGTTATCAGCCATGTTCGGTAAATCGAATACATATGAGTGAAATTGAAAACGAACAAACTTTGAAAACGATCAAGTTTAAAAAGTTTCTTCATACTTTGAGTTCTTATCTTAACTAGAATTTCTCTTAAAATCAGAAAAAAAAACACCGTGTATACAAAAATCAACTGATAATCTCCATTGATTTCAATTTTACTTGATTTTCAGGAATAATAAATTAGTTAAATTGAATTACGAATAATAAGTTTGGTATAGGCTGGACCTTTCGTAAAAATTCCGCGACAGAAAAGTCTACAATAATATAAATAATTCAAAAATAATTTATAAAAATGTGAGATGAAGGCCCATGTTGAATTTTCGCATTGAGTTTAGCAGGTGGGACATAATTGCAAATTATACTCTGAAATAAAATTAATGGACCCAGACTGCTACTAAATAAAACTTTGGCTATCAGGTCATTTTATAGTCTGTTCAATCGAAGTAGTGTTTACTTTATTTGTAGTTTTATTTTTGCCTTAATCCTGTTTCGGTCTCCTTAGGCGCCTTAAAAGCTGTATGTTATTTTATTTAACTTTATTTTATTTGATTGTTTTTTTCTATTTATTAATATCATATAAGTATCAAATCAACAAGACATTTAAGTTTTTTACATTGGATACAATTATTTGAACTATTCGAGTTATTCGAACATATTAGAACTCTTATTCGATTAATCCATCAAAACTAAATTTTAAAAATCGATTAATTCCTTACTCGAACAAACCCAAAAGTCAAATAATTAGATACTCTACCCATAATGTATATGGGCATTTCCTGGGGTCACGAACGTACGCTTTTGTTGTACAAATAATATGAAAAACAAAACTTCTTAGCATTTTTTTTTTTTTGGAATTCGATAGTATTTAGGTAGCTCTATGTTTAGTGCAAAATATGGATTTCATCGAGTTTAAGTTTTCATAATGATAGTTTTAAACATGTGGTCACGAACGTACGCCAAATAGAAGTCAACTTTGGCTGACAGTATTGAAATTTAAAAATCTGCGAAATGGAACAGAATATTCAAACGTGATTAAAGTGTATTAGTGCAAGTCTCTATCGTAGTATTTACACAATAAAATATCACTATTGGTTTTTGTTTAATTGGCTTAAGTACCGGTCGCGAACGTACGATTTTTCCATATGTTTTAACCGTTAATTGAACTTTTTTGTTCTCCTTACACTTTTCCCTTCTTAATTGATTGTAATAAAGAGATTTTAAAGAAAGAGTGCAATCATAACAAAATTTTTTTGCATGTAAAATAATTAAATATAAAAATGGGTTTAGAAGTAGCTTAAAAAGAAAATATTACATTTTCCAGTTTCCAGCCCAATTTCCTTAAGTAAAACAGCTGAGATATCATAGCATATCATATATACCATTCTATTATAAAAACATAGACTTTTTTATAATTATAAACAATAAAACACGATGATTATCAACATTTTATTTTTCCATCCTGGTTGACCATTCGGAGGAAATACCCAAATATATTCGGGATCTTTAAGAAAATCCAAGTCGATCTAGCCATGTCCGTCTACCTCTCTGCCTGTTAAAAACACGCTTACTTCCGAAAAACTCAACAGAAAAGAACAATTTAGTGTCAAATTGTTTTTCGTTCTCCTAAGCAGATTGAAATTGAAATGCAGCTTTATTTGTTCAATATAAAAAGCGTTACATAGACCAAAATATTGATCCCAAAAATATTGATATTTCTTTCAACAAAAAAAAAAAAAAAAAAAAAAATAGCACAAAATTAGGGGCGGAATGCACCACACAGAAAAAATTGTATCTGACATTTTTTCAATTAAACCATTAATCAAAAATTAAATCAGTCTTTAACTAAACATTTAATCAAGTGAATTAAACGTTTACTTAAAGGTATATCAACAACATAGCTGCAATCTTGTTACTTTAAAAAAATCCCGTTAATATATAAAAAAAATCTTAATTTGTACTTTTAATTTGTTTACTTGTGCAAATTTAATTAATTTTTAATAAATATCCCAAAATTTTATTATCAAAGTTGTTTTTGGGAATACTATTATTTATTAAAAGATTTGGTTTGTTGTGCTTAATTCCCTTTTTAAATAATTGATAAAAAATACTGAAATTTATTGTTGGAGGATAAGCTGTTCCTATACGCATTTCACTGGTTGCTTAGGCCAGTTCAGCAGCAAACGTTCTCCTAAATAATTTTAGAAAAGCCAAAGCTATCAGCAAACAAAACTACAGAGGGAATGAGAATTACCTACAAACACTCAAAAAGTTAAAATTTTATTATCAAAGTTGTTTTTGGGAATACTATTATTTATTAAACTACAATTAATGTTGGGAGAATTCCAAATAATTGTAGCGGGAAATGTAAGAAAAGATAAACTCATCACTGATTTATTGTTTGGAATTTTGTTTAAGTTTTGATATCGTTGCAAAAAAAGACTTTTTGAGTGTTTGTACGTAATTCTCATTCCCTCTGTAGTTTTGTTTGCTAATAGCTTTTGGATTATTTAGGAGAACGTTTCCTGATGATCTGGCCTAAGCAACCAGTGAAATGCGCATAGGAACAGCTTATCCTCCAACAATAAATTTCAGTAGTTTTTATCAATTATTTAAAAAGGGAATTAAGCACAACAAACAAAATCTTTTAATATCACAAAATTTTAAATTGAAATCAATTGAAGTTTTTGGTATTTTAAATAATTTATTTTCATTAAATTATTTTTCTTGAAGAAAGGAATTTACAACATGACATGAATTCAAATCTTTTTGATAATTCTTGACTGAACACGGGATTGAACTTGTGTCGAAATGATGAAATCAAAACCTGCAATTAAGAACCAACCGTTCAATGAAAAATCACAATTGAAATCATTTTTTATCTTTTCTATGCGATTTTCATTAAATGTTACGTCCATTTGTTTTATACAAAGAGAAATCATGCTGCTATACTTCGTAAAGATTCACACATTGTTTACTATAGGCTTTATAGTAACACAGAAAAAATTATTAAATTTCTCCAATCACCAAATTTATTCCAAATTCATAATATCAAGCAAGCAAGTTGTTGATTTTGCACCTATTACCAAAATTATTACATATATTGATTACTAAAAATTTTAAAATTTTGGAAAAAAAAAATATTTTCAATAAATTATATTTTTAATTTTAATTAAAAAAGTGATCAAAAAACTTTGCCATTTTAAACAATGTGTTAATAAAATCAAAACTAAATTTTTAATTTTCTTTCCACTAAAAAAATAATGGATTCAATTATCACATTAATTAAATTTAAATACTTTTTAAACCATTTTTTTAATTGATAAAACACTTTTTTCTGTGAATATTCGATTCGAAAATGTACTTTTCGAATACGCCTAAAGCCGCAACGAATTTTAATACTATGAACCCAGTTTTCATTAAGATTCCAAGATATATTCCATATAAATCGCACTTTTGAAATATTCTCCCTCGCGGTAAGGGTATCAAGGATTTAGCACAGCCTACTATAGCAAGTTAACTTGTGTTTATTTCTTGCAACAAAAATACATATTTTAATAAAAGTACTGTATGTCTTACACCCCCGGAGGTTGTAGAGATAAACTTAAGGATAGTTCCCCTCTTTCACATCCTCCGGGGCAAATCAGATGCAGCCAATGCCTGGGATTCGGCCAAAATCCAAAATTTACAGAACTCTTGCGATCGCGGCTGTCTATAGATCCTATCTGTTAACACGGGAGTCAGCAGCCCCCGATAAGCAGGCACCAGACTGACTATTGGTTAAGGACGCCATGCTTATTTCGAAAAATGCTTCTTATCTTTGGGGATGTTTGTATTTGCGGAAGTCTCTCATGTCCGCTGGCAGGATACTTTCGGAGATCACATGGTGGTTGTGGTTTGAAACCAAAGCTGCTAGAAGCAATATTCCTAAAAAGCCCACTAAAGAGCTGATTTTTCACTACTGTTGAGTTTAAAATAACATCTGGTGTACACAGATCATAAACAGATTACAATCTTTCAAGAACGCCAGAATGTTGTTTTAGACTCAACATGTGGTGCACACATATTAATATAATACATACATACATGTGTGCGAGTCCTTTTTAGTTTGTTGTAAACAACAGAGGTTATGGTAATAAACAGTAATGCGTTTATTACTTTTTACTAAGAACTAGGATAATGATAGTTTAATCTCTTGTTTATTTAGGCTGCACACATGTATTGTTTTTAGTGATAAGATCTAGTAGGTAGGAAAATTGTTATTGTTTTAGTGATAAGAATTTTAGTATTTAAGGAAAAAATATTAGAAAATAAAGAGAGTTCTATTTTATAATTCAAAGTGTTGTGTTGTGTTATTTAAAATTCCTGCGGAAATTAACATTTTGAATTATAAAATAGAACTCTCTTTATTTTCTAATATTTTTTCCTTAAATACTAAAATTCTTATCACTAAAACAATAACAATTTTCCTACCTACTAGATCTTATCACTAAAAACAATACATGTGTGCAGCCTAAATAAACAAGAGATTAAACTATCATTATCCTAGTTCTTAGTAAAAAGTAATAAACGCATTACTGTTTATTACCATAACCTCTGTTGTTTACAACAAACTAAAAAGGACTCGCACACATGTATGTATGTATTATATTAATATGTGTGCACCACATGTTGAGTCTAAAACAACATTCTGGCGTTCTTGAAAGATTGTAATCTGTTTATGATCTGTGTACACCAGATGTTATTTTAAACTCAACATTCTGGCGGCCTTGAAAGATTATAATCTTTCAACATATTATTTCCTCGTTAATATATATATTTTTTTTTTTTACGTATACATCTATTATCCTTATTATTATAGTTACATTGAATCTATTTTAAAAATGAAGTATTACCATTTTGAATATCTTTAATGTTCTTTTCTTTGGGAGCCAGTTTTGTTACTGCACCTTCGGGAGCCAGTTTTATTACTGCATCTTCGGCAACCAGTTTTATTACTGCACCTTCGGGAGCCAGTCTGATTACTGCACCTTCGGGAGCCAGTTTTGTTACTGCACCTTCGGGAGCCAGTCTGATTGCTGCACCCTCGGGAGCCAGTTTGGTTGCTGCACCTTCAGAAGCCAGTTCGGTTGCTGCACCTTCGGGAGCCAGTTTTATTACTGCATCTTCGGGAGCCAGTTTTATTACTGCACCTTCGGGAGCCAGTCTGATTACTGCACCTTCGGGAGCCAGTTTAGTTGCTGCACCTTCGGAAGCCAGTCTGATTACTGCACCTTCGGGAGCCAGTTTTATTACTGCATCTTCGGGAGCCAGTTTTATTACTGCACCTTCGGGAGCCAGTTTTATTACTGCATCTTCGGGAGCCAGTTTTATTACTGCACCTTCGGGAGCCAGTCTGATTACTGCACCTTCGGGAGCCAGTTTAGTTGCTGCACCTTCGGAAGCCAGTCTGATTACTGCACCTTCGGGAGCCAGTTCGGTTGTTGGTTAATTTCTAACATTTTTTGTTGTTTCGCCTTAAACACATTTTTCGACATTTCTAGTCGTTCTTGGTCCATGAATAGAATGTTTTGTGTGGACTGTTGGAGAGTGATAAAAGGTGGTCGGAGCTCTTTGTCATCTCAATTCTTAACTCCTGCTCATTAACATTGCCCTGAGCCAAACCACTCAGAGCATTGGACAGGCCTGTCCTAACTTCTCGTGATAATTTTTAGTTTGGTTTTAACATCTCAACCACATCACGTCGGGGTCACCAAAATGTTAATTTCCGCAGGAATTTTAAATAACACAACACAACACTTTGAATTATAAAATAGAACTCTCTTTATTTTCTAATATTTTTTCCTTAAATACTAAAATTCTTATCACTAAAACAATAACAATTTTCCTACCTACTAGATCTTATCACTAAAAACAATACATGTGTGCAGCCTAAATAAACAAGAGATTAAACTATCATTATCCTAGTTCTTAGTAAAAAGTAATAAACGCATTACTGTTTATTACCATAACCTCTGTTGTTTACAACAAACTAAAAAGGACTCGCACACATGTATGTATGTATTATATTAATATGTGTGCACCACATGTTGAGTCTAAAACAACATTCTGGCGTTCTTGAAAGATTGTAATCTGTTTATGATCTGTGTACACCAGATGTTATTTTAAACTCAACATTCTGGCGGCCTTGAAAGATTATAATCTTTCAACATATTATTTCCTCGTTAATATATATATTTTTTTTTTTTACGTATACATCTATTATCCTTATTATTATAGTTACATTGAATCTATTTTAAAAATGAAGTATTACCATTTTGAATATCTTTAATGTTCTTTTCTTTGGGAGCCAGTTTTGTTACTGCACCTTCGGGAGCCAGTTTTATTACTGCATCTTCGGCAACCAGTTTTATTACTGCACCTTCGGGAGCCAGTCTGATTACTGCACCTTCGGGAGCCAGTTTTGTTACTGCACCTTCGGGAGCCAGTCTGATTGCTGCACCCTCGGGAGCCAGTTTGGTTGCTGCACCTTCAGAAGCCAGTTCGGTTGCTGCACCTTCGGGAGCCAGTTTTATTACTGCATCTTCGGGAGCCAGTTTTATTACTGCACCTTCGGGAGCCAGTCTGATTACTGCACCTTCGGGAGCCAGTTTAGTTGCTGCACCTTCGGAAGCCAGTCTGATTACTGCACCTTCGGGAGCCAGTTTTATTACTGCATCTTCGGGAGCCAGTTTTATTACTGCACCTTCGGGAGCCAGTTTTATTACTGCATCTTCGGGAGCCAGTTTTATTACTGCACCTTCGGGAGCCAGTCTGATTACTGCACCTTCGGGAGCCAGTTTAGTTGCTGCACCTTCGGAAGCCAGTCTGATTACTGCACCTTCGGGAGCCAGTTCGGTTGTTGGTTAATTTCTAACATTTTTTGTTGTTTCGCCTTAAACACATTTTTCGACATTTCTAGTCGTTCTTGGTCCATGAATAGAATGTTTTGTGTGGACTGTTGGAGAGTGATAAAAGGTGGTCGGAGCTCTTTGTCATCTCAATTCTTAACTCCTGCTCATTAACATTGCCCTGAGCCAAACCACTCAGAGCATTGGACAGGCCTGTCCTAACTTCTCGTGATAATTTTTAGTTTGGTTTTAACATCTCAACCACATCACGTCGGGGTCACCAAAATGTTAATTTCCGCAGGAATTTTAAATAACACAACACAACACTTTGAATTATAAAATAGAACTCTCTTTATTTTCTAATATTTTTTCCTTAAATACTAAAATTCTTATCACTAAAACAATAACAATTTTCCTACCTACTAGATCTTATCACTAAAAACAATACATGTGTGCAGCCTAAATAAACAAGAGATTAAACTATCATTATCCTAGTTCTTAGTAAAAAGTAATAAACGCATTACTGTTTATTACCATAACCTCTGTTGTTTACAACAAACTAAAAAGGACTCGCACACATGTATGTATGTATTATATTAATATGTGTGCACCACATGTTGAGTCTAAAACAACATTCTGGCGTTCTTGAAAGATTGTAATCTGTTTATGATCTGTGTACACCAGATGTTATTTTAAACTCAACAACTACTTTTAGGAGAGTTCGGCTCTTTATGTGCTGTTGCCTTTCAACAGAAGCTGCTGCCATTTTTCCAAACGCAATAGATGTTAGATAGCTTCAGGTTATAAACAAGGGGCGATTGTTTAATTTTGCTGGACTATTTACTCAAATTGTTACCTGGGAATGATAGTGCCTCCCACAATCGGAGACGAGAGGCGAGTGTAAGACGCTTTTTCAACCAGAGCTTGTAAATCTGTAAGCACATCTGTAGATGGCAGTGTGATCATTTTTGCCTTTTTGCAGCTAAATTTAGAATTAACATTTTTAATTTAGCTATTTTAATAAAATGTTTTAGCTTTTTTTAGCACTATTTCTTTTAAAATTTTGGGCGAATAGTTTTATTCATTTAACTTAAATTTTTTTTTATAAATTATAATAAATTTTGACTAAAAATAGTTGTACTCAAAATGAAATTTCGTATGAAAATAGATAATTCTTATCCTAAGAAACATCTTACCTATCTTGTTAAAAAATTTAATATTCAGGGAACATAAGGAATGCCCTCTTCATATTGATTGTAAAAATTATTTGCCATATAAAATTTCAATATAAAAGTACAAAGAAATTTAACTTTATATTTAGATAAAAATGCTATAGTGTAAATGTTTGAAAATTTTTTTTGCTCTAAGCTGCTGAAAAATAATTAAACTTCAGCTTTTCTTAAACTAGAAGAAATAAAATGATCTAAGAAATTTTGTTTAGCATGGAACTAAAATCGTTTTAATTTTCCATGTATCAGAGGCTTGCGGGCCTCCTAATTTTAAAATTTAATCTCAACTACCTGTGCTACAAATATATGTATATGTATCTGATGATTTTCAAAAATCTACCCACTTGTTTAAAGATATATTAAAAGTTTATTATCAAAGTTGTTTTTGGGAATACAATTATTTATTTAAAGATTTTGTTTGTTGTGCTTAATTCCCTATTATTATAATTGATAAAAACACTGAAATTTATTGTTGGAGGATAAGCGGTTCATATGCGCATTTCACTGGTTGCTTAGGCCAGATCATCAGGAAACGTTCTCATAAATAATTTTAGAGAAGCCAAAGCTATCAGCAAACAAGACTACAGAGGGAAAGAGAACAGTAACACTGATTTTGTTTTAAATAAAATTTCATACTGGTAATACATTTTTAACAAACATCTTGAAAAAGTTTTAGCATTTTTTTAAAATCACTTTAAGCATTTTTTGGCCATGTCTAGCTGTACAAATTTTTAAGATATGGGTACTTCCACAGAATGTTGTTCAAATTGTTCCCCTCTTTTACTTAATGTTAAGCTTATTGCACTTTACAACAAAGAACAAAAAAGTAAATACTATATACATGAATTTTTCTTTGAGAATAAATTTAAAATGCTTGGTGGCGTAAACTGACAAAATGAAGACTTTTCTGAGGAACTGCCCATATCTAACACTTAACAATGGATTTTGGTAATCGAGAATTTTTCAACGTTCAATTTAAAAAGATAAAGTCATTGTTAACTTATGCATTCAATATTTATAAGAAGTATTGTCAAAAAAATTTATTGCAGGTTGTTTTTAAGAATTCGGATATTCATCTTGTATGTCAGTGTTGCTATCTAAGCTCTTTTTAAAAATTTGATAAAGTCGTACTTTTTGAAAATAGAAAGTTAAAAATTTCTTGTTGTTGTAACAGATTTGATGTTGTCGACAGTTCTTCTTTAAAAAAAAGCTTCTGATCGTTACAAACTTCTTCTGAGTTGGCAATCTTTGGTCAGGTAAGTGGGTCGTTTCAGAGCGAATGTCCAATTATCGTAGCAGATATTTATAAAAACCAGTGTTTTTTTTACCATTTTGCATTTAAGGTGACGATTTGCAAGATTAAAAAATTGGAGAAGAAAATATTGTTAGCTATATGCTTAGAAAATTTGATTTTACAAAGGGATTCTTTCCAAGTTTTCTTTGCAAAACCCCAAAATTAATATTTGATATTGTTACAAGTAAAACCTGAGTTTTTAAAATTCTTATTCGCTTTACGGTTTTATTTGTATAATATTTTTAGCTTTTCTTAAGTCTATGGAAAAGGTCTCCTGACGATCTGGCCTAGGCAACCAGTGAAATGCACATGGGGATTAGCCTTCCCTCAACAATAAATTTCAGTGTATTTATCAAAAATAAAAATTGGGAATTTAGCACGTCATAGAGAAATCTTATTAATAATTAAAAGTTATAATCGAGATTAAATTAAAAGTTTATCTCGCTGGACAAAGTGCAAAGTTTGATTGTTTGTGCAAATAAATATTTGTTTCAAAAAATTAACGCTAATGCAGGACTAAGAGCTTAAAAGTAACGTGTGATTTTTTAGCTATTATCTTTTTGGCAACACTGGTTTAAACAGCTGACGCACGTTTCGTGTTTTGTTTCACTGTCAAACATCTTCAGCTTGGTCTATAATTTAACCATGAATCGTCTTACAAACGAACAACGCTTGCAAATTATTGAATTTTATTATCAAAATGCGTGCTCTGTTAAGAAAGTTCATCGCGCGCTTCTTCCATTTTATGGTCAGTTTAATCGACCCACATTTTTGGCTCAATGGGTACGTTAATAAGCAGAATTGTCGATTTTGGAGTGAAGATCAGCCAGAAGCATTGCAAGAGCTACCAATGCATTCAGAAAAAGTCACAGTTTGGTGCGGTTTATGGGCTGGTGGCATCATTGGACCGTACTTCTTCAAAGATGATGCTAATCGTAACGTAACTGAGAATGGTGAGCGCTAGATAATATGCAACTTTTTTTTGCCCAAAATGCAAGAGCTTGACTTGCATTACATGTGGTTTCAACAAGACGGTGCCACATGTCACACAGCACGCTTAACAATGGACTTATTGAGAGGCGAGTTCGGTGAACATTTTATTTCACGTTCGGGACCGGTCAATTGGCCGCCTAGATCGTGCGATTTAACTCCTTTAGACTATTTTTTGTATGGCTATGTTAAAGCTCATGTCTATACACACATGCCCGCTTCAATTGACGCATTGAAAGACAACATTGAAGCATTTATTCATGAGATACCGGCCGAAATGTTGGAAAGAGTATATATATATAAATTGGACTAAGCGGATGGACCATTTGAGGCGCAGTCACGGTCAACATTTGCATGAAATAATCTTCAAACATTAAATAATATGGACCGTACTATCGATTCAAATAAAGATTTCATGCATTTTTCTGAATTTTATGTGTTTTTTTTTTAAACTTTCCTATAGCTCTTAAAAAATCACTCATTATTAAGTATTTAAAAAACGGGGCTTAAAAGCCTAATCTCGGAGTTTGTAAACGAGTGTCTTTAGAAAGACATATTGCAGACCTCGAGCAAAGTTTTATGAATTGCGTAGTTAATGGCTTCGCAAATATTATTCAAAAACTCAAAGCTAATGCAAGACAAAGAACTTAAAAGCATCTCTTGTTCATAAAAGTGGGCAAAAGTCTGGAAATTTTTAATCGAGTTTTATTTAAAATAAATAGATCTCGCAGGCCTTAAGCGTATATTTAAGAAACATTAAGAAATATAAAGTTAGAAAAAAGGAGACGAAAGCTTTAATTTTTTTCGTTAGGGTAATATTGATTAAGATTTTTTTTGTTCCACATTTTTTTTCAAACATACACTTTAAGGTTATTTGTTACTTTTTAAGTTTAACTTCAACTCAATTCCCTTCTTGCCTTCACTTCTGCCAAGTTATCCACAAGTTTTCTACAAGTAAATAAAACCACTGAGGCTCTTATACGATAAGGCAACATTTTCCAAAATGCATTCTGTAATAGAAAATAAAAATAAAAAAATTGTAAATAAAATTTTTTTCAAAAGTTGTTGCCTTTTTTCTAAAACAAAATTTTAGTAAAAAAAACTGTTTACTTGTCATACACGATATTCGTGATTTTAATGAACAATTAAAAATACCCACCTGTACTCCATGCCAAAAATAGCCCGATGTATCATCCGTTTTTCCCAGAGTACTGACAGCCCATTTGGCATATTCATCGGGTTGTGGTACAAATAAATTTCCTTTCATTATTTTTTTAGAATAATTATTGATTTTGGTAACTACGAAATTTGGAGCACACAATTGAACTGATATGCCCAATTTTTTAGTTTCCTGCTGAAGAGCATAGGTAAAGCTACGCATATAGGCCTTACTGGCACCATATATAGAACCAAAAGGACATGGCTGCAATCCTGCACCAGAAGAGATATTAACAATAAGACCCTTTGTTCCGGCCTTATGCCAGTTATTAATAAAGTGTCGTGATAATTGAGTAGCGGCTCCAATATTTACATTTATAACATCCCACATATGTTCGGGGGAAAATGTTGTAATGGTACCGGGCATATGACCAATGCCTACATTGTTTACTGGAGCAAAAAAAAAAAAAGCAAAGAATCTTATGGATTAGACTTTTAGTTCAAAAACAACAACCGGGCTGAAAAATAATCGTATTTTTCACATGCAGATCACTTCAGTTAACAAAACTTACGAAAAAAAAGTAAACACAGTACCAACCAGACCCAAAAAGAAGAACTTCTGCATCATTAGTTTGGTCAAGGTACATCAAATAATAATTTAAAAATTAATATGAAGTTTGTAAGTTTTAGGCTCTTTTCTTTGGCATAACTCGAGAACCAATAAGTCCGAATAAACTGATACAAATTTAAAAAAATTAAGAATTACAATTCCTTTAATCTGTTCATACGTTTCGCTACATAAGCAACAGTTTCGCAGTTATAAATAAATGTATGAAGAAAAAAAATATTTTTTGCCCAAAAAATTTAAATTTTTTATTTTTAATTCATAAAAAATCCTTTGGAAAAAAACATTGATGACTTTTTTATTGATTCTTTATTTTGCATGAAAATAAACATTCCGATTCATATTCTTACACAGAAAATATGCGATTTTTATATGTTATCTATGCATGGAAACAAAATTTAGAACATTTTCAATTATTGTCACTATCCATCCTCGTTGAAGTTGCCGCTTGTAGTTCTGATTACCTTATTTTCTTCGTAGGTTGTTCATATTCATGTTCTGAGTCCGCATCATCAGTTGCGCTGACATTTTGCTGTGTCAGTTTTCTGCTTTTCAAAACTGATGTCAACATTTCGGAGTTTTGTTGTGATAGTCCCATCTTAGCCACAATGTAATCAATTTCGATTTGTGTTAGCGGTTGTGGTCCATTATTTTCAATATCGGGTGTCCAAACAGCATCTTTCAAATTGGTCGGATTGATGAAAACGGTTTCGGCTTGCAGGGACACAGTATCCAGACTCGGAGGTTTAGGTGTATCGGTACCAGCAGCGCGTTTAACTGGAAGTGTGGCAGTTAAAGCAGCAATGTATACTTTTGTTTTCTGTTTAATCCATGAAGAGAATTTATGCATGCGTAGCACCTGGATTCATCATGTCCAGTTAGGTCTTCCACCCAAATTACTGGCTTCATAAAAGAAAACTGTCCACCTTTTCCATGAATCCACATTATAAGCGTATTATAACAATTTTTGCACACTGTGTTCGGCGTAAAATTTGCACCACGTAAATCTGCTTCATCAAAATAATGACAGTACGCTGTTTTGAATTCCTCAGTAATCAATTTTTTTCGATTCAGTTGGCCTCTTTTTGGGACGATATGACCACATACGTAACAAAAATTTTCCAATTATGGGCACTTGTTATTTTCCATATATTATATGTTTTGTTGTTATTCACTTTTAAAAACCGGAGAAAAATTCACTTGTACTTCTCGCGTTCGTCGACTCTTGTTAAATGAAAAAAAATCGATGAAAGAGCACCTATAAATACTACAAATATTTCAATATTTTACTGGCAGGTACTTATGAAATATGTTTTCGAAACGTTCCAAAACATGAGCACTCATAAATGTGGGTGCAATTTCTGTACAAAAAATCATGCAGGTAACTAATGGAAAAACCCAACGGTTATGCGACTTTACGTAAAAGGACTTGACACTTTTTTACAGTTTTGGATTTTTTATGAATTAAAAATAAAAAATTCAATTTTTTGGGCAAATAATATTTTTTTTCTTCATAGATTTTTTTATAACTGCGAAACTGTTGCTTATGTAGCGAAACGTTGTATGAACAGATTAATGAAATTGTAATTCTTAATTTTATTCGGACTTATTGGTTCTCGAGTTATGCCAAAGAAAAGAGCCTAAAACTTGACGAATTCCCCTATACGATACCTTCTAACTTCAAATTAATTTTTAAATTATTATTTGATGTACCTTGATCAATCTAATGATGCAGAAGTTCTTCTTTTTGGGTCTACTTTCATAAACAATTATCAGAATTGAGTCCCGAATCAATCACCTGAAAAATGTTGTACTGTGTAATGATAAAAAAAATCACTCAACGTCTTTAAAAACTGTAAAATGGAGAAAAGAAAAATAAAAACTTGGCTAACAAATTGATGAATTGAGTTTGTTGAAGGGGTTGATTAGGGACTAAGAGTAAGAATAAAAAAATTCATATACGAATGCTCATATTTATTTTAAACTGCACATGAAATATAAATAAAAAATTTGCTACTTTTTCAAAGTCATAAACGAAACGATCTTTTTCGCGGCATGACTAAATGCCTATGGAGAATAAAATATTTTGCCTTTCAAAATTTGCAAAATTTTTTTATTCATCATACTCATGAGTGAAACTGAGCACCAATATTTTTAAGCCTTTACGCTCGCTCATGAATAAGCAACAATCGAACAGTGCGGTACTCTCCCAACAAGCACGGAGGTTGGATTTCAAATTGAAAATTATTTGAAACTACAATCGTTTAATAATGATTGGAAAATCATTTGAAACTCGTAGCATTCTCAACAACAAGGCGAAATTATTTTCATTTATTTTCAAACGTTATTCTCAAATGTTTGTCAAATGTGGATTGTAGTACAATACGGAACATAAATGAAAAATATGTTTTTTTAATTTAAATTCATTATGTACAACAAAACGTACAACAAATTTTTTCACTTTCCCGTTTTAGTTTGATTTGAATGCTAACTCATTGTATTATATAATCAGGGATGTTCTGGAATTCTAAGACGCAAAACGCAAGAATTTTAAAGTTCTTTCTAATACACTTTTAATCCAATTTTTTATGGTTTTCTTATAGAATTCTATTTAAAGCCTAGTTCTCTCTTCGAACTTGCGAAAAATTTTGAGCAACATTGATTATTTCACACGAATATTTTGACATGTATCAATAATATCTATCTCGTGATTTTTTAAAACTTAACTTTTTTATTAGTTGTAAGTATACAACATTGTCTTGCTAAGGTAAACAAAAACCGTGCTTTTTTAATTGACATTAAAAAAAAGTAAAACAATATTATTTTTAAATTTCCCAAATCAAAAACAAGAAAATTTAATTTTATTATTAATTTTAGCACTGCGATTTTCTTTGTGAAACGCTTGTTATAAAAACCACTTTACAATTACAAAATAAAAGATTACATAAAATGAAAAGCTGTTGCTTAAAATTCCGTGCGAATGAATATGAGCTCTACTTGTTTCGCACGGAAAAATTAAACGTCGCTAGAAACATTTCGAATGTTTTTTGTGATATAAATAGAGTACAATTCTATCAACATTTGCTCGTTTTTATTTTATAGAAATTTTTTTATATTGAGTTTGAGAACATTTCGCACGAAATACTGAACAGAGTACCAGGCTTAATAGAGAAATATTTGTATTGTATTGTATTTTTATTTCTTTTACTACAAAAATCTTATGAAAAAACGATTTTTAAATTCTTGCGTTTACGATTTCCAGATTACCCCTGAATGTATAGATAATTTTTAACAAGAAATTTAGGTTTTCTAAAGGCGAATTCACTTCACTTAATATGTCCCAATTTACATTATACGATTTTTGTTACATATATTTTAACACTACGAATGAATGAACATAACGAATCGAAGTGTACACTCGCTTGTGTACCCTTTTTCCCTCTCTTCCCTCTCGCCAATACTGTAAGAATCGCAAAGGCAAAAATCGTATAATGTAAATTGGGACTTAATATGTAAATTTTCTTTAATTGTTAAGCACAACTTAACTTAATTCGCCAATTTTTAATGTTTACATATATATTTCGCTTTAGTGTTGCCAAGTTTATTTTGGTTTTTAGAATAACCTTTTATAACAATTTGATATTAAATTGATGAAACATAAATCAAATGTTTCTATTCAAATCATTATCAATTTGAATTCAAATGTTAAAATAAATTGTGCTTGATTTCAAAGCTTTGCCTTCGTGTGTGTTAGGCGGACTATTTAAAGTTTTTTAATATTCACAGAGCCATGCTCTATACTTTTTCATATGTTTGTGAGGCAGATTTTGTGGTTAATTTCAGAGTGTCCAAGTTAGGGGTTTCCCCCCAGAATTATGGAGTTTTATTTCATTTAGGGGAAAATTTAGGAGGTAAAAATTTTTAGGGGGAAAATTTGGGGGACATAAATTTATTTTTAGGGGGTTTCACTATTTGATTGTCTGTCCTTAACAATAACTTAGTAATACTAGATATATTTAAGAGGTTGTTTTTAGTTGAGCAAAAATGGTTTTTGAAAAGACAGCGTTTTAAGGGTGCAGTATTTATAAAAAATACGTGTCACAACTTTAATCCAACATTTCAGTTGAATCAAACTTTTTAATTCCTATAATATGTACAAAGTTAACGAAAACTATTTGGCAACACTCGATATATAAAAAAAGCAGATTTCTACTAACTCTATTTTGATTTATATATGTACACTAGCAGGCATAAGTATTTTGATGAAATAAAAATAGTGCATTTTTACGTTCGATTTTTAAACGGCTTAAAAATAAAAAAGAATTTTTAAGCCGACTAGTGTATGTACAAAGGTTACAGTCTTTTTTAAACTGTTTATAAATTGTTTTTTAAGATATTTTATTAAATAAAAATATTCAAGAAACTTTAAAAAAAATATTTGTGTGTACATTTTAGTAAAATGTTTAACATTTTTCGACTTTACTTTACTTAGGAATTGATATTAAAACGTGAACTAAAACCGAGCCAAGTTAAATTAATTGAAATAAAGTTAATATCTAAACTTTTACATTTGGGGGATTTTTTTCAAAATACCTAAAATTTGGGAGTTTAAATTTTTTTGGGGGGAAGAAAAAAATTACCTGGCAACACTGGTTCATTTGGCCTTTAAAGGGGTCTGTACACGGTCAAGCATTTCTCGTCAAGCGCTATGATAGTATTAGTGAAAATGTGTTTGTATGTGTGACACCGACGATGCTGGATGGAAAATCAAAAAATTTAGATATGACGGCGAATATTACGTCCAGCACACGTAAACGATTGAATTCGCCTGCATGAAATGCATTTTGACCGTGTACAGACCCCTTAAATGCGTTAAAACTGCAAAATTACCAGAATTTTTAATGACACAAGTTAAGTAAACTTTTTTTTTCTTTTCTAGTCGTTTTCTATGTTGATAACATTCGTGCTGTGCATGTAAAAAAAATCGATAGTGCTCGGCTCTTAATTCTTAAGGGTATCTCCCTCTACGTTTTAAACGAATTTTTTATCAGAAATTCTGTCGATAAGTCAGTTTGGTTTTAAGAATAACTTACTCAAAATTCCTATTGGTTTTTCCGCCAGATTATTAAAGAGATTATTATATATCTCTGGACCCTTTGAGAAATCACATTGTATGGTGAAAGTTTCCACGGCAAATTCAGTTTCTAGAAGAAGAAGAAGAAAGGAAAATAAATCTGATCTAAACAATGATAATATTAAAATAAATGAAATCGAAAAATCCCAACACACAATTTAAAATCCAACTGAACCCTTTGAATTAAGATTTTTTAATTGTAATTATAATTTTTTTCCTTGATTGAAAGCGCAGGACCGAATAACGTTGTAAGTGACAAAATAATTAGTTTTCAGGAGAGCAAAGAAAATGTTTTAAAAGGCAGAATTTTTTATTTCTTAATTTTTGTTCAAGATTATTATGTTAAGCAAAATATCAAGAAATTTGAATTACAGTTTACAGTTTACAACTTTTTTTTAATGGAAAAACGTTTTATATCCACAATTGCGATGTCAGCTTAAACGTTTTTGACTATATAAGTGGCTTTTAAAACGTTATTCCACGTTGCAAAAACATTTCGTTTGTATTATATCGTTAGTAACTTGCAATTTTGTTCCACTGGCTGGCATGTTGACAGTAGTATCCGACCGATTAATCGGCTTCGGCTTCGGTATAGGCCAAAAATTGCTAAGGCCGGACTTTTAAAAAAACCATGCAAAAATAATCAACTAAAACTTTACAAAATTCGGTTGTGGTAAATCATATTGTCTATAAAAAGGGCTTGTTTACCAAGCAATCAGAAGAAAAAAAAGAGAAAACAAATTAAATCTTATATATGGAAAAAGCCGGACATGATTTCTCACATTGTAGTGGAAGAAAATAATGAAAAGATACTCGAAATGGAATTTTATATTTATGTACTAGCTGACCCGGTCCGCGTTGCTGGCCCTAAGCAAACATTAGTGTTGTATTACCAGACGACTTAAATTGATCTTTTAACGAAATTTATGGCCTTTAAATAAAAATCCATGAAATACCTATCATAAAGTTTTTCTTACGAAAAAAGTGGGCGTAAAAGTGGGCGGGGCAAAATTTTCTTTCCGTAAAAACCTAAGTTGGACCATGGCGATCATTTTAAAGAAAAAATCGTCCAAATCGGTCAAGCCGTTCTCCAGTTATGCGCTTAATAGAAAAAGTGGGCGTAAATGTAGGCGTGGTAAATTTTTCTTTCGATGAAAACTTAAAGTTGATTAATACGAATTTTGAAAGAAAAATAAGTCAACTCGATGGAGCCGTTTTCTGATTTTAGGTAAATCGAAAAAAGTGGGCGTAAAAGTGGGTGTAAAAGAAAAAATCGTTCAAGTCGGTCAAGCCGTTCTCAAGTTATGGATTTTGCCACGCCCCTCCGCCCCCAGGTCATTAATTTAAATAATAACTATCCTATCATCTAAGTTGGACCAAATTACATATATATGCCAATTTTCATGAATATCAGTTGACTCGTTTTTGAGTTTATTCGAAACATACACAGTGACACGGATTTTTTATATATTAAGATGTAAATAAGCCCATAAGCATTAACATATTTGAGTGTGGAAATGCAAGTACATTAAACAACTTAAACGCATTAGCAATTTAATATCTGTCAGCACCACCAACTAGTGTTGCCAGAGGGCAACTGTTTAGTGTAGCTGGGCAGTCTTACTCCAATCGCAGAAGTAACCTAATTGGTATCAAAGCATAAAAATTACTGCTCTGTCATCAAAACCTAAAACTTTTTTTAAAATTCAAAGTTGGCAAAATACGATTAAAGTTTTCAAAATTTACCTTTAGGTACTGATTTAATAAAGTAAATTTTGGTATAACTTTGGCTTAGTTGGAGATATAATACTGATTTTTCTACATATAGAGAAGGTTTGAAAGAACACTTTTCTTAAGTAGCTGACAGTTTTTGGGATAAAGGAGCACTATGTACACAAAGTTACCAATTAAAGCATTAATCTTAAATAAAGTCAGTTTTAATCCAATGAATTAAACGTTTTATCAAGTGAATAAGACGTTTAATTGATATTATTAATTTGATTACTGGTGCAAATTTAGTTAATGCTTGATTTAACAACACAAATTTTTTAATTGAAATCAATTTTTATTTTTTTCTGTGTACATTGATATAACTGTTTGTTAATAAAAAATTTTCGGTTTTTTTATTTTCAAAAACTTGCACAAATAAATGTTTTTATTTTAAATTAATTGATCTCAAAAATTTCAAAGTTTTATCATGTTTTGAATTTGAATAATTTTGTTCGGCTTCGGTTCGGCCGAATTTAGACAATTTTGTCGTATTTCGGCATCGATTTCGGCATCGGCCAAAAAAAGTGACTTCTGTCGGACACTAGTTGACAGCGTTAAGGTTTATAATTTTGGTTAATTTGATGTTTAAAAGCTATTTCTGGGAGCCACCGGGACTGAGGGACATCGTTTAATTGACTCAGAAATTTATATTGAGTCGATCGGTATATTCAAAAAGAGGCCAGCACCAATATGTCTTAGTGTTACACACATCTGCGCAAACGCAATACCCTCTCCATAATAGTAACGAGAAATTTCATTATATTTTTTTTTTTTTTTTTTTTGTCAAATGCAGACAAAAGCGTAGAGAGTGTCACAAAAACAATCGAGAAAAATGGAGATTTGAAAACACGATTCTATGCTTTCTAGAGAGATACGAGTACCCACCTAACCAAGATTTTCGTTAATGATATTGCCATCGAATATATCTCGAACATTTACTGTGTTAATCTTTCGAGATCGACACTCAAAAACGAATTGAAAATTGTTTACATGTCGCTCAGTTTGATCCAAAAAAGCTATAGTTTTCGAAGGTTCGATAAAGAATTAGAAACGAAGATTTAGCAATATCAATTGCGGTTTGAAAATTTCTTTGCTAATGTTTCGATAGTGGTATCGAAAAATGTTTGCCAAAACATCTTATTCAATATTGTGAAATGTTTACAAAAGATAACTTTGACGATATCGAGAAACCTTATCTGGAGATATTGTTATCAGTCAAATTCGACTACGCTTAGTATTCGTCATTACTATCGTTAGTAATACTTCGATATCGAATGATTATTGTAATGTTTCAATTTCATTTTGGTCCAAATCAAACAATTTTTATCGTTTTAATATTTAATTAATTTATTTAAAATTAATATTATTTTTTCAAATTAATTATATTAAAATGTACAATGCTACATACCAATTGGTATGTAGCATTGTACATTTTCATTATTTTATTTTAATGAAAAAAAAAAAATAAAAAAAATTTTAATCGCCAAAGAAAATACATAAAGTAAAATTCTGTATATTAAAATTGTGTATGTTAATATATTTAAATGTATGTATAATAATTAATCAGTCTTAGATTAATATAAATGCAAAAAAAAGAATTAGTTCAACATGAATGAAGACAGTTTTTAACTCAACTAACTTCTTAAAAAATATATGTATAAATAAATGAAATTATGTTGTTTATTTATTTTTTTTTGGTTAAGAGGTCATCACCTCTCCCCCAAGTTTTTGCTTTTTTATATGGTATACCGATGTTTTCGACAGCCTGTCATGAGCATATTGCAAATGCTTCTGCGATATTTTGTCGAAGTCATCGTCACAAAGGGAAAATTTGTTTTTAAAACAATCTAGGTACATGAATAGAATGAAAGAGTTAAATTATAAAGGTGCAAAAACATACAAATTTTCTTTTAAAACTTTCTTACTTTGAATAGCTTGTGTCAATCTGCATCCCCTTATACATTTTTTTGTACTTGTTCCCCTCCATGAAAATTGTTCCGCTAAAGTGTCAGCTAATATTTTTTTTAACATGTTCGTATAAACTTGTCGAAAGCTTATTCACCGGACTGGCACAGTTCTTTTATCTGAATGGGAATTGAAAAAATATTTTACAAACATATGTATATATCGCACATTTACTGAAACAACGTCATAACTCAAAAAATAGCATTGCGAAAAAATAAGTTTACGGTTAACGTGCAACAGATTTATAAAATAAAAAAATCATTCCTCTCTTAAGAAGTGAGTATGTATATTTGCATCAATGTCTTACAAAAGATAAATTTAATATGAGGTATAAATCTACATAACTTAATTGTTTTTTAACTATATAAGTATGACGTTATTTGATTAAATAAGCTTAAGTTTATGTTTAATTCATGTTAATATATTTGTCTTATACTTACAAATTGCTTAACTATCTCTTCATCTTCTAGTTTGGATTCAAAAATATCATATTGCTCCATGGAAGTAAAAAGTTGGTAGGGCACAATATATTCTGTGCAGGAAACGTCTCAATATATATTTTTTACACTGGGTGTTACACTGGGTTATAACATGTCTACTTTCACATATATATATTTTTTTCTATCCCCCATTTAACTCACCTTTTTAATTAAATTAAATAACGAATTTTCACTTCATTTTGTTATCATTTTTTAAAAATTCTTATTTTCTTTATCCACACTTCACTTTATAAAGTCCAAATCACAAATAAAATATTTTTCTGTTTTTATGTTTCAACAAAAAAAAAACTCCGTTACTTCTTTTCGCTCAAAATTCGATCAAGTAGTTTTATCGAACCTTTGGTGATAATTTGAAAAATAAAAAATAGTAAAAAAATAATTTAACGGTAAACAAAATAAATGTTCGAGGATTTGTCTAAAATTAAAAAATATAGCACTCATTTTTGTTTCGAGATTTTATCAAAAAAGAAAAAAACTCGAATGTTTTAGTTAATGAAAAATAACCCATTTTCGAGTGTTGGCTGTCAGTAAAATTTCGAGAATTGTTCAAATAAAAGAACATTCGCTATATAAAATATCATCGAGTATTTATCGAACATTTTTGGTTCGAAAACTCTTCGCCTTAGTGAGCTTTCAATTTTTTCGAATCTCAGGTCAGGTTGGTACATATACTTAAGTATGTATGTACTTCATATGTTAGTATAACATCATGAACACAAATTAACAATAATTCAATTTTTGGTACTTCTAGTCAGGTCTGGAAATACGTTATTAATATTTAACAAACCATTTAGTGACTTATATATGTGACACTAATTTTACTCAAAACACATGTCAAGTGAATTTTACGTATGTCACAAATATGTGACACATTTGTAAAATAAACTCTATTTTATATATAAATGAATATAAAAAAATATTTTCTAATAATATGATCCCTATTACTTTTTAAATTCAGTTTATTCAGCCTACAATAATATCTATAAAATGAACAGTTAAAGTGCGCAGCACAATTGCAGCACATACTCTTTAATTAAGTCTAATTAAATTTACAAAATTTATTTATTTACCCTAATTTAAAGATTTTTTATATAAAAACTTTTTTAAATATAAATAAAGCAAATGTATTTAAGTCAACCTTTGATAAATTAAATATTCAATGGTTTAAATAAATACATTGTATTTTATAAGACAATCATTACATTTTGTTTTAATAAAAAATTTTTGGAAATAAGCAAAATAAATTTTAATTTTTTTAAATAAGGCCGCATATACATGTAAATTCTCAGAAATTTGTTTTTGTTTCAAATTTATTTTAATTTTAAATTTTTTTTAAATAAGACCGCATTTTGATTATGCGATTAACACCGAATTTTCTTCTTTATTCTCTTTTACAGTTGCTTCGGAACTCTTTTCACATTTACATTTAAATTTGTTTCAAGCATTTTTTTAATCAAATGTAAACAACACAACTGTGTTGTCAACCAGACATTTTCTACCATTACTAAGCGATTAAAAATTCTTACAGATACAAGTAAAAAAATATGGCAATTGAAACTTGTTTAACATTTAGTTACCTACCGCATTTTTCGGTTCATAATTGCCGACGTTACGTCACGGTGACAATACTTTTAGCGACGTACTTTTAAAACAGATTCTCTTAAAAAAATTTTTAATTATACATAATCTAAATAATTAATTACACAGAAAAAATTAAAAATGTTCTCTAATCATCAAATTTATTCCAAATCCGTAATATCAAGCAAACAAGTTGTTGATTTTGCACCTATTACCAAAATAATTATATTGATTACTTAAAATTTTAAAATTTTGAAAAATTTTTTCAATACATGATATTTTTAATTTTAATTAAAAAAGTGATCAAAAAACTTTGCCACTTCAAACAATGTGTTAATTTATTTAATTAAATATTGAAAATGGCCAACAACAATTTTACAAGTTTAAATTGTTTTATTTTAAACGAAAAAAAATCAAATAATATTTTTTCATATTTAATGAATATTTTAATTAAAAATTTATTTCACAACAACTAAAATGTTAATTAAATAAAGTTTTATTTTTAATTTTCTTTCAACTAAAAAAATAATTGATTCAATTATCACATAAATTAAATTTAAATACTTTTTAAATCATTTTTAAAATTGATAAAAAACTTTTTTCTTTTTGTGTTTGTTAAAATACAAACACAAATAAACTTTTAAAACATTTAATTGCAAAATTGTTAAAATGTCACTTTTTAGTAAATAAATTTTAGTTAAGGAAAAAACATAGTTATTCATAAAAAAGAAACAAAATCAAAGACCTTTCCTTAACATTTAACAAAATCGACTCTAATTCATAAGACATAAAAATATTTTAAAGAACTTGTCTTCTAAGGCACAATTCTGGCAGACCTTTTGGGTGTATTGAAGACATATGTATGTATACTTTACACTTAATGCACTGATAGGGGGTCTGTCTTTTGAGTTTGGAAGGATAGATGTTACACAGTTTCCTTTTTTTGATTTATTACGACTTCGTCATGGTATTCAGGTTCTTTGGGCCCCAAGTCGTTACCAAGAGTTCGCTTAGTCTCTCTACCTCTGACCTAAAGAAATACGTTTAGATTCAATGGTTATATATTATATGATACCAAGCACCCTCGAGATAGAGCTTGTGGATGTTCTGCCAGTTTGATAAAAGCCCGAATCAAAGATTACTTAATGTGTGATCATTGTGAAGATTATCTGCAAGCCACGAACATTTGTGTTGAAGAGCTAAATCAAAACATAGTAGTTTCATCTTTATACTCTCCACCTAGATTTTCAATATCAGAAAGCCAATACTACAAATATTAGAAATCATTAGAACCTTGTTTCATAGCCGGTGGCGATTATAACGCTAAACATATCTCCTGAAGGTCACGACTTATAACACCAAAGAGTCGTGCTTTGTTTAAGACAACCTCTAAGATGGATTTAAATGTGGTAGCGAGCGGCCAACCAACTTATTGCCCTTTTGATCAGCAAAAAATTCCAGATGCCATCGATTTTGGCGTGGTTAAAACATCCCCATAGAAACTTTTCAAGTTGAAGCTTCCTTAGAATTATCTTCCGATCACACACCTACAATTCTTACTATAACAAACCCTAATAGAATTGTATCTGCGTCTGGTTACTAAGTGATGTCAGCCACACAAATAAATTGGTTAAAATATAAAAAAAATATCTCAGTACCCACTGCACTGAAAATATTCCGCTTAGTACACCGGAGAATGTGGATCTTTCTATTGTAAATTTTGACAGTTATCATAAACTAGATGTTCAACATTTCAGCATAGCGCCCAAAAAAATCAAAAATAATAAACTCAACTTAAGAATTTATTAAAAGAGTGAACAAAAAGGTTAAGAAAGTTACTGCAGTCCCAGAAAATGGCTTACCTTGAAAAATATCTTAGGGAACTCGATGCAACTCCACAATCAGACTACTAATTATGGCGTACAGCTAGAAATCTCAATATACCAGTTATCTCTAAGCCACAATTAAGAAACAAGAATGGAAGCTGGGCAAGAAAGGATAAATAAAAAGGAAATGTGTTTGCCAGTCATTTGAAAAACGTATTTATCCCAAATATTTAGCAAGATATAGCAGTCGAGTTACCGCCTGTTAAGTTAAGAGCAGCTCTTCCCTAAAATTTGAGTTAAGAGAAATCGAAAAGACAAATTGTGACTTAAACACCAAGAAGGCACACGGTATTGATAAGATGAGTAACAAAATGCTTTTGGAGCTACGTTGCATAGCAAAGAAAATTATTCTTTTTATTTTTAATGATATTTTAAGCCTTGAATACTACCCTCAAGAATGGAAGGTTTCCTTAGTAAAACCAGGAAAGGATCATATAAAAGATGAGTCATATACGCCTATTAGCTTATTTCCTAATGTTTCAAAGCTATTTGAGAAACTATTAGTGTCAAAATTAACGCCGATTGTAAATGAAAATAGATGTATTCTAAACCATCAATTCGGTCTTAGAAGAAAGCACAGCACAATTGAACAAACTTATCGAATAGTAAATATCATAAGACAAGCCTTTAAAGGAAAAAAATATTGCTCTGCATTCTTCATCGATGTCTTGCAAGCTTTTGATAAAGTCTGGCATGAAGGTATTTTACATAAAATGAAGCTAAACTTACCAGCAAACACACACAAGCTGTTAGAAAGCTACTTATGGCTAATAAATCAGTAAGTGTTTGAACGCTGGTTTAGTTGAACTAAACTTAAATTTATATGTAGCTTAAACTCAACAGTTGTAAATCAGTGTCCCATGTATTATATGTAGTGTAAAAAGTAACATGTGGCAGCACTACGATAAATGTAGACAAATTCATATGGTTTGTATTGGTAGTTTAAACGCCCAATTTTATGCGTTTAAAGATGGTTTATATGTTTTCTGATTTATAGATTTGTTGGCTTAAACACATTTTAAACCAGAAATAGAGTTTAACTTGCTCTGATTTATTAGCCCTTAGTCAGTCGCAAATTTATTGTAAAAGAAGGCGATTTTTTAAGTTCTCCTCAGCCAATTGGCGCTGGAGTACCACACGGCAGCATCCTGGGCCCTCTATTATACTTAATTTATAGTTCGGACATGCCAACAAACAAGTACACCCAAACTTCAACATTTTTTGTGGAGGTTTTTTAATCGAGAGTGTACAGCGATAGTCCCACAATAGTTCAAGAGCTTAACAACAACATTAGCGGAGTTCAGTGTTAAGTGTAAATGGTCTTGCGAAAGTGCAAATGCAAAATATCATAGCTCTTTTGCAAAATCCAACAACAAAATAAACAGAGTTACCGTTAGATTTCATAAAAAAGCTACGGAATTTTGCATTTGCTCTTTCGCAAGACTATTTGCACCAAACACTGAATTCCGCTATTATCTAACAGAAATCAACTATTGACAACAGTTGATTGCAAAAACGACACTGAGAATTTTGGTAAAAGATTGATAGGCAGGCAGCCTTGCCACTAGGGGGGTCACTTGACCGACATAATTTTTCATATTCAACCGGTATTTGTAATAAACTGAAAAAAAAAATATTTTTAATATCTCAAAAAAACTGTTTTTTAATAAAAATTAAAATTGTAAATTATCAATAATACTTTAAATACCCAGCAAAAACTTTACTTACCTGGTAAGTTAGCAAGTAATATTGGAGACATATGAACACTACTTATTTTTCGGCTGAATAACTACTTATTTTTGTTCGAGTTGTCCACAGAATTCAGTAGTTACAATACACTTACTAGAAGTCACAAAATATCTAGTTATTATTGAACTACCAGTAAGTTGAATTGTAAGTACTTACAGTATACTTACTAGAAGCCAAAAAATAACTAGTTTTTATTTAATTTGCGCTAGTTAATAGACCTGATAAATAGTTATGGTGCTAGTTACCAGTAAGTAAATATTCAGTACTGAAAACAAGACAGCTAATAAGTAGTAATTTAGCTGATTATTAGTAAGCAAATATTCATAACTGAAAATAATAGTAGTGAAAAGTATTTACTGAGGTCATTACTAGCAAGTACTTATTGAAGTTTTCGGAATAATGACAATTGTAATGACAACTACTTACCAGGTAACGTATGAAATAACTACGACCTATTACCAAAATTCAAAAAGTTTTTCCTGGGTAGTTTAAATAACATGTCATGCAATTAACATCTAATTTGTTATTTAAAATTACAAAGATGTGATTAATCCATAGTCAGCCTGAGTAATTTAAGGTGAATAGATATTTTAAATGTAAAAATATCCAAAAAAAAATTATCAGCCATGTTCTAAAAATCGTACAAGAGTGAAATTCAAATCTAACAAATTTTTAAAACTTTTCTTTGTTGAAAGTTCAATAAAATATTTCCTTTTTTATACCTACGCAGAAAAAAGTGTTTTATCATTAAAAAAAATTGTTTAAAAAGTATTTAAATTTAACTAATGTGATAATTGAATCAATTATTTTTTTTGTTGAAAGAAAATTAAAAATTTAATTTTGATTTAATTAACATTTTAGTTGTTTTGAAATAAATTTTCAATTAAAATTTTAATTAAATAACAAAAAATCTTAATTGACTTTTTTCGTTTAAAATAAAATAATTTAAACATGTAGAATTGTTGTTGGGAGTTGTCAATATTTATTTAAATAAATTAACACATTGTTTGAAATGGCAAAGTTTTTTGATCACTTTTTTAATTAAAATTAAAAATATCATTTATTGAAAATATTTTTTCAAAATTTTAAAATTTTTAGTAATCAATATAATCATTTTGGTAATAGGAGCAAAATCAACAAATTGTTTGCTTGATATTATGAATTTAGAACAAATTTGGTGATTGGAGAAATTTAATAATTTTTTCTGTGTACTTTTTAAATCAGGAAAGCTGCATTTAAAAAAAAAATTATTTAAAAATTTCATCGATTTCAAATTCCGGAACATGGCCGTATATTCTGAATTCTTATATCTTCTTCTAAACAACAACATTTAAAATGAAATAAACGTGTTTTGAAGATTTCATGAAGATTTTTAAAATCTTGAAGCAGATTTTGCAGATTTTTTGATGAAAAATTATTGTTTTTTGCTGATTTTACCTCTAAAAGTTCTGGTACCATTGGCCCTGGCACCTATGCTCGTCAAAAATCTTTTAGTCTTAGAATTAATTTATTCATAAGATTAAACTAATAAATGAATAAATATAATCAATTATCAAATAATAACTTAACACTCGCATGTAAAATACCTCGGTATGCATCTAGATCGGCGTTTAAGGTGGAAATGGTATATAGAAGCAAAATTAGCTCAAGTTAAACTTAAAGCATTTCAAATTAATTGGCTTATTGGAAGAAACATTTTGTTATTTTGCGAAGCACTAATGGCATGATTTTAATAGTAAGCACAAATTTATGCGCTACGCAATAAGACATACAGAGATGCATTAAGGTAGGTGTACGAATTCTTAATAAATTTAAAAAGTATATACACAAGTTGAAGAGCCACGAAATTCCCTTACTAAGAAGCAGGTTTGTAATGGAGCACATCAAAGATTAGCGGTAATAAAAAATTTAAAAAGCGCTTTCTGTGTCAAAAATTTATTGCTTCAAAGAGGGAACTCGCCATATAAAATTAATATCTTCCATAAGCGATATAGTAAGCGAAACTTTTACGTTTCTCCCTTGCAAACCTGCTTCGTTGGAAGCTCCATTTTTTATTGGGTAGTCTCGATTGCAAACTTCTAATTTACAACTCTGTCTTAAAACCAATCTGGTGCTACGTTATTCAGTTACGGGGCACTGTATCGGCCTCTAATATCAAAAAAAGTCAAAGGGGCCAAAAACAATTTCTTCGATTTATCCCAGCCGCTCCTTGGTATGTTAAAAACTCAAACACCACATGGATCTCAATGTGCCATTAGTAAAAACTATGATAACGAAATATGCAGTTAAATATTTAAAATATTTAAAATTCACTAGCTCGAAATATTTGAAATTATGGTGGCCACATTCGCTTAAGGAGAAGAGACACTGCAGCACTCGCTTAATAAGAAGAGCGATAAACATCTAGATAATATGTGAACAGAAACCGTGATGACGAAATTTTTTGTTTGGCACTGGCAGGACATAAAATAAATTATTAGGATAAAATTTTATTAATTATTATTAGTTCATATTTAATATATGAAGATTCAAGAAATAAATACTGAGAAAAAAAAAATTTCTTATTAAAGCGATTTTGTACACAACAAATATTAAAGTCTTACTAAACATTATTTGCTACACTCACAATATTCTGTACGAAAAATTAACTGAAATTGTAATATAAAATAAATGAATATCCAGCTAAAAACCGGTCTACTTATTTTTCATTTATTTTTAACGAAAAGTTCATTTAATTTTTACTCTCAAAAAATTCAACTAAGAATTCCGTAAAAACAAATGAATTTTCAGTTATTTTATTAAAATTAACTATCAAAAAATAACTGACAAATTCCGTAAAAACAAATGAATTTTCAGTTATTTTATGTAAATCAGTAATTTTATATAATACAGGTTTTACTCGAATTTCTAAAAAATACCAGACTACTGTCCGCCTGTTATTCTAATGAGAGAGAGACAGAATATTTATTTTTATTTACTTACCCCGTTATACATGTTTGTTTTACTTTTGTTGTACGACCACTTTGTTTACAGAAGAAAATTCAAACATAAGATACCGGCTGCATGCCCGATATGGTATTCGCAATTATTTTACCCTAAAAATTTCATGTATTTAACTGAATAATTTTAACAAATAGAATATGGGAATTTTCTACACAAAACAAGCAAATCGTTTTTTACTTTTACTTTTTGCTACAGATCTATAAATAGATAACTGAAAATTTATTTTTTAGTAGTTAAATTATATAAAATAACTTAAAATTCATTTGTTTTTACGGAATTTGTGGTTAATTTTTTATGGAATTCGCGGTTGAATTTTTGACAGTAAAAATTAAATGAACTTTTCGTTAAAATAAAATGCAAAATAAGTAGATCGGATTTTAAGTAAATTTACAGTTGTTTTAAATTTCATTTACTTTTACTTAATCAACTGACAATATTAAATGCAACCGAAAATCCGTATTAGTGTGCACTTTGTTTTTTTAATAAATTTTAGAATCAGTTAAAAATTAATTTGCTTGGAATTTTAAATGTTTATTTATTTAAAAATTACTGAACGGAATACTTCTTGAATAACCTACAGTCCGTTACTGTAATAATATTGTGAGTGTAAACACACAAGCTGTTAGAAAGCTACTTAAGCCTATAGTACACGGCATGTAAAAAGATACATGCGCATGTGGTTCTGACGTAATTTTGACGTCATCACACAACACGCAATGTTTATTGTGGCTTTGCATTGACGTCAAAATAACGTCAGAACCACATGCGCATGTGTCTTTTTACATGTCGTGTACTATAGGCTTTAGTCGGTCGCAAATTTATTGTAAAAGAAGGCGATTTTTAAGTTCTCCTCAGCCAATTGGTGCTGGAGTCCCACACGGCAGCATCCTGGGCCCTCTATTATACTTAATTTATAGTTCGGACATGCCAACAAACAACTACACCCAAACTTCAACATTTTTTGTGGAGGGTTTTTAATCGAGAGTGTACAGCAATAGTTCAAGAGCTTAACAACAACATTATCTAACAGAAATCAACTATTGACAACAGTTGATTGCAAAAACGTGACTGAGAATTTTGGTAAAAGATTGATAGGCAGGCAGAATACTTCTTGAATAACCTACAGTCCGTTACTGTAATAATATTGTGAGTGTATAGCCGACTGTTATATTTTCGCCGCCGTAGTTGAAAAAATTTTCAACTTTAGTACATTTTGTGGCCGTCACTGATGTTTGTGATTAGTGTTCTCGACGTCTGCAATTTCACATCGTTTTTGCCATATCGCTCATTTCGTGCAAGACCGTCACAACTCAAAATTTGAAACTTTACAGGAGAGCCTTTTTAAGATTCCAACCTATTATTTCTCACCTTCTCTTTCACTAAATTACAGTTATAAAATCAAATGTTTCTTTTTTGCTACAAAGAAAACCACATGTACAAGAGGAATGCCAAACACAAACTGAAATGTGACCTTGTTGATGTTAATTGCTCAAGTTTGTTACGAGAGGTCATAGCGTCACAAGCATCTGTATTACCGTTATTTTTTCGACAATTCTCTCCGTTCTTAGATCAATTTGTAGAGATTTAAGGGAAGAACATTTCTGCATTACTAACTCGAAAATGCCAAATTTTGAGTTGTGACGGTCTTGCACGAAATGAGCGATATTTATTTCTCACTTTTCGAGAAACGATGAAATATTATGTTTCACAACTTTTCGACGCGAGAAGTTCTCACCAAAGTTACAAAACATGGATAAAGTTTGATTTTAATAAAATCGGATTTTGTTAAAATTGGTAGACACTAGAAATGCTATTTGTATAAAATGACAAAGATCTATCTTTCGGAGGTTATTTAATAAAAAGGTATAAGAATTTGTGTTAAGACTTTTTTAGATCCCGTTTCACATTTACGAATATTTTACATAAATTCCAATTATTACCAATTTCATGAGCCACAGCTTTCAGTTTAATATCGCTTCTCGATATTAACACAATATTAAAACCCAGACGGGCCAATTCCCTAGCATAGGCTTTACCAATGCCATCAGTCGAGCCAGTCACAGCTGAAGTAAAAAAAAGAGTTAATTCCCATATAATCAAAAATCTTAGCCAGGATTACTTACCCGCCCATTGTCCATACTTTTCCATTAAATTTATTTGTTGCTGTTTTTTACGCTGCTGCCAGGACTTATACAATAAATACACTGGAGTTCTCAAATTATCATACAAATAATATGTCAAGGCGTAAATTCCCAAGCCTAATAAATAATCAATTAACATTTTTATTTTTTTGTATTTTATTTAAGAACAAATCAAACTTTTCTTTCTTGCACTCAAAGTACTACTGAAAATCTTGTTTAAAAATGTATTTTATTTTAAAATAATTAAATGGACGGTTTCTTATTTTTGATTGTATTTTGTTTATTGGCTGGCGATTGTTTTATTTTTTGTGCAATGGAAATGAATATAAATTAGTTGATTAAAAATTTGTACAGAAAAAAGTTTAATATGGATAAATGTGTGTATATGCAAATTTTGTCAATTTTAAATTTTGAACTTGTAATTTATTGCGTAAAATTTATAAATTACTTGAAATTTTTAAAACAAATTCAACCGAAACGTGTTAAATATTAACTGCCTGTTTTCGGAAGTAAAATTAAAATTTTCGTTTAGGAATTAATATTGAAAACGAAAAAAATCTGAGTTTATTTCTGTTGTTTCAATGTTAATTCCCAAACGAAAATTTTTTATTTTTATTTCAAAAACATTGAAAAGATATTTTATTACTCCCAGCGCTGTTTATATGTTTGAGTTTTGTTTTGTTGTTTCAATGTTAATTCCCAAACGATAACTTTTTATTTTTATTTCAAAAACATAGATATTTTATTACTCCCAGCGCTGTGTATAAACAATTGTAATCAACAATTATTATGCAGTTTTAGTTTAAATCTGGGTACGTCAACTTACTACAATAAAAAAAACTGTACGATGTACAAAATTTTATATCCGACTGTTGTAATGAAAATAAAAATTACATTAACTACAGGAATTATTCTTATTTTTGGCCAAACAATATAAAGTGTGATATTCTTAATCAATAAAAAAAAAACAAAAATTGTTGACAGATGCAATTTGTAATCCCATTTATCGCCGAAATAAAAACCGATTACAAAATCAATTAATTATGATAAATGTTTAATGTGATGTGTAATAATATGTTAAATAATGATTTAAAATTATATAAAAAATTGAATCTGGGAATTATTTCTTTTCATAAGCTACTTTATTATATTCAACCTATTTTATTTTTCGAATTTAGTCTGGTAGTGTATAAAGTCATTCCTAAAAATTTAAGGAATAGAACTATTACAAAAAGCTTTATAAAATACATAACTGAAATTTAGCTCATAGATTAAAATTGAAAAATAAAAAATGTTGATTATAAAAAAAAATTATAAAAAACGGTTTTTAAAAGTTTAAGTAAAAAAATTCTTTAAATTAAAAAAAAAACAAGTACACTCATAGAAAAAAATTATCTTTATATTGATTATGCCTAAATATCAGAATTGTGACATCAATGTTATTATGAAATGGCATCAAAGAGGCAAAAGGTGGCATCAATCCAATGACGAACGTCATCAGACAATTTTGCCACATTTTATGCGCTATCTATGTTATGACTACAGTGGCATCGATTCGATACCACATTTTGTGTATTATTAACATTATCTTTATGTTTAGAAAGTAAAATAAGAAGCAAAAATTCCCATATTCTAATTTCTTGAAATTATTTAGTTAAATACATCAAATTTTCAAAGAGGAATGGTTACGAAAACCATATCGGACATTTTGCTGGTGTTTTATTTGGTGAGAGTTCTTATGTAAACAAAGGGCGGAATACAACAAAAGTGAAACAAACATGTATAACGGGTAAGTAAATAATAACTTATAATATTCTCTCAATTTTACTCAAGTCAATTCCAATCACCCTATTTAATGACAAGTTGTCATTGAGCCTAATTATGTAAAGGCAGGCATCCCAATGATGAAAAGTGTTATGTGGTCAAAAACGAAGACACTTGTCATAGAACTGATGTTAAAATAAACCAGCGTTATGACGCCTTTTCTATCAGTGTAAGAGTTCTCTATTCGGAATTGTCCGAAAAGAACATAAAGTTATATAAATACATTTCTTCAGATATCAATAAATATATTCTGTGCCACGCCCATTTGCCCAATTCCGCCCACATTTTGTCAGATGTTGTACCTAATATGGAAACCTTGGCTCTTGACATCCTCCAGATAAACAGAAATCAATAATGTCTTTCTACGGGAGGTAACACGCCCTTTTCTCCAATCCCGCCCATATTTTTAGAGACGTTGTGTATTAATAACCCAGCTACTTGTACCAAATTTGGACAATTTACAAATATATAAATAAATTTATTTTATGCCACACCTTCTCCGTTCTCGTCCAAATTTTTCCGTATGGGGTCGATTGGTAACCAAGATGCTTGTACCTAATTTGGAAACTTTAGCTCATGCCGTCCTTTAGATATAAAAAAAACCACAACCAGGGATTTATGAGTAAAATTAAATGCAGTCGTGGTTTTGTTCTTATCTCAACCATTTGTGAACCCATCTGGCTAAATTTTCTTTTAATGGAGCCTATGTGACATAAATATATACCACCAAGTCTCCTTCATATTTGGGATCTTCGAAAGAAACAGACAGACGGACATCGTTTAATCAACTTCGCTCCTCATATGGACCCAGCATATACATATCGATGTATAATATCAAGTAGAAAGGTCCTAACTCGCATTTTTTACGAAATTGAGTTTTCCAGTGATTCCAATAAATTTTACATAAATACACCTCGTCACAAAAATTCATTGCAATATCGTAAACAATAACGGCTTAACAAGCAGTTGTATGAGCAAGTTGACATTATGATACATACAGTTTCTATTATGTTTTTACCTTCTCCTATACACTTACAATTATATGAGTTAGGGCCTTTCTACTTGAGACCAACGATATATACTTTATAGGGTCTAAGATCAATTTTGCAGTAATTACAAACGGAATAGTAAACTAATATATACCTGTTTACCTTCGGTGAAGGGTATAATTAACATGCGTGTTTGAAATTTTAAAATATAACGTTTCAGAAATATATAAGCATAAGTAGTTAAGGAAGTGGAAAAGTACATGTGAGTAGATGAAGGTTTCAGAGATCTAAACAAAAACCCCTCCCAAGGGAATTCCAAGGGAAATAAGAGAAAATGACTTAGCTGACTAGATGAAATCTACAGTGGTATACCCGAGCATAAGTTGGACACATTTTCTGGTATTGTTAGTTAGAGTTCACATTAAGGAACAAGAGCGTTCTACACAAAAGCAATCTTGTTCATTCTTTACATATGAACGTATTTTTTCATAACACCCAACTGACTGATATAACTGTCAGGTAGGAAAGCTTTTAAGCAAAGAAGAGCATAGATAATTGAATTTTAATTATACTACTATTCTTTATAAGGATTTTAATTTTATTACTTTCACATTATATATTAAAGAAAAAATGCAAAACGCTAATGGCATTATCCGCCCTAATGCTGTAAATAGGCTTTTAACAAATCAACTTAAATAAAATCCTTGTAAACTGTATTGCACTTTACGGTGGCACCAAACGCCAAAAACCAAAAAAATGGGAAAAATTTCACTTACAACTCTTTGCTCTCCATATAACAATAACAATCTTACCACAAATACATAAACCAGCATACACAGGAAGCCATTGATTAACCCAACAAACAAAAAAATTGGTTTTTGAAAACTAAAATTTTTTTCCGCGGACATTTAATTTTATGTAACAACTTTCTAAAGACTTTAATGAACATTTAAGATTTTGTTGAGCGTGACATTTTGTATTCAAACACAGAAAAAAGTGTTTTATCAATTAAAAAAATGGTTTAAAAAGTATTTAAATTTAATTAATGTGATAATTGAATCAATAATTTTTTTAGTTAAAAGAAAATTAAAAATTTAATTTTGATTTTATTAACATTTTAGTTTTTTTGAAATAAGTTTTCAATTAAAATTTTAATTAAATAACAAAAAATCTTAATTGACTTTTTTCGTTTAAAATAAAATAATTTAAACATGTAGAATTGTTGTTGGGAATGGTCAATATTTATTTAAATAAATTAACACATTTTTTGAAATGGCAAAGTTTTTTGATCACTTTTTTAATTAAAATTAAAAATATCATTTATTGAAAACACTTTTTCAAAATTTTCAAATTTTTGATAATCAATATAATCATTTTGGTAATAGGTGCAAAATCAACAACTTGTTTGGTTGATATTATGAATTTAGAACAAATTTGGTGATTGGAGAAATTTAAAAAAAATTTTCTAATCACCAAATTTATACCAAATTCATAACGTCAAGCAAACAATTTGCTGATTTTGCACCTATTACCAAAATGATTATATTGATTATCAAAAATTTGAAAATTTTGAAAAAGTGTTTTCAATAAATGATATTTTTTATTTTAATTAAAAAAATTATCAAAAAACTTTGCCATTTCAAACAATGTGTTAATTTATATAATTAAATATTGACATTTCCCAACAACAATTCTACAAGCTTAAATTATTTTATTTTAAACGAAACAATTCAATAAAGATTTTTTGTTATTTAATTAATATTTTAATTAAAAATTTATTTGAAAACAACTAAAATGTTAATTATATAAAAATCAAATTTTTAATTTTCTTTCAATTATAAAAATAATTGATTCAATTATCACATTTATTAAATATAAAAACTTTTAAAACAATTTTTTTTAATTGATAAAAAACTATTTTCTGTATTGAATTGTTATCAAATTTTTGATATATAAGAAAGTTTTAATTACAAGTATTAAATTTGTATTAACTTGAAAACAAAAATGAAGTTTTTTTCTGATTATTCAATCCATATCAAACGTGGATAACTTCTTCATGATTTAAAATAGATGTGGAAATAGATTAACATGAGCACTTTCCATTTGGTCTTATCTGATGGTGGATCTCAACCACTGCGTTACAAACTCTACAGCTACCAAACGCCTCCGTTCGTGAGCACAACCAACACACACCGGTAGCAATATTGACTGTATAATCCAACAAAAAAAAAACAATTGAGATTTTTCATTGAACTGTTGATTTTTAATTGAAGTTTTTGATCAAATAAAATTTTTATTGAAGGAAGGAATTTACAACATGTAATGAATTTAAAAAAAAATTTTTTTTTAATATATTATTTTTGACGGAACACGGGATTGAACTCGGGAGGAATTTATTTATTTTGCGCCACAGCGGCACCTGCCACTCTATAGTCAAATATAAATATTTAACCAATATTATTGGTAAATCGAAATTTGGTATAATTGGTTGATCAATAAAAATAATTTAATGAAAATTAAATTTGATAAACTTAAACCGATCAAAAATTATACACCGCCCCTTGTTAAGGAGTTGAAGCTATCTAACCTGCGCTGTTTTTGGAAAAATACCAGAAGCATCTGTTAAGTAGCAACAGCACCTAGGAGTAACCGCGACAGGCCGAACTTTCCCACAAGGGAGAAAATTCAGTCTTCTATTTTGGATTCTCAGTTGCCGCGATTTTGGATATAAACCACAGCTGCCAAGTGATACCCAAACGCACACCCAAAGGTACAGCACTCTCGGCGCACAATCATCATTGTGCGAAAAACACATCTTATGAGAGTAGTAAAAACTAACGCACTTCATCCTTTAACAATGCACACATTCGTATTCAACCGTGGCACCTCAATCTTTTGTCGATACCAACATTCAGGCCCTAAACCCTTCACTTTACTAACCAACTACTAAAGGCCCAACTAAAATGTGCTTAACCAAACTTAAGCTAGTGTCAAAATTCAACGAAAAGCATGTCAAATGCTTAGGTAAATTACTGAAGACTTTTAGGTGGCTATATTGTACTTAAAGACTTTCTACACTTAGTTGCAAACATTTGTACTTTTGGAAAACTATTTTCGTTTTTATTTCTTTAAAATGTAATATTTTTGATGAAATGTCATTTAATTTGTAAAAGTTATAAATATATTACCATAAACAAGTAAATCTATGTTTATCTTTTATTCATTTTTAAAGTAAACGAAAACTATAATAAAAAAGTACTAAAAAAAGCAACTGCGGTTGCATCTTTTAATTGTAAACAATTATATGTATCTATTATGTGTTATTTGCTTAAGGAAGAGCGAAATTGACCGCACTTTCCTTAAGCAAATGACACTTGACGAAACTTAACGAAAAGTGTCTTAAGTACATTATAGTTGTATACATTTGATTGTGTGTATTCGCACATTTGCTTAAGGTTCATTAAGCACATTATAGTTAGGCCTTAAGTCTCCACCACAGCCAGCACCACCACTTCAACCATTTTTACCATTGGACATATAGAATTTCTAATAAAATGTCCCACAGAACTTATCTCAAGTACGCAAACACCCCCCCCCCCCCATACCCATAGCGGGTATGCCGCTGAGGGTCTCACCTAATAGTCAGTCTGGTGCCGTACCCCCGGAGACTTCTGGCTCCGTTGTACCAGATAAGGAACTCCAGCCAGCCTCGGTCTCAAGAAAGTATAAAGATTTCTACACCCAGAGAAAAACTATGTTTAAATATGGTCACCTCCAACAAAACTATTTTTTAAGAAAATTGTCAACATATTATGATTAATTTAACCATATTATTATCACCGACAACCATATTATGGTTAAATTTGTCCTCCATCAAGAAGGTACAACCATTTTATGGTTGCCTCTGAACATGTTTTGGTCAATAATAACTAAAATATGTTTAACACTTATAATAGCATGGTTGGTGTGCAACCATAGCATGTTGCTCTTGGAGAAGAGGAAAATACTATTTTTAATTTAAAAACTATTTATTGTCATATTTAACCATAACATGCTTAGAGGCAACCATAATATGGCTGTGGTTTCTTGATGGAGGATTAACTAAGCAATAATATGGTTGTCGGTGACAATAATGGTTAAATTTAAACATAATTTTGCCAAAAAATTGTTTTGTTGGAGGTGACCATATTTAAACATGTTTTTTCTCTGCGTGGAGAGGTATATCAATTTTGAACATTTGACGGATTCTTGGGTCTACTCTTTATTGCGATGCGAATGCAATTTTTATACGAATGCTAGATGCGTTAAGAGACCAATTTGGTACACTCTATCGCTTTCGCAACTCCATTCGCAAAATATTTAGAAAACGAAGCCATACTATCAATAATAATTAAGGATGGCGCAGATTGATAGCTATGAAATCTCAAAACATGTATAACAAAAAAAATTTAAAGAAAAGTTAAGCCGCTTAACGTGTTTTTGTATGAAAATTTATATAAAACAAATAGTGATGATTTGCGAAAGAAAGAAAAACAGATAAGAAAAACTATCACTCGATTTTTTTTTTCGCATCGCAATGTAGAGTAAGCCCCAGGTATGACTGCACCTGACCAAAAGGTAAAATATCATTTAATTGATTCTTACACCTCCGGGGGATATTTAAAATAGAATTTGATCTTAGATCATTCTGAATTCGAAATCAAAATTTTGTAATTTTTTTTAAATATAAGGTGAGAAATCACAGCTTATAAACGCTGTGTTTGCTCAAATCTTCTCTCAAACTTTAAACGTTAGAAAATGGTTTGGTTAATTCATCATCGTCCTTAACAAATAGGGATTTTTAGCTGAATTTTTTAACAATAAAAACATCTTATATCAATCAGAAAATACGTAACATTCCAAAAGTCTAATTTTTGTTTACTGGGGATTAATAGAGTGGAAACTCCCTGTTAGTTAAACAATTTGTATGCAGAACCATGTGTCATTTTTATATTTCCTACAACTATTTCATTTTCAAGACCAAACGGAAAATGTATAGAAGAATCTTGTTACCAGAAAATAAAATATGTTTACGCTTTCGTAACTTTAATGTATTTAGAGGGATAAAAAAAATAAAAACAAACGACATGTTAAGACAAAACAAAAGGCAAAGATTTGTTTAATTGTAACATAAAAGCAAATAAATAAAGAAATGAATAAATAACTGATGGACTCGTTATAGAATAAATATTTATTTTTACAGGGGGTAACTAAAAGCAATAAATTTCTAGTTTTTTTGAAATAAAACATTATTCAAAATATGTTGACAATTATAAGTTTGCTATTTGTTTTAAACATTTGTTTAAATATTATTTTTTTTTTTTTTTTTTTTTTTTTTTTTTTTTTTTTTATTATAATTAAAATTACAATAAATCTTAAAGCTAAAGCACTAGCAACTAAGGCTATCGGCTTGGCAACCTTAAATATTATTATTTAAGTTCAAATATTCACCCTTATTCTGCGTTTCAATTCGGATCGTAAATTTCTCAGTTTGGCAACTTTGGTATTCTGCGTTCCGTTCCCCGTATCAATTCGATTTGTTTTTCGATTGTATGCATTCTGCGTTACGATCATAGCTACGTTTTTTCAAGTTGTTTATTTACTATCCGAGTTTATAATTAAATAAAATGTGAGTATAAAATGCTATAAAGTTATTTTGTAATAAATTTTGTTTTTTTTTTTTAATTTAAAGCTTAATTTATTTAATTAATATTATTTAATTTAAAAATTAATTTAATTAATTGTTTCACGCACATTTAAAACAAATATCTTACAATTTATCACTCATCTCGAATGGATTGCAACTGTCTCTCAATTTCCGCTTATCTAGTCTTGATTCTGCATTCTGGACCACGTTGTTCTTATTTTTATAGTTTAACAATTACAATGTTTACAAAATTTTTTATTTTTTATGTTTCTATTTCAAACGTTTCATAACAAAGCAGCTGGATTAAACATACTCTTCTCTTCTTCTTTTTCTTTCGATTAGGTTTTTTTTAGAATACCTATTTTCAATTCGAGCGTAACTGAATGCGGGAACGTAATCGAAACGCTGAATAAGGGTGATTAACGTATGTGGCGTATGAGTAATTTGTTGCCTGGCGCATTATAAAATAATACGCCTGGCGTTATGCTTTAAAAGCAATTAAAATAGATGAACAATAGTTTTCACTTTGAAATGACTTAAAATATACTAAAAATTATATTTTTTAAAACATGACTAATTAATTTTCTACTAAGCTTTTTCGTAAAAATACTACATTCACACAGTAAAATGCATATGGTTTACCGCAGATTTGTACATATTGCTGTCACTATGGGAAGAAAAAATAAAGTTTTTATATACAAATAAATATAATGGAGATTCAGTCTTTCAAAATTTTTCTATTTATAAGTCAATTTCTAGAGGAAAAAAAAGTTAATGACAAATGCCCAGATTTGATGCAGTAAAAATCGCGTTTTATGTGCATAAAACATGTACTAAAAATAGAAATATATGCACAAAAAAAAAATTTGTTTAACACATTTATTAATGACAAAAAAAAAATGCATTAATCTAACAAGAAAAATAAAAACGAAAAAATGTAGTATCATAAACGAAAATAAGATGCAAACAGCACAAAAGTAGAAGTTAAAATAATGTGAAGCACAAATTTATAAAAAAAAAAACCAAAAACAAAATAATCATTTTAATTAAGTCACATGTTAGATACGAAACAATTTTGTTAATATAAATACATAAATCTTTTTAATATTTTCAAATGTAAAGTTAAGGCTGTTTGACCTCAAAAAGCTTTTAAACATGAAAATTGGCCGTTCAATGCGACGAAAGTGATCGGTACATGATTAAATGCTGATAGTTCCCTTGTGGAATATTAATTTTCCAATACGCTGTTTTCGTAAAAATTTTAATAAAATATGCCATCAGTTTGTTTTCTATTTTAAATCCTTGATTTTTCTAAAAAACTTTATCAAGCTTGATACCAATTTGTTTACTAAAGTTACCCTCCACTGCAGACATTTTATTTATAGCATTATCAATTAATTTAAATGGCTTTCTCAATGGATTAGATTTCTCTAATATAAAATTAGTCTCAGAGATTAGTCCATAATTGGAAGACACAAACATTATCTCAGCTTTTAAATTAAGTTTTTTTAATGAAACTGCATCACCATCGTTGAATCTTTGCACCACATCCTGGAAATGGTCAACATTTTCAGCATAATACAAAACTGTTTTCAACCCCGTTCCCCACCTGGTTGTTATAGGCTGTGGAGGAAGAAATAAATCGGGAAACTTCTCTTAATATGCGGCAAATCGTGAGGTGTTTTTCAAAATAATTTTTTCCCATAAGAAATCAATAAATCCATATCATCGCAGTGCCTCTTATCTCTTCTGCAACACGGTGCATCACAAAATAAAATAAGTTTTGTGTTTCAAAATATGCAACGTCAGCAGTATATGCAAAAATATGCATTTAAAGTAAAATGTGCACTAGCAAATCGATGCCATTTGACTTCAAATTTCATGATTCGCAAAGATATTTAGCTTATATTGATCTGAGACTGACGACAACAAATATGCATTTGCATAAAAATTCAGGCCTTGTTTATTACATTTTTCATTCTTTTAATTTTACGACCCAAACTTTTTTTTCATTATTTTGCATTTAAAGAATTCTTTAAATATTTGCAGACGTTTTAAGTTCTTAAAAACTTAATTACAGATTTCCATAGTTTTTTTATTTGAATTGTTATTTAAGTTTTTAGTCGAAAATGACGAATTTTAAAGATTTTTCGACTTGGACCACTATATTTAAGTTTTACTACTCTAGAATCTAAAAAAACGGGAAAATATCTAGTTAAGGGAAAAACAAGAAAGAGTGTCATATTCCGCTGTGCCGAATCTTTAATACCCTTCACCGAGAGTTCGTATATTTTAGTAGTGGGCTTTATATGTTATCTATAAAATATACTCCAATCTTTATGAAGGCTGATCTCACTGTATTATAATTTGTTCATGGTTTTTTCAGAAACTCTTGAGAAATTCGGACAAGCCACAACTCGAACCCTTACAAAAATATACTCTAGTCACAAGGTTTCGACTTTTTTCAAAATTTGCAGGCCTGTGTAATGTAGTGTGTTTGACAAGTCGTCGTTACCATACCTTTTGTATGTAACACGAGCTGCACACTTTGTGCAAGCCGCACTAGCGGCTGTCCCGCATAAAACTGAATTGAAAAATATACTTTGATATAAATAATTAATAAATAAAGTAAAGAAAATGTTATTGGAAAAGTGTTTAAAAAATTATGGTTTTATTTAAATATTTCATGGCGATCCTGCCAAGTTAAAAATTTTTATTTAATTAAAATAAAACTAAAAATATTTCATTCTTTTTTTTCACCATTATGACAGATGAAATTTATGTACGGTAACCCATTGTGCGCTGAAGCCGATAAGTACGTGTATGACTTTTTTTCTATAGCTTATGGCTTAAGGCAAAATTGAAAACTATGTGTTTTTTTTCTTTTCATCGTACAACTAACTTAATTACTAAAAGGAAAAATCTGTATTAATTTATTTGACACTTGAATAAATGCGGTCGTCTCAAAAACACACAAAATCTATACCTGCTTTCATGCATTTAAAGTTATCTGCAAAATTTTCCTTCTCTTTTTATTCTTATATTTTCTAATATTTTATTATCCTGGATATGAATTCTTATGCAATTGAGAAATTATGTTGGCGTTAAGAGTCACGTAAAGTTCATTTCGCAGTATCACGCTATACATTTTTTTGTTCCCTTTTTTTTGGTATTTTAGAATTTTAGTTTTTCCCTAAGTAGGAGTTGTTGTTTCATGCTTTTTTTTATTATGATTCTTTATACCAAGGATTTCCTTCTAATTTATAATTTCCCCTTCAAATATTTAAAAATTTTGGCTTTATTGTGTTGAATCCAAAGAAAGGAATAAAACCCTTAAATAATAGAAAAAAAGAAAAGTAAAAACCCCATCTGCTAAAAAGCCCAGAACTCTAAAAGTTCAATTCCACAAGTTTATGGAGGCCGGAAAACTTAAAAGGGTCAAAGTTAAAAAAAAAAATGCAAAAACCGAAATTTTAACATGAAGCTAATACAGAAAAAATTACCAGTAGTTTTTTTTTATCAATTAAAAAAATTATTTAAAGTTATTTATATTCGACCTTTCTATATATAAATAAAAATGCTTTTATTACGAGCTCGAGCTCGAACATTTTTATTTAAAAAAATTATTTAAAAAGTATTTCAAGTTAATTAATGTGACAATTAAATCTACTATTTTTTTAGTTGAAATAAAATTTGGATTTAATTTACATTTTAGTTGTTTTGAAATAAATTTTAAATTAATATATTAATTAAATAGCAAAAAATATTATTTGATTTTTTCTTTAATATAAAATAATTTAAACTTGTAAAATTATTTTTGGAAGTCATCAAAACCTGAGCTATATTTCATTAAATCAATCAACACATTGTTTGAAACGGCATAGTTTTTTGCTAATTTTTTCAATTTAAATTAAAAATATCCTTTATTGAAAAAAAAATATTCACAATTTTCAATTTTTCAACTTTTTAGTAATCTCAATGTATACACTCACAATATTCTGTGCGTAAAATTAACTGAAATTGTAATATAAAATAAATGAAAATTCATTTCAAAGCCGGTCTGTTTATTTTTCAATAATTTTTACTGTCAAAAATTCAACGGCTAATTCCGTAAAAACAAATTAATTTTCAGTTATTTTTTATAATACATGTTTTATTCGAAATTCTAAAATATACAGACACCTGTCCGCTTGTTTTTCTAATGAAAGAGAGAATATTTATTTTTTTCACTTACCCCGTTATACATGTTTGTTTTACTTTTGTTGTACTGACCACCTTGTTTACAGAAGAACTTTCAATTATAAGACACCAGCAGCATGACCTAATTGGTATTCGCAATCATTCTAGTTTCAAAATTTGATGTATTTAACTAAATAATTTTAACAAATAAAATATGGGAATTTTCTACACAAAAAAAAGCAAATCGTTTTTTACTTTTTGCCACAGATCTATAAATAGATAAATAAAAATTAATTTTTTGGTAGTCAAATTATATAAAATAATTGAGAATTTATTTGTTTTTACGGAATTTATCGTTTATTTTTTCCGAAATTCGCTGTTGAATTTTTGACAGTAATAATTAAATGAACTTTTCGTTAAAATTAAATGCAAAATAAGTAGATCGGGTTTTAAGTAAATTTACAGTTGTTTTAAATTTTATTTTCGTTTAATTTTACATACAGAATACTTTTACTTAATCAAAAGACAATATTAAATGCAACCGAAAATCCATATAATTGTGCACTTAGTTTTTTAAAAAAATGTTAGAATCAGTTAAAAATTTGACCTCAAGAAATACGTTTAAAATAAATGGTTATATATTATATGATACCAAGGACCCTCGAGATAGAGCTTGTGGAGGCTCTGCTATTTTGATAAAAGCCCGAATCAAACACTACTTAATGTGTGATCATCGTGAAGATAATCTGCAAGCAACAAACATTTGTGTTGAAGAGTTAAATCGAAACTTAGTACTTTCATCTTTATACTCTCCACCTAGATTTTCAATATCAGAAAGGCAATATTATAAATATTTTAAATCATTAGGACCCTGTTTCCTAGCCGCTGGCGATTACAACGCTAAACATACCTTCTGGGGGTCACGGCTCATAACACCAAAGGGTCGTGTTTTGTACAATACAATGTCTAAAATGGATTTAAATGTGGTCGCGAGTGGACAACCAACTTATTGGCCTACTGATCAGCAAAAAATTCCAGATGTCATCGATTTTGGCGTGGTTAAAAACATCCCCGCAGAAACGATTCATGTTGAAGCTTCTTTAGAATTATCTTCTGATCACACACCTACACTTCTTACTATAGCAAACCCTAATATAATTGTATCTCCGTGTGGTTACTTAGTGACGTCAGCAACACAAATAAATTGGTTAAAATATAAAAAATATCTCAGTACCCACTGCACTGAAAATATTCCGCTTAGAACACCGGAAAATGTGAATCTTTCTATTGTAAATTTTGACAATAATCTCAAACTAGCTGTTCAACATTCTAGCATAGCCCGAAAAAACATCAAAAATAGTAAAATATATTCTACAGATGTCGAGCGTCTCTTGACTGAAAAAAGGAGAGCTCGAAGAGAGTGGCAATTGCACAGATCCCCTCAACTTAAAAATTTACTAAAAGAGTGCACAAAAATGCTAAGAAACTTACTGCAGTCTCAAAAAACGGCTTCTCTGGAAAAATATCTTAAGGAACTTGATGCAACTCCTCAATCTGACTACTCATTATGGCGTGCAGCTAGAAATCTAAAAAGACCAGTTATCTCTAAACCGCCATTAAGAAACCTAAATGCAAGTTGGGCACGAAATGATATAGAAAAAGGAAATATTTTTGTTAATCATTTGAAAACCGTATTTACCCCTCATACATCTTTCGATACTGCGGTCGAGTTACCACCTGTTGCTGTTAGATCAGCTGTTCCACTAAGATTTGAGATAAGAGAAATCGAAAAGGCTATTCATGATTTAAACCCCAAGAAAGCCCCTGGTTTTGATAAGATCAGTAACAAAATGCTTTTGGAGCTACCCAGCATAGCAAAGAAAATTATTCTACTAATTTTTAATGCTATTTTACGCCTTGAATACTACCCACAAGAGTGGAAAGTATCTTTAGTTACCATGATACCTAAGCCAGGAAAGGATCCCACAAAAGTTGAGTCATATAGACCTATAAGCTTATTGTCTAATATATCAAAGCTATTTGAGAAACTACTAGTGTCAAAATTAACGCCGATTTTAAATGAAAACAGATGTATTCCCAATCATCAATTCGGTTTTAGAAGAAAACACAGCACAATTGAACAAACTCATCGAATAGTAAATGTCATAAGAAAAGCCTTTGAAGAAAAAAAATATTGCTCTGCACTCTTCATCGATGTGTCTCAAGCTTTTGATAAAGTCTGGCATAAAGGGTTACTACTGAAATTGCAGCGAAACTTACCAGCAAACATACACAAGCTGTTAGAAAGCTACTTAGTCGGGCGTCACTTTATTATTAAACAAGGCGATTTTTTAAGTTCTCCTCAGCCAATTAACGCTGGAGTCCCACAAGGCAGCATCCTGGGCCCTCTATTATACTTAATTTATACTTCGGACTTGCCAACAAACAGCTACACCCATACCTCAACATTTGCGGACGATACAGCTTTTCTAAGCGTACACGCAATCTGTCAAGAAGCATCTCGTTACTTACAGGATCACATATTTGAACTGGAAAGGTGGTTAAAAAAATGGAGGATAAAGATCAATGAGCAAAAATGCGCACATATAACATTCACACTGCGTCGGGAAACATGCCCCCCTATTAAAATCAATAATCAAATAATACCCCAACAAACGCATGTAAAATACCTCGGTATACATCTAGATCGGCGTTTAACGTGGAAATGGCATATAGAAGCTAAATTAACTCAAATGAAACTAAAAGCAATTCAAATAAATTGGCTTATTGAAAGAAATTCTGTTCTCAGCCTCGATTGCAAACTTCTACTTTACAACTCTATCTTAAAGCCAATTTGGTGCTACGGTATTCAGTTATGGGGCACTGCCTCGGCTTCTAACATCGAAAAAATTCAAAGGCGCCAAAATAAACTTCTTCGAATTATCACAGTCGCCCCCTGGTACGTCAAAAACTCAAATATCCACAAGGATCTCAATGTGCCATTAGTAAAAACAATGATAACGAAATATGCAGTAAAATATTTAAAAAGGCTGGAACTACACCCAAATCCTTTAGCGCGAAATATTTTAAATTATGGCGGCCACACTCGCCTAAGAAGAAGAGACTCTGCAGCACTCACCATCAGATGAGCGGTAAACACAATATGCAGTAAAATATTTAAAAAGGCTGGAACTACACCCAAATCCTTTAGCGCGAAATATTTTAAATTATGGCGGCCACACTCGCCTAAGAAGAAGAGACACTGCAGCACTCACCATCAGATGAGCGGTAAACACCTACATATGTGAACAGAAACCGTGATGACGAAATCTTTTTTGTCCGGCACTGGCAGGACATAAATCAAATATTAGGATAAGATTTGATTAATTATTGTTAGTTCATATTTAATATATGAAGATTCAATAAATAAATACTGAAAAAAAAAAAAAAAAAAAAAAAAGTTAAAAATTAATTTGCTTGGAATTTTAAATGTTTATTTATTTAAAAATTACTTAATGGAATACTTCTTAAATAACCTACAGTCTGTTACTGTAATAGTATTGTGAGTGTATAATCATTATGGTAATAGGTGCAAAATTCACAAACTGCTTGCTTGATTCTATGAAATTGGTGATTAGGGGCAATTTTTAATTTTTCTGTGAATGCAGGAATGAGAACATAAAAGTTTTAACTATCAAAAAGAAGCGCAAATTAATTTTGAAATTTTTGTTGAGTATAAATTACAGTGTTTCTTGCAGTCCTTGGTTCGGAGTTCAAAAGTTAGAAAAATGCGGAGACGGGAGGATCTTTAACTTTTTTACATTTGCGTTAATTTTAATTCAGATTTCTTTTTTTTCTTCTGATCACTAATATTTTAGTCTTATTTGTGGTTTTTAGTTTAAATTCAATTTAAGTATAAGTAAAGTATAAAAAATGGTAAAAAAAAATTTTATAATATGCAAGTTTTGTTTACACAAAAAATTATAGTGTTCGCCCCTTTTGAATAAATTTTTTTCTGAACTTATTTCAAAAAAGCAGTTTGTTTTTGAAGAATATCTCACACAAAATTCATTTAAGGTTTTTCCAATAATTTATGAAAAAGATTGTTATACATTTCCTGGCCCTAGGAAAAACCACATTGTATGGAAAAAGATTCCAAAGAAAAATACACCAATATAGTAAATACAAAAAAAAATACAGTTAGGCAATTCACAAAGTGTTCGATCGTGTCGTTTTAGTTGAATTCGCTGAAATTTTGTTTTATTTTTCATATTAAAATCCTACTAATATTATAAATCTGAAAGTTTGTATTTTTGAATATTAAAATGTTTGTTACTAGGTATTTACACATGAAAGTAGTTTCTTGAAAGTCGCAATACACTCACACTTTTTCACTTACACATTTACATCTTTCTACTTTCAGTCCAACTTTCAGCTAGCTTTCAATGAAAATTTCAAGAAAGCGATTTCATGAAAGAAAATGAAAATAACTAAGCAGTGTTGCCAATAGAAATTGTTTTTTTCGTATATATAAAGATTTTTAATATATTTTTTTAACAAAATATTAAGAACACAATGATTCTTATTAAAATTTTTAAATATCATGAAAACTAATAAAATTAAATATTATTTTGAACGAATGGCTGAAGTTCGGCGTAAATAATTGGCTCGGCAACTCTGAAACTTGAAATAAGCAAAACAATAAAAAAAGAAGAAGAGAAATTTTTGATAGAAGTTTACCCTTTGACGACATTTTGAAAATGAAATTTTACTTTCATGTAAAATTTCATGAAAGTTTATTATTTTTCTGTGAAATTTGTGGTGATAATACGTATACAGAATTTTCATGAAAGTACTTTCATGTGTAAATGCAGCGTTAGTTTGTGGCTCAACCACGCGAAAACCGCTTAATAGATGTAAATGAAATTAAGTAGACGGATAGTGCCCATTTACATTAAGCGATTTTTGTCGCTGCAACTTTTGTTTGTTCTTCTTTAAAGTTGCCATTTTAAGCATACAAGTTTACCTTGCATAGGATATATTTAATGAGAATTTTTTTTTAATATGCCTGCTAAACCAAAACCTCAGAAAAAACATTTTTTTTTAAACTGCTATCAGCATCGTTTTAGAGTACAATTTCACTTTGGAAAGGTAATATTTAAAAAATATATATCAGCCGATTTTTTTATTACCTACTTAAAAACCCCTTAAAAATAAAAGATGAGAAAAAGATAGAAAATTTAAATTTGGGCGCCTCGAAAATGATTTTTTTTGATAGTTGAATATTTTTTTCCTCTCGAGAAATGTTTGTCCTTAGAAATCGGCCCACCGTAATGTACCTATGTATGTTATTTTCAAAACATATATTTTTATTCAAAAATTTTCATACCCGTCAATTAAAACTTCATATAAATTGGTGCTGTAGTAAAAGCATACTCTATTTTGAAACAAAGCTTTAATTAAATTTTTGTTCTTAAAACAAAAACCAAAAATTCATATGAAACACCTGGAAAAAATGAGACATATGAAAAACGAAATGGCTGCATCCATTGTGAATGAGGCTATAAATTAAATATATTTTTTTTTAGAAATAAGAATATATCGTATGAGTAGCTATTGCATTAAAATTTTAAGGCAAGGCGTATTAAAATATCAGGTAGTAGTAAAACTACAACTAGTAAATACAATAATAAAAAACAAAAGTCCGGCTTGGTTTTTAAGGGCCGAGTAACCGACATTCACACAAAAATGCTCTATACTTTGTTTAAATGTTTGTGTAACCGTTTGTATGGCTTATTTTGGCCCTTTAGTTTATTTCAAGGCAAATCTTTAGCAATGTTGTAAAAAAAATTATTATAAACGTAAAAAAAAAAATCACTAAATTTAAATTGTAAAAATATTTATTAATTAATGAAGCATTATTAACTTACCTCTAAATTTGTCAAATCCGTAGAATTTACAGACTTAACTCGCGCAAGTAACAAGCGTCATGGAAATGACAATCACATTTGACAGTTTATGTTAAACATTATTTTTTTTAAGAAATTTTCAAATAGAGAAACTTGCCTGTCAAAAATTAATGAAAAAATAGAACTCAAAGTTAAACCACACAAAGATTACACATAAGACAAATTACACATGGGCTTCACATGCAAGTAGAAATTACACACAATATGTGTAATAACACACGGACTTGCAACACTGATACAAACATAAATACAGTTTCTTAAATAATTAATTTCAGATAAGTGAATGAAAAGTATGTACATTTGTATATAATTTTGAAACATTTTATTCAATTTAAGCATTAAAGCTTTGAGCTTTAGCATTGATGTCTTCGCTAAACTAACTGTTTGGTTTTTTTTTTAATTGTATACACAAAAGCTTTCTGTATGTATCAATATTAATGTTTGTACTGTATACCAATGAACTTTTGATTAAAGCTTCTTCTGTATACATTCATTTTATATGTTTCCATACGTCAAAATTTCTTCTTTCATTTAGTGATAAGAAAGGAACAGACTAAAACAAAAATAAATAATTTTAAAAGGCAAACAAAACAAATATTTATAAATATAAATGCTAATATATTGATTTTTTTCGGTAAATAAACAATGATATTGTAATAATTAAAAAAGTGACGATACTAACGGAAAATAAGAAAAAAGTATAAATATGTTCATTTATATTACAGAAATTTAAAAATAAAAAAAAACTTGTAAACCAATGGCTGTGCAATTAATTTAGTAATTTTTTTAACTCAAAGAAACAGATTTAAAAAATATAGTAATAGGTGCGTTCGAGTACCTCTGCAGTAAAATGCAGTAAATGAGTAATTTCAGAGTAAACTGTTAAATTACTCTCGAAAAAAATGTTGACCCAAAAAAATTAAATAAAGTTAACAGCTGATGGCAAATAAATGTAGTGTTGAAAAATGTTTACACTTTAGACTACTTAACTCGTTTTCTTATCGGTACTCGACTAAATACTTTTTATACCACGAACATTTAAGGAAAATACAAAGAAATTATTTAGTGGCATCTTTCATGTTTGTTTTTTTTTTTTTTTAATATTATTTGGTTTTGCTAATTTGTGTCTGGGTTAGTTTATTCAAAAGAAAATGAATAATTTTTTTGCTTTTGATTACTTAAAAAACAAGTGCAGTTATAAGTACCCAAATACTTTAAACTTTTACAACTCTAAAAAAATAACAAAACAAAAAAAACGTTCAAATGTTGGTATTTAGCCATAGGTACAAATGCTTTAAAAACAAGTTTAATTAATTAATATGTACCTATTCACTTTTTGTTTGTAATTAAATTTTTCTTTTATTAAACAATTTTTCACAATTTGAATTCTTTTTGTTTATTTGCTTTTGCTTGGTTGACTTTTAAAACATTTTGCAATAAAAATTTGTAAATGCTCAGATCTGTCATTTTACGCTCTCAATTTGTGTTCTCATTTACTGTATTTTGTGTACGCGAACACAATTTAGCAAAATGCAGTAGAGTTCAGTAAAAAATAGTTAAAACTTTTGTGTTCTCGAACGCACCTAATATACCGAAACTGTGTCACTTGTTTTTCTTTGGGATTTTTGCCATTCTTACTCACATATATACACTTATATCTGCAAATATGTATGTTTGTCTATAACAAATATTACTGTTAAATTTTAATGCAATTTACGATGATGATTTTGCATCTATTATTAGTAATTTTTGTTGATTTTTGACCGGTCATCAGATAGAATTGCTAATGATTTAGAACTTAAGGCTATTAAGGGTGTTCTAAAATTACGACAACATTTAAAAATTATAAATTTATAATAAAAATGTTACTTAACATGAGAACTTTAATTCCCAAACAAGATTTAAAATAAATGTAAAACACAGTTTTTATTTAAAATATTTTTATCATAAAATACATGGGATACGATTATTTTTGGAATACGACATCGAACAGAAGAACTAGCACTCTTGTCGGAATTCTCTATAAACATTTTCAATAAATGTAACTACATCATTTTCTTGGTTTTTATGTTTAATTATTGTACGAGTTTTTTTTTTAAAGAAAAAGAAAAAAATTGTAACATAAAATCAAGGCGAAGTCATACAGGTGACCGCATCATGAGATAGAGTTATGCTAGCTATTCCTTTTTTTAAAAAATACTTTATATTTTGTTTTGGTAAAAAGTTAGAGTGAATTTCAAAATTATTTGATGAAAACATAAACATGGGATATTTTTGTTGTTTATAAAATATACTATATTAGAAGGTAAATCTTTTTCCTGCATTAAAAATTTATTGTGGCTGTTCATATTCTTAACGCACTTTTTATTCCTTGATTTTATATTTTATATTCACTTTTTTTTGTTTTATAAAATTTAAATAAGTTTTGTTCAAGTATTTAGAGTTTTATTAAATTTTAAATTTTAACTAATTTTTTCACAAAATGTAAACAAAGTTGACATTCCGTATACACACCATAGCTGCCAGATTTGACGATTTATCGTCATTTTGACGATTTTTAGGTACAAAAATGGTCTATTGACGATAGGACGATTTATGTCCAAAATTTGACGATTTTTCATATGACAAATTTTGTTCAAATTTACAAATGTTTTTAATATAATTTCACATTTTATTTCAGCTTCTAAGATTATTTGATTTATTTGCATTATTTGATTGGCAGTAATTTTCATGCCTTAGGACGATGCATATTTTGAAGGGTCAGTTAGTACTGCTTTATTACAGGCATTTTACAACCACTCTCTTTAGTCTGGGTTCACATTATGAAACTTTTCTTTTAGAAAGTCTGATTTTATTGGAGTTTACCAGGCTTAAGTTCTTAATCAGGATTTTCGACGTGAAAAATAGGTGTTTAATATTTCTTGGGTTAAGTTTATTTTCTTACTTTTCTTATGAATGTCAATAGTTTTTAACAATTTTTGATTGTGTTACTTCAATAATACGTTTCTAAACGAAAATTTTTATTTTATTTCAAAAACAGGCAGAATATATTAAAATTTTATTAGCAACGGAAACCAAAAATAACAATTAATTTTCAAAACTTATTAAAAGTTAGTGGTTTTTTACATTTACGATTTTTCTGACGTTTTGGCTAAGTCAATTTGACGATTTTGACGATTTTTTCCTCAAAATTATACGATTTTCGACCAATTTTATCTGGCAGCTATGATACACACAAATAAATAAACAATAAGCAGATGACTCGAAAATGTCACCTGTATGAATTCACCTTGCATAAAATTTTGATTTTTTAAAAATCTTAATTTATTAAAGTTTTCATTTTTATTAAAACTAGGGAAGTAACGAAAACCGATACCGATATATTGGCGATACTTCACGTGTACCGATAAATCGGTATTGAAAATTAAATTATTTGTTCAACAGAACTATAAAAAAAGTATCGGCGTATAGACATGACAATATCGCCGATACTTTTTTTATAGTTCTGTTGAACAAATAATTTAATTTTCAATGCTTATTTTTTGCATAACAATCAAACAAAATAATAAATTGTTTCTTTTAAGTATTAAGCTGGAGGTCAGTCAACACCACGTGTTTTTTCGAGACGCATGCTAAAGTAGAAAGTAATCCTACTTCATGCTTTCGATTCGTATATGGGCATTTCCTCCGAATGGTCAACCAGGATGGAAAAATAAAATGTGGAAAATCATAGATTTTTATTGTTTATAATTTTAAAAAAAAGTCTATGTTTTTATAATAGAATGGTATATATGATATTCTATGATATCTCAGCTTTTTTATTTGAGGAAATTGGGCTGGAAACTGGAAAATGTAATATTTTCTTTTTAAGCTACTTCTAAAGACATTTTCATATTTAATTATTTTACATGCAAAAAAATTTGTTATGTTTGCACTCTTTCTTTAAAATCTCTCTATTACAATCAATTAAGAAGAGAAAAGTGTAAAAAAGTTCGATTAGCGGTTAATTAACGGTTAACACATATGGAAAAATCGTACGTTCGCGACCGGTACTTAAGCCAATTAAACAAAAACCAATAGTGATATTTTATTGTGTAAATACTACGATAGAGACTTGCACTAATACACTTTAAGAATAAATTAATCACGTTTGAATATTCCGTTCCATTTCGCAGATTTTTAAATTTCAATACTGTCAACCAAAGCGGACTTCTATTTTGCGTACGTTCGTGACCACATGTTTATAACTATTATTATGAAAACTTAAGCTCGCACGCAGAGAAAAAACATGATTAATGAATGGTCACTACGACCATTTTTGTTTATACTTGCCTTATATGTTTACCCTCATAAATTAATTATAGTCTTAATATAACTTAAAAAATGGTTTTTTGTCCTTAACATTTTTAAATTCACTATAATAATATTATATGGTGGCTTACACCTAAAAAGGTACTCTGGTCTAGCTAAACATATTATATTATTTGATATGTTAGCTACTATAACACAGTACAACACATGATTTGCCAACTCAATTATGTGAACTGTATGTGAAATTAGACCCAAAAAGAAGAATTTCTGCATCATTCGTTTTGTCTTCTTACCTGCGATTTGAAGTTAGTATCGATTTGAAGTTAGTACTATCGTATAGGGGAATTTATCACGTTTTAGGCCCTGTTGTTTGACATAGCTCGACAACCACTAGCCCAATTTAGTTGAAATAAATTTTAAAAAATTAAGAATTACAATTCCCTTAATCTGTTCATATATTGTTTTCCTATACAAGTAACACTTTCGAAGTTAAAAATGAATGTATGAAGGGAAAAAATTATTTTTTGCCTAAAAATTTAAATTTTTTTTTTAAAAATACATAAAAAATCCAAAATGGAAAAAAGTTTCAAGTCTAGTTATTTTTTCGCAAAGTCACATAACCTATGAGCAAAATGAGACAAAGATCATAAAAATCGATGCACGCGTTTCGCTTTTATTCGCAATTGAGTAAAGGTATGAATTTCAAAAATCAGTTATAGCCACCACCCTTAAAATAAAAATAAAAATATAAATTAAAAAATTATCATGCAAAAAAAAACTTTATTTATAAAAACTTAATGAAAATAAAATAATATGCAATTAATACGCAATTATAATATGCATAAAAACAAAATTTAGAACATTTTTTCAATTATTGGCAATATCCATCCTTGTAGAAGTTGACGCTTGTGGTTCTGATGATCTTGTTTTCTTCGTAGGTTGTTCATATTCATGGTCTGAGTCTGTATCGTCATCCGAGATACACATACTATTCAAGGGCGTGTTTCTTTCACTGTGTCCACCAATTTCAATGTCTTCATCTTCGGTGCTTTCTTCAAACTGCATAATTGTGGAACTCCACCAACAAACCTCCGCAAGCAATGCATCCAATTTTTTGCTTTTGAACCGCTTTTCAAATGGCATGGTCACCTGGTGGAACCTCTCTCCTTGTTCGTCTGATTCCTGAGGTGATTGTGCCAAAAAAGTATCGAGGTGGTGGTGCAAGAAATGCAATTTCAGCGTCATGGATGCACCGATTTTTTCGAAATAAAACAGCAACCTGTCCACTCGTTGCTGTATCTCTTCTCGCTGGACACGGTTCTTTCCTAGAACGCCTTCTATTACTTCTTTCAATGCGTTCCATGCATGTTGGTGGTCGTGATGCTCTGAAAGCAAATGTGTGAAAGAATCACTTTTGATCAATTTCCGAATATCAGGTCCATTGAGAATACCTGTTTTAAATACATAAGAAAAACGAAAAAATTATTGGTAATGCGAATGTATAGAAATTAACAAATTTAGATATGACAATATTGAAATACAGAGTACGATACGTACCGTTTTTAATTTTCTCATCACTGAGTTTCGGAAAGATGGATTTCAAACAGTCAAAGGCGCCGTTAACTTTTTTGACCACCACTTCAACGAATTTCCCAGCTATTCCCAGTTTCATGTGGAGCGGTGGCAACAAAATATCATCCAGGTCCTTTATCATAGGTTCATTGCGTAATTTTAATTGTTTGTTGAGCTCGGGAGTTCTTCCTTTCCAATCTTTACATTGATATTGATTTCCTTTGTATCGTGAATCCCAATTACAAAGGAAGCAGAAGTATTTTGGATATCCGCCCTTTTCTATAATCCCTTGTAGTATGTTGACCACCTTCAGATCGCAACAAATGTTCCATTTGTGTTCATCGTATTTGATTTTCTTCAAAATTTCGCCCAATGCTTCATACGTTTCCTTCATAGTTGTGCTGAATCCCAATGGAATGCATGGTTTTTTATTTTTTTTGTGCAGCAGCACAGCCTTCAAACTAGTAACTGAACCATCGATGAATAAACGCCAGTCGCCAGCGATATAATCCATTCCCAATTTTTTCACTAAACCTGGGATATCATGGCAGTACGTGAACGTATTTGCTTCGTCAACGGAATAAAATTTCTGAAAATCAGCTTGGCGTTGTCGGTATGATGTTGCGCTGACATTTTGCTGTGTGAGTTTTCTTCTCTTCAAAAATGATGTCAGCCATTCGGAGTCGTGTTGTGATAGTCCCAGCTTGGCCACAATGTAATCCATTTCGATTTGTGGTAGCGGTTGTGGTGCACTATTTTCAATATCGGGTATCCAATCAGCATCATCCAAATCGGTCGGATTGGTGAAAACGGTTTCGGCTAGCAGGGACACTGTATCCGCACTCGGAGGTTTAGGTGCATCGGTATCAGCAGGGCGTTTCACTGGAAGTGTGGCAGTAAATGCAGCAGTGTATACTTTTGTTTTCAATTGTTGTCTGTTTAATCCAGGACGAAAATTTATGCATGCATAGCACCTGGATTCATCATGTCCAGTTGTGTCTTCCACCCAAATTACTGGCTTCATAAAAGATAACTTTCTACTTTTTCCGTGAATCCATTTTAGAAGGGTAGTATAACAACTGTTGCACACTGTGTTCGGCGTAAAATTTGCACCACTTAAATCTGCTTCATCGAAATAATTACAATACGCGGTTTTGAATTGCTCAGTAAACAAATTTTTTCGATCTTTTTTCTGTATTTTTCGGACGATATGACCACAAACGTAACAATATTCATCCAAATATGGGCACTTGTTGTTTTCCATATTGATATATTTTATGTTTTGTTGTTATTCACTTTTAAAAAACTGGAGAAAAATCACTTTTACTGTTCGCGTTCGTCGGCACTGGCTGAATGCCAAAAATCGATCAATGCACACCTATAAATACTACGTATTTTTGAATATTTTACTGCCAGGTACTTATAAATGGGCGCATATTTTAAGGGCGGCTGGCTATATACCTGATTCAGCACTTGTACGTTTCAAACTGTGCAAAACTTTCCAAATAATGACCACCCTTAAATGTGGGTGCAATTTCTGTAAAAAAATCATATAGGTAGCCACCGGAAAAACCCAAATAATAAAAAGGTCCACTTTCCGTTTAATTGTCCACGTACATTTATTACCGCAATCATAAAAATCAAATAACCTTTTGTTTATTCCTTTTTTTTAATTCTCAGAATCATGAAAAAGGTGTCAATGTTTTCTCCAAATAATGTTGTGCATATCTCGAGCAAATTTTTGAAATTCATACATTTACTCAATTGCGAATAAAAGCGAAACGCGTGCTTCGATTTTTATGATCTTTGTCTCATTTTGCTCATAGGTTATGTGACTTTGCGAAAAAATAACTAGACTTGAAACTTTTTTCCATTTTGGATTTTTTATGTATTTTTAAAAAAAAAAATTTAAATTTTTAGGCAAAAAATAATTTTTTCCCTTCATACATTCATTTTTAACTTCGAAAGTGTTACTTGTATAGGAAAACAATATATGAACAGATTAAGGGAATTGTAATTCTTAATTTTTTAAAATTTATTTCAACTAAATTGGGCTAGTGGTTGTCGAGCTATGTCAAACAACAGGGCCTAAAACGTGATAAATTCCCCTATACGATAGTACTAACTTCAAATCGATACTAACTTCAAGTCGCAGGTAAGAAGACAAAACGAATGATGCAGAAATTCTTCTTTTTGGGTCTAATTTCACATACAGTTCACAGAATTGAGTTGGCAATCAATTAACTGAAAAATGTTGTACTGTGTAATATATATATTTTCAACTATACAGTTAAAATCATAATATAAGTTGAACACAAAAGGTATGCTTAATACCATAATTTTTGTTTGCTTGAAAACACATTCTCTTAAGATGCAAACATTTATTGTCAAAACAAACAGTGTGTGCTTTAAAATTACATTTTTTCCGTCCGCGAGCGTCAGTTAATCAGGAATCATGAATGATGACAGAATAATTAAAACATTTTTCGGGGAGAAAAATGCCATGCTGCCTTGCAAAACTAACGAAATAAATTATTATTCCTTTATTGAAACAGGTAAGATATTTAAATATAATTATAAAAATATATAAATATGCAATTATTTTGTCTTTCTTGCAGCCAAAAAAAACCTAAAACAAATTTTGACACATAATTTTGTCATCAGCCCCGAATTTTTTCAAAAACGGAATTCTTATTTGTTTGGATATATTTGTACCACACAAAGTACATTTATAAATTAAAACACATACACAGGTATATAAATATGTGCATTTAATTTTATTTTTAATATATGAGCCGTTTATTTTGAAAGTGGCATAAGTCACTTTGTTTTTAAGTCGAGATATTTAAGAGTTTGCGTTTTAATACGTTTAAAAATATGGATGCTATATTACAATATAATATAACAAATACATTATAATATAATATAACAAATACAAGTAAATCTTCTCGAAAGTTAGCATCCATATTTTTAAACGTATTAAAACGCAAACTCTTAAATATCTCGACTTAAAAACAAAGTGACTTATGCCACTTTCAAAATAAACGGCTCATATGTATTCTATATTTTATTTATTATATTTGTAATAAAACATAAATTTTTTAAATTACATTTTTTATTGTTTTTATTGTAAGAACCATATAAAATGTTGAAGTAGACATTTTGCATGGTATTGGGAAATATAGAAAAATGGTTTGAAAGATCGTGCACATTTTTCTTCTGAACATAATAATATGTTTGAGACAACAATTATCTAAAATCATTATAACTGAACATATATTGTTGCTTAAGACGTGTTTGACATAATCATAACCACAAACATTAATGATAGTTTCCGATTGTGATTGTATCAATCGTGTTTTTTCTTTGCGTGCGATGAAATCCATCTTTTGAACTAAACATAGACCTACCAAAATGCTATCGAATCACAAAAAAAAAAGTGCTAGGAAAAGTTTTGTTTTCTATTTTATTTGTACAACAAAAACGTACGAACATGCGTTCGTGACCCCAGGAAATGCCCATATGCGTTTTGCGCGTTTGCTGTGTAACTTGTCAATACAATTTTATACTCCGTCTTTTTGGACTGATGCATTAAACGCTCGGTTTGGACCTGTAGCAGAATTTTCTTCTAATTTATTATTTATTTATAATGATTTTTGGGAAAACAAAAATTACTTCGCTTCAACTTTTAGGTTACTTCAAAGAGACCACAAAAGCCATTAGCAAGATCACTGCTACATTTTTTATCGCTACGCCGCTAGTTAACAGTCTTCAAACATTATTAGAAAATATGATAAATGAATAAACTGAGATGCAGAATAGTTCAGATACCCAAAAATTGGCGATTTACGGAGCATTAGCTCTGAATAAAAGATTTGAGTGCTTAAAGAATAATGAAATCTACCGTTTACCTACAATTCTCTACCTTCAATACAAAGCTAGAAAGTTTCATGGACAATAGATCGAAAAGAGATCTTATTGAGCTACTCAACATGACTCTACATTCCGAAAGTGTTAATTTTGGGCTACTCTTTTATTGTAAATAACTGTTTATTTCTGCAAAACACATGGTGATTTTTTCAGCAATTTTGACAAATGTAGTTTTTATTTTAAATTTTACAAGTGCAGTTCTCTATTGTCAAGCAGACGAAATTGTACTTTCAATTTGTTTTACATACAAGCATATGTATATATTAGGGCTTCCAATCGGGCTAATTTTATTGAATCCCGGGAATCGGGACTGAAGAAAAATTTTTCGGATTTTTTCAAATAATTTTTTTTATTTAAACTGATTGCAAAACAACTTAATTTTCCAGTGAGAATACATATTTCATGAACTTTGTATATTATTTATTTAAAAAAAGAAAAATATGTAATAAAAACAAACTCAAATTATTAATTGATCACAATTCATAAAGATCATGTATTAAACAACGTAACAAAAAACATAAAAATCTTATTTTTATCCATATTTGATTATTGATATATAAAACTCACCATTTTCAATTGTTTTTTAAAATTTTCAAAAAAACATTTGGAAACATTTAAAACACAATTGAATATTATGTATTAAAAACTTTTAAAGGGAATGTACTTAATACTACGTTGAAGTAGGTTCTTAAGAATATTAAAGCATCCAATGTTGTATCTGCTAAACAGGAACGAATTTTGTTGTTAGATATGATGCAGTTGAAAAACATCTTTCGTACTCAACACTCGGTAATAGAATTGTTTGTAAATATTTAAAATTTAAATTTAAATACGCATACAAAAAAATATTTATACAAATTATTGAAAAAAATTTAAAAATAATATTAAATATAAAAAAATCGGGATCCCGAAAATCCCGGGATTAAAAATCAGAAATCCCGGGATTTTCGGGATAAGACGAATTTGAATTGGAAGCCCTAGTAAGTATTTATGTACATACATTTTTCTCAAAATTAGTATTGTGGTTATATTATTGAACTGTTAATGGTTTTTAATCCAAATTTAGATATTTTTAATTAGGCTTAAGTTCATTGAATTTAATTTTCATTAAATTATTTTAATGAAAGCAGGAATTTTACAACATGAATTTAATTAAAATTTTTATTGATAATTTTTCATTCTTGACTGCGCTGAGATTTGAATCCAGGCTTTCACGGATAGGTTGCCCAGACTAGTTTCGATTGTAACCACACAATCTCGTCAGTGGGGTTTGCCGTTTTACTCACTCGGCTATTGAAACCGGATGACGTCAAAAGTCAAACATCAATCTTTAAACCAAATGGTATTTTAATTTGGTAGATCGAAATTTGCTTTTTGAATGAATGATTATCTATTTTAATTGATTTATTTCTAAAAATTTTCACGAATATGACATTCTACGTAAAAACATAAATTTTTTCTGAAATTTTTTCTCCTCGCAACCCGTTTTCTTACAGTTGCCCTCATATGAATTATTTTAGGGATATTTTTCCTTTACTTGAGAGATTCAGGCCTGTAACACATTCCGATTTAAATGGTTTTTATTCCAATTTTTTCTTTTTTTTCTTTTTTGCACCAGCAAAGTACGGAATTACTTCCACTTTCGGTCGGAATTGATTTTGGTGACAGGCCTTATACATAATATGAACAAGTCTTTACAAAAAGGAAACTTTTTCATACATAGTACTCGTATGTAGCTAAAGTTTCTGCTATAAAAAAAACTGCTATTTTCCGTCAAAGCCAAAATTAAAATAAAAATAATTTATTTTACAACTTGAGTACCAACAAGTCTTCATGTGTTAAAGATAAATTTGCTGGTAAACTACCACCAGTGCTCAGTGAAGTAAATGTTGCTTACACAAAACTCAAAATTCAACTACAAAATAAAACTTTATTTTAAACCCCCAGTCAATCGCAAATGTCTTGAAAATGCAGCAGACATGTGAAACAAAAAAATAACCAAATAAACGATCAGTCAGTGCGTGTTTAGTCAAGCTAGCGTACGGTTCGAAAACTAAATAAAATTAAAATAGAATACATAATAAAATTAATTTTTAACATTTATAACTTTAAAATAAAAAAAACTAAAAAATAAATTGATAAAAAATTAAAACAGACTCAAATATAATTGAAAATATTGATAAGAATTTATAATGTCGAATTGTCATTGCTATCAATTTTGAAAACAAAGTGCAGAGTGCATCAGTGAACAGAACTATTTCATTTTTAAAAATATAAAAAACCTTAAACTCACTCACGATGTTACAAACAGAGGAAATTTCATTCATTTCATATCTCTTTAGCATGGCCTGCATTTCCCAGTTATTTTCGCTTGGTATTTATTTTGTCGGCTTAGCGGCCGTGGCCTTTTTCCTTTACGACAATTTTAAATCCGTAATATCTATAATAAAAACGATTTTGGAACCGTATTTCCAACCTCAGCTGCCGCAAAACTTAATGGATAAATATGGAAAATGGGCAGGTGAGATAATTAAAATTAAAAAACAAAATAAATGAAATACAAGAATACTAAAATAGTAAATGTTATCCAATTATGTTATTTAATTAATGCAAAATAAAACAAAAACTTGAATTTTGACTTAAGACTCATTAATTTAGCAAATAATTAATTGGTTAATGTTCAAAGTGAAGAATATAAACTTATCAGGAGCTATTTAATTTAAAGAAAAAAGTAATGGGTCGATTATGTGTGGCAACCGAATTGTAGTTGAGTTGCAAGTTGCACAAAATATATTATAGATGGCAACGGATGTCGATTTAAGTTACCAAATAATAAATATTTAGGCAACCGTTAAGTCTTGGTTGCTGTGTAGATTTTTTAATTAAAAAGGCGGAAAAGCTTAAAATTAGTACGTTTCTTTTTAAATTTTGACATTTTATGTGCTAACAAAACGTATTATTATAATATCCTTAATTGGTATATTCGAATTTAAAGAAAAAAAATTTTTAGATGGTTAAACTTTTTTACGGCGCAAATAAAAATTTTTGTGGCGGCAGCACGCTATTTTGAAACCAAGAACTACTTTGGTTTACTCCATAACTACAGAGAAAAAACATGGACAATGTCAGAAGTAAATTACATGTATGTGTGTGACCAAATATTACAAATCTTAAGCTTCGTACAGACGATGGTCAGATCTAACAATATTGTCAGTAAAATGTGCTAAAATTATGTTACAACCGTGTGAACTGGCAATTATTGTCGGACGCCGTTGTCAGAAAAAGCATTGTCGGACTATTGTAAGACAACAATATTGTCAGACATCTGACAATCGTGTGAACACCCATCTTTGCAATTGTTAGATCATTCTCAGCCGTTGTTATCATATTTTTTATTGTCAGATGCGCGAAGTTTTTGTATCTTACAATATGTGACAATGGCATCATCATTTTTACAAAAAATTATTTCTAGTGGCTACGCTGCAAATACATGTAAAAAAACTAAAAGTGAAATAAAAATTATTAATTAAAATACTCCCAGCATTCGCTGGTGCATCCATCACGACATGTTTTCCGTCCACTGCTCCAATGCAATTAGGAAATTGCCACAACTCATTAAATTTATCAGCAATGTCTGTTTTTGGTGTCTTAAAATAAATTTTAATGTACATACAAATTTTATAATAGTACGAATGAAGAAAATAAATTTACCTGGATATACATATTCACAAGCACTTTGTAAACGGCATCTAAAACTTTGGGAATAATGTACGATATTGTTAATGCAGGAATGCGCAATATGTACTGCAGTGAGCGAAAGCTTTCGCCAGTAGCTAGGTATCGTAGGGTTAAAACGAGTCGCTCACCTGCTGAAATACTCTTTCGCATGTTTGTTTCCTTCTTTTGAATATATGGAGTCACTAAATTCAAAAGATGATCAAATTGATCGGAGTCCATTCGTAAAAAATTGCGATACAACTCCGGCTCATTACTACGTAGTTGGGTGAGCAACTTGGCATAACATCCTTCCTGCTGGCGTTGCATCACCCAATCCTACACCCAAATTTTGCGGGGTTTTTTTAAAATTGGTGCTTCATCTTCGCTGCTTTCCAATACATAAGCAGCTAGAATAGATGCCATTGCATTTTGTGGTTCAACATCACAACAATATTATTTTCACTTTTTCAAATTAATACAACACAAACAATTGAAATTAAATAATGGCTCTCAAATGCTTTGAATTTTCATCAGACAATATCTACCAATAGATCCGGCAACTGTTGCCACGCAATTATCTGACATCCGTGTGAACTGACAACTTTTGTTGGTAGATAAATTTATTGTCTCACAACTGTCTGCCAATGAAATTTATAGGTTTTCTTACAATCGTCTGACCTGACAATTTACTTTTGGTGACAATTTTTCTTTGGTACTATATTGCCAGCCAATTGCCACACCTTACAATATTGTTAGATCTGACCATCGTCTGTACGAAGCTTTATGTTATACAGCAATTTTGACAGACATTCACAATTACATGTGACTTGAAAACTTGACAAGTCAGATGTAAAAAACATGTCGTCTACGGGCACCTTTACTAATGGCATAAGGCATTGCAATTTACGCCCCATATAAATCGACAGTGTTGATAATGCCTTGTAAAAGGATGGCTTCTGTTTATATATAGGGTTACCAGACGAAGTTGGGAAAAAAATCGTCCCGCATGAAACAAGTGAATTATAACAAAAACAGTGCAATATGAAACAAAAAATGGTTTTTCTCACATAAGTGTTTCTGTATATTTACTTTGGGAGAATTATCTGTCATTTAAATATTTTTCCAGCATTTATTGGAAGGATGTGAGAAAAAGTTTTTCTGTATCAATATTTTGCTAAAAGTTTCTCACAAGAACTGTCAAAATAAGTTACATTTAAAATTGATGCGAGAAAAATTATATTTCAAAAAACGGAGCACAAATTATGTATTTATGTACACAAGAATGTATATTATTTTTTTTTTTTATTTTTATTTGAAGAGAAAGAATTTAAATGATGAAAATAATTAAAACACAATTGTTATATTTTGTTATTTTAATTTTTTAAGCCCTTTATTGTTTTCGTTTTATGCAGGCCTGCCAGATACATTTTTGAAAGAATCGTTAATTTCATAAGAAAAAATAAAAAAAAATCGGATAATTTTGACAAACTTTGTTCGATTTTTATTAAAACATAATCAAAAAAAAAATTGGTAAAGTTCATGGGTAAAATACATATTTTATACATATATACATACATACTTAAACTTGCGGTCTATTTAAATAAAATTATTTATTTTATTTTTCTCTTTAATCCGATAACAATTTAAAATTTCAGATTGTTTTTTCCCTGAAAAGATCACTTAAAGGCGTAACAAAATATCATATTGAACTTGCCAAAAAAAAAGGCAAAAATTTCCTATAGCGCATTGATTGAAAAATGGGGTAATAGTTTAATGTTTTGATCACATAAACAAATGTATTAAATAATCTAAGGAAATAAAAATTAAACAGTTTTCCTCCGAAATTTTGATTTTGCCCATAAATTTTTTAAGCTGCTTTGTTTTTAAAGGTATCGTTTTTCTATGGTGCCGAATATATAAACATATTAAACTAATTAAAATTATTTTATTTCGAAGACTGAATAATATCGTCACCAGAAAAAATCGGCACTGTGCCAATTTTGGAACATAAATCTTCAAAATGACGATAAATCGTCAAATCTGGCAGCCCTATTTGTATTATATCTATTTCTTTCGTTGACGTTTCGGTTGCATTTGACACTTAGGCTCTAATCATGTACAACGCAGCGCAACGCCAAACAATAACATTGAAAGCACAAACAATGTCATAAATATTTTGTAATTTTGTTGTTGCTTTCAACAGAAATTCATGTACCGTTTTAAAATTTTCAACGACACAAGCAATGGAGCGTTGCGCTGCGTTGTACATGATTAGGGCCTTAATTACTGGAAGTATTCCAGTTAAAACAGAATATGTGTTGTCTGTTCTCGCATTCAAATACAGAAACACTTTTTTCTCACAAATCGAGAAACGATAGAATTTTTTGTTTCACACTTAATGTGAGAAATTTTGCAATGCGAGAAATACAGAAACTACAATACAGAGCTACAGGACAGTAAAAATTTAAAATTTTAATAGTTATTTTTATATTATTTAATAGTAAAAACATAAGAAAGCATTACATTGTAAATCATATGTTGTCAGTGATATAAAATTTAAGTGGATTTGGTGTTATAAAACTGTTTTTGAAAAAAAAACGTCAAATCAAGAAATCTGAAAAACTTGGTGTTAATAAATTAGCAATTTGGCAAACGTATTTTCTTGTTAACACATTTTATATAAAACAAACCAAAGAAATTGGAATTTCGTCGTTCATTTATTTATTTAATATCAATCTATTAACAAATTTTGGTTTATGTATATTTTTTTTATATTTTGAAGAACAAACTTTTTGTCAGCTGTTAAAAACAGGGCAGTCCAATTTTGTGTTTTGTTCTCGTCAAATAAAAAATTGCATTATTACAGGGTCGGCAAGACATTCTATACATGTACCTTTTAACAAGGTACATGTATAGCCTCATCATCTTTGAGAAGACGAAAATATGCCCTAAGCAAGAAAATTTTTTTATAAATAGAGACGGTGGTTTAGTGGATTAGAATTGCCTCTTAAGTGTCGCTTAACAGATTCACTCCTTCTTCTTGGTCATCGAAAAAATAAATTTACGGAAGTAATCACATTTAATTTTTTATCAAATTCACTTATTTCCATTTGCTTGCATTAATTGTTTACATTTTGTTTGGTTGCCGATCTTTTAAAATGGGAACTGGCAAAAGTTGCATTATCTAATATTAATTTATATTTCAGTCGCGTTGCCATTATGCCATTTGTTTGCATTAAATGTTTACATTTTTTTGGTTGCCGATCTGTTAAAATGGCAACTGGCAAAAGTTGCCTTATCTAATACTAATTTATATTTCAGTTGCGTTGCCATTTGTTTGCAATAATTGTTTCATTTTTTTGGTTGCCGATCTGTTAAAATGGCAACAGGCAAAAGTTGCCTTACCTAATATTAATTTATATTTCAGTTGCGTTGCCATTTGTTTGCAATAATTGTTTCATTTTTTTGGTTGCCGAACTGTGAAAATGGCAACTGGCAAAAGTTGCCTTATCTAATACTAATTTATATTTCAGTTGCGTTGCCATTTGTTTGCAATAATTGTTTCATTTTTTTGGTTGCCGAACTGTGAAAATGGCAACTGGCAAAAGTTGCCTTACCTAATATTAATTTATATTTCAGTCGCGTTGCCATTATGCCATTTGTTTGCATTAAATGTTTACATTTTTTTGGTTGCCGATCTGTTAAAATGGCAACTGGCAAAAGTTGCCTTATCTAATACTAATTTATATTTCAGTTGCATTGCCATTTGTTTGCAATAATTGTTTCATTTTTTTGGTTGCCGATCTGTTAAAATGGCAACTGCCAAAAGTTGCCTTATCTAATACTAATTTATATTTCAGTTGCGTTGCCATTTGTTTGCAATAATTGTTTCATTTTTTTGGTTGCCGAACTGTGAAAATGGCAACTGGCAAAAGTTGCCTTACCTAATATTAATTTATATTTCAGTCGCGTTGCCATTATGCCATTTGTTTGCATTAAATGTTTACATTTTTTTGGTTGCCGATCTGTTAAAATGGCAACTGGCAAAAGTTGCCTTATCTAATACTAATTTATATTTCAGTTGCATTGCCATTTGTTTGCAATAATTGTTTCATTTTTTTGGTTGCCGAACTGTGAAAATGGCAACTGGCAAAAGTTGCCTTATCTAATACTAATTTATATTTCAGTTGCATTGCCATTTGTTTGCAATAATTGTTTCATTTTTTTGGTTGCCGAACTGTGAAAATGGCAACTGGCAAAAGTTGCCTTATCTAATACTAATTTATATTTCAGTTGCATTGCCATTTGTTTGCAATAATTGTTTCATTTTTTTGGTTGCCGATCTGTTAAAATGGCAACTGGCAAAAGTTGCCTTATCTAATACTAATTTATATTTCAGTTGCATTGCCATTTGTTTGCAATAATTGTTTCATTTTTTTGGTTGCCGAACTGTGAAAATGGCAACTGGCAAAAGTTGCCTTACCTAATATTAATTTATATTTCAGTCGCGTTGCCATTATGCCATTTGTTTGCATTAAATGTTTACATTTTTTTGGTTGCCGATCTGTTAAAATGGCAACTGGCAAAAGTTGCCTTATCTAATACTAATTTATATTTCAGTTGCATTGCCATTTGTTTGCAATAATTGTTTCATTTTTTTGGTTGCCGATCTGTTAAAATGGCAACTGCCAAAAGTTGCCTTATCTAATACTAATTTATATTTCAGTTGCGTTGCCATTTGTTTGCAATAATTGTTTCATTTTTTTGGTTGCCGAACTGTGAAAATGGCAACTGGCAAAAGTTGCCTTACCTAATATTAATTTATATTTCAGTTGCGTTGCCACTATGCCATTTGTTTGCATTAATTGTTAACATTTTTTGGTTGCCGATTTGTTAAAATGGCAACTGGCAAAAGTTAATATAAATTTATATTTCAGTTGCATTGCCATTTAAGAAAGCCTCCGAAATACAGAAATTCACGGATAAATGTGTTCATGTAAAAATTCCTAAAGCCCATCGCTTTTAAGCGAGAAACGCATTTAAAAGAATCTCGGTTTAATGCGTTAATAGTATATTAAAATAATCTTGGTGAATTGCGTTACTTACTCATTTAACAGAATTCTCTCATAATTACGTTCACAATGCAATTGTTGAAAATGTAGGTTAAATGCTTATATCGCTCATTTGCTGCAAAAACGTCATAAGTCAATAACCGCAAATTTTGACTAAATAGTGGCATTGCATAAAAAATCAGGTGTTTTATGAAGTGGTTATGATTTCATGTGAAGATGTTATATACCTAGTAAATATGTTTTAACATTTGGAAGCAATATATGCGTCTATTGCATCCCAACCGCTTCCTTTTTGCTTCTTAAAATTACTGCCGTACTCTACTGCTGTCACCCAGTGGGAAACTTCAGAAGACATTGTTACTTCAGGCCTTATTGAAGGCCTGCTTAGAAATTTTTTTCGATTCAATTGCCATTCTGATATAACTGCTAAAGAATAACTCATAGAAGGCATCGGATCTTTCGTATAAAAGATAAGATACACATTCCACATTCCCTTTAATGAGAAGGGAGCTGAAAAGAGCAGTGTGGCAATTTTTGCAGTTTAATTTAGCATTAAAAATTTTTATTTAGTTGCAAAATTTTCATTTAGCACTTGGCATTTTATTTAGCATTTTTTTTATTAGCTTTATTTATTTTAAAAATAAAGACGAATAGCTTCATTGATTTTACTTAAATATTTTTATAAATTATAATAAATTTTGACTAAAAATAGTTGAAATTTCGTATGAAAATGGATAATTCTTATGTTAAGAAACATTTTACCTGTTTTGATGAAAAAATAGAATATTCAGGGAATATTAGAAATGCCTTTATTATGTTGATTGTAAATATTATTTGCACTTTGATATTACACAGAAAAAAGTGTTTTAGTTAATGTGATAATTAAATCAATAATTTTTTAGTTGAAAGAAAATTAAAAATTTAATTTTGATTTAATTAACATTTTAGTTGTTTTGAAATAAATTTTCAATTAATCTTAATTGACTTTTTTCATTTAAAATAAAATAATTTAAACATGTAGAATTGTTGTTGGGAATTGTCAATATTTAATTAAATAAATTAACACATTGTTTGAAATGGCAAAGTTTTTTGATAATTTTTTTAATTAAATTAAAAGTATTATTTATTGAAAAAAAAAAATATTCACAATTTAAAAATTTTTAGTAATCAATATAATCATTTTGGTAATAGGTGCAAAATCAACATATTGTTTGCTTGATATTATGAATTTGGTATAAATTTGGTGATTGGAGAAAATAATAATTTTTTCTGTCTACGATATAAAAGTACAAGAAAATTTCACTTTGTATTTAGATAAAAATTCAATGTTTAAAAAAATTGTTTGCTCTAAACTGCACACAATGCTGGCAACAATTTCGTTTTTTCTTCTATCTTATTTTTTCCCAAAGTATTTCATATATTTTTCTTTTATTTTTCGAACAAAAATGTACCTAATGTTTTTTTAAAACGTTCAGTCTACTTCTACTTCAGCTACAATTTGTATGAAAATGTTTATGACGATTATAATAATTTTATTTAGTTTTAAATGAAAATGTTAACAAAATGTTTTAAAAAATAAAAATAAATACGTAATTTTGTTCTGGGAAAAATTTGCAAACGTTTTCTTAACTGAAAATATGTGTAGTTAAGAAAAAAATTGTTGCTCTATTATGAACACTAGTAAAATGATGCTGCCTATTGTGAACGAAGCTTAAAGCTTCAACGCTTGTTAAACTATAAAAAATAAAATAATTTAAAAAATGTGTATAAACTAAATCGTTTTAATTTTGAATGTGTCGGGGGCTTGCTAGCTCCAAAATTTAAAATTAAGTCTCGACTACCTGTGCTACATATTTATATATATCAGATGCTTTATCAAAATCAACCCACTTGTTTAAGTTTCAAATAAAATTTTAAAAAATCCAACATTTTTTATTTTTTCGAATTTATTCTATGAGTTAAATTTCAGTTATGTATTTATAAAGCTTTTTGTAATAGTTCTATTCCTTAAATTCTTAGGAATGACTTTATACACTACCAGACTATTATCTTGTATCTTCTTGTCACATTTTACCTAAGCTTTCCGTTGGATATCAATGAAGTATATTGTATGTTCAGAAAAATTTACAATTATTAGACACCAGCAGAATGTAATGCATTTTCTGGCCCGCTACGGCCTTCGTCAGCATTCTTTGTGTCACACTGGATAGTGATACTTTATAAATTGAATGTATTTAACTCAACTATTTTAACAAATAGATATTGGGAATTATTTCTTTTCATAAACAACTTTATTAAATTGTAAATTTTTCTGTACATACAATATACTTCATTGATATCCAACGGATAGCTAAGGTAAAATGTGACAAGAAGATACAAGATAATTGTCTGGTAGTGTATTAAGTCATTCCTAAGAATTTAAGGAATATAACTATTACAAAAAGCTTTATAAATACTAAACCCCTGCACGAATGCATTTGTTTCTTGTACACAGTTGTCAACACCAAATTATTGTTGTGTCAACTACTGTATTTTTTTTTTTTTTTTTTTTGTTTAAATCAGCTCAAATGGTCCATTATGAAAAACCAAATCAATGTTAAAACAGTAGTTGATTTAAAATTTTTTAAATAAACCAACTCAATCCATAATTTGATTTGAACGAAAAAACAACACACAACAATTATGTGTTTATAATACAGTTATGTACGGTAAACTTTTCAATTCACAGTGTGTGATCTTGATGTTTATTGTCGATTGTTTCTCAGATTTTGATCGTTGTATGTATTATTTTTATATTAATTTTGCAACTAATAGAATTACATTTTAATTTTTTTTTTTTACTTTTAATTAAATATTTGATAATATGTTTTGGTAATAATAAAATAATTTAAAATAAAAACTTTAATATTCTATAAAAATATTTTTCATCTTTAATTGTTTTTTGCTTCATACAAATCTAGCTAGTCATACCTAATAATTGAAAAAAAAACAAGATAGTTCATACTTATCACCTATTTCGCTACAGTTCTTTCGTGTGATTTGTTTTGCTTTGTTGCTGTTTGGTGTAAATTCCGCACTCTTTACACTTCGTATTTGGTCGTTTATAACACACTAATTACAATTAATTTGCAATTGTGTGTGTTTATTTATTTTTTGTTATATGTGTTTTGCACAACATAGCATTTGAAAAGGAGTACGATGTTTTGTTTTTTTGCCAAAGAAAATGCCAAAGAATTCAGATCCCGTAAAAAATCACCATTCTCGGGAAAGCCTTTTAAGAGTCATTAGCTGCGTTCGAGAACACAAAAGTTTTTACTATTTTTTACTGAACTTTACTGCATTTTACTAAATTGCGTTCGCGTACACAAAATACAGTAAATGAGAACACAAATTGAGAGCGTAAAGTGACAGTTCTTGACTGAGTACTTACAAATTTTTACTGCAGAAATTTTTGCAGTAAAATTTAATAAAACAAAAAAACATATGTTTCAAAAGGTAAACAAACAAAAGTAGCAAGCAAAACGCATACAAATTGTGAAAAAATTGTTTAAAAAAAGAAAAGTTGAAGTAAAACTAAAATAACAACAAAAAATTAATTAATATTAATTAATTAAACTTGTTTGTGAAGAATTTATATGGCTAAATACCAACTTTTGAAACTTTGTTTTGTTATGTTAATTTTTTGGAGTTGTAAAAGTGTCAAGTTCTCGGGTACTTAGAACAGCCCTTGTTTTTAAAGTTATCAATAGTAAAAAAAAGTTTCGTGTACTATTGATCAAATTTAGCCAGACACAAATTAGCAAATTCAAATAAAATAAAAAACAAACAAATATGAAAGATTACATAAAATAATTTGTTTGTATTTTCCAAAAATATTCGTGTTATAAAAAGTATTTAATCGAGTTCCGATAAGAAAACGAGTTAAGTAGTTAAAAGTGTACACATTTTTCAACACTTCAATTATTTGCCATCAGCTGTTGCCGTTATTTTACGAATTTTTACAAATTTTGCGTTCGCGTACTTTTTTGGACAACAGCTTTTTGTGAGAGCAAATTTTTAAGTTTACTCATTTACTGCATTTTACTATAAAAGTACTCAAACGCACCTATTAATTTAAATGCCTTTGAGTAGCTCTGGCGAAAGAAGCGAGAGCGGAAGGCCTACCCGCAACGACAACGTGTGTAAAAAAGATATGAGTATGGAATAAACGATAATAAAATTTTTAAATGCGGTGCTAAATACTAGAAGGGAATCGCTGTTTATTCGTTTTTTTAAGATTACATTTTTCACTGCTTCATTGATAAAAAAAATATAAAATTTTAACTAAAATTATTTTTTTTTAATTTTATCACTTATTTTATTCAAGTAAATCATGTTAGTTTTCATGGCGTGAAATAAGCATATCTCAGTTTTCTAAAGCAGAGCTTCTAAGCGAGAAATTCCATACAAAAACAAGAAAGTATGGTCGGTCAAACCCGATCATATGATGCCCTACACCACATTATTTAAGAACAAATTTTTGCAAGTGTTCCATATTTGGGACCCATGGACAATCATTGGCCCGGCAGAAAAAATTATTTAATTGAGTTGACATAAAAGTTCTCTGTGACGAATATTATTTCTATATGAAATTTGTTTGCCTTAAGTGATTTTAGGAAGGGGGCTTATATGGGTCCTATGGTTAACTTTGGACGCACCAGCACAAAATTTTGTTATGAGTTGCCAATTTGTATGTAAAAACTAACATTTATAAGAAAGTTGTGGCATGAAAAGCTATTTTCGGGAGTAGTAATTGTATGGGAGATATAGTCAAATATGGACCGATTTCAATAAAAATTTGCTTAGATGATATAAACTGCAATATAATAAGCTTGTACCAAAGATAAAATTGCCAACATAATAAGATGGCTTATAGGAACAAAGATCCTATTCCTAAAAGAAGCTTGTTTGGGGGATATGTGAAATTATGGACGATTCGCCCCATTTCCAATTGCCTTGGTCATTGCGCCAATAAAAAATCATGCGCCAATTTTCTTCAAATTATATCCAAAATTGCGACCTGTTCTTTGCGCTGATATTTTAAGGTTTTACAAACATCAGCACAAATACATAATACCCTGTCCACTATTGTGGTAGGGGTATAATCGTGTAATATTTCATAAAAGTGTAAGAGCTTCGGTCCGAACTCTCCCTTACATTACTGCTTCCGAGAAAGCATCAGTATTTGCTGAGAACTCAGCTTTTGAGGGAAGAATAATATTTTTTTGTGGTCGTCTTTTTCTGTAAGTCAATATTTTTGAATTATGACGATGTTGCAGCAAAAAAGCGACATGTGTCATTTATTTACTAATAAGAAACAGCAATAAACAACGAAATTGCGGCAATATATAAAAGATTATCGTTTTATGCAATTCAATTTAGATTTCACATTTACATTAAAATTTTTTCAAGCAAATTTTTAATCAAATGTTAACAAAACAACTGTGTTGTCAACCAAGCATTTTCTATCATTACTGAGCGACGAAAAATTCTTACATACAAATATCTGCTACAATTATTCGAAAACCACATTCCATGGAAGACTATTAGATTCAGAAAAAGGTAGAAGGGATCAATGGATTAAGTCGGAAAACATCACTAGGGCGAAGGTCTTAAGGGATAGGGCGTTTTGTGCCTATTTAGAAGAGAAAAGTCCGCAAAGGTGGAAAACGTATTGCATTTTTAGGAACAGTCTTAAAAAGGTTATCAGAAAGGAAAGAGCCAAATACTATCAAGGGTTGTTTGATTCTGGTTCATCGAAAGATTTATGGAAAAATTTAAAAAAGATTGGCATTAAAGCGGTACGAGAGTAGAATTCCTCTATAAATGTTGAGGAATTTAATGATTATTATGTATTGAATCCTATGGATAGACCACCAGAAGTATTTAATCATAGGCAATTGAGTTCGAATAAAAACAAGTTTTCGTTTCGCAATGTGAACGACCTTGAGGTTATGGATGCTTTCGTGAAAATTAAATTAAACTCAGTAGGTCCTAATGGTCTATCCATAAAGTTTCTAAAACTTATTTTACCAAATATAGTACATCATCTGGCACACGTCTTTAATAGTGTTATAACTTCTTCAAACTATCCTATGGGATGGACAATTTCTAGAAATTTACCGATTGCGAAGTTAAGACATGCAAAAGAATATAATGAACATCGTCCAATATGTATTGTATCTGTATGTTCTAAGGTTATGGAGATACTAATTAATAATCAGATGTTAGAGTACGTTAATAGGAAGAAAACTAGTATGTGAGTATCAGTCGGGGTTTAGACAATATCACAACACTACAGGTCATATAATAGATATTTTGCAGTAAGTACAATATGGTTTAGACCAACATAAAGTCACTTCGTTATTGAGGCATGACCTTAGCAGAGTCTTTGAATCCATTTCGCTTGAAATTTTACTGAATAAGCTGTATATAAAGTTTGGATTTTCTAGAAGTGCTTGTAAACTAATTGATAAATTTATTGCCCAAAGGATGCAATTTGTTCAGACTTCTAACAATAACTCCTCCATGAAATCTACATTCGCTGGTGTGCCTCAGGGTACAATATTAGGACCATTGCTATTTTTTTTATACGTCAATGATATATTTTCCTGTCTTAATTATTTAAAGCGATATATGTATGCGGACGGCTAACAACTTATTTGTGTAGCGGAATCAAGGAAAGATTTTAATAATAAGATTAATAAGGACTTACATAATATTAATAGTTGGCTTGAATCTAATTTATTAATTTGTAATAAAATACAAATTTCAGCACTTACTAAAATCATATTTAACATTTTCTGGCTTTGTCTAGTGCAAGATTTCGCTGTAAACAATTATAAAATCTGGTCACAATGATACACAGAAAAAATTATTAAATTTCTCCAATCACCAAATTTATACCAAATTCATAATATCAAGCAAACAAGCTGTTGATTTTGCACGTATTACCAGAATAATTATATTGATTACTAAAAATTGTAAAATTTTGAATATTTTTTTTCAATAAATGATATTTTTTATTTTAATTAAAAAAGTGATCAAAAAACTTTGCCATTTCAAACAATGTGTTAATTTATTTAAATAAATATTGACAATTCCCAACAACAATTCTATATGTTTAAATTAAATTATTTTATTTTAAACGAAAAAAGTCAAAATGTTTTGTTATTTAATTAAAATTTTAATTGAAAACTTATTTCAAAACAACTATTTAAATCCAAATTAAATTTTAAATTTTCTTTCAACTAAAAAAATAATTGAATCAATTATCACGTTAATTAAATTTGAATACTTTTTAAACCATTTTTTATAATTGATAAAACACTTTTTTCTGTGTAAGTATTCAAACAGTTCCTTGGAGTTATTTTAATGACTTCAGGTGAAGTAAACAATCTCACACCATGTAGAATAATTTGCTTAATTTGTAGCCATAATATATTTCAGTAAACACTTGGGCTCCACATTAAACCCTTTGGGCCTTATGGCTTTTAAATAATAATAATAATGTTAGTATACAAATTTAAAAATGTTCAGTAGTGACATTCAAGTGCGATCTGTATAATTTCATTTAAATAGTAGTGTGCCAGTTTTTTTCTTGCTTATTTTTATGGACGAGCATGGGGGATTTTTTCAGTCAAATTTTAAATATCGTGTGGCAGTAAATTTCAAATTTGGATTTTTGTATGAATATTCGCGGAATATTGCCGCAGATAATCGTATTAGTATTCGCGAATATCAAAAATTGATATTCGGAACATCAATACGTACATATTTCCTCTTTTAATAAAAGGTTAAAATATTATTTTTATAAAAAGTACTAAATTTTGTTTTTTTACCTTTTGATTGTAAAATTTAAGAAAAACAAAATAAAGTCGAACTTTGCTTTAGCTTGGTTTTTTAACCTTTTTTATACCCTCCACCACCACTAGTAGTGAATGAGGGTATACTAAGTTTTTGTCATTCCGTGTGAAACTTTTTTGTTATACATCTTAAGCTAGATTTACACGATTGAAATTTTCTTCAAAATTGCTCTTCAAAATGCTTCAAACTCGTGTAAACAGCAAAATTTAATAATATTGATCAATAAATTTTGAAGAAATTTTGCTGCTTACACGAGTTTGAAGCATTTTGAAAAGCAATTTTGAAGAAAATTTCAATCGTGTAAATCTAGCTTAAGACCCCATAAAGTATATATTTTCTGGCTCCTTGAGTAATTCTAAGTCGATTTAGCCACGACTGCATGTCTGTCTGTCTGGACTCAAATTGCTTATACTTGTCCTAGGCAGTTTAGAATTAAAATCCTGCAACATCGGTTCAGTAGGATCAGAACTATGAATCAAAATGTGGAGCCACCACCTTAGAAAAATTGATAATTTTGATATAAAAACTAACATAAATGGTGGAATAATGCACGGAATGATATAAAACTTAGCACTTCGCTTTATACGACTGCAAATCATACTGTTAAATTTCTTGAAGATTGGTCCATAATTTACCCTAGACCCCATATAAACCCTACTCGCGGAAAAGAGTTCAGTACGCCTAAAACCTTTTAAAATAATCATATTAAAATTTGGTATATCACAGTTTTATAGGACCGGAAATCACACTGCCGAATTTCGTGTAGATCGGTCCATAATTTACCGTAGGCCCCATATAAACCCTACCCTCGGAAAACGTTTTATTGCGCCTAAAAGCAAATAATGCCTCTTTAGGAATATAATTAAATTCGCCTAAAACGATAACAGATATAGATATTGCGGTAAAATTTCTTCCGACTTAGATTCATATGGCCAGAAAAAATATCATGCAATTTTGTGAAATTCACTGTTAACGCTAAAACTAATTACACTGCTGTATTGAAATTTATTGTAATTTATTTTTTGTAATACCAGAAATCAGTCTTCAGAATTTGAGGATGATTGGTCCACCATTTACAAATGGTCCAATACAAATTACCCTTCTAAAAATCATTTTAGTTCGGCTAAAACTTTTACGAATCATGATATTTTACTCAAGCCAATTCAAAGTTCTAACAAGAAACGCATAAAATGTTCTTATTGTCGGTCAATGATTTAAATCAGGTCTAAACCGCAACCAATTTTAATGCTGACTTTCGTTTTTGTGAAGCTTAGTTCGTTATATATATTAATTTATCATAAAGAGCCCACTCCTGTCGGTGGAGGGTATTAAAAATTCGACACAGCCGAATATAGCACTCTAACTTGTTAAATTTAAAACATTTTTATAAAGAAGGCGTTGTTTCTTCATGAAATAAATTGACCATATTTAGAATAACAAAACAATTATAACCGAAAATAAAACAAAACAATAACGAATAAAATGCCTATCCAACGTCGTCGTGAAACTTTTTCTACCCCGTTTTCTTCCCTACACCTCTTACTTACAAACACAATGTTGCATGCAAAAGTTGCGGCGTTAATTGCATAATGTAAATATGGTCTTAGTCTAAATAGCACTGTGGTGAACAGCCTGTTGTATAATGATATGACAACTTAGTGTTAACTTTACATTAAATGAATAACTAAATAATTAAAATAAACGTTAATGACTTACAACTGTAAACAAACCCCAGCTGAAGAAATATCACACAAAAAATACAAAGATAACAAGTTTGTATTGTCATAATTAAGTCAAGTTAAAAAATGCACAAAACTGTTAAAATATGCATAAAAATAATCCCAAAAAAATTAACATATTTTAGTTGGCTTTATGAAAACAGATGTTTATTACATAATATAGGTATTATCATATGAATTTTCAAATTTAAATGATCTTCGATTGTCACACAAATATTCGTTCAACATCAAGTCGATGTAACTAGCGCTTACTTTGTTAATATTAGTTCACATGTGACATAGATATAGTATGTAAATATATTTATCGGTTTCGCTTTTAAACCATCGTCACCTGAACTGCAAACGGTTTTATCTACTGTTTTAGTTTTTTAAAGAAAAAGCAAAAGACGTTTAAAATCAATAATAATAATGGCGTTTGCACATCTTTAATAAAGTTGCCGTTTGCTTTTGCGTGAACATGAAGTTTGATAAAACGTACCAAAATCAATCAAAAACTCGATTTTGAATTTTGGTGTTGTTACGTCGGCTTGCCTTTAAGGTGACGATATTTAGAGCTTTACAAATAAAGACAGCTTTGTATTGCAAGTACATTTACTGCCTGTTCTTAAAACGCGAGTACTACATTTAAAACAAAAACAAATTTTGAAATTTTGGTCTTGTTTTAAATGTAATTTAAACGAATGAGATTTGCGCTCACATGCTCTTAAAACTGTCATATAGAGACTTTCGGTTGTTTTGATAACGAAACTTTACACTTTTGCTTTATTCTGGCTTTGTTGTATAGAGGCATTTCAATAAATACGTTGCTATATAGAGGCTTTATAGCTCAGAATTTTTTTTTTCTTGTAGCTATAGAGCAAGAGGTGTTTTCAAGGGGCACACCAACATATTTGTCATACATACTAAGTTTTTCGGTAAAGCGAAGTTTGTTTTTTGGACTCATGCGAGGAGAATAGGTCTAGAATTCAATGGGAACTGCAGAAGTGGACATGACGAGGTGGAAAAGGAAACTGTGTTTTATTTTCTGTGCCAATGTCCTGAAATTCAGTACATTAGGAAGAGATACCCGGTAAAACCGGTGTTTGCCTGTTTGGATGATCTATATCTATTCTCTTCATTAGGGAAACGAATTGCTTAAATTCTGCAATGATGCAAATAAAATAAATAATTGGCGCTGGGTATCACAAAGGGACCACTGAAGGGCCCAAGTGAGCTTTCTTCTCGATGGCTGCCCAGGAAACCTAACCAAAGTTCGTTACACCGAAGTTAACCTGTATATTCAAAATCAAAGTCAAGTACAAAAATAAAAATTTAGCTGTCTGTAACTTTTATTTACATCAAAAAAATTAACATTGAGTAGTCCTCAAGTTGTACACATTCTTTTTTTTTTGTAACGAAATGAAAAATTTTAATATTTTTTTTGTCTACATTTAAAAAAATAAATAATTAAAATACGGTAATTTTCACATACATATTTAAAATGTAAAAAAAAAAAATATTTTTAAAAAATGCTGAGCAAAAAATTTGATAAATTGCAATTTATTTGTTCGTTTAACTTTGAAAAAATTAGTTGAAGAAAGATAAATATTTGTAAGCATTAAATTAATATTTGCAAAGTCATTACCATTGAACTTAAGGAAATAAAATTCATAGTACAATGTGGAAAATAAATATTAACATCATTAGGTGTGTTCATTTACTTTACTATATTGTAACGATATAGAAACGATATCGTATACATTTGTAGGTAATAGAAAGTATCACAAGTGATAATCAAATTGAAAACGATGGTTTTTATGGACGATGGTTTTTTTATTGTACGAGGGCGGATAAATAAGACCGTGACTTTTTGAATGAAACACAGTTTTTTTTACAAAAAAAATTTTTTTTCAACATAATCTCCTTTTATCTCAATACACTTAGTCCAACGTTTCTACAATTTGTGTATCCCTTCCAAAAAAAAAGGATTATTCGAGGTCCATAAAATAGGTATCATTGGCTTGATGACGGTTTTTTCGCAAAAAATAATGTTTAATGAGCCCTCGAAATTCAGCTGTTAAACGCAAAGAAAATGACGGAACTTACTCAAAACTTGCCAGTAGTCTATTAATAGGTGGTACTTGACAGGAGCAGTGTTGCATTTCATATAACTACGAGGGAAGTTCGGACTTATTGATTCGCCCTCGTACCTTTCCCTACAATATCGTTTTGCCAATAAAAAATGATATCGTTTTTTATATCATAATTTAATATCGGCAAAATTTAATAAATTATTATTTAGTAAAAAAAATCATTAAAAAGCTCAAAATAAGTTCTTTAATGTATAAAAGAAAATATTTCCAAAAATTAATGTCCTTACGATATCGTTTTGAATAAAAGTATATAATATTATAATCACCGTAAAATATAATACCGTTTTGCTTTGATATCGTTCTATAATTTGTTAATTACTTAATTTACTAAATTTTTCTCAACATTTCTGGAGAAAAAATAAAATAAGAAAATAAAAAAAACTAGCAAGTTGAGCAGATTGTCAGTATCCAGCTGTAAGATACGAAATTATGTCTTCCTGAATTAAATCGTTTTGAGCTATTCAAACATGGTTTTTTTTAAAAATAAAAGAAAATTGTATGTCTTATGTTATTGAACAATTTTTATTTTAAAATTATGATTATTATTTTGTTACGCATTTTCAAAGTTTGTTTTGTAAACAAAAACATGAAAGTTACTTTAAAAAATTTTCCAAGAAACTATTTGTCTCTCAATTTCTTATTCTCTTTTGACAATCTCTGCTTGTTTCGTGTTTCGCACCATTTTGGGTTCTTTTTTAAATTTTGTGTCCGAAAAATTCTTTTGTTGGTGCGTAGTGCTCTTTTTTAATTTCGGTTCGTTTTTTAATATTTGGTGGCACCAAAGCAAATTCGTTTCAGTGTAAGAAAAAAATCGTTGCACAATAATATACCCCTGTTTCAATACAATTTCATCCAACAGTGCAAAATTTTTAATAACAAGCTTACAGATCACAATAAGAACCACAAGTGTTGATATTTAAGACGTACCAAATCATATACACAAAGTAACATGGTCTTGTTGTTTTAGATAATTGGTATTATGTAAAGAAAAATTTTAATTTATAATTTTAAATAAAAAATAAATTTTAAATGAATTGAGTTTTTCCCCATTTCGGTGCGTTTTGAAATTTGAAAGTTGTCATCGCTGTAAAGAAAACTTTCCAGTAACAATTATTACAAATTCGTAAAAAATAAACCCACCTATTGTTTGCAGAGATGACAGTTCTTTAAATAATACGTGTATCTTAAATCAAAAGCAAAAAATATAAACCCAAGGTATGAATTGAATGCAAATTTGAGAATATCTCGTAAAATCTAGATTTTATCAAATCTGACAAAACAACAATTATCAAGAATGTAACAATGCACAGCGGGAAGTTATAAAAATATTTAAATAGTACTAGGTTTTGTAGGCGGTTAGTCCAATTGGAATTAAATTTCAGGTGGTAATATGGTATTGTACTCGAGATTAAGTATTAGATTTGTAGTGTAAAGACCTATCAAGAAGAGCGACAGTGGTTTCCAAAGTAGGGCATCTCTGGTAAAACAAAAATTTAAAACGCTCCAGAATTCTTAACTTTGGGCCGATTATAAAATTTTTAATAGAATGTACTATTTCTAAAAAGAATTTCCGGCATCCATATTTTAAGTGTTATAAAGGGTGGTTAAATTTTAAGGGCCGATGTTGATTTTGAATAAAACACAAATTATTTAGTTATTGTCATTTATTTTTATTATGATAAATGATGAATGATGATGGACCATCCGATGGTCCAAATTTTCGATGACGCTGAGGCATAATTGAGGTTCTATGCCGTTAATGTGCCGAATTATCTCATCCTTTAGCTCTTGAATTGTTGCTGGCTTATCGATGTACACCTTTTCTTTCAAATAACCCCAAAGAAAGAAGTCCAACGGTGTAAAATCACATGATCTTGGCGGCCAATTGACATCGCCACCACGTGAGATAACACGGCCATTGAATTTGTCGCGCAAAAAAGCCATTGTTTCGTAAGCTGTGTGGCAAGTGGCACCGTCTTCCAATTCTGGCCATAATAAGTTCGTTATCATCTCACGATAATGAACACCATTCACAGTACCTGCCTGACCGGCCTCATTTTGGAAAAAAATACGGCCCGATGATGCCGCCAGCCCATAAACCGCACCAATCAGTCACTCTTTGTGGGTGCGGTCAGTCACTCTTATTGGATTATCATTCGCTCGAATGCGGCAATTCTGCTTATTGACGAATCCACTGAGGTGAAAATGTGCCTCATAACTGAAGATGATTTTCACGATATGCATTTTGATTTGAACGCCCATTTTCATAATAAGCCTGAATAACTTTAACGCGTTGCTCGATTGTGTATATGAAATATACACAATACTTTCTCTTACTTTTCTGTGCTGCAATTGGTTATTTTTGAATTTTTTATTATATTGAACTAAGAGTAAATGAGAACCTTTAAGATGAAAATGGTGGTACTTCTTTGTTCTTAACCTATAAAGATAAACGGGTGTGTTCTACAATCCGAATTCACTCGAAAGTGGATTAGTTCAGCATGTTTGGTGTTCTGCAATTCACATCCACATGTTTTTATTCGTATTCAATTAGAGTAGTACGGGGTTGGTGAAAGTAAAACGAATCGACTTTTATTCTTATATGCAATAATATTTTTAACAACAACTAAATTTTGGTTTTAAGTTTGAAATGATCTTTATTCAATTTAATCTAAAAAAAATTTATATGTTCTCACACAGATATTAATACAAGACCATTTTTTTAACTTATCCAAAAATTGCACTTTACTTTTATTAAACATCACTTGCTAAAAAAAACATAAAAACAAAGTTTCTGGCATTTTTTAAGTAAAAATTTTATTTTTTAAGAACAATTTTTGATACTATCAAGAAAACAGCTAATAAAAACGGTTTTTTTTTTTGTTTTTGTAATTTAGATATTTTTTGAACAATAACTTTGAATAAACAAAAACATGCGAATTTGAGAACACCAATTTATGAATTTTGCGGATTCAAAAAATTTTGCGTTTTCAAAACGAGTCGAAACCTAGAACACACCAGAAAATTAAACATTCATGGTTCTGTTTGAATAAGAGCATGTAAGGAGAGCTTTGATAAATTTTCGTAAATTTTAGGGATGAGAATCTATAAAAGGAGACTTTTTAAAACTTTTTTATTTTTCAGTTGGTACCTTCTGATATTTTTATACCCTCCACCACCACTGTGGTGAAGGGTGAAGAAATCACACTGTAAAATTTTTTGAGGTCCATAATTTACACTAGGCCCCATATAAATCCTACTTCCGGAAAACAGTTTAGTACGCCTAAAACCGCAATAAAAAACGCTAGCATACTTAAATTCGGTACGTCACAGTTTTATAGGACGAGAAATCACATTGCAAAATTTCGTGAAGGTTGGTCCATAATTTACCCTAGGCCACATATAAACCCTACTCTCGGAAAACAGTTTATTGCGCCTAAAACCAAATAAAGCTCACTTTGGGAAAATAATAAAATTCTCCTTAAGCCATCACAGATATAGATATTGCGGTAAAATGTCTTACTTAAATTCATATGGCCTGAAAAAATATCATGCAAATTTGTGAAATTTTCTGTTAACGCTAAAACTAATTACACTGCTGTATTGAAATTTATTCTAATTTATTTTTTGTAATACCAGAAATCAGTCTTCAGAATTTGAGGATGATTGGTCCCCCATTTACAAATGGTCCAATACAAATTACCCTTCTAAAAATCATTTTAGTTCGGCTAAAACTTTTACGAATCATGATATTTTACTCAAGCCAGTTATAAGTTCTAACAAGAAAAACGTAACATTTTTTTATTGTCGGTCAATAATTTAATTCATGTCTAAACAGTAACTAATTTTAATGCTGACGCTCGTTTATGTGAAGCTTAGTTAATAATATATGTATATGTATTTATCATATAGAGCTCACTCCTGTCGGTGGAGGGTATCAAAGATTCGGCACAGCTGAATATAGCACTCTAACTTGTTTATATTGAACTTACAAAATAAAATTAAACATTTTCGGACTCACGTGGAAGATAGCTTATGGACTGAAGGTTGGTCACTTGCCAAACTAAGATGGAAAAAATAAATCGAAACATATTAATTAATTAGTCAATTCACAAGGTATCCTAACATGTCATATTGTCAAAATGTCCTAATATTTCACAATGGTTTAAAAATATTGTTGTTGGTTTGTTAACAAAAAGTGTCTTAAATAAATAGAACGTTGCTTGCTGTGTTTATTGTGCTGTCGTAATTAATCAGAAAAGTACAGCGCTGAGCGGCTGAGCCGTACAACAATATTTTTAAACCATTGTGAAATATTAGGACATTTTGACAATATGACATGTTAGGATACCTTGTGAATTGACTATATACTTATACTTAGATGTAAAATGTTTTCTTTATATTTAGATAACAAATTATGGTCGAATTTCGACCATTAGGCAAACACTAGTAACATTTAATATTTCACAGTTTTATAGGACACGAAATCACACTAATAAATTTTACCATAGGCCCTACTTTGGGAAAAAAATTAAATTTTCCTAAATTCTCCTAGATATTGCGGAAAAATATTTTCCAACTTATATGATCAGAAAAATATCATGTAATTTTGTGATATAAGATCCATAATTAACCTTAGATCCCATATAAGGCAGCCTTCTGATATTCACTGAAGTGCTTAAACTTATTTCACTGCAGTATTGGAATTAATTTTTTTTTTAATACGAGAAGTCAGTCTACAGAATTTGGGATGATTGATCCATAATTTTCCTGAAAATCATTTTAGTTCGGCTAAAACTGTTACGAATCATAATATTTTACTCGTGCTAGTATAATTTTCTAAAAAGAAAAGAATAAAACTTTCTGATTGTCGGTCAATAATTTTATATAGATATTAACCAAAACCCGTTTTAATTCTGACGTTCGTTTTTATAAAGATTAACTTATAATATATAGATATCATATAGAGCCCACTCCTGTTGGTGGAGGGTATCAAAGATTCGGCACAGCCGAATATAGCAGTCTAACTTATTTATTTTTAAAAGTGTTACAGTCATTCACCTGCTGAAGTGGAAAGAAAAATATAAAATATTTATTAGAGTTTTTGTTTCTAATCTAATTTTGTTTTAGCCACTAACAACACAGTTTTAACCGGCTTTTTACGCTTGTTTCATTTGAGCAGCTGCATGTTCGTTGAGCGTTTTAAAATTTTCTTTTTGTAATTTTGTTTTGTTTCTGATTTTCTTAATTTTCGTTTTATGATTTTTTTTTTTTTTGGTAGATTAAAGTTTTAGTTTTTATTCATTAAACTTTATTAATATTTTAATGCTGCAGCTGTTAGTCGTCAATGACCTTGTGTTGTTTAGTTTAGTTATAGTTTCTATTAAAATCTGCGCACTTAAAATGTGTGTAATTGTTTCATTCAAAAAGTTAAGGTTTTACTACAAGACCAACAGTAATTAAATATTAAATGCTGCAGCTTAATAAAACTAAAAACATAATAATATATACATATACATATTAACAAAATCCTAAGCAAGAGGAAAAAATCAAGTTCAAGATGATAATAATGCGAAAAAATAAATTTTTAATTTTAATTATAATTTAATGCATAACGTGGTATTAATATTTACAGCACTTGCGATACTTAAACTACTAGGCATAAAAGTAGTTACTAAAGTTTTGTACAGAAAATTGTTCAAAATAAAAAAGTATAATAATTTTTTTTTTTTTTAAGATTACTAAACTTAAACTTGATTAGACGTATGTATTTGGTAAATACTTATATCGTCAGCTGGAATTGAAGCAAACGTTGAAAAATCCATTAGTTAGTATTCTAAAGTTTGGTAAAATGAACTATAACATTGGTCTGCAGCAAAAATCGCCTTTAAATAAAATATGTGGACTATTAAGACTATAACGCGCTTAATTCAAATCCGGTTCCGGCTTATTATCCATCGGGCTCAGATTTTTTTATGGGCTGGATTAATATTTCGCCCGAAATAAGGCGGTTATGATTATATAGTTCATCATAACTTGAGACCGATTTGTCCGATTTAAACCAAAACACCAACCAATGATTAGGAATAAAATTTCCTTTAACAAGAATTTTTAGTAAGTATTTTGAAAACAGAAAATAGTCCCAATCCCAAACTCTTGGTACTTCAAACAAAAAATAGTACTTATTTTGCGTACAAAAAAACAATCGCCACTAGGTTAGAATCCACTGGCAGCCGCAATTAAGCACAGCTCACGTGGGTCCAGTAATTAGTTCCCGTTGTGTTACCATATTACACCGTCTCCCAATGTTCCTACCAGAGAATGAAAAAGTATCATTTTAAGTACTCTTTAAGTATTAGTGAGAAAACATGTATGGACATGCCTGGGTAAAGATCAAACCATACGTATACATACCGTTACCCATAACAAGTTGAAGTTAAATATGTATAGTTATACGCTGGCAATGTGTATTTGTATATTCATTCTTCTCTTAGAAAGTACTTGCAGATATAAATAAAACTTGTATTGGATATCTGCAATACCCATAAGAATAAATATGTATGTAAAACGCAAATATGCACGGAGTACGTATACAGTCGCAGAGATGGCAAATGCAATTTTAACAATTGTGGAACTAGGCAGAATTTCTATTAAATGTTCTTATTTAGCAAAATATCGATATGATATTAAAAAATTTTAAGATTTGACTTAGGCGGTAAGCTTTTTGTTTTTTATAACTCGAGAACCACTCAATCCATTTACCAAACAATAAATGCTTTGAAAAGGGGTATTTTCACTAATACTTTAAAAAAAGCATTGAAAAGTTAGGACCACGAGGGGCGGTAGGGGGCAATATCTGCCTCACCGAAACTATATAATAGATTTAAATGAAAGCTAAAATGTGGATAGATCTCTATTTATATGGACACAGTAGCAATGCATTTTTTTAAAATTAGGACCACGAGAAAACCGGCAGTGGCGGTCCACTATTGCGCAATCGTTAGCCGGCTCAAGTTGATATTTTCCAATACCGATATCTATATATTCATTTCAACGTTTAATAGAAATTATGTACATTAGGGTGGGTTGAGTTAGCAACCGATATTGTGCCATCGATTTTTCGATAACTTTTGGCAAGAGGAAACAAATATTCCACTACGACATATCAAAAAAATTATTTTCGAGGCGTCCAAATTTTTTACTTTTTCTCAACTTTAATTTTAAAATTTTTTTTTAGTAGTTAAAAAACGGCTGATTTATTTATTTTTTTTTTATTATTACCTTTCCAATGTGAAATTGTACTCTCAAAACGATGGGGATAGCAGTTTTTCCGAAAAAAACAAGAATGAAAAATTATCAATAACATTTGAATTGATTTCATGTTGTAAAATTCCTGTCTTCATAAAAATAATTTAATGAAAATCAAATTCAATGAACTTAAGCCTAAATTTGGATTAAAAATCATTAACAGTTCAATAAAATAACCACAATACTAATTATTGTTAACAGCTAAGGCACGAGCTATGTTTACATTTGTCCTTTTAGTTGTGCTGAAAAAGGTCAACAAGAAAAAGAAAAACAAAAGTGTACTTCGGATTTTAAGAATAATTCTTGACAAAAAGTACGAAAAAACAGAAGTAATGAAGAACATGTAAATCAATTAAAATAGAAATCATTCATTCAAAAGCAAATTTCGATCTACCAAGTTGAAATACCATTTGGTTTAAAGATTGATGTTTGACTATTGACGTCATCCGGCTGCAATAGCCGAGTGAGTTAAACGGCAAACCCCACTGAAGAGATTGTGTGGTTACAATCGAAACTAGTCTGGGCAACCTGTCCGTGAACGCCTGGGTTCAAATCTCAGCGCAGTCAAGAATGAAAAATTATCAATAAAAATTTTAATTAATTTCATGTTGTAAAATTTCTGTCTTCATAAAAATAATTTAATGAAAATTAAATTCAATGAACTTAAGCCTAATTAAAAATATCTAAATTCTAATTAAAAAAATATCTATATTTGGATTAAAAACCATTAACAAACAGTTCAATAAAATAACCACAATACTACTTAAAAATTAAAGCCTAAAATTTTTTTATATAAAAACTCATCCAAAACCTCAAGAAAAATATTTTTTTATTTTTTTTTGAAAAACTGCTATCGCCATCGTTTTTAGCGTACAATTTCTCCTTGGAAATGTATTATTTATTTATTTTTATAGCCCCATACCTGCCTAGTGAATAAAACATATTTCATACAAAAAAAGGGTTTTCATATTTACGCAGTAGTGCCAAAAATACTGACGGTAATCACTGTATATTTTCCTACACATAGATATTTTATATTTATGGCAGATAACCAAAACGCAATCATGGGTATTGAACAATATCTGAATAATATTCATGTATTTAAGTTTACTGAATGTGGTTGCCTGAAATACTGCCTTGCATAAGTATAAGTAATACTCATACATTTTGCAACGCATAACCATAGCTGTTGTTATTATTTGTGCTATAAGTATGTGCATACACAATTACGAAAAGCGTGGATAAATGCCTCTGCATATTTTTCTTATGGGTACTTGTTGTCATTCGCTACGTTACCTGGCTGTTGATATTCTTACCCAGTCATCCGGCTGATTCAATGAAAGAATGGATCATGTTAAAATCAATGTCAGAATTTGTCCCTGAGAAGTCTTTGGCCAAACAGCTTAAGTCTTGGGTCTCCGAGTGCAGGGCAGTGACACACCCAGAGAAAAACTATGTTTAAACATGGTCACCTCCAACAAAACTATTTTAAAAAAAATTGTAAGCATATTATGGTTAATTTAACCATATTATGATTAAATGTATTTTCCATAAAGAAGGCACAACCATATTATGGTTGCCTCCGAACATTTTTTGGTCAATAATAACTAAAATATGTTTAACACTTTTAATAGCATGGTTGGTTTGCAACCATAGCATGTTGCTCTTGGAGAAGAGGAAAATACTATTGTTAATTTAAAAACAAATTATTGTCATATTTAACCATAAAATGTTTTGAGACAACCATAATATGGTTGTGGCTTCTTGATGGAGGACTAATTAAACCATAATATGGTTGTCGGTGACAATAATATTGTTAAATTTAAACAAAATATGCTTACAATTTTGCCTAAAAATAGTTTTGTTGGAGCTGACCATATTTAAACATGTTTTTTCTCTGCGTGCAGAGAAGATGAGAGAGCCCCAACCTTTGGGCACGTTTCCCAATGGGATAGTGGCTAGTTATAACCGCAATTAGGCTTCTGAGGTGATATCTGGACAGCCTTAAAGCGCGCCATGTCCTCTTTTCATATGTGATAGACCAGATATTTATGGTTTTCTCCTATGTAATTTCATCAAACCACCTCTGATTCGCAATGAGATGAAATTTATGCGCAATAGGTGACTTACGCCTTGGGAGCGAAACACTTATATCATGGATCGAACCGCTACGACTCAAGATGGTTTTTTCATGTACCAATGAATCAGCCATACAGTTTCCATGTATGCCCCTGTGTCGAGGGACTCAATTAAGTGTTACCACTGAATGTCTCGCTATATCCTCCAGAGACATCCGGCATTCGATTTACTATCGGTAATAATGTGTATATTCCTGCCAGATGTATTACTATATGACCCGCGACTGTGTTGATAGCCATTATCTTGGTCTGAATTACACTGCAATGATCCGGCAGCCTAAGAGGAATGCTCCAGTTTAACTGCTTAGACTAAATGCTAGGCCCGACACCATGTAGTGTTTTCGACCCGTCGGTGAATATTAGTATCGCACCCGCGGGAATTTGGGGGTCATCAAAATGAGCCATACTATTCAAAATGCTGACGGTGAAGCCAGAATCAAAAATTAGCTCAAGTGTGACATAGTCAACGTCTGTTTGCCAATTTATATCATACAGGATTCTTGCATTACCGATTTTATAATCTTTCCATGCTCTAGTGGCTCTTAGTCGTATCACTGCGTTTGCAGCCAACTTCTTCGTCAAAATGTCTGTGGCAACCAGTGAAAGATCGTAAACAGGGCTTTAGAACAGTGCCATATGCATATTTTACATATTTACTGAATTATTAAAAAAAAAATGCGATTTTCCCTAAAAAGTGTGGGTGTTTTAATAGGCAATGAATATTATTTGCCTAATGTTTTCTTAACAACAAAAATTTATTTTAGTTTTAAAAAATCTTTCACATTTGTTAGTTATGTAATTCCACTAATTGCATTATTGTATACAATTTCAAATAAATGTTATTTAAACTAACAAATAACGTATTTTACATCAGTTTAACTAATTAACATAAAAGCGTTAATTACTTCATTTCTTGCTGTTAGTGATGGCAGTTAACTTTAATGTGTTTTATGATGCTGATGACAAAGATGATGGTGTTATTTCTGGTATTTAATGTTTTTATTTTTCTGTTTTTTTTTTTTCGTCAACAGTGATTACCGGAGCTACGGATGGCATTGGGAAAGAATATGCTAAAGAGTTGGCTAAACAGGGAGTAAATGTTGTACTTATATCACGTACTGAAGAAAAATTAATTGCAGTTTCAAATGAAATTGGTATGTAAATAAGAGATCATTGCCAAACCACGAAATAAAAATAAATGAAATTCGTTTTTTTTAACAATAGAAGCTGAATTTAAAGTTAAGACCAAATGGATAGCAGCAGACTTTTCGATAGGCAAAGAGATCTACAAACATATAGAACAGGAATTGGCTGGCATACCAGTGGGAATATTAGGTAGAATACATAAGACATACATATCGCCAACTTAAATGCAAAAGGACCTAACCACACAAAACTTCGAAATCGAGCTTCTGATTAAAGTACATGTTCACGCAAATTTTTATACCATTGCGTTCAAAAAACGGCGAATTATTTAAGAAATTCAAACGCCAAGAATAGTTTATTATTATTGATTTTGTAACGTAAAAAACAAAAAAAAGTAGTTACGTACGTTTGCATTTAAGATGACGATATATAATTTTTATTACATATTTTTCTAAGTTTGCATTACTTTCAGTCAATAATGTTGGGAAAATGTATGATTATCCCGATGAATTGGAAAATATACCTGAAGATATAATATGGGACTTAATAAATATCAATATTGGTGCTGTCACCACAATGTCTCGTATGCTAATACCCCACATGAAAAAAGAGGGCAAGGGAGCTATTGTTAACATTTCCTCGGGTAGCGAACTACAACCGATGCCCTATATGGCTGTATATGCGGCTACCAAATGTTATGTTCGGGCCTTCTCTTTGGCCATTGAGAGAGAATTGGCCGAATACAATATCGATGTACAATGTGTAAAACCTTTATTTGTGATCACAAAAATGAATCAGTACTCCGATACAGTAATGAAGGGCAATATTTTGATACCGCATGTTAAGTCATATACAAGATCACTGGTCTTTACTCTGGGCAAAACAATTGAAACGACTGGGTATTGGAGTCACGGGTTACAGGTATTTTATTGTAGTTTTTTGTTATTTGAAGAACAATAATTTTTTTCGTTTTTAGTATTTCATTATGAAGTTATCACCAGAATGGTTAAGAACTCGCATTAGCCATCGAATGACTAGACAGTTAAGAGACGAATACTTGAGCACGCACGGTAAAACGAAGGTGGCATAATTTTTTTATTAATTATAGAATAAAACAGTTTGTAATATTTTTTTTTAAGTTTTAGATTTTAATTTCCTTGTAAATATTTCTTTTCATAAATATAATTCCACATTTTTTTATTTTCATTGCAAAATAATAAAATTATTTAATATAAAAAAATATATATTTTGTTGTGGAATCATTATTGATATTTATTGTTATTTAAAACTAACAAAGATGGCATCTGTTTAAAAATCGCTACAATAAAAATTATAATTTTTTAAATCGTATAAATATTAATATTTGGAACAGTGTTAAGAACTACCCAACAAAAAATTTTCCTATTTTGCGAAGCACTAATGGTACATTTTAAAGAGTAAGCACACATTTATTCGCTACGCAATAAGACATGCCGAAATGCAGTAAGGCATTCGGTCCATAGTTTACCCAAGGCCCCATATAAACCCTATTCCCGGAAAACAGTTTAGTACGCCTAAAACCGTAATAAATAATGCTATTGCAATTAAATTTAGTACGTCACAGTTTTATAGGACTAGAAATCACACTGCAAAATTTCGTTAAGATCGGTCGGTAAACTACCATAGGCCCATTTTAAGGCCTACTCTCGGAAAACAGTTTATAAGGCCTTAAGCCGTAATTAATAATGTTATCATAATAAAACTTAATACTTCATACTTTAATAGGACTAGAAATCACACTGTCAAATTTCATGAAGAAGGAAAACCGAAATAAATAATGCTATCATCATAATATTTAGTGCATCACAGTTTTATAGAAATAGAAATCACACTGGTAAATTTCGTGAAGATCGGTCCATAATGTTCCCTAGGCCCTATATGAACCCTGCTCACGAAAACCAGTTTCGTACGCCTAAAACCGTAATAAAATAATGCTTTCGTTATAAAATAAAGTACATTACAGTTTTATAGGATTGGAAATCACACTAATAAACTTCGTTATGATCGGTCCATTATTTACCATATGTCCCAAATAAAGCCCTCTTTGAAAAAATAATTAAATTCGCCTAAAACCGCTGCAGATAGAGATATTTTGGTTAAATTTGTTTCAATTAAGCTTCATAAAGCCATTAAAAATGTCATGCAATTTTGTAATATACGGTCCATAGTTTATCTTTAATACCATATTAAGCAGCCTTTTAAAATTAAGTGTAAACGCCAAAACTATTTTCACTTATTCTTATTTATGTTTTTTAACACCAAAAATCAGTCAACAGAATTTTGGGATGATTGATCCATAATTTAGCATGAGTCCAATATAAATTCCCCTCCTGAAAATCATTTAAGTTCGACCAAAACTGTTACGAATCAAGAATATGTTACTCAAGCTAGTTAAAGTTTCTAACTCCACGTCTCCACCTAACATAAAATGCGTTTAAAACATGATGTTAACAATTGCTGTTTAAATTCCAATATGTTTATCGTGGCGTACACGTAGTGATATTGGTGTTATAACTTTTCATTATTCTCAGCTCGTTGCCGCGTCTAGTAGCTACAGTGTTTTTTTTTTTTTTATAAAGCTTGTGGAAAGTATTAAAGCTTATTTTGTACTTAAACGGTTATATTTTTAATATTAAAGCATTTAGGCTTATATTTTTTACAGAAAGCATGGAATATTATGTGCAGTTTACAACTCTTTCAACAATTTAAATTAATATGGCGTAAAGCAAATTCAAAAAAGTAGGTTGTCGAACATAAACGTCAATTTATGTTATAAGAGAGCTTTCAGAATAAATGTTTTAACAACAACATTAACTGCCGTATTCATTAAATTATAATAGATTTCAAACGTATTTTAAAACAAAATTTCCATACAAATTTTTCTTAAAACAGATTTCATATCCATTTTAGTTTTTTATGAATACGGCAGTAAAACTTTAACATGAGCGGTCTATACTTAACATTAATTTGAAGTTAGTGTTAAAGTTACCTAGCATTTACACATGCCACTGCCAGTTCGAAAAACTCAACACAATCACAAGTTTTTACTAATACACCCACATTTTTCGCAATGGCAGCTCCAGTGGCAACAAAAATTGCATGCGAGTGGAAAATTGGCACTTGCATGCCACTAAATGTCAAAACGATTAGCAATGTTACCCTGTTAACCATATAATGCAAATTTACTGGATTATTGTCGAATTTTATTTAAAGTTTTAACTGTTAAATGAATTATTATTATTCATTTTTTGAAACGCCCATTAAAAAAAGCAAGTTAGTTAATTATAGAGCATTCATTTTGCTAAAATAATGCTAATATAAATAAACGTAAACTATTTCCCCAAAACTAAAACTATGTGATGAAGACGGTAACTCCTTTTTGTTTTCTGGTACTTTTTTTTTTATTTGAGAAGTAAACAAATTATCTCAAGTTGACGCTTCGACGACATTTTGAAAATGAACTGGCAGTGGCATGTGTAAACAGAAAAGCCAATGGCATGAGATTCGACTATTTCGAACACTTTTTCGTTGATAATATGTATAGAACAGTGGCATGCCACTACTTGCATGTGTAAAGGCAACGTTAGTCATTTTAAGTTAGGTGGAGACCGCAGGAAAAAGAAAAGTATAAAACTTTCCTATTGTCGGTCAATAATTTAATGTACATATGTGTAAACCGTTTAATGCTGACGAAGATTAAATAATAACACTGTGCTAGTTAAAAACAGGACCCGGCGTTTTAACCTAAGTCTGGTACGCTGAATCCACTGGTGCTAACCGTTTTTTTAGGTTAGCTCTTGTTTTCGACATATACCGTTATTTCGAAAATAAAGGAGGTTTCACAACATATATTCGCGTAACTCAAAAACGGTTTAGTTTATTGAACTCTATCTTGTTTTTAATTTAAGAATAATCAGCCCACTGTGCCTTTTAATTAATTTACATACATATAAGGTCTGTATAAGGTCATTTTTTAACCATGTTTAATGCTGTAAAAATTTTTAAGATCTGGTCACACTGCTCTTTTTACTTAAATTGGGATTCCATGGGATACCAATGTTACTCTACAGAATTATAATGTTTGCAAAATTTTTGGAAAACTATTTACATTTTTCAAGTTCATTTACAAATTTATGATGGCAATTTTATATTGAAAAAAAATATATTTAGGTTAAATTTTGAAAACCATAAGTTAATTTTGAGTTCCATAACTTAAATTGTTTTCCCCTTTAATTTAAAAACTGAACTTAACACAAGCTCCTTTTTAAATTGTAAAAAAACTTAAAAGTTTTTTGCAAAATACATACCTACAAGTTTTTTTTGGCGGTTTCGAAGCAAAAACAGAAAAAGCAACATAAACCTGTATGTCTAGAGGAAAAATTACATAATTTTTTTTTAACTGAATTGCAGTTTTTACTTTCGACCGTAACTTGTTTTCAATGTTCAATACTGTGCTACCAACAAAAAAAAAACACAGCAAACAATAATGATTCAACCAACAACAACTGCTTTTATGCAGAAATCATTGAGTCGTTGACCGTAAATTGTTTCTTCTTATTAAATGGGAAAAGTAAAAACTGGACGGTTGATTAAACTTGCAACAATTAAGACATAGAGACATATAATGTTTGCTAAGTTGTACATATATCAGTTATATGCAAAAATAATAAAAATTACTGCTTTTACCTTTAAGGTATTTTCACACTTAACAAATATTTGACGATAAAATCTAAAAAAAAATCGTGACCACTAATTTGATCAATTTATAGCTTTATTTTTAACCATTTTTTATTTATTAACTAAACTCTTTTTGTGAAAATATCTTTATAAAATGTAATTTATACTCTGTTAATTGATGTTGGATCTTGCAAACGTTTTGCCAAATCAAAAAATTGTTTAATGGAACTAGTGGTTAAATGTAGTACGACAAATATTTGTTAAATGTAACCATATCTTAACTACCTTTAGTTAATTGTCAAGTTGTCATTGAAATGCTGAAAAAAGAGAAACAGTTTTTTAGTTAATAATTATTTTGTCATTTAAAGGTTTTTTGTTTGAACAATGACATTTAATAATTTTTGTTTTAAGGCAACCTTATTGCCTGCTCATCGATATCGAACAAATATTTCGTTCGTTTCACAGACATTTAAAACAAAAACAAATATTAACATTTTGTTTTAAATGTACATAAGTTGAACCAACGAAATTTTTGTGCGATATCGATGAACAGACAGACAGTTAATTCTGTAGAGAACAACTGCTCCATGTTATGGCCTACAATTTCTTGCGAGTTGTGTTTTTCATAAGGGATATACCGGGAAATAAATTCCCGGAATACCGCATATTTTTTGAAAAAAAATCCCGGAAATTTTTTGGTAATTCTTGGTATGTTTTTTAATTTAAGAATGGAACTGCATTAAAGACTTATCCAATTGCGCCTACATTTTGTGGGATGTTGTGTGTTGGTAACGCAGATGGTTGCACCTCATTCGAAAATTTTGGCTCTTTCCGTTCTCCAGTTATAAAGATGTTCGTAATGTGTTTGAATGGGAAGTGCCACGCCCATTTTTTGTTTTGTGTATTGATAACGAAGATGCTTGTTTCTTAATTGGAAACTTTGGCTCTTGGCGTTCTCCTCATATACAGAAAAAGAAATAAAACCACAAGGGATTTGTGGCAGTTGTGGTTTTTTGCTCATATCTCCGTGATTTGTGGACCGATCAGGCTGACTTTCAATAGCAAACTTTAACGGAGTGCATATGACGTTTAAATATTACAACCTAGACCCCATAATTTCTGCGGTCTTCGGAAAACCCCTTTCAAAATTCGCACTACCAGACGGACATCTTTAAATCAACTTCGCCCCCTTTAAAATGCAAAATGGCGTAATTTTACCTTTTACAGTAGAAGCAAAACTTTACAAAATCAATAACAACAAGGTCTACTTGGCGCTTGAATTTCTTGTAGTTTAGGAAAAAGAACAAAAATCAATTAATAGTCTATTTCGATTGTTTTGTTTCGTCAAAACACGTAAGACTTGTGTGATAGTGCAAAGTATCCTTAAATAAGTATCGATATGTGGTTAAAATCTTTTAATCGGTTTTTCCAATAAATAATTATTAATAGCTTTATGCGACCGAATTTTATATGAACAATGCGTTAAATCCTATTTTTACAGAAAGATTTTGCTATATTCTGTTTAAATAATTTAACTTTATTAGTTTCATAGTAATGATGTTGGCTTTGCATTAAATATTGACGTTTAATGCATTTGTTTACTTATTTATTTGATCTCATGAATTGTGTTTGGTTTTTTGTTCAAAAAAATTAAATTAAGTAATATTTTGCATCGTTTTCTATTGGGCGGGAATTCCCGGGGAAATTGAAAAATCAATCCCGTTGTCCCAAAATATGAAAACGTGCGGAAAAAGCAAAACTCTACTTGCGAGTAATGACTCAGTTTCACTTTTATGTTGTGTTGATGCAACTCTAAGATAAAGTTTTTTAGCATTGCCAAATTTTGTTAACAAGTATAAAGTTTATTATTTCTTTAAACATTTTTAACAGTTTGACGGTTCAACAATTACAACTTGTATGATCTAAAATTTATTGTATTTGTAGTAAGAAAGATTTTTTTGAGCATTGACCTTGTAGTTAAGTAAAGTAATTATAAATTTTTTAAGCTACGCTGCGAAGTACAAATATTGTTATATTTTAGCAAATTTTATTTTTAAATTATAAATTGATAACAAACATTATTATGATATTGTTTTGAAATTTACAACAACATATACATTTTATTATTAAGACTTTGTATTTTACTGGTATGTATGTTGTAATACAATTGTAAAAAAAGTAAGTGAACTTCATAAAACTTTTTGCCAAATTTGATTACTTGCTCAATTCTTTAAATAAAAGGAATTATTTTATTTTTTAAGAGTTACCAATACAATTAAAAATTATGATGATGATTCGTTATTCACAATCTTGGGAGCAAAATTGTCATCTGGTTCTGTCTTGTGCAAATTTTGACGTGGTTAATTGTTTTAAGACCGCGTTAGCCCACCGTAAATGTAGAAATGTAAATGTAATGTTAACAGCTGATCGTTTCTGTTATATGGAAGGCAATGCAAATGCTTAACTGACTGTAATGTCACTTAACCGTAAAGTGCCAACCTGTAGATATAGAATTTCATTACGAGGTTACGTGACAGTTGTACATAGTGATGGGCTGCTTGAATTTTAAATGGAATGCGGGTATATTCACCCTTTTATTTTTTTTTGTTGGTACTTTGTTAGTAATAATATCTGTGGACTTTTGTCAAAATAACTAACAATACAATATATTTTCATACGTAAAAACATATGTATAGATGTACAAAATAAGCAAATTCATAGTTATACATACAAAAAAATCTTAAATATACAAAAGGTTTTTAATGGTATCATAACCTTGTTTTTTGTATGAACATTTGCAAATAATATATGTATGTACATGTGTATGCATATGCTATAATACATATTTGTTTATTGTAAATCTAAATTATTTATGTATTTATACATACACGAAAAACCGTTTTAATACCATTTAAATCACTTGGTACTTTTGCTGCACAACTGTCACCATTTGAACATTTTTAGTTCCCGTCACTGTGTGTATTATTAGCTGCGTTCGAGAACACAAAAGTTTTTACTATTTTTTACTGAACTTTACTGCATTTTACTAAATTGCGTTCGCGTACACAAAATACAGTAAACGAGAACACAAATTGAGAGCGTAAAGTGACAGTTCTTGACTGAGTACTTACAAATTTTTACTGCAGAAATTTTTGCAGTAAAATTTAGTAAAACAAAAAAACATATGTTTCAAAAGGTAAACAAACAAAAGTAGCAAACAAAAGGCAAACAAATTGTGAAAAAATTGTTTAAAAAAAGAAAAGTTGAAATAAAACTAAAATAAAAACAAAAAATGAATAAATATTAATTAATTAAACTTGTTTGTGAAGAATTTATATGGCTAAATACCAACTTTTGAAACTTTGTTTTGTTATGTTAAATTTTTGGAGTTGTAAAAGTGTCAAGTACTCGGGTACTTAGAACAGCCCTTGTTTTTAAAGTTATCAATAGTAAAAAAAGTTTCGTGTACTATTGATCAAATTTAGCCAGACACAAATTAGCAAATTCAAATAAAATAAAAAACAAACAAATATGAAAGATTACATAAAATAATTTGTTTGTATTTTCCAAAAATATTCGTGTTATAAAAAGTATTTAATCGAGTACCGATAAGAAAACGAGTTAAGTAGTCAAAATTGTAAACATTTTTCAACACTTCAATTATTTGCCATCAGCTGTTGCCTTTATTTTACGAATTTTTACAAATTTTGCGTTCGCGTACTTTTTTGGACAACAGCTTTTTGTGAGAGCAAATTTTTAAGTTTACTCATTTACTGCATTTTACTGTAAAAGTACTCAAACGCACCTATTGTATGTATACTAATGTTTTATTGTTTATGTTTTTGAAAAACAGATGATACGTTTTTACATGTTATATTAGTGCACGAGCTTACACTACGTTACATTGCATTTAGGGCTGTTGTCCGCAACGTGATTTTATGGCGACCTCATCGCCGAGTGCCCTGTGGGTTGTATCTTAGAGCAGTTTTAGCGATCCATCCAAACTTCTTTCGTATCATGTATTGGTCACTCTAGCGATAACGTCTGATTATACGGAGCAGGCAACGGCCAGTAAAAGTCTGTAGTTTTCTGATAACTTTTTGGTTTAGACCCCATGTATCACATCCATAATGAAGGATTGACTTCGCACGGCATTTTAAATTACGTCATTGGCTGGTTAAATTACGAATGCGAGTTACGCTGTTCAGACGAAATATACATACATATTTCAAGAGCTCTTCTTTTTTCATTTATGAAAAAATTTTTACATTGAAAAAAATACAATAGCAAGCAACCATGGTAGGATAAGTAGGAGAAGGTATAGTCATTGTATAGGTACTATGGTATAAGCGAATTTATACAGGTGACCGCATCATGAGATAGAGTTATGTGGCTATCCCTTTTTTTAAATATTATGTATTTTGTTATTGTAAAAAGTTAGAGTGAATGTCGAAATTCTTTGTAGAAATTATAAGAAGGGAAATTTTTTTTTGTTTATAAAATATACAAAATTGCGTCAGAAGGTAAATCATTTTTCTGTATTGCAAATTTACAGTGGCTCCACTTATTCACATTTTTAATTCATTTGTGGTATTCACAAAACCCCTTATATCGTTGTATCGATTGTATGTTGTACTAAAACACAACAGAGAACTGTGTATTTTACTACAACATACAATCGACACAACGATACAAGGGGTTTTGTGTATATGGTAATTATATTTATATTTTATATTTACTTTTTTTGTTTTATAAAATTTAATAAGTTTTTTTTTCAAGTATTTAGATTTTTTATTGACTTTTAAGTTTTAACAAATTTTTTTACAAAATGTAAAAAAAGCTAACATTCAGTAAACACACAAATAAATAAACAATAATCAGATGACTCGAGAATGTCACCTGTATGAATCCGCCTTGGTATAGTCATTATAAATTTCTTTTTCACAATTTTTAAACCCATATAACGTCAAACCAAAGAAAACAAGGGAAAAAAATTTTAACAAGCGTCAAAAATCAAATATGTAAATTAATTTGATATTACATGGGCAAATAATGACAACTCTCGCTAATGTACATATCTGGTACTTATTATACTATGCAAGCAACAATTTAAAATGTCTCATTATTTTAACAATTCATATTTGTTTATTTATTTATTTTTACAATTTTTTGTCTTGTTTTCTTATTGTTTTTTGACAGCTTTTGATAAAAATTAGTGGTAACAATGATTTGTTGTAGTTGGCAAAGAAATTCAAAATGAATAACGTACAAATAAGATAATTCGCTGTCGAAATCATTATGGGGCTATTAATTAGGAATGAGCAAGTGAATCACGAAAAAACGCTGTCGTTTGAACAAAGCATAAAACGTACATGTCCTTACGAGCTTTGTCTATTCGATTTGTATTTACGTATCGAGCCCTTTGGCGATTTCTGTATTTCTGTACAACGGCAAGAGCTAACGTTTCCAAATAATGAATAAACAACTTGGTTATCAGAAGACAACATCCGACAAAATGTGGGCGGGATTGCACGAGTGGGCGTGGCGGAAAAAAGATTTATTTACATCTAAAAACGGAAGGAGAAAAATGTCCCAATTTGGTACACATAGCTGGATTATCAATACACAACCTCTCTTAAATAATAAGCAGGATTGGAGAAGTGGGCGTGGTACTTCCCGTAAAAAAATATTAAAGATTTCTGTATTTCTGTACAACGGCAAGAGCTTACGTTTCCAAATAATGAATAAACAACGTGGTTATCAGAAGACAACATCCGACAAAATGTGGGCGGGATTGCACGAGGAGTGGGCGTGGCAGAAAAATGATTTATTTACATCTAAAAACGGAAGGAGAAAAATGTCCCAATTTGGTACACATAGGTGGGTATCAATACACCTCTCTAAAATAATAAGCGGGATTGGAAAAGTGGGCGTGGCACTTCCCGTAAAAAAACAATTAAGATTTCTGTATTTCTGTAGAACGCCAAGAGCTAACGTTTCTAAATAATGAACAAGCATCTTGCTTATTGAAAGACAACATCCGACAAAATGTGGGCGGCGTTGGATAAGTGGGCGTGGCGCAAAAAAGATTTATTTATGTATATGTAAAAAACGAAAGGAGATAAATGTCCCAATTTGGTACACATAGTTGGGTTATCAATACAAAACTTCTATAAAATATATAAACGGGATTGGAGAAGTGGGCGTGGTACTTTTCGTAAAAAAACATTAAAGATTTCTGAAGAACGGCAAGAACGACATCGTGGTTATCAAAATACAACATTTGACAAAATGTGGGCGGGATTGAAGAAGTGGGCGTGGCACAAAAAGATTTATTCATATCTTAGCAATAGTATTTATATAACTTTCTGTTCTTATCGCACCATGGTGAAGGGCATATAAGATTCGTCATAGCACTCTTAATTGTTTTAAATTAATTAACTGTAGATAAGACTTAAAATTGTATACGCCTTTACATTGATTTACATAATTTTGAATTGAAACAGAAACATTTATAAGATTTTAGTTTAATCCGGGCTAAGAAAAAACCTTGTGAATATTCAATTTATTAATGAAATATTAAAATAATGGTTAGTGAACGGTAACAAATTGAAATACTTCAATTTAAAAACATTCTAATTCAAAAACTTTTATTTACTTTGTCCCTATTGAAAATGTTTTAATTACAAATTTAAAAATAAATTGTACGAAATTTTCAATATATTCGAACTTTTAGCGCACAGAAAATTTGAAATCTTTGCCAAATGAAAATTAAACACTGTTTTTTTTTTTTTTTTTTTGTAACTTTATTTTGTTTAACTTAAAACCGATTGAAAGAAATTTTTCCAGATGTTAATTTTTACAGATACCATTTTTTTTTTGAAAATATTTCTTGTTGATGTTGTTTTTTTTTGGGTTTTTTTTTTCTCTCCAAAATAAAATTATTGCAAAAAGGCATTAACAGTTTTGATGTATTTCATAAATATAAACTAATTCTAATAAAAAAAAAAACAATTTATAAGACTTGTACAAAAAGTCAATTAATTAATTAAAAAAACACTACAATTTTATAAAAAAAAAATTTATAAAACGAAGAATTATTTAATCAAACAAAAATAAGGTAAAACTTCTACATAACTAGTTTAAAGTTGACATCAAAATAAAAGAAATTAAGCTAAAAAGAAAGAAAATATTAATTTAGGAAGAAAAATATTTTGTTAAAATAAAGATAATATTTACCTTTCAAAATTTCCATACATTTAGCAACAAAATTTAATTAGCTCAATGCAATTATCATGACGTCAACTGGAAAGAAAAAGCTTTTTGTTACTACAAGTACTAAATTAAAATATTTTTATTTGTTTATATTATTATATGTTACAAATATAGGGTGATCCATTTCGAGGTTCCCTACTTTTTTAATGAAAAAAACACAGAAAATTCAAATTTAATGGGGAATGCTTATTAGTATTTGAAAGAACATTCTTTGGCATTTATTTTTTGAAGATTATGTCTATCAAATGTTGGCCGTTGCTACGTCGCAGATGGTCCATCCGTTGAGTACAATTTTCGATGACTCGTTCGAGCATTTCGACTGGTAACTGACGAATGACACGCGTGATGTTTTCCTCCAAGGCCTGAATCGAGTCGGGCTTGTCCGCATAAACTTTAGAATTTACATATCTCCACAGGAAAACGTCTAACAGAGTGATATCACACAATCTTGGTGGCCAATCGACCGGCCCAAAACGTGAAATTATTGGCTCACCGAAGTGAATCCATTGATTGGTGCGATGTGTGGGAAGTGGCGTCGTCTTGCTGAAACCAAATGTCGCCGAGATCACGAGCTTCAATTTCAGGCATCAAATAGTCGGTTATCATGGCCCGATAACGTACGCCATTGACGGTTACGTTCGCAACGGCATCATTTTTAAAGAAATATGGACCGATGATTCCACCGGCCCACAAACCACACCAAACCGCTGTTTTTCTGGATGAAGTGTCAGATTTTGAATCTCGTTCCAAACGGGGCAATTTTGTTAAAAATGGGCCTCATCGCTGAACAAAATTTCTTGAACTTTTCAAGAGCTCATAGAGCAAAGCGATGTCGCTTGGGAAGGCGTAAGTCTTTCCATTATGAAATGCCAAACAATACTTAACAAAAATAACATGACAGCATGACACGACTTACACGTGATCTGTCAAAAAAAGGCTATTGAAACAAGTATCTCTACTTGAACCACCCTATACAATAAACATATTAAATTCCAATAGTAATTTCAAACCACTTTCTAGCTCACTACTATTTAGCTCCCGGGACACCCAATTGAATTGTTATTTATCGATTTTTATATGAAAATTTAGTTTTGAGCACTTTGTTGTTATTCCCAGCAAAAAAAAATACTGCTTGCTGGGTAGCAGCTTCATAAGGCAGAGTTTGATAGGACAGCGCTTCCGTATTCTATGAAAAATTCAGCCATGTTACAGAGAACAATTCCGTTCGGAATGATTTCGTTCGGAATTGAAGAAAACATATTTGTTTATTTATAGAAAATTTATTTCGATAGTTTTTTGCCCTTTAAAATACAGAAAACTCCCATTCCGTTCATGAAAACAAAAATGTTTTCATTCCGCAAAGTTTTTTCGTAATTTTCTGAAGCACCAAAATACGGAATGAATTTCGTTTCCGAACGGAATTGTACTCTTTGACATTGCTTATTACATGATTTTTGTATGAAATTACTTGCGAAGAAGGTCTGCCCGAGAAATACAATGGACTCTTCTCCTAACTCATTGTCCTTCGTAATAAATTTTTCAACATTTTTTTTTTTCGGATTTATTCTATGAGCTTAATTTCAGTTATGTATTTTATAAAGCTTTTTGTAATAGTTCTTCTATTCCTTAAATTTTTAGGTAGTGTATAAAGTCATTCCTAAAAATTTAAGGAATAGAACTATTACAAAAAGCTTTATAAAATTTATAACTAAAATTTAGCTCATAGAATAAATTCGAAAAATAAAAAATGTTGAATATAATAAAGTAGCTTATGAAAAGAAATAATTCCCAAATTCTATTTATAATAAATTTTGTAAGCTTTATTTTTTTGTCGGCACAATTGGAAGCAACAAGAATGCAATAATTATATTAATTGCTTCTAAATCAAGATTATTTTTTGCTGGGTTATTACAAAAAAAAAATTATGTTTTCAAATATTTTTCGTTTGTGTTTACGAACATTTGGTTTTGTTTTTATTGGCTGAATTAAATCTTTGTTGTTATTTTTGTGTTGAAAAATATTTTTGAAATGTTTATACTGAGTTATTATTAAAATTAAAAACCTGCCTGGATAAATTTATTACAATTTGATTTAATTTTTGGCAACAAAATATTTCAAGTGCCTGTATAATCAAATCAAAATCATTTTTAAATATACATACATACGATGTAAATATTAAAAAATTTCTATTTATCTAAAAACAAAAAACTTTTTTTTTTTTTTTTTTTTTTTGATGTCGTTTTTATAATTTTTAAAACATTTTATTTAGTTCCTATAAAAATACAATTCTATACATAAAAAAAAATCCAAAGAGGAAAGAGTTGCGCACGTTTCACTCAAAAAAAAAAATGGTTGAAAATTTTTTTAATTTGTATATACCTAATTGAAAATAGAAAAGAAAATTTTATAAAAATTGAACAGTTTTTTTTATATAAAATACATTTAAAAAAAGTTTAGAAACGAATATACTAATAATAAATATTTATGTATGTATGTATGTATATAAAAATGTATGACATTGTCTAAATATCGAAAAGTCACTCTCGTTGAGGGCAAACGTATTTAATAGAAAAAAAAAATTATGAATATTTACCATTTTTTCTTCACTTATACTTCTGCATGTTCACAAATACAGAGACGAAATTCTTCTTTAAACACATTTGTCTTGTAGGAGTAAAAATATATTTTTCCAAAATGTTGATTTTAATGTTGATGCCAAAAAAAAAAAGCTCAACAGTTTTTTTAGATCAAGAAATAAATTTAATTACTTTTCTTGATAATTAAATTTTATGTTTTCGGTTTTTTTGGGTTGAGTAATTTTTTATACATATACATATATATGCATTTTTTAATATATTTTAAAATGCATATATAAAACTGTTCCTAATACCTAAATAACCATAATCACTGCCATAAATTTCTCAAAATCTTATTTCATTATTTTAGAAAAAATCTAATCTTTAAATATGTATACAAAAATTTATATTTGTGAGTTCGTTTGCTATGATCGGCCCAACCGCCTACCCTATAACGATAAAATTCGGTCTACTTATTCTGCGCATCTTTGGAAAGCTTTATATTTTTTTTTTACTTTTAAGTGGGTGTGGCACCTCCCATACAAAGACAATATAGATTTACGTATGCCTGGAGAACGGTAAGAGCTAAATTTTCCAAATTTTTAATACACAACATGAGCACTGTAAGGAAATTTCACGCAGGGTCACTCGCGGATCATGGGTGAGATTTGCGCTGGAGGTTATTGTCTTGGCTCTACGGATTAGGTGGGCACTAAGGTCGATCTTGGGCGTTTGACGGGGTAATATTGCCGTCTACGGAGAGCTGCTCAGGTTAGGTCAGATGGGCAGAGGATTTTCCACTTTCACTGATGGCTCAAAGATGAGGGCCACGTGTGCGGTTGTTTACATTGAGGATCTGGACATCAGAAGATCATATAGGCATCCTGACGACTGCAGTGTATTTCAGGTGGAGGTTCTAGGGACATTGTGGGCCGTGAAATTGGTAAGGGGCAACATTGCTAGGCGCTCTGAGGTCACTGTATATGTGGACAACCGGGCGGCTTTTAGGGCCTTGTTGGGCTGTTATGTGAATTCCAAGCTTGTGGATGATGGAGATGGCTAATGAATTGGCGAGACTGGGCTCTGAATAGAGGATCCTGACTGTTTGGAGGCGATCAGGCCTCTAATAGGCTTCTATTTTGGAAGGATCAGTAAATAGTTTCTGAGCGAGACTAATCGGGTATGGGGCAATCGAACGGACTGGTGCTTAGGTATTCCGCCTCGAAAACGCTGCTGGGCAGGAGTAGGGCCGCGTTAGAACCATGATATTTATTATCACGAGCCACTGTATGATAGGCAGTATGGAGGTGAGGATGGCATCTGACTTTTTGGATATGTGCGGGTTCTGTGAGGACCTGAATGAGTTGGAGACAGTTAAGCACATTCTGTGTCATTGTGACAGGCTAAAGAATATCAGGCTAAATTGGTTAGGTGGTAGATTCTTAAGCGCATTGGGAGATGTCCCGGGTTATGGGCTCGAGAATCTTAAGGAATTCGTAATGGGTACTGGATATATGTAGAGCAGATTTCTATTTAATAGGGTTGTTCTATCTGGTTTGGTCGTATTTCCAATATTCCACTACTATTTCTATTCTTGGGCTTTCACTTTTTTCTCCAAAGTTTTTCTAACCAGTATCCTATCACTAACTAAGACGTCAAAATGGACCATATTGCTCGGGGGGTAAGGGTGTGAAGGTGACTTCGCACCGGCATTTCGACCTAACCTAATACACAACATCCGACAAAACGTAGGCGGGATTGGCGAAGTGGGAGTGGCAACTCCAATACAAAGAAAATATAGCTTTCTGTATATTTAGAGACCTGAAAGCGCCAAAGCTTTCTAAGATTGGTACACACATCTGGGTTATCGATACACAACATCTGACTAAATGTGGTCGGGATAGGAGAAATGGGCGTGGTACAAAATAGATTTAATTATATCTATAGAATGGTAAGAGAAAAATTGTGCAAATTTGTAACACATAACTGGGCTATCAATACACAACCTCTTCAAAAGTGGATGGGATTGGAGATATTAAAGATTTGTCTATATCTGCAAAACGGCAAGCCCAAGTTTCCCGTATTGTGGTTATTAACATACAACATCCGACAAAATGTAGGCGGGATTAGATAAGTAGGCGCTGTACCCCACATGCAAAGGCAATATGATTTCCGTATATATTGAGAATGTCAGTAGGTTAAGTTTCCAAATTTGGTACAAATAGCTTGGTCATCAATACGCCAGTTAAATAGGTGGGACGGATTAGATAAGTGGGCGTGGCACAATATATTATTCTGCATTTCTAAAGAACGGTAAGTGTATAATAGTTTAAATTTGGTTCAAAAAGAATGGTCTTAATCAAAATCTGTATAAAATGGGCTAAATCTAGCCCGAAAAGTGCTAAGTAAGCATCATTGAATAGCCTACTTTCTTCCCCCCTCACCAATAAACTCAGACTTTCTGACAGAAAACTTTCATAGCGTAATCCCAGACTTAACGCTAATTCTTTTAATTTAATTACAACTACAGAGTGGGGAAAAAACCAGCCAATTGTAGGGGAATGTAAGAAAAGATAAACGCATTGTTTATTGTTGTTGCTTTGTTGAAGCTTTGATATTGTTACAAGTAAAACCTGAGTGTTTAAAATTCTTATTCGCCTCACAGTTTTATTTGTATAATATTTTTAGCTTTTCTTAAGTCTTTGGAAAAAGTTTCCTAACGAGCTGGCTTAAGCAACCGGCGAAATGCGCATAGAAACCAGCTTTTTCCCAACAATAAATTTCAGTGTTTTTATCAAAAATTAAAAATAATAAATTATTAATAATAAATTTTGTATTCCCGAAAATAACTTTTGATGACTTTTTTGTTGGTTCACGCAATTTCTCTAAATTAACAATACAATTCATGAGTTCTTATTTAAATCATGAGTAAAATTGAACTGAACTAGGACTTCACCTAATCTGAACTAATAAGATAGATTAGAAATTATCTAGAGCTGAATTGAATCTCAACTAGAATTGACATAGATCTCAGCAATAACTATACTTGAAATGAACTAGAACTAAACTTAAATTTAACTACAGCTTATATAAAACCAGACCAAAATAGAACTAAAACAGATGTAAAACCAGAGAAAGAACTATATTTTTTTTAATAATTCATTTAAAATAAAACTAACTAAGCCTTTACACATGCCACAGCCATTTCGAAAAACTAAAAACACTTAAGATTTTTTACTAAACACTCGTATTTTTTAACTAAAATTTTGCATGCGAGTTGAAATTTGGCACCTGCGTGCCATTAAATGTCAAATCGATAAACATTGTAACCGTGTTAAACATTAAAAGCAAATTTACTAGATTATTGTCAAATTGTAAATAGCCCCGGTAGACTAGTTGGTAGTGAGCTAAACTATCAGTGCGGGGGTTTTGGGTTCAATTTCCGCCAGAGACTCTGGTCTCCTGCAGACAAGCGTAGAGCTTTGCGGGCTTAGCATAGGAAAACATTTATTATCCTGATTAACTTTTTGAAACGCGCATTAAAAAAGTAAGTTTGTTAATTATAGAGCATTAATATTATTAAAATAATGCTAATATAAATAAATGTAAGCCATTTCGCCAAAAATGTGCCTGTATAAAGAACTCCATTTTGTTATCTGTTACTTTTTCTTAATATGAGAAGTAAACAAATTTTCTCAAGTTGTCGCTTCAATGACATTTCAAAAATTAACTCGCAGTGGGATGAGTAAACAGAAAAGAAAATGGCATGAGATTCGACTATGTAGAACAGATGTAGACAGATGTAGAACTAAATAAAGAACTAGATTATACATAAGTTAACCAGAACTAGACTAAAATTAAACTTGAACTGAAATAGAAATGACTTAAAACTGAATTAAAACTGAACTTAAACTCAATTATAACTGAACCAGAACTCGACAAGAACTAAACGAGAACTAAGCTACAACCGAACTAGAACTAAACTAGAACTTAACTACGATTTAACTGATACAGACTGAACTACTATTTAACTGATACAACTACAGCTGAACTTGAAATGTTCTAGAACTGAACTTCACTTTACTTAAACCAGAATTTATTTAAAACAAAACAGAACTAAAATCAATGTAGAACTAAATAAAGATCTTTATTAGAATTAAAATAGAACTGAACTACGACTAAAATAGAACTTAACTAAAACAAAATAAAAACTAACCTTAAACTGAACTACAATTGACTTGATTTAGAAATCAACAAAAAGCTGAACTTGAAATGAACAAAAACTCGGGTTGAACTAAAACTAAATATAATTTAAACTGAACTACATACAATTAAACTGATACAGAAATCAACTACGGCTGAACTTGGTATTATCTGGAACTGAACATAACTTAAATTTAACTAGAACTCATGTAAAACAAAACAGAACCAGACAGATGCTGAACTTAATAATGAACTATATTAGAATTAAAGTAGAACTGAAATAAGACTAAAATAGAACTAAACTAGAAATGAATAAAAACTAACCATAAATTGAACTGATCTAGAAATTATCTAAAAGCTGAACTTGAAATGACCTTAAACTGAATTAGACTAAAATTTACGTAGCGTTAAACTAAGCAGAACAGAACTAGAACAGATATAGAACGAAATATGTATATTAGAATTAAACTCAAACTAAACTTGACCAATTCTTAACTTAAACTAAACTAAACTTAATAATTCGAAAAGAAAATGGAGGTGTATGTTCAACGGCAAAGATTTCTGAGGAAATAGTGTGGTTACTATTGAAACATGGCAAATCAACCTGTGCGTGAACGTGGGCTCAATTCCCCGGTCAGTCAAAAATGAAAAATTATCAATAAATTTTAATTAATCTCATGTTGTAAAATTCCTTTCTTCATAAAAAATAATGTAATGAAAATTTAATTTAATGAACTTTAGCCTGATTAAAATATGAAAATTTGGATTAAAACCCATAAACAGTTCAATAAATTAGCCACAATAATAGTTATTGAAAAGAAAAACTTTGAATAAAATTTTTTATATTGAAGAAAAGAAAATTTCATCACGCATTTCGAGCCAAAACCGCAAAAAAAGCTCAAGCGACAAAAACATCATTTTACAGGAGAAGGTTTTTTTTATTATATATTATTAAAATTTTGTATGAAAATTGGCGCTTAAACTAAAATTGTTTCTGCTATAAAATCATAATGGTACCATGAGATTTTAGAAGATGATGCAAGTGTTGCCAATAAATTCATTTATTAAAAAAAACGAAAATTTAAATTGTTGTCGCTTAAGCTTTTTTTGCGGTTATGGCTCGATATTATGCGCGGTTGCCACATAACAGTCGATTGATTGTGTAGTTTTATATGAAAAGCACTCAATTTTTTGACATTTTCTACACAATCAATCGCCTGTCATGTGGAAAACGCACATAAAAATAATATACATATATAGAAAATAAAATCTGCTTTCAATTATATTTTTAATTAGGCCAATAAATGGTATGTCTGCTTAATATTTAAATCGCTAACTCGACAATCAACCACAATTTTATTCAATTTAATGAGGTCAACTGATAAGGTGTACAATATTTTTGAATTCGAAAAGAATTTCAGATAATTTTAAGTTAAATGCACTTACCTTCAATTTAATTGTCTCCTTACAAAACTAATAGTATTTTTAGGTTATAATAGAATTCATTACGATACTAGCTGCTTAGATTTCTTATAGTTTACGGCAATATTTGGAATATTTTCATTTTTTCTCCGATGTAAAGGCAACGGTTACGTTTTTGTTGTTGTTGTTGTTGGTTTTGTTGTTATTAATAAAAATTTCGATTTGTTGTTAAAAATGAAAATTAATTAATTTAAATAAACATTAGAACATTTTTTTTAGAAAGCAATTTCGTAGAAAATGTATAATAATGACAACAAAAGAGCCAAGATTAGGAAGGTGGTGAATAAACTTGTGGCTTCATTCATTTTGAAAATAGGATTTTTTTCTAAAAAAAAAAAAATTAAATAAAATACATTATTAAAAATTTGTGTTAAATTTATTAAACAATATTCAAATTTTTTTTATTATTATTTTTGCTAAAAAATTTTTTTATTAGCACTTTTTATTAATTTTATAAAAAAAATTACTTTTTTAAACTTTCTTCGCTTCAAAAAAACCCCGTTCAAATCGATTGACACGTTCAAACTGAATAATTTTTTTCTTATGCCTGTCTGCCAGGCGTTTGAGAAAAATCAAGTTGTATCCAAAATTTAAATGAATTCCAAAATTGTTATTGCTGCAACAAATAACCAAACTCACACGGCAAGTGTTTGAAGAGTAAAAAAAAATATTAAATAAAATTTATAGTTTTTTTCTTGCTTAATCCCATGTGTGTGTGATTAAAAAAAAGGAGAAATGTTGTGGGTGGGAACATCAAAGATTGATATTTTTTTAGAATCTGTATGTTTGGGCCAAAATACCCTATTGTTGTTAAGAAAATAATGGAATTTAAAATTTTATTTAGTTACTTGTTACTGTTGCCGCAAATCAAATAAATTATATACGCTTTATATGTATATGTATGTACGAATAAGTATATGTAGGTATAAGCACCTATACCTAGATATACGCTTCGTTCTTATGTATTTTTAATACATTGAAACTTGCAAGAAGCGGTCCTATAACTCCAAGTCCCTCTCGTGACAAATTGGCTTATATTTTTTTAGTTTTATAACGTTTTTTTTTAATTTTTATTAGAATAGCCGCATAGTGAAGTACTGGTGTACTTTTTAATAAAGGGTATTCCATTGAGCGCTTCCTATCTTTATATTAAAATACAACATAGAAATGTTTTATTCTTTTAAAAGGCCTATTGGTAAAATAATGTATGGAATATAAAATCACGGAAATGTTCGCGGCGGCTTCGATTAGTGGCGCGCATCCTTAGGGCTAATAAATCAGGGCAAGTTAAACTCTCTTTTTGGTTTAAGATGTGTTTTAACCAAGAAATCTATAAATCAGTAACATATGCCCCGGTAGGCTAGCTGGTAGTGATCTAGTCTACAGTACCGGGGTTGCGGGTTCGATTCCCGCCAGAGACTCTGGTCTCCTGCAGACAAGCAAAACGCTTCGCGGGAATTAGTGTAGGAATAATAAAAAAAAAAAAAAAAAAAAAAAAACGCATAAAATTAGTCGTTTAAGCTACCAATACAGACCATATGAATTTGACAACATTTTTCGTAGTACTACCACATGGTACTTTTTAAACTACATATAATACATGGGAAACTGATTTACAACCGTTGAGTTTAAACTAAATATAAATTTAAATTTAGTTTAACTAAACCAGCGTTTAAACTCTTACTGATTTATTAGCCATTAATGTTCAGCTTTCCATTATTTTTGCGCATAAATTAGGCTTATTCGTAAGCAGGCTTTTCCAATAGAAACATTTTTCTGGCAGTGGTGCCATTGTCTGATGCATTAGTTTTACACGTCTGCCAAATACAAATGAGCTTACAATGTTCACACAGTTGCAAGACATTTTTAGTCAATTTTAATGCAATTTAAGCAACGCTGTTTACCAATATTGTAAGATCTGACCAACGTCTGTACGAAGCTTAACGTAAACAAAAAATCGCACTATATATATATATATATGTCCAATTTACATCGCCCATATATCGCTCGAGCAGAATTTTTCATGTGGCTTACGCTGTGGGGCACGTTGCGCCGTTGGTGTCTATATTATCTGTCCACCGTCTGTACGAAGATTAACGTAAACAAAAAATCGCACTATATATATATGTGTCCAATTTACATCGCCCTTAAATCGCTCGAGCAGAATTTTTCATGTGGCTTACGCTGTGGCGCACGTTGCGCCGTTGGTGCCTATATTATCGAATTCAGGCCAAAATATGTGGGTTTTCATCGCCCTACAGCGCTATACGTTGACGGTGATGGCTTGGCCAACATCGTGCACAAAGAAATGTGAACCGATTGCGCAGATTAAACAGTGACTTTTTCGGGATTCACTGAAAACCCTCACAAATTTGGTTTGTTGGCGTGCCCATGCATTCAGAAATGTGCCTGCCGAAGATGAACTGGTCAGTTTAAAATTTTTTTATATCTTTTATAAGTTTATTTATAAATTTTTTAATATCTTTTAAATGTTATAAATTGTCCATGTTAGTGAACGCTGCAGATTTATCCGTCCATGGTAATTTGGACAACAGACTAATTCGACAGGTATCAACTGTCGAGGTTCGGCAGTCCTTATTGGAAAACCCTTTACATGAATATTGAAATGTAAATTTACTTAGAGGGCCTTTATTGACAAAAAGTCTACATAAATTATTTTTTTTTGAAAAAATAAATAAATATATTTTGATTAATTGCTCGTATATTTTCAAGTGTAGATGATAAATTGTTTTAACTAATGATTTGATTTTTTCTTCTTCAAAAAAAGATTTTTAACTTTTTAAGATTCAATTAAATTATCTAAATTCTCCCTAAAATTCCGCATAAGATTATCCCTTAGTAAGACTTATTGGTATCATAATTTTTAAATATTTTAATTTCTATTTTAATATTAGTAAACTTTATCATCAACATATTTATTTATTTTTTTTTTTTTTTGCTTGTACAAAATACCACTTTTATTTTCTCTAATGAATATTCATTAAAATTTGTTTATTTTTCTTTTTTTTTAATTAATAAAAACATGTGTTTTGAATCATATCATAAAGAGTGTTTTGACTGTAATTAAGTTTAATTTGTTTTAAATAAAATTAAATTTTATAGTTAATTTTTAATAAAATTTAGAACACACAAATTAAAGAATATTTACGTAGAAGTGAATATATTTCCGACTGATTTTTACCCTGCATACCATATGGGTAAAACGCTTGATATCGATGTTCTATAAAGCGCAATATTGATAACGTTTTAAGCAAATATGATAAACTTTCAAAACAAAGAAGAAGGTTACGTTAATTATACCCACAACACCACACTGTTAATCGGTCCAAAATTTTACATCGCACCCATATAAAGCTTTTGTGCATATAAACTATTCAATTATTTTGGTGCGTATATTAAATTTGACTCAAATATATTTAATTGAAATATGTATCCATTAGTCACCTTGCCAATTTTATTGAAAACGGTCCATATTTGACAATAGCTCTCAAACAAAAACCACTCCATAATATAGATTTAAATGCCATAATTTGCATTTAAATGTTTATAATAGATTTTATGTCATGGCAAGATTTTGTGATGGCATCACCAGAATTGACTAAACGTCCCCATACAATCCCTGTCCCTAATATCACTTTAAAGCGGAAAAACTTAATAAAGATGTTGATATCTAGATAATATTCGGCACAAATAGTTTTTATATGAATCTTAACCTTAGAACATAATTTTGTCCATTACTTTTGACGGGCCAACATCAAAGCAATTAATTGCACTTCACTTTAATTTTATAATACTAGTATATCGAATAGGAAATTTTGTATTTCGCAAAGGTCCAAAATCAAAAAATTTTGGAGGCTAAATTAATATTTATATATACATACATATCCTTCTTCTTTATTTTATCCTTTTGACCTGTTAACAACCTCAAAAACTCATCTCTGTTATATTTTTACACTTTTAATTCCAAAAAAAAAAAACAAGTTTTCTTCATTTGAAGTACATAAAGTCTAAAATTTGTAAATACAAATAAATTTTTGTTCTAATTATACTCGAGATCGCTATTAATGGACATTGTAGTAATTAAAATACGTAGTGTTTACTAGTGTTTATTATAGTTTAAGAGTGAGTTTTTTGGCTTTAAGATTAAACCAGGATTAAGAGTTAGATTAGTTAATATTATAACAAAATTTATCTAAATTTATCTTGCAAATTTTTTAGTTAACGATTAACTGCCAATCTCGCCAAGTTTAGTTATAATTAACTATCAATTTAATGGCTTATAAATCAGTGAATATTTACGCGCTAGTTTAGTTGAACTGAACTTAAAATTATAAATAGTGTAAACTAAACAGCTGTAAATCAGTGTCCCTTGTATTACACAAGGGAACCAAATTGAACTTTTTTTATGCGGCCTGGAACTTTATTGCAAATTTTTACTAATTTGAGGTTTCTGATTTCAAATATAATCTCCATTTTTCTCTATCATCGCGACTTTTTGAGATATACCGTTATGTCCAAAATTAAGGCACTTTCACTACATATATTGGTTTAAATTGCAAACTGAAAAAAAATTAAAAATTGTGCGTCGATTGCAATGAAATGAAACTCATTTCATTTGAAATGTGTTTAACTAAATGTTTTTAGACGAAAACTGTAATTTTTCTCACATTATATTTAAATTTTTAAAGAACAAAAAATGCCTTTTTTCAAAGCTTTAACGGTATCTCTGAAACTACTGGGCAAATTTAAAAACAATGTAAGCACGACTTAAAGTTATTTTTGCTGCCGAGTTTCGGATTTCTTTTAACTGAATATGGTGAACGGTTTTCAAGTTATTCCAATAAATTAAGTGAAAGTGCCTTAATTTTAGACATAACGGTATATTTCGAAAAGTCGAGCTGAGAGAGAGACATGAAGACTAGATTTAAAATCAGCGACATCTAATTAGTAAAAAGTTCCTGGCCGCAAAATGAATGTTCCCCAGTGTTATATGTAGTTTAAAAAAAACATGTGGCAGCACTACGATAAATTTTGTCCAATGTATATGGTCTGTATTGGTAGTTTAAACGCCAAATTTTAAGCGTTTAAAAATAGTTAATATGTTTATTGATTTATAGATTTGTTGGTTTAAAGTCATTTTAAACCAAAACGTGAGTTTACCTTGCTCTGATTTATTAGCCCTAGCTGTCAAAAAAACATATTGTTGGCTGGGAGTTAGAGTAATAGTTAATTATAACTGAACTTGGCTAAATTGGCCGTAAAACTTTTAGCATTGCCATATGAATTGATAACTGTTTTAAGTATAAATATGGCAGTTAAAAACAAATGCCAAATTTTGTCATCAAATTTTTGCTCGTAACGTAAAAAAGTCCTTAATTTTTGTATTGTGTTAAAAAATGTTATCAGCGAACATTCTTAAGGAATTTTTTTTCTCACGGGAAATACTTTTCTCGAAAAAAAATATCCTGCAATTATAAATTCCGCGGGAACAAAAATATTAATCAGTTGCATCACGGAAGTTGTTTTGCTTATTTACATTGGTTTTTCTTCTTTTTTTTTGTTGTCGCTGTGCAAGTTAAATTAAAATTAGTTTAATTCAAAATAACAAATTCAAAAATGTGGAATATCATAGCCTGGCAAGTTCTTTATTAAAAATTTCTTTAGTGACAGGTTTATCGATAGCACCTGTGAACTTTTTTTGGTTTTGTGCTGCAGCCTTTTGCCGTTCAAATGTTTGGTCAATCGGAATTTTTCAACCAATTCTTTGCTATTAAATAAATTAAAATGATTTGGACGTGTTTTTATTTTGGTTGTGTAATAATTGTCGTATATATGTATGTATGTAAATGTTCAAATATTTTCAAAATCTTTTGAATTCCTTGAAAAGTCCATTTAAATAATTTTTTACAATATTTTTTACATCACCCAAATTGGGTGATTCACAAGATGTGCTATCAAGTCATATCGTCATAATGTCCTAAATAATATTTTGCAATTGTTTAAAAAAACATGTTGTTGTTTTTCAAACAATATAAAAATTTTAATGCTGCGTTCATTGATTGGTCATAACTGTACAGTAGAAATCTTAATCATAAGCAGTTGCCCACAACAGTCACATATATTTCTAGTAACTATTTTAAGACATATGACTTTACAACTTTATGACTACCTTGTAGAGATGAGCGATATTTCTGTACCTGTGATTTAATCACTGTTACTGAAAAATCACGAATCACAGTTGTGACCAAGGCGAATTCATGTATACGGTGGTGTCGATACTACAACAAGTAACAACACCAAAAACACAGCAATGTATTTTTTTGTTGCTTTCGTTGATCGATATGTCAAAAACACAAGCAACTTTTGACATTTCTCTCTCTATGTAAGAAAAAAAAGTAGCACAGCTGTGCTTTCAACGCCACCTTGTAATAAATTCGCCTTGGTTGTGACCAAATTTGTCAAGTAACAGGCACTTTCTAAATCGTTCTTTTTGTATTTTGTTACATATACATACAAATTTATAATATTTCACTGTTTGTGTGGGTAATAGCGTTTGTTGAATGAAATGTCGAATGATATTGCTGTTCCTTTCATTCTCTCTTCTATCTTATAATTTTTTTATGCCAAAATTTATTTGTTCAAGTATGTATGTACATATATGAAAATAAACAGATTTGAAGCTCTTACAATTTGTTGTTGTTTCTTTGTAAAGTGCTTACAAAAGCTCTTGCAAAAGCTCGCGCATTGTACATATAGCTTGGACGCACTTGCTTTAAAAGAACAGAAAACTGATAAACCGTGATCACAATCACAGTTTAAAGGAGCAGTGATTTTCAAATCACATTCACTAATCACGATGATCTTTGAAAATCACGGGATCACTCATCTCTACTACCTTGTGAATCACCCAATTTACAAGTAATATTTCCTTTTTTCAATTGTTCGTATATACTTTTGACAGTTCTGTCACCAGTTTAAGCCGCCAACTTTGTGCGTTTAAACTAGCTAAAACAAAATAAAATAATCGACTACTCAAAAACGAATTTCAAAGATTATTTTTAATTTAATCGCTAATCTTTAAGTCAAAAACTGGCTCTAAGTTTTAAAAATTGTCAATAAATAAACTTTAAAAAAAATCATTTGGTCTGGTGGGTCAATGGCTTCTACTACACTCTTAAAAATTTGTATTTAACAAACAGTGTGGTTTAGGGTAATCACATGGTCGGGATTGACCGATTACACTTACTTGTTTTATATTGTTATTATATTAAACCGATTTTATTAAAAATAAAGTTTTTACAATTTTTCTTAAATTTCTGCATGTACGAGTATGTACGGAACAAAGCAAGAAGTTAAAATCTTAATAACAAATATTTTTAAATGAACAAAACCCTTCCAAATTTCTTAAAAATTATTAACTTATTTTGTTATTTTTCTTTAGAGCAGGAATTCTTAGGTAAACGTAAAATTCGAAATGGTGGCCTTCTTTGCCGAAAAGTGAAAAAAGGAAGGAAAAGGATTAAAGTGCCTGGACATGTGTTTGTCGTTTGGGCAAGCAGATCTTCTGAGAACAGATAGTTTTTTAACAAATTTGTTGTGTTGTTGTATACTTATTTTTGTATGTATGTACAATTAAGGTGGGTCGATTTAGCAATCGATATTGTACCATCGATTATTCGATATAATGAGGAAAAAACATTTTACTACGACATATGAAAAAAAATAATTTTCGAGGCTCCCAAATTTAAATTTTTTGACCTCTTCTCAACTTTTATTTTTTAAGGTTCTCTTTAGTTGGTAATAAAAAAAATTGGATGATTTAATATTTTTTAAATTGTACGCAAAAAACGATGGCAATAGCAGTTTTTTCAAAAAAAATAGTTTTTCTTGAGTTTTGGACAAGTTTTTGTCGAAAAATATATCTTTTACGCGTTAATTTTTAAGAACTTTTTAGTAGGTATTTAAAAAAAAATTTGCCGATTTCAATTTCACCCTAGAAAGGTAATACAGTCAAAGCCCGGTTTAACGAATGATATAATGTTCAGACCTTTCGTTATACCGAGATATTCGTTATATCGATCAGTAATGTTTTACCTTAAAATTTTATAAAAAACGGTGGTCCACAATTTGAAAAACATCAAAATTTAATTGTGTTTAAAATTTAGTGTAGAAATAAAACTTTAATTGATATTTTCACGTTTATTTAAGAATTTTTTTTATTTCTAATATGTAATTTCATTAAAAATAAATGTACATAGGTGCATATACATACATACCTATATTTGGATGCTATGAACATAGGTTTATTATTACATTTCAATTGTATTATTCATTTCTTAAGAAATCTGTTATGAACGATTGCTTTAACGTACTCTGAAGTCCTCTTTGTATTGCTTCTTCTTGCAGCTCCCTTAATACAAGCGATTTTGAAAAATCTATTCTTTTCTGGTCACACCACATTATGCAGGTTTCAAACCCTTTGATTGCATCTGAGTGTTTAATTTTTAGTTCCTCTGTCTCGACAGGAATAACATCACATTCATTTTCTTCATCTTGAATAATATCCTCATTCCAATTGCTTACATCTTTTACATTAAAGGTTATCTGAAATTATGATAGATATGGATAAAAATTTTTTAATTTAACCACATAGAACATACATTTGGAAAAACAGCGGTCAGTAAACGCACACTACGTCTCATACACTCGACATCTTCCAGTTGACCTAGTCGGGACAAAGGAATTTCGTCTTCTTCGTCAAAATGGTCGCTATCTGATGACATAATTTTATTCCAACAATTTTCTAAGCACTCTTTTTTTATCTTTTTCCAAGCCAGATCGATCATGTAAGCTGCATCGTACAAATTAAGATTTTTTAAAAAATCAACGACAATTTCTGTTTTTGATGAAACAATTTTACTGAGTAAATGATTTCTGTAATTCATTTTTAAAATTCGGATGGCATTTTGGTCCATCGGTTGTATTAAGGGTGTTACGTTAGGTGGTAGATAAAGCGTCCATATTTTTCCGTCTTTGGTTGTTTTGACCAGCTCCTCCGCGGGCGGATGACTTGGTGCATTATCAAGGATAAGTAGTGCTTTTATGGGTAGATTGTTGCTTTTTAAAAATTGTTCAACCTTAGAAAAAATTAAAAACAAAAATAAAACACTGTCACAAAAAATATATCTGAGCATAAAACCTACCTCTGGAACAAACATTTCAAAGAACCACATTTTAAAAATTGCTGAATTCATCCACGCATTTTTTGAATGGGTGTAATTCGTTGGAATAACCCTGTTTTTAAATGAACGAGGTTTTTTTGCTTTACCAATTAAGAGCGGTTTTAATTGTTTTGAACCGGATGCATTTGCACAAAGAAGAACTGTTACCCTTTCCTTGGATAGCTTCCTACCAGGAGCACTGGATTCTCCTGCATGGACAAGTGTCTTATCAGGCAGCAATTTCCAACATAAACCTGTCTCATCCGCATTAAAAATTGCATCTCTTGTTAAATTCTGTTCGCTTACTAAGTTATGGAAATGATTTTTAAAAGGCTCCACTAAATCTTGGCGAGCTGAAAGTTTTTCGCCGGTTTGCTTTAGCAACCTGATTCCATATCTTTTCTTAAAACGTGATAGCCAGCCATCACTTGCGTGGAATTCGGAGCCGTACATTTGATTATGGATTTCTAATGCCTTTACTTTTAAAATCATTCCATTGACGGGTATATGCTTGTTTCATTGGCTTAAAAACCATTCGAAGAGAGCCTTTTCCATTCTTGGAAATTCACCTTTTTTAAGAGATCGCCGATTTTTTGTGCCATTGTTTGTAATTTTTAAATTTTCCACGATTTTATGTTCGTTCTTTTTTAAGGTACATATTGAAGATTTTGGTATTCCATACTTTTGGGATATTACTGAAAGATTTACACCTTTCTTACACTCTTCTAAAATCTTTAATTTTTTATCAAAAGAGATTCTTTTTCGATTTGACATCTCGTTTTCACAATGAACCAAACAAAACTACTTAAACTTTAACGAAAAAAGCAACGCATCACACGTGTTCTTTCAATACAAAGCAAAGAAGCCAAAAACACACACAAAAATCTAACGGTTCTGTAACGATTTTTTTATTTTGCTTTGTCATTCGTTAAATCGGGATTATCTTTTTTTGCCATTCGCTATATAAGGTAGTTAATGTAAAAATTTGGCCATTCGTTATATCGGATATTCGTTAAACTGCGTATTCGTTATACCGGGCTTTGACTGTATTTAAAAAAAAATTATATCAGCCGATTCTTTTTTTTTATTATCTACTAAAATAAACCTTAAAAATAAAAGTTGAGAAAAAGTCACCAAATTTTGGGCGCCTCGAAAAAGATCTTTTTGATATGTCGTAGTGGAACTTTTTTTCCCTCATGCCAAAAGCTATCGAAAAATCGATGACACAATATCGACACATTTTTTTCCTTACAAATCGACTTACCCTAATGTACATACATCTTTTTCTTAATAATAAACATAGTACCAAAGTATACTTAAAGTACCATATGGGAACCATATGCAATGTATATTAAGATGTCAAGAACTATGCGAAACGAATTTTTTGTCTAGGTTAAGGTTGTGTGTATAACATTGAAATTTTAAATTTTACTTACCTCCTCTCTTCTGTATCGCACCAAAAAAAAATATTTATTGCTAAATTAAAAACGCCTATAACTAATTTAAGTAGATATTGTGATTGTTTTCCAAATGTTGTCCATGTTTAGAACATGGCGTAAAAGACATACAAGAAAGTCAGCAAAGCGGCCAAGATAAGGAAAGTGGACAATAAACTTTTGCCTTCGCTCATATTGATAGCTGAAAGAGAAGAAAAGGTGAAAAGTAAATAACTCTTTAAAACAAATTTAAATTCATAATTTTTAAAACATAATTTTTAAAAAAATATGAAAGAGTTTTGCCGTCGCTGTGAGAGTTTAATGGAATTTGGAAAATCTAATTTACGGCCAATTTCACCAAGTGCAGTTAAAACTAACTATAACTTTAACTTCCAGTTGACAATATCTTTTTGACAGTTATAACTGATAGTTTATTATAACTGAACTTGGGGAAATTGGTCGTTAATCGGTTAAAGTTTATCATGTCCATGACTTCACGGACTGTCAACAAGTAAATTAAAAATGTAAATTAAAAGCATAAAATAGAAATACGTTTCTAAAAACCAACTTAGAATAGAAATAGAATTTGAACTATAAATATCCTCCAACCCAGTTTGTTTCGTTACTGGATGCCAAGCTAAAGGCAGAATTAGTTTGTACGTTCTGTTCTGTAACGAATCAGCTGTTATGTTTCTGTTCAATTGAAAGTCTGTGTGTGAGGTTAGTTTTTCCTTTTTCGTTCTGTTCTGTTGCGGACAAATCTGTTGAAAATAGAATTCAACGTTAAGTTACGGCCAAAGTGTATATGTATTAGTTTGTTGTGATATGAAAAAACTTTAATTGTTTGCTTTTAGCTAGAAAAATTGGTTTTAATTAATGATTTTTTAAACATTTGCGTATTTTTGACACAAAATATTATTTTTTTATTTTTTACGAAATTTTTTTTTACAATTTCTATGCTTTTTTTTTAAAGCAGCTGATTCCTTTCACAGAAAAAGTAATTACAAAATATTTCTTACAGAAAGGAACGTAACAGAACGGCAACAGAAAGTAAAATCTAATGAGGCCTTAAGCAACTAAACAAAACTGAACAACAACTGTACTAGAACTGAACTTGAACTAAACTAGAATTGAGCTAGAATTGAACTAGAACTAGAAATCAAATAGAATTGAACTTTAACTGAAATAGAACTGAACGGAACTAAAACTTAACTAAAACTAAACTAGAAATGAACTGAAATTGAACTATAACTGAACTAGAACTAAACTGGAACGGAACTAAAACTTAACTAGAAATAAACTAGAAATTAACTAGAATTGAACTAGAACTAAACTGGAACGGAACTAAAACTTAACTAAAACTAAACTAGAACTGAACTAGAAATAAACTAGAAATTAGAACTGAGCTAGAACTAAACTAGAATTGAAATAGAACTTGAATTGAATTTAAACTAAACTAGAACTGAACTAGAACTATACTAGAACTAAAATAGAATAAAAACCGAACCCCACTATGCAACGTTTCAATTCATATCAATTTACTGAACATTTTTTGTGCAAACATCGAAAAAGTGAGTCAATTTCTTTGCACTATCAAGTCTTCATATCGCGACCCTAAAATAAAAAGGTTATATTTAAACCAAAACTACATGTTTGTAAGAACCTTGTTGTCCTAAGGTCGGGATATAAGTCACTTCTTATTATTAAATTTGTTTTTCGAAACTGTAAAAACTGAATCGTATATTTAAAAAAAAGCGCACTTTTTCTCACGCACTCGCAAAGATTTTTTTAAGAAACTATGAAATAAATAAACATCTAAAAATGTTTTTATTGTACATATGTTAAATACGTAGTCATAAAAATTTAATTGAATTAAATAAAAAAGAGAAATATGATTAGTTCCGTGCATTTAATTTTTCGATGACCAAAAAGGAGTAAATGTGGCATCTGTTGGGCGACACTTGAGAGGCAGTTCTAGTCCGGTAGAATCACTACCTCTATTATAACCAAATTTTCTTGCTGTAGAGTATATTTTCGTCATCTCAAAGTTGATGTGACTAACGCTGTTAACAGTTTATAACATGTATGTGGATTTAATTCCATTTGCTGGACTTGTAACTCAAACTGTTGTTCCGTGCTAATTTTATTTTGTTAACCAAAGTAAGAAATATGCAATAAAATGTCCAAAACTAAGCAAAAAACGTAATAAGTTTAAGCTGTTTGTGTCGTTTTAATAAACAAAATCTACACAGCAAACAAAACCTTACGGTTGGCTAAATATTTTTTATTTGGCAACTAAAATCGACATCAGTTGCCAACTGTAATAAATTTTCCGCAACTGGCAGTTCAACTTAAGATCAGTTGTCACACATATTCGACACATAAGTTTTATCTTCCATTAAAAGGGTCCTTTTTTAACAAACTTTTGTGTAATTGAGCGTGTTTGTGATATTATAGAAATAATTCAAAAGTGAGCGTGATAATGAGAATTTGAAAATTCCTGGTGTGTGAGCGTAGACTACATTTCCTTATCTTATAAGCGAGCGTGATCGGGAGTCAAAAACGACTAACGCGCACAGCTTCATTATCTACTTTATTAAGAAATCGATATAGATGAAATTTTAGGAAAAAATTATTCATTTTCGAATCTAATTTGACTCATTTTGCATACTAGGCCTGAATAAGATCTTAAATAGAACTCAATTATATCTCTAGTAGAGCTGGCCTACATACTTAATAGATCTTCACTATACTCAAACTTTATTTGATAAACTTTTTAAATTTGTCTTACAATAAGTAGCCTTATTACGGTTGTCGTTGTCGTAAACGACTGTGTCGTTTATTGTAATAGATTAAATTAACACACAACCTGTGTTCTTTAATCTACTACAAAAATGACTTAGGGCTAATAAATCAGAGTAAGTTAAACTATCTTTTTGGGTCAAAATGTTTTTAACCCAACAAATCTATAAATCAGTAAACATATAAACCATTTTTAAACGCATAAAATTGGTCGTTGGTCGTTTCAGCTACCAATACAGATCATATGAATTTGATAACATTTATCGTAGTGCTGGCACATATTCACCCTTATCGCGGTTGGCGAATTTAAAATACGCCTGCGACTATTTGGTAATATATTAAAGGAAATAAGTTCACGTTCTCTTTAATCTATTACCAAACAGTCGCAGGCGTAATTTAAATTCGCCAAGCACGATAAGGGTGATTATTTTTTTAACTACATATAATACATGGGACACTGATTTACAGCTGTTGAGTTTGAACTACAAATAAATTTAAGCTAAGTTCTACTAAACCAGCGTTTTAACACTCACTGCTTTGTTAGAAATTAGTCGGTAAACGTAATTACCCTGATTGTTTTACTATAAACGAGATCTACAAACTAAACTGCAGTGCAATGTCCCTTAACGGATACCCACTTTATACGAACAGTATTGCCTGCTCGCGGCAGCGTTCCCATAAGAAACATTTTTTTTTTTTTTTTAAGGGAATATTCCTCTTAAACGAGCACATTTCAATGGTCCTTCGGTGTCCGAACATGACAGATTCCACTGTATTTAAGGTTAATGAAGGTTTTATATAAAAAAAAATATAATGAAAACTAATTGAAAAACTTTTTGGAATTTTTCATATAACAAATATTTACAAAAGGCTCAAATACCAAGAGATCCTTAAACATTTTAAATGACTACTTAATTACTGGAATGTCGTTTAAATATTCCAAACCAACAAATATAAGAAAAAAGGGTTATATAAAGAGGATATCGTTTTGAGGAAATTTTTTAATGGAAATTTTTTTAATAAAATCTCATCTTAAAACACAACTTTACCGTCCTTAATTTTTAATAAAACAAATATTAGAAAAATAAAATGTTCTTGAAAGGAACAGAACTGATGTTTAAAGAATATACAATTCATATACACAGTAAGAAAAATTAATTAAATTAAAAGAAATGTTAAGAGCGCATTTATTTTCTTATAAGTGTTTCTTTTTTTAATCTTTACATAAATTCCATCATAAATTTTCCTAAAAATTTTTGATGGAATTATTAACGGAAATGATAAAATCTGTTTTTTTAAATATTTCGAAATGATTAACAAATTGGCCAAAGGCCAATCATTTTTTATTATTTTTTTTCTGAACACTGACACAATAAAAACTTTTTTATAAAAAAAAAAACAGAAATGCATAAAAAACTAATTTTACGGAAATTCAAGTATTTTTATATCTGGACCACGTAACACAATTTTTATTTTCTTTTAAATCAACACGATTTGTCTGTCTCACCTGTTTTTTTAATATTTTTTTTTTATCGAATTTAAATATTTTTATTTTCAACACAGTTATTTACTGTTGTAAGAATAAGACTTTACTAAATATTTTATTCTAAGATGTCTATTAAATAAGTCCAGAAAAACTTATTTATATATATATATATAATATAATAAAATAAGTAAAGAGAAAAAGAAAAAAACGTCGAACAATTTGCAAAAAAATTCACTCAAAAAAAATTTTTTATAAATGAAAAAGTATGGAAGACACAAAATTTTTTACAAATACATGCAAAAATTAATATTAAAACAAACTTTTAACATAAGAAAACAGGAGAAAATAACAACAATTTATTAACATTTTTTTAAGACAAATTTACGTATTTCTTGGAACAAAATATAAAAAAAAAATAATAAATACATACAACTTAACGCACACGTACCTAGAAAAAATTTTAATACGCTACCCTTGGTAATGAACATAAGATTAAACAAACATTTCTTTACCAAAATTGTTCTTAATTTATTTTATAAAAGACAATTTATTATCTTTAAGATTCAGATACCAAAGTGTTCTTCAAATACATACTTTAGTATCTTTAAAATATTTTGTTTGTATCATTAAGATACTTCAGTATATTTCAGATTCTTTAGTATTTTTTAGATTGGTTAGATTTAAGATTCACTTTTATCCTTTTAAACCATCTCTATTATTTTTAATATACAATCTTGTATTTGAAAAAGCTTCAAGCGGCGATATGTACAATAAAGTGTCGAGAAGGACTGACCGGGGATTTGTTTGTACGTGCCCACAGTTGCAAAATCCATTGGAATAAAGTCGTAGCTGCAAATTTATTTGAGATATGACAATCATTGTTGGTGCTTTTTACATATCAAAGGCGCATTTAGCGTACCCCTCTCAGCTTTACCCAGAACCGTCTACGCCGTTGACGTAGACTGTCCCATTTTTATCTTATTTTTAATTTTTTATATTTTTTACATTTTTTATAACTATATTTTTAGGTTTCTTTTTTTTTTAATTAAATATGAATGAATAATATAATTAACAATGAGGAATTACTACAAAATTTGTCTTTTTTTTCGATCGAAATGTGTCTTGAAGACACATATACATATTATAAATAAAAATTCCCCGGGAGTTTTTCTCTTTTCCCATTTTTTTTTTTTTTTTTTTTTTGTATTGGACCCACGGTAAATTATTGACCAATTATCCCAAAATTCTAAAGACTGATTTCTGGTATTAAAAAAATAAATTAGAATAAATTTCAATACAGCAGTGAAATTAGTTTTAGCGTTTACAGTGAATTTCAGAAAATTATGGACGGTATATCACAAAAGTGAATGATATTTTTCTGGCCTTATGAATCTAAGCTGGAAAAATGTTTACCGCAATATCTTATCTGCTACTGTTTTAGGCGAGTTTAATTATTTTCCCAAAGTGGGCTTTATATGCGGCCTAGGGTAAATGATGGACAGATCTTCACAAAATTTGGCAATGTGATTTCAAGTCCTTAAAAACTGTGACGTACCGAATTTAATTATGATAGCATTATTTATTACGGTTTAAGACGTACTAAACTGTTTTCCGGGAGAAGGGTTTATATAGGGCCTAGATAAATTATGGACCGATCTTCACGAAATTTGGCAGTGTAATTTCTAGACCTAAAAAAAGTGACGTACCAAATTTATTTATTATGATAGCATTATTTATTACGGGTTTGGGCGTACTAAACTGTTTTCCGCGAGAAGGGTTTTTATGGGGCCTAGGGAAAGTTATGGACCGATATTTACGAAATTTCATTGGGATTTATAGTCCTATAAAACAATGACGTACCAAGTTTTACTATGATAGCGTTATTACGGTTGTAGGCATACTAAACTGTTTTCCGGGATTAGGGTTTATAAAGGGACTATGGTAAATTATGGACCGATCTTCACGATATTTACCAGTATGATTTCCAGTCGTATAAAACGAATTTGTGCAGAATCTTATATCATTCCGTAATATATTCCACCATTCATGTTAGTTTTTGTAACAAAATTATCAATTTTTTTGGGTGGTTGTTCCACATTTCGATTTATATTATCCTACTCAAGCGATGTTTCTGGATTTCAATCCCACACTGCTTAGGATAACTACAAGCAATTTGACACCAAGCTTGTTCTTTTATTTTGCGTTTTTCGAAAGTGAGCGTGTTTTCAACAGGCGGTCAGACGGATAGACGGACACACAGACGGACATGGCTAAATCGACTTAGAATTACTCAAGGAACCAGAAAGAATATATCGTCGGTCACAGGTTGACAACTCTTAACTCACTTTTAAATTTTTTGAAATTGTCAACTCTTTTAATTTTTTTTAATCTGAAATCAATAATAATAATTAATCAATACCTTTGTTTTCTTTACACCATCTTACAATAAATATCTCCTACTAATTTTGGTTTTTTTTTTATTTACTTCCAACACGGTTTAGTAACGGAGTAATAAGGTTTTTTTTTTGTCTCCTGAAAAGTACAAAAAAACATGTTTATGGGGTCCTAGATGTGACCCCATGACAAAGTAAGTATACCCTCATTCACCACTAGTGGTGGTGGAGGGTATAAAAATAGAAAAAAGGGAAATAACTCCCAGAGATTTTTTATTCATAATTGGGCTGAATAATTAAATTTATTTTATTATTCGCCCAGGGGCCAACTTACGGCATTTGATATCGATAGAAATAACAATACAATTTCAATTGAAATTTCGATCGATATCGAATGCAGTAATTTGGCCCCAGTTAAAACACTATCTATGAATTGCCTCGTCCGCTTGCTCTGACCATAGGCCAAAACATTATTTAGCTAAAAAATTCAAACAGTGAGCAAAGTGATCCAAACGCACTTTATTTCTTATTTTTTAGAAACTCTGAAATGCTATATACAACTCACTTTAGTGTTTATCTGGCCCAATCTCTCTAGCTAAAAAATGACTGTAGGTTGTAGAGAAGAAGCGAAAGGTAATAATCGTAGACAGCCGATGTCCTCATATATTTCTGAAACATTTGAGGAATTTCCCTTAAAAATTTCCCATTGATAATTTTTCGAGATGACTTTGTTTCATTGGCCACTTTAGTGCCTTTTTTTTAGCTACCTGTGGGACTAAGCCTTCCCAAAAGAGGTAATTAGCGAGCCCTTGTAGTATGTGTTATACTAGTATGACACATTTCTGAATAAAAATTTACTGTACTATGGCAACCTTTCGCGAATTTTTATCTTTGCCTATGAAACAAACCCTGTTATAATCAGCTTTAAAATCTCCTTCCTTTTTTAATTTCATACATTCATTACTTACAGGTGGAAACTCTTCATCTTCACACATAAATTCGTTTGGATATCTTTTATCTAGTTGCTGATTTTTCTAATTTCTATTTTCTTCTTCCTTTTTTGTTTGTTTGTTACGAGTATTATAATGTTCTTCCTTATTTTGTCTCAAGACCCTTAATTTGACTAAAAGTTTCATGTTTCATATGTCTCTTTAACTCCGGATACTATGGATAACATTATATCGCACTTAATAAACAAGAGGGTATTAACTCCAAATTTAAACATTTTCAGTATAAGCAAAACAATATTTATGTATGTATGTAATTTAATATTGCAGGCATATGACAAACAATTTTAAAACCAACCGTTTCATTATGAAGAAGTAGACAAAATAGAACGATATTTTTACAGCGGGTAGATATGAATATAACAAGTCGATTTTTTCGAAAGGTGAGAAAAATTAAAATGTTGAGTTAATACTCTCTTGTGGATTAACTGCGATATGAATGCCTTTGGACACTAGTGAGTTTGAATGAAAATCAAAACTTTTTTATTTTTGTTAAGGTTTTGTTTTTTTTAAACTGCTAGAATTTGAGAAAAGTTTAGCTGCCAAACAACTGTCACACTGGGCTCAGTTTTTTACATTAATGATTTTTTTTTTTTTATTCCTATGCTAAATAATTAATAATTTAATTAATAATTTATCAAATAAGCCCACCCTCATCGTGGTTGGCGAATTCAAAATTCGCCTGCGCCTATTTGGTGATAGATTAAAAAAAATAAGTTCACGTACTCTTAAATCTATTTCCAAACAGTCGCGCGTATTATAAATTCGCCAAGAACGATAAGGGTGGTCATCGATGTTTTATTACAGATTTGTGCTCTATATAGAGCCGGACTAAAGTTTTTCTTTACCCGAGCTTTTTTATTTTTCGGGAATTTTAATAAAAAAATATTTTTATTTCATACTTCAGTGATAATAACAAGACATAAAATCCATTTATTAAACAAAAACATACAGCCTTTTTATTGTAAAAATAATCTTCGTTTGGGAATTAACATTGAAACAACAATAAAAAAAAAACTCAAATTGGTTTTTATTTTCAATATAAATTCCCTAACGAAAACTTTTATCTTGATTACGAAAACCGGCAGATAATTTAGAAACAACAAAATATAGATAGACGCATGAAAACAAATGGTATTCAGTCTATACATATAAGCTTCTGTTGGCTAAATATTCCCTCCACTCGCGCATTGGAAAATGAAAGAAGGTAGGTAGGTAGGTAGAGAGTCTGACACCTTCACCCAGAGACCAATATGGTCCATTATGACGCCTGGTTTAGACATAGACGGATGCAAAGTAGGTGAAATAAATAAAAACAGAAGATATCGGACCAAACCCGAGAGAAACCCCACTCAACACAAATTCGTCCTACGTGCGACCATCCCCATTACGAATCCTATCAGACTCTTGAGTCCACAAGAGTCCAAGACATCCCCTAATTCGCCTAGGAACCTGATGCCCAGCCACCTCAGCCTGCTGCCCTGTAGCCTAGGACAGGGGCACAGAATATGCTCAACTGTCTCTAACTCCTCCGGGTCCTAACACAACCCGCACATATCTGACAAGTCGAATCCCATCCTCATCGCCATCCTGCCTATCATGCAGTGGCCCGTGATAATTCCTATCAAAGTCCTAACGCAGAACCTGCTCCTGCCCAGCAGCGACTCCGAATCGGACTTCTTAGGCACCGGCCATAGCGTCCGTGATACCTGGCAGTCCATTCGATTCCCTCAAATAAAAGTAGAAAACATACATATTACCAATTTAACTTTTTGAATAGGGTTTCAATAGGATTATCTATTTTAATCTGAGCTTCATTTGTTTAAAAACTTCAATGTTAAATTATTTGTAACCAAGCGGCAGCACTGGTGTCGACCTTCAGCTTTAAGAGTAGTGCGTTAAGATTCGTAAAATAAATTTGCTTCTTATGCTTGCTTCTAGTACATATCGTCGCGTTTCTTCTTTGACCACGTAAGCGCAAACAACTCATTTTTCAGAAAACGAAAAAAACTTAATAACTTTAAATATGGGTTGTAAAACAAAATGTCTTTTAAAACAATTTTTACTTACACGTAACCGTAGCCAAAGTTTTGGCATAAGCGGCAATTTGCAAATTAAATAAAAATTTTTAATTTTATGATTTTTGTTAACAAATTAAATCAGGTAACCCAATTTCTCTATCTCAAAGGTTATGACTCCCAACTTCAAAAACAATTATGTTTTATGCATCGCACCATTTTCACGTTTTCGAAAAATTTTAAAAATAACTCATATTCGACAAACTTCATGTTTTTTCCATGCATTTTATGGTTTGGATGGGATTTACTGTTAAGCTTCGTACAGACGGTGTTCAGATCTTACAATAATGTAAGGTCTGGCAACGTGCCGACAATATCCTGTCAAAGAAAAAGTGCCACCATAAGCAAATTTTCAGTTCAGACGGTTGTAAGAAAACCACACAATTTCATTAGCAGACAACTGTCTGATAATAAATTCATCTGCCAACAACAATTGTCAGTTCACATGGTTGTAAGAATTGCCAGATCTGTTTTTAGACTTTGTATGAAAATGAAATTTGCTTATATATGTATAAATTGTAAAAGTGGAAATACTGTTTTTGAAAAGAAAAAGCAATAGCAATAATTTTAACTTTTTTATGTTGTTTCAAATAGGTTTCATTGATGTTTATTAAAATTAATTTTGAGTTTGCAAAATTAAACTTATTTTGTTTTTCTTTTTACTCATGCATATCAGGGATGGAAACTATGGCGCAGTTTAAAGTCTAAAGAAAAATTCATAATTAATAAAGTCTTTTTTATAAATACATATATAGGCCTGTTCTGAAAATCAGTTTTTTTTAAATAACGCGATTTCAAATCACGTGTGCCTTTTATTATCACATATGTGATATTTTTGTGTTCCGGTTTTGAGTGTTTCGGTGTGATTTTAATTGCCGAAAGCACACCGAGAAACACAAGAACGGATTGATTTTCAAAACACCACAAAATCACACGAGTGATTTTAAAAGCACGTGATTTGAAATCACTTGATTTTCAGAACAGACCTGATATTAAGAAAAAAAATGATTACCGTTATTGTCTCAAATCCTTGGTACAAAATCCGAAACCCCATTTTGATACGTATGTATTTGCCGCGTTGCCGATAGAAAAAGATGTCTAACAATGATACCATTGTCAGATAAACCTCGCACATCTCACAATACAAAATAAGCTTCCAACGTCTGACAGTGATTTGCCAATTTCAACGAAGAGTGTGCACATGATAGTTAGATATCTTACAATATTGTTGTCTTACAATGGACGACGTTGTCAAACCAGAATTACAAATTCACACGGTTGTAAGACAATTTTAGCACATTTTACTGACAATACTGTTAGGATCTGACCAACGTCCGTACGAAGCTTTAGGAGCAGCGATAGAGCTTTAAATCATTTACAAGAAATGTTGGTTATATAAAAATAGTTAACCTCATAGAGTGCAAAAACGAATTTTGGGCCAGAACGGGTTTTGTAGAGAGACCATGTTTTAATATCGAAAGAGCTTTGGCATACAGGAAAAAAATTGCATTTTATTAAAATAATGGGGGCTCGCGCAACATTTGAACTGCATATACAGATATTAAGTTTTTAAGTTGCTCAACAAAAAGTGCCGTTTTTTACCGAAGTTGCTGATTTTGAGGGCCTGCATTTTTTTTTTTTTTTTCTCAAAAACAAATAAATTGGTGGGTCAGACTTTCAACTTAAAATTTAACTTGATTTTCAAATTAAAATATAAAAACATTCTATTTTGCATGCAAATGTCATTTTGTATGACGCTTACGAGATATTCGAAATCGATTTATTTTTTCTTTTCTTACGTGGTTAAGGAAAGAACGTGACGATATGTATTTTCGTGTTTTTGGCGTTTGTTAAAATTTATTTTCTTAAAAAAATTCCCAGATGTTATTAATATGTATTGTGAAAATAAGCGAAAAGTTCACAACTGCGAAACCGAACCTTCGTCACACTCCTACTTGAACGTGCTTTCGATTTTTTTTTACACACATTCATATTTCAAACATAAATTATTTATTTAAATATATTTTTTTTCATGTTGACATAGATCATTTAAAGTCTACTGTATACAGATTTCAAAATGGGAAACAAAAAAATTTACTCATATATGTGTACACACATATACATACATATGTATGTATACTATATCTAACAATAATTCTTGTTGACAAAAAAAAATTTCTTAAAAAATAGTTTTTTTTTTTTTTGCTTGACTTTAGACGTTTAACACTCATATAAAAATATGACATTAACCACATGATTTATGTTCATTTCAAAACAAATCGCTTGTACAGCGTCATTTTATTTTGAAAAAACAAATGACAATTTATTATCCTGTTTTTGCAGAAAGTAAGAATACACCTGTTTTACGTATTCCCAATTTGACTGAATTTTTGTTTTAATAACTGAAACCTATTACTTGTATTAAATAATGATTTATTTATAAACGCTTTTCTTAAAAGTAAATGAAATTCAAATTTATTTCTACCAAATATTATTGAGAAGAGCGATTTTTGATAGCAGTTAAAATAATTCTATCAAAATCTTTAACTAAAGGGTGATCCATTTCGAGGTTTCCTACTTTTAAAAAAAAAAAAAAAACACAGAAAATTCAAATTAAATGGGGAATGTTTATTATCATTTGAAAGAACATTCTTTGGCATTTATTTTGAGTCCAATTTTCGATGACTCGTTCGAGCATTTCGACTGGCAAATGACACTTGTGATGTTTTCCTCCAAGGCCTGAATCGAAGCGGGTTTGTCCGCATAAACTTTAGACTTTACAGATCCCCACAGGAAAAAGTCTAACGGTGTGATATAAAACTTGAAATTATGTGCTCACCGAAGTGTTCTCTCAATAAATCTATTGATTGATGCGATGTGAAACTAAATGTCGCCGAGATCACGAGCTTAAATTTCAGGCATCAAATAGTCGGTTATCATGGCACGATAACGGTCCGAGTTGCTGCCACGGTCTTCACAGCGTGCTGGACGTGGTCTATTCGGTCGAATATTATCCAATAATGAATGCTGGGTCTCAAAATGGGTGATGGTGTTGCGAATAGTACGCTCAGTAGGCCGATTATGTTGACCATAAGTTGAGCGAAGTACACGAAACACATTCCTCACAGAACGTGAATTTTCGTAATAAAGTTGAACGATTTGTAAACGTTGTTCAGGCGTAAGTCTTTCCATTATGAAATGCCAAACAATACTAAACAAAAATAACATGACAGCATGACGTCAAAAAAAGGCTATTGAAAAAAGTATCTCTACTTGAATCACCCTTTATATGAGTAGTTTCGTAGTTTATTATAAAAAAAATAAAAAATAATTAGTATTGTGGTTATTTTATTGAACTGTTAATGGTTTTTAATCCAAATTTAGATATTATTAATTAGGCCTAAGTTCATTGAATTTAATTTTCATTAAATTATTTTTATGAAGACAGGAATTTTACAACATGAAATTAATTAAAATTTTATTGATAATATTTCATTCTTGACTGCGCTGAGATTTGAACCCAGGCTTTCACGAAAGAAAGTCAAAAACATGAAAAACAAAACAGTACTTTGAATTTCAAGAAGAATTCTAAACAAAAAGTACGAAAAAACAGAAGTTAGGAAGAGCATATAAATCAGTTAAAATAGATAATTATTCATTCAGAAAGCAAATTTCGATCTACCAAGGTGAAATACCATTTGGTTTAAAGATTGATGTTTGACTTTTGACGTCATCCGGCTTCAATAGCCGAGTGAGTAAAACGGCAAACCCCACTGAAGAGATTGTGTGGTTACAATCGAAACTAGTCTGGGCAACCTGTCCGTGAAAGCCTGGGTTCAAATCTCAGCGCAGTCAAGAATGAAAAATTATCAATAAAATTTTAATTAATTTCATGTAAAAAAAGTAAAAAATCATACACGTAAATCACTTGAGTAGTCCACTTGCAAACACCGCTAAGTTTAAAAATAAAAAATTCTGTAAAACCACCGTTTTATTTGTTTTAAAGCCATTATCAATCTCGTTGAAAACTTGGTAAGTAACGCAGAATTTCAGGTTAAATATTCAATACTCCCGCAAAACCTGGTATATTGCTTGGCGTTTCACTTTTTAAAAACTGTTTTAATCGATCTTCTGCAAGTGGGCTACTTCTTTTATATAAATTAAAATCTTAAATAAATGTTAATACACCACTGTTATAGTTGCACAACTTCTGTGGACTATAAGCGAATTTGGACTAAAACCGATTTTTTATAAGCCATTTTATGGATAATATTTGAATCCTAGTACAACCCACATTTTGGACTATATAAAAATTACTTTCTTTAATAAAACCACTCAATTTACTTATTTTTTTTCTACTTTAATGAATTAACACAGGGTCTCCACCTGAGATAATATCTGATATAGTATCTGAGAGAACGGCGACAGAATGATTGAACACATTTCTTTATGTTGATCTTGATAATAAACAAGGGGAACACGTATCTTATAAGATTTCATAATCGACTGATTCTCGTACAGTAAACTTGTATCGTTTTTATTCTTTTTTTTGGTTTTTTGATTTTTTTAATTTAAAATATTGTTTTTTTAAACACTTTTCACAAGATTAGCACTATTTGCATTAATTAATTACACATTTTAATAATGGTGGCTTGTTATTGTTTTATATGTGTGAATGCATGTGTATTTTTGACAGCTCATCTTATAAGATAGTTGTTATAAGATTTCTTATAACAACTGTCTCATAACATTTATTATAATATTAATACTAACACTATTTAAGAGTCCACACGTAAGATAATACTCTCTGCGATTGAATTTGACGTTTGCTGATATAAAAATCTTATATCTTATCTCAGGTGGAGACCCTGTGTAACCAAAATTTTACATTTATAAAAGTTGCCAAAAAGGTTAATAAAAACATATTGGCAGTTTGTTCAAAAAAATATAAAAAACAGTGTGGACTGTAAGCGAATTAGATACACATACGTTTTTGGCCTTTAAGCGGAATTGGCTATATGCGAAAAGTATTGTATGAACTAATAAAACAAAAAATTTATAACTATTTGGTAGTTCGCTTTGTTTCATAAGTTTTTTTCTGTTGTTTCGCTATTGATTTCTCAGCAGAAATCAGCTAGCTAATATTGCTGGCGATCACTTGCCGGTGTAACTTTTTTCCACATACGCAATATCTTGATGGAACCTCTCTGAGAAATTTATTTGTAAAAATTATGGGGAGTCGTGGTTTTTATTCATATCTTAGCCATTTGTTGACCGATCCCACTTAAAATGTATGTTTTGCTATATTACTTACTTACTTAGATGGCTATAAATAGCCATTTAAGTCAGTAGACTGACTGAGAATATGTTTCCATGCGCATCAATCTAATGCGCTTCGCCTCCAGTTTCTAGCACCAAGTTTTGCGTGATCTTCCTCAGCTTGATCTTTCCACTGGAGTTTGGAAATGCCTCTTCTTCGTCTTCCTTTGGGATCGAACTCGAATGATTTTCTCGCCGGAGCATTCGCATCCATATGTAATGTGCCCTAGCCAGCGCAACCGTTGTACTTTGATGCGTTTAACTATGTTGATATCCTCGTACAACTCATATAGCTCGCAACTCATTCCATAACGATTGTCTCCGTCGACGCAGATAGATCCAAATATTTTGTGAAGAAACTTTCTCTCAAACAACCCAAGAACTGCTGCATCTGCTTGCGTAAGAACCCACGCTTTAGCGCCATATAGTTACACGGATATTATAAGCGTTCTATAGAGTATAATGTTAGTTCGTCGAAAGAGCTTTGTCTCTAAACTGCGTGCTTAGCCCGAAATAGCATTTATTAGCTAAAAATGCGGGCAAATTTTAAAAATCGAAATTAAGTGGAATTAAAATCGAATGAGATTTTGATTTCAATTAATTCATTTGGTAAAGAATTTTTGAATCCATTTTGTTTTGCTGTGTAAGCACTCTTTTATTAGTCAACCATGCATTTACCATTGTGAGGTCAACCAGGTGGTAAACAAATCCGCATATACCATTTTTTGCTTTTCATTGAAATTTTATATCGTCCAATTAGGCTATCTTGCAGATCCACGCCGCACAGTGGGAGAAATGTCCAATCTAGCGGAGGTTTATTAATAACTTCTGAAATGAAGCTGATATTTTAATTGGGAATTTTTATAGAGATACAAACACAAAGTGAATTTTTCGTATAATCTAAAAATATTTTAGTCATCTTTTAATCTATATACAAATGTATATAAAAACGTTTGTGCCGTGTATGTCCTCCTAAAACACAAGAACCGCTGGACCGATTGACACGAAACTTGGACAATAAATTAGTCGGGAGCTAGATTTCTCTTAAATTTAATCCCGATAGGTGGCGCTGTTGTCGTGGTTATTGAAATTTTTTTTATTAATGGTACGATTTCGTTGAAATTCAGCAAATATATTTATTAAACAAAAATAAGTATATAGCGCTGGGGTCAAGTTATTGACGAAATTCTCCAGGATTTAATTTTTTTTTTTTATTTAGAAAATCCCGTGCAGTGCCGGGACCAAACAGCTAGTTTTCATATGAAAGTACTTTACTCAGTATCTGATAAGGTATCACCTCTCTTCATCTGCTTTGAAAAGAACACTGATACAATCGTTATCTAAAAGCTCAGCCTTTTTTTGAAGAGGGCACTGGACCTTTCTATTACATGGGAATGAAAGGATCTGAAGAAACAAATAGTGTTTGTACCAAGTCTTTCTCAGATAACTTTGTATCTCAGTTTTTTTTTTATCGAAAATTGCTTTATCACAATTGGGAACCTGCCATTTTTGAATTGGAATTCTGTAGGCGATAGCACAGTTTTTTCGAAGACTGTAGAACATCATAGGTGGAAAATATATTAACATTTCTCCTTTAAGTGCCAATCTGCAAGTCCATGTCAACCTTTTTAGTTTATCCGCCATTAATTATAAGGCTAACGCTTCCTCTGCTGTGTAGTTAATAAGTTCTTTGTCATCGGATTCAACGGCAGATTTCAATATTGTTGGCAAATTTTCATCTGAGTTCAACATAGATACGACCATCGAAGCATTCCTCTTGCCAGTCTTATATAAACTAGTGCTCGCCGCAGACATGAGTACATCGCACAGGATTTCTTTGGCGATATCATAGACTTTTTTTTTTGTTTTTTCCTGACAGTCGGTAAAGCTTATTTCGGGTCGCCCAGAATTTGGAGTTGGGTCTACCAATAAAAGTTCACCATCTAACCAGACCTAATTATTTTTCTCAAAAACCCTCCTAACTCGGTGGCTTTCTCTCCATTTCATGCCTATTTTTGAGGTGATATTTTTAACCCTTTTAGAAATATCAATGCGTTGACCATTATTATATTTGATTCTATCTATAATGTCATAAACATAGGATTCCACAGCAGAAAATTTTTAGAAGCGTCATCTTCCTCATACCAAACCAAAAATAACGCTCGCTTGGACACTGACATTCTACCTAATTCAATTAATTTATCAAAAAGTTGCGAAAAGTTGCATCCCAGCTTGGACATTTCACATCACAAGACTTTATGTTAATTTTAAAAATAAATATTAGACCGATTCCAGTCGAATCACGAATCAACATTACATTTCTTACTAGCACTATAAACATCAACAAATCTAAAACTCGAAACATGATCACAGGTCAAAAAATTTTTTTCTTTTATGTAATACATACCTTTAATTTTAATAATAAGGACTAAATAGAATTTTACTGCCACTCCATTGAATTTTATTAAAACTTGCGGATGGTTATCAAAGCCGACGGGAAAACTTTTAGCTGTAGCTGGTGCAACATATGTTGCGTTTGAAGCTTTACCGCTGCACGAATATTGAGAGCAAAGCAAAATTGAAATTTTAATTAATCGGAGCTAGATTAGCCATTTCTTCCACTGTGCGCCGCCCATATGACGATTATATTGTTGAATTATGTAAGGACATTTAAAATCTATGGTTTTCAGTTGTTACCTATCTTTTCTTTGTACTTATGTCTCAGGATGAGTTCCAGCGAAGGCAGAGATTAGAGTCACATATTTATTGTCTTTCCAAACAAGTGAAGTTATGTCAACTCCATCTACTATTGTCATATATTAGTGACTTGAACCATTTTAGCTTCTATGGGCAGTTTACAATTCGGAAGTATATTTCTTCGAATTGTACCCAACGCAAAAATGCCAACCTTTGGCAAATGAGCCATAAGTGGAATGGCGGTATAAAAGTTGTCATGGTACTGACGATAGTTTTGCCTGCGAGGTATAATACGGGACAAACGCAAAACTATATTCGATGTTGCGCCGAGATCTGGGGGCCTACTCTCTATTGCGATGCGAAAGAAAATTGTAGCAAATCTAGTGATTGTTACTCTTTAATGCGTTTGCGCATTTGACTTTCGCATTTTTTATTTTTTTCTTTTCGCCAATCATCATTATTTCTTTTATTTAAACTTTCCAATTTAAAATTTTTTTAAAATATTTTGCCATTTCATTACTGGAAATCTGCGCAATCTTTGATTTTTATTACCATTATTGCTTAATTTTCAAGCAATTTTGCGGAAGTGATAGAGAGTACCAAGTTGGCATTTAGCTTTCGCATCAAAATTGTATTCGCATCGCAATAGAGAGTGTATAAATGTGTTTGCTCGACAATATTTTTTATAAAGTCTTCCGAAAAAAATTTAATAATTGATACGGCGTTTTCAAAATTAGTAATTCACCTTCAATTTCCGAATTTCCATGAAAATTTAACTGACCTTTTTTAATTGCAAATGTTTTTCTTCCACATAATATTTTTTTTATTTGACTTGGAGTTTGAAAAACAGCACGAGAATACGATGGTAAATCTCATTATCAACTTGAGAAGTTGTTGGAGGTGAAGACATCAGCACTGGTGCTACTTCGCCTTCCTCACCATAATCCTGCAAAAAGTCTTCCAAACTGCCATCATCAAAAGCATTATCCTCATCTTCACCGTTATATTCCAACAAATATTGCGTCAGCTCTGCCGCTGATTAAAAGACTTATTCATTACATATAAATTTACTTTCTTGGAAGGATGGAACAAGTAATTTAAAAAAAACCGTTACGGATGATAAAACGATTTACTATGTTTATTCGCACAATGAAGCCAATCGGCATCAAAGCTTTTCATAGAAACTATAGCGATATGAAAAGAACTAAAATATTATCAACCGTTTATTACACAAATACTTACAAAAAATGCACGTTTAACTTCTTTTTATCTCAAAAAAAAAAATACGAGTTGATGTTTACACTTTAACTGTTTTAGACAAACTGAGTGCTACTACTAAAAAATTATAAGAAAAAGTACCGTTGGTAAAAAAACATGAGTAACAGCCGTACCTAAACAAGAGCGGAAGGCTCTTACGTTTTCTTCCGCGTACCTTTTACGCTGATATGACATACATAGACAAGAGCGTCAGCGTTGTGTCACAAACAGTAGTGCTAACTTTCGTGCTTACTAAAACCATAATAAAAGAAATAAGAAATGGAATTATAACAGCTAGTTTGACCTAAAAATAGCTAATTTGCCATTATTTATTATCAAAAGATTAAAACAGGGCTGTAAAAACAACAATTATAACAACCCTGCTTTTTTTTAACGAGCTGTCAAAATCGGATTTTCCAATTGCAAAGCGTTGACGCCGCGCTATTTAGGGATGCTTCATTTAAACTGTATGGGCATGAAGATTTTTGACTGCTAGAAAACGCGTTCCGCTCTTGTTTAGGTATGGCTGTAAGTTAACTAAATCTCAACAGCAGTATGTATCCACTTTGAAACATGATACATAAGTGTAACATTAATTTTTTGTCACAGATCTAATTAAAGCTTTTTAAAGATTATGCTGCCAAATGGCACCCAAATGCATTTAAGGGTTTAATTGAGGCCTTGGAGAAAAGCATCACGCGTGTCATTTGCCAGTTACCAGTCGAAGTGCTCGAACGAGTCATCGAAAATTGTACTCAACGGATGGACCATCTGCGACGTAGCAACGACCAACATTTAATAGACATAATCTTCAAAAAATAAATGCCAAAGAATGTTCTTTCAAATGATAATAAACCTTACCCATTAAACTTGAATTTTCTGTGTTTTTTTTTTTTTTTTTTTCTTTAAAAAAGTAGGGAACCTCGAAATCGATCATCTATAAAACAAGCCCGTAGTTTTTCTCTAATTTCCACACTGATATTATTTGTTTGGTTTAAGGCGGTACCGAGATAGATAAAATTGTTCACTACCTCGAAATTATAGACACCAACGTTCACATAATGACCGTCTTCTTGTTTCTGTGTTCGTTGATACAATTACTTTGTTTTATCTTCATTTACTACCCGAACCACATTCTCCGACTCTTTTTCGTTACTAGAGAATGTTGCAGTTACCTTTCGCACCGTCCACCCCATGATATCAATTTAATCGGCATAAGCGAGTAGCATATGCTTTGTGTTGTATATTGTGCCTGCTCTGTAAACTGCAGCTTCACGCAGGATTTTTTCCAAGATAATGTTGAATAGATCGCTGGATATAACCTTGTCTAAAATCTCGTTTGGTATTATACGTCTCGGAAGTCTTTTAAAATTTTAACCGATGATCTTGTATCAGTTAACGTCATTCTGCATAAGCGTAGTAGCTTTGCAGGAATACCAAACTCAGACATGGCCTTTGCACGTAACGGGCTGTCAAAAGCAAGTTTGTAGTCGACTAATAGATCTCGATTTGTTTTTCTTGGGTCTTCTCATGGATTTGCTGCAAAGTAAATATCTAATTAGTGGTCGATTTACCAGGTCTAATGCCACATTGGTAGGGTCCTATTATATCGCTGACTTTAGTTTTTAATCTTTCACTAAGTACGCTCGATAGAATTTTGTATGCAATAGGAAGGAGGCTTATACCCTTATAGTTGGTGCATACGATTTTGTCTTCTTTCTTATGTACAGGACACAACAAGCGGATGTTCGAGTCATCGGGTATTAGTTCTTTGAGCCAAATGGCCCTAACAAGTCGGTGCGCACTAACAACTCGTCGCCTCCGGCTTTAAACAGTTTTGCGCGCAGACCATCGGCACCTGCAGCTTAATTGTTCCTCAGCCGGGATATTGTTGTCTCAATCTCATTTTGACCAGTTGGTGTACATTCGACACCGTCGTTTTTATATCAAAATTTCAAAAAAAAAAAAAACAAAATTTTAACAAACTCTTAACCAAAATTCAATAATTCTAAAGGGAACTTTACACTGTCACACAAGTCTTACGTGTTTTGATGAAAATACAACCCTGTGATGATAAGTTGTTTTGGTTTTTTTTTTAATTTTCAAGCAATAATTCGATCAGGGAAGTATTTTCGTCAAATACTGTGAATACTGGCCTGTCAATGCAACGCTATCCCCCAAGAGAGATGCAAACTCAAATGACTCGGCTACTTTCCAAGAAAATGCAACTCTGATCGCATAGAATCTATAATTTTATGAAAATGTTCATAAGCATTTGCAAGTCGGACAGACTTGTCAGAAAAATATGTCACTCAATTTATTTTTAAGCTACACTGTCATACATTATGAGCGAACACGATTTTTTTTGACATATCGTGCGACTAAATAGGATAGTGAATACCAGCCTAAAGACTTATGTGATTATGAGTGTAAAAACGCCTTTACCCAAAATGTGAAAAAACTAAAAATGGTTTTTTGAAACAAGTTACGATCTACTAGTTTCTTACAAGTATTCTAGTTCCCTTGAGCATACTTTTGCAATTTTAAGTCGCCAAACTTCTTGCTATTGTGATTTACAGGACTCCTATTATAGAAATCAAGGCAGAATAGCCAATGTTATGCATTTTGCTATTGCCAGAACATGCCCGTATATATTTTGGATCCTTATGCATAGCGAAGTTGATTGAACAACGTCCATTTGTCCGGTGAAATGGGTTTTCCGAAGACCCCAGATATGATTGGAACGTGGTTAATGTACATACATATATTTGTCACATATGATCCGTTTAATTTTTCTATTGAAATTGCGCCTGATCGATCCACAAATGGCTGAGATATGAAAACGGCAAGAGCCAAAGATTCAAATTAGATACAGGCATCTTAGTTATCAATACACAAAATGTGGGCCCTTATCGGTATAGTTGGCGTGCCACTTCCCATACAAAGACATAATAGATTTCTGTATTTCTGAAGAACGGCAAGATCTAGTTTTACCAATAATCAACATCCGACAAAATGTGGGCAGGATTGGAGAAGTGGTCGAGTCATAATATGGATTTATTAATATCTTAAGAACTGTTCTTACCGCAGCATGGTGAAGAATTTATGTATAAAATTCGACATAGCCGAATAAGAATTCTTACTTGTGTTAAATAAATCCGAAATCACAAAACGAACGCCAAGTTTGCTCACTAAAAATCGATTATGTTTTTTTTTAGTAAAATGTGAAAAAATAAAGAAAATTAGCTGTAGTTTCCTAAAAAAAACTCTAACCGGAAAAATGACATCATTCTGTGATAGCTTTTTAATACATAAAGTATAGATAAATTAGTTAAATTTTTTTAATAATTGTTTTGCCAATTACATTTTGTTTTCTTATTATTGTATTGTTGCCCAAGAAATGCGTGCATATTCCTTCTATTAAATCACTTGATATTTCCAATATACAAGTACTTATTTTTATTTATACAGTGGTGGCCACATGATTTTATATACTTATGTATTTTTTTAAGCGTACTTCAAGGTATTAAAATAAATAGCTCTTTTTTAATGTCGTAGATCTTTTTCCATTGGAAACTGCTCCTTAAATTTTTTTTTGAGATGTGAGGGGATTTTTCTTTTTGCAATGCACCCACGACTTCCTCATTAAATCGCCTTCTTATTGTCCTTGCAGACATTACTGCATTTATTTGCTGTCTAGTTTTAGCCTTTATTTAACGGGAAGATAAAAAAATTATGTACTGGCCCTACAAATTACTATATCTTCTTTAAGAGTGGTCTTTCATTTCCTAGGCTTTCTGGCTGGTGTTTCAAACTCCTTTTTATACAAGTGAATTGTATTTTATTTTTTTTTTTTTTGTTGAGCAAGTGCACTTTTGTGGTATAGCCAATATTGACAGTTTTGGCTTTTTTAGGTTGAAAAAAATCGCTAGATTCCCGCTTATATGTCTGAAAATCGCCAGATTTCTCCGGAATATAGCTAAATTAGCGTCTTAAAATATACATAATACCTAAAAGGACCAGATTTTGCAACTGCTCAAGTTTGTTTTTGTTTAAAAATTTAAAAAAAGTAAAATTTACAAAGTAAAGCTTTTTGAAAAGATATTAAAATTAAATAATGACTCAAATTCGTCATTTCTATAATGCCGATGGTTCATCCATCCCATTGATAAAATAATTTCAATTTTTGACCCTGATAACAATTTGGCCAAGTGATGTTAAGGCTAATATCAAAATGATGAAAAGTGTCATGGGGTCAAAAAGGAAAACACTTGACATAGTACTGATGTAAAAATACATCAGTGGCATGAACTATTTTCTATCAGTGTATATATACATTTAAGGAGTCGCAGAACGAAACTTGTCTTTTTGATTATTACAAAATGTTGGAAAATCCAAGATTATTTTTTTCACCCGATTGAATCATAGCATGAACCCAGAAAATATAACAATTTCCTTCCTTATATAAAATACATCAGACCACAAAAAGTCGCAATAATAAATGCTAACACCCAATTTTCACGATGATTTAAAAGACATGTCTTTTTTGTATATCTTTTTTAAAGAAACTTCCAAAAACTTGTTAAATTTTCACCATGTTTCTTTTCTTTGCAGTCAGAGCTGATTTTTTCTTAGTTTCTTATTCGTAACAATATTTAAAATTTCGTTATTCCACATAATTTTGATATATTTTGAATTTTTTTTAATTAAAATTTTTTATATTTCTATATTTTAATAAGCACATGTCATTTTGAAATAAGAATAAAACAGAAATTAAAAAACACAAATAAGTGCAAAGAGGAATGTCAAAAAAGAAACACAGAAATACAATTCATGTCTTTTTTTCTACCCTGCTTACTTCTCTACCCCGCTCACTATCAAACAAAAAAAGACATGATTTTAAAATAGGGGAAAAAATCATCGTGAAAATTGGGTGTTAGGATGTATAAAATCAAAAGCCTTTTAATTTAAAAAAAGCGTTGTTTGTTAAAATAAAAGTAAAAAAAAGTACGTTTTTCAAAAATAAAATTTATAAATGAACGTTTTGGTACGTATAGTACGTTTTGGTATGCATAGCAAAATGTTCTTTTTTGCACCTTAAAATATTGGCCCTAGACCCAAAAAGGTCATTTTGTTCTACATAAATTTTTTTAAGATCAAATTTTTCTATAAGGGGACAAAAATTATGCAAATGGATTTTTTTCAATAGAACTTAACTAAGCTAATGCAAATACAAAAAGGAAAGTCTTGTTTTGCGACTCCTCATATGTTTTAAACTTTTTAAACTGTTTATAAATGGTTTTTTAGATATTTTGATTAATGTGCTGCTTGCACAACACAAGTGAATGAACGTGTAGTAAAATTTTTATGAAAAGCACTCAGTTTATTGAGTGATTTTTGTAGAAATAATTTTCACTTTGAATAAAATGCTATTAACTTCTATGTTCGTTCATGACCGTTCATTAAAATTTAAATTTTTCTTCAAAACATATGACATAAGCAGTGGTGAAAATACAAAAAAAAAAATCTATTGGGTACGCATATGCGCCAAACCAATAATGAACTGACGATATGTGGAAAATTTGGCGAATTTTGCTTTATATAGGTAATGATATAAGTACGTAAGTTAAAACTGAGTCAAGTTAAACTAATTGAAATGAAATCAAAGATTTTTTTTATATACGTTAAATTTGTGTAGTTCTGAAATTTGTTTAGGGAAAAACAAAAATAGGAAAAAATTAATTAAATAAAATTATGTTAAAATGTAATCTATATTTGCAATAAGGCGGTTTAAACTAATTCCTATTCAGCAACAAATTGATGTTTATCGCATTAACTTTTGAAAAAGAAATAGCATTCCTATAATGTATTTGTATTTATTAAGTCTACTTTGTTCTTCATTCATTGTATTGATAATGAACCACCCTAATATCCATCAATATTTTGTTATAATAAATAACAATTTCTTTTAATACATTTTTACTCATCACCAATCTGTTGGTTTCAATTTCACGAATGAGTTATTATTGTTTTCTAATTGTTGAAATATTTTGTTATCTGCTAATTGTGGAACTCGAGTAGTATTCATATTAGTTGTAACATAGGGAATTCAGCACAACAAATAAAAACTTTTAATAAATAATTGTTTTCCCAAAAACAACTTTGATAGTTGTAAAAGATGTTTATGTATTATTTTTTTAATTTTTTTTTTTTTTGTGAAAGAGCTTCAGGGTTTTCTTTCAATTTTATTTAGTTTTTATGTTTTAATCACTTTGTTAGTTTTAAAAATTTGTAATTAAGTGATTTTTATGCGTATATTAAGTCGTTTTTATATTGGTGGTTTTCTCAATTTCACGTTTTCACACCATAATATTTTTTTTGGTATTACGTGGGGAACAGAATAGTCGCTGTAGTACAACGTTACGAATAGCGCTGCAAGCTGTAAAAAGTTAAAATGGCAGTTTAAAAGTAGTGTCAACAGAATACGTAGTTGTAGTAGTCGTTGCAGTTGAAGTTGAAGCGCAAAGTTCGAAATTTTAAACTTTATTGCACTACAGAGCATTTGTCAGCATTAGCTACTACTAAAACTACTTTATTCTGTTCCAGCCCTTATGCGCTCCCTGTGGAAGACGCGAAATTCGTGAGCTATTCAAACTGGCGAAAATTGTCGACCGGTCTGAATGCTGGGGGGAGTATAGGGACGCTCTTAGGGTGTATAAGCGCGACGTGCGAAGAGCCAAACGAACTTCGTGGAAGAGTTTCTGCGATAACATAGAAGAGACGGCTGAAACGGCAAGACTGCGGAGGCTGCTAGTGGGCAGTCCAGTAATGCCAAGTACAGTTTGTAGGGATAACGGAGAATATTCCAACGGATGAAATTTCCTTTATATCAAATGGTGATAACGACATTATCTCTTACGAGGGGGTGGAATGGGCCATTGACTCGTTCCAGCCATACAAGTCGCCTGGTCTTGACGGAATCATCCCGGTGCAACTACAGCGGGGTAGACAACGGATAATACCATGGCTGGTAAAAATCTTTAAGGGATGTCTGAGGATAAACTATGTGCCGAAATCTTGGAGGATATCTAAGATTGTATTTCTACCGAAATCGGGTAAGAGCAATCACATCTACCCGAAAGATTTCAGACCTATTAGTCTCACATCATTCCTGTTGAAAACGTTGAAGAGAATTTTGGACTATCATGTCAAGGGTAACATGGGGCCGACTATTCTCTCTGTAAATCAGCACGCTTACACGAGGGGCAAATCAACTGAGACGGCGCTCCATTCAGTTGTCTCACTGATTGAGAAGACCCTGGGATACAAGGACTTCGCTATGGGCGTGTTCCTGGACATCGCGGGAGCTTTCAATAATGTGTCCACAGAGGCAATTTTGGCTAGCTTGTCGCGTACGGGGTCACACCCACACGCTAAAAACTGGATCGGTAACCTGCTAAGGTGCAGAACTATATCTGCGGCGCACAGTGGCTGAAAATCGTTTTTCATCGGCCAAAAATCTGTAACTTTTGAACCGATAGAAATAATTTTGCAATTTTTTTTTTGCAGGAGAGAAGACTTCTTGAACTTTTTTGCAGTGTTAGTTAAAAAATTAAAATCAGTTCAGTAGTTGTTGAGAAATTTAAGGTCAAAGTTGAACTTTTGATGTTTTTTAGCATTTAGTATGAAAATGCTAATGATTGAGATTGAGAATTATGGTATTTTTTATTCAAAAAGTGGGATGTTTTTCTGCCCACTGTTTTAAGAACTTTTTAATCTACATAACTGCCAAATTTCATTAATACATCTTTGTTCATGTCAGATTTATAGAATGTCAAACCTTAAAATTATTATTTTTAACTCATGTTGAAAGCCCGTTTATTCATTTACACTATAAATATAATAATTTTAATGTTTGACATTCTATAAATCTAACATGAATAAAGGTATCATAATGAATTTTGGCAGTTATGTAGATTAAAAAGTTCTTAAAACAGTGGACTGAAAAACATCCTCATTTTTGATTAAGAAATACCTAAATTCCCAATCCCGGAAAACGGCTATAATTTTTTTTTTGTTCAAAAAAGGCAATACAATTTACCACTCGATATTGATCAGAATTTTCTAGAAAATAATGGACATATTAGAAAACATTACTGTTCTAATTGTATAAAAATCGGTGTATTGAATTATTAGAATTTTTTACTCAAATTATTTTTTTTTTTTTTTTTTGTTTGAAAAATTTGATTTGGAATAGGGCATATGGAAGTAAAGATGTTAAACTGACTTAATAGTGTCCCCTGGTGGCAAACATTCCTTCTTAGCAGCAGTTATGTGATGATAAGCAGGATACAGATTTGAACCTTTTTCAATTGCACGTACTCTGAGCTGAATATATTGCTCTTTTGTTAACTTCAAATCTAAAAATAATGCTAATGCCTCTTCATTTGAAAACTGTTTTTCATCGCTTGGCGTTGGAACACTCTTAAGAATCCGTTTTGTTCTCTTGGGACTAGCGATAAGCACTTTTTTAATAATATCGACTTTTGTGAGTTCTTTTTGTGATCGCAGTTGATATAGCAAAGCTTCTTGAATATTTTTATCCCCGAGATCTTCGTTGATATCCTTAACCTTTATGTCAACAGCTACATACCTGGGTATGTTTTGAATTTTAAAAACGCTGTATGTCTGAAAGTGACTTTTATATCGCTCTGATATTTCATGATATCCTCACTTGCAGTGTTTTCTAACATATTCTGATGTTTGAATAAAATTGGACTAAGCAGACCATGGATGTGGTCATTTTTTAATTCCTATCCCTTACGTCAACAACTGCATACCCGGGTATGTTTTGAATATTAATAACGCTGTATCTCTGAAAGTGGCTTTCATATCGCTTTTAAATTTCATGATATACCCACTAGAAGTGTTTTCTAACTAATTCTAAGGTTTGAACAAAATTGGACAAACCAGACCATGTACATCGGCTTTTTTTCATCCCTACCATACCCGGGTATGTATATGAAAAAATTAAAATAAAGTAATATTGCAAGTTTATTTCATAATATATAGGGTTTTATAAGTCTGCTAAAACTACCGCTATTTTTAGCATTTCTGCACTAAAACAAATCAAAGTGGGAGAAACACAAAAAAAAAATACAAATAAAACAAAAAAACAACAAAACATGTGAATTCCCATATAAAATGCGCTTGCATACCCGGGTATGCATACTGTTGACGTAAGTATAACTTTTCTGCTGTTGACATAAAGGTTAAGCTTCCGCCTTTTAGATCTATCGCTACAGTTCTCAAGTGATTTCTTTGGTCTCCCAAGGCTCCTTTCATTTGTACCTTCTGAAGATATCTGGACACTGAGTTCGCCATCTAACCAGTTTGCAAAACTGTTGTAAAATCTAGGTTTACTCCATCCAACTTGTTTGAAGCGCTTTTTATTTTGCAGTTCCGATAGTATTTCAGTGCTGCAGGAATATATATTGAGTTTTCCTTCAATGCAACTTAAAACATCTTTCTCCTTTTTATTTTTAAAATACTCTTTGGATAATTCTTTATAGCTGAAGCTCTCCATTTTTATAGATATGTATTAAAAAAATTATATTTATATTTTAACAAATGAGATTTTATTCGAATACCACTGGCTTTTATACATAGCTTGCGTTATACTGTGTTCCTAGGTAGCAAAATAAGGTAGAATAAAGAACTAAAATGGGCTTAAGTAGGATACGCTTTAAATCCCATAGGTATTGGTAATTATAAAATATAAAATACTTGGATTGGTACACTTATATTTCAGTCATATGAATAGGTAAAATTAAAAGAGCAAAAGAAATGTTGCGAATAATTTTACACAAACTAAAAGAGTGTTCTATAGGCTGGTCCAAACAGGTACAAAAGTGCATTTGGGTTTAAAGTGGATACTTTCACCTACCTACAGCTAGTAAAATTTCTTTAACCCCTTTTGACCTCATAAATTCTATTCTTCTGAACTTCAACTTGACTAAAATATAGAACCTGAAAAAATATTTAATAACACAGCAGGTATATTCGGTACAGTAATACAACATAACATTGTTTAAAGACTGATTTACTACCAATATAAAAAATTTTGAACCCACTATTGATAACAGTTTGACATAAAACATAATAAAAATCAAGCCAAAAAATCCGTTTAATCCGAATATCTCCAAAAGCAAAGGAGATAACCTAAACATTTAAGCATATTTTTTGTAACTCAGCTTAAGTTAAATTTTTTTTTGGCAATCCATAAATATATTTTTGGTGAATTTTTTTAAAGTTTGAATTTCCGAGGTTACCAATTTTAGAGGTCCGCAAGTCACTCTCCCGACCCTCCATGGACCAGTGTTCTTCCAATTCAACACAAAAGCTACCCGGCCATGACAGTTTAAAATTTCATTCAAATAAGTTCAGCCGTTCATAAGAAGCAAAATTATTTTTCAAAACAAAACGCTCGTAAACCATTGTGTCATATGAGCACCTTAAATAAAAAGAGCAAAAAAAATGTTTGCGAGTAATTTCATTAAAATGAAAAAAGTGTTCAACAGACAGTTCCAAACAGTTGCACAAGTATATATGGGGTTAAAGAGGACACCTTCAGCTTTCTGATGGTACTAAAATCTCTTTGACCCCTTTTGACCCTAACAAGTTCTACTCCTCTAAAATTCGGATTTAACTAAAATATAGAACCTTGGGAAACATTTAATAATACATCAGGTATAAATGATACATTGATGTAATAATACATTTCTTAATGACTACTATCCCATTGATATAACAAAAAAAAATTCGACCAATTATTGATAACGGTTTGCGAGAAATCATAATTTAGTTCTGATCAAATTTACAAAAATTAATTTTTTTCTAAAACAAAATAAAATATTTGCTTCCAGCAGCATGCCACAGCCACAATTGCGAATATTTTAATCTAGTTTTTTTGATACCTTAGTTCTAATATGTTTGCTATCGAATGGCATTAAAATTTTTGAAATCGGCGATGACAAAAAATTGGACTTTTGGCCGATGAAATTCAATTTTCAGCCACAGTGCGGCGTGGAGTAACGCCAGGATAACGAGGAGAGCACACCGGGGAACTCCCCAGGGAGGGGTGCTCTCACCAATGCTTTGGACGCTTGTCGTCAACGAACTTCTCAATGGACTTCAGGACGGGGCAGCAAAGATAACTGCATACGCAGATGACGTAGCGGTAATAGTTGCTGGCAAGGATCTGAATACTATTAGTTCTGTAATGGAGGCTAAATTGGCGTTGGTCAGCCAGTGGGCGGCCGGAGTAGGACTGGGAGTAAATCCCGAGAAGACGGACCTAATACTATTTACGAATAGGTACAAAATTGGCCCATGGAGGAAGCCTAAACTAGGGGGTACTAGCCTGGAACTTAAGCACCACACAAAGTACCTGGGAGTAATACTGGATAGCAAACTATCGTGGAGATTGAATGTGGAAGAAAGGGTGAAAAAGGCAACGAATGCGCTCTACGCATGTAAGAAAATGCTGGGCAAAACGTGGGGTCTAACCCCTGCTCTTACACATTGGGTCTACACGGCGGTTGCAAGACCAATCTTACTCTACGGGATACTTGTGTGGTGGACGGCCTTGAGGAAGATATCGCACCGGAAGATGCTAAAGGGCGTGCAGACTCGCCGAACTCAGCATCACTGCGGTACTGGATGTGATCCTGGACTTGCAGCCGATTCATCTAGTGGCAGAAGGAACTGCGAGGAAGTCTGCGATCCGCTTAAAGGCGACGGGACAATTTGTATACAGACCTTATGGTCACGGCAGTATTATAAGGGGAATAGATTGTAGCAGTGACTACACCATTCCGAGGCTGTCACTTGGACGAAAACCGCGAGTTACCCTGGAGGAGGACGGCTGGTTGGCAGGGCTCCGATCAGGCCACAGGACCTTCAGTTTCTTTACTGATGGATCCAAAATGGAAGGCGGAGTTGGAGCTGCAGTCTACTGCCGGGAACTTGGTATTCGGGAATCGTATAAGCTCCCCGATTACTGCAGCATTTTCCAGGCGGAGATATTTGCGGCCAAGATGGCTGCTGATTTGGCACGTAGCTCCAGTACAAGGAACTCACACATAAACTTTTTCATCGATAGTCAGGCGGCGATTAGGGCGATCAGGGCGATATCCGCCAAATTTTCATACTCTTCTATCGTCCAGGAGTGTAGGGACTCGATAGATAGACTCTGTACCAATAGGAGGGTACACATCTACTGGATTCGGGAAACGGGGGGTCCAGTTACCATTCGATAGGGTGATGGCCATCCCGGCTCCAATTCGGAATATTAGGAAAGATACGGACTCTGCTATACGGAGGAGATCAGAGGCAATTTGGAAAAACACCGAAACGTGCAGGGTTTCCAAGGTAATGTGGGGATCCTATGATCCGGAGTCGACGAAAATACTTCTGTCACTATCGAGAAGTGATTGTAGACTTCTGGTAGGTTTTATAACGGGTCACTGTTGGACTGCGGTATACGCCAAGAGGGCGGGGCGGCTGAATAGTGACAATTGTAGATTCTGTGGGGTACCAGGGGAAAAGGAGACAGTGAAGCATATACTCTGCTACTGTCCGGCACTCGTGCGCTCCAGGGCGAACTGTCTGGGAGATCATTACATCCAAAATCTCGGGGAAATCTCTGGAATTGGGTTAATGAGACTCCTGGCTTTCGTCAAGAGAGTGTGGGGAACTCTGAGTACCATCACATCGGAATGACCTCTCTTATTTCTAACGTTCTTTTGCGGGTTATCGTACAACGTGGTAACGCTAGGGACCTATTTGGTCTATGCGGGGTCTTTGCGACCGGCCACTCTAACCTAACCTAGCCTAACCTTATGCGTTCCCACGATAATCGTTATACGCACCGGAACGACTCAGAGTTCAACGAACACCGACCATGGAATGTAAACTCAGCAACACCTGTTCTTAAGATCAGAAAATATTAGTTCTAGATCTACGATCGGCAAACATCATGGTAAACATCAATAAAATGAAAGAAAAGTTTCATATGGTGAATCCAGACTAAAGAGAGTGGTTGTAAAATACCTGTAATAAAGCAGTACTAACTGAATAAATAGAACTCTTAAAAATTTGATCGTCCCAAAAAAAATCGTATTTTATATGATGAACAGCTAAGACATAAAAATAACTGGGAAAAATTATTCACGATAGGGGTGATTATGTCTCTCTCTCTAACTTATTAATTCAATGTAAAATTGTTGCACGTGTGTTAGTAAAAAAATTTTTTTTTAATTTTGGTTATTCATTTCTTGTAGGGTACTTATAAGCAGTTGTCTATTAATAACGTTTTTGTCGACCAAACTTACACAGAGTTGTAAACCACAATACCGGGAAAAAGTAGTGAACACAACCTAACAACAGTTGAGTTGAGATTCGCAATGCGAATTTATAAACGACGACCAAGCCATGGCACAACTACACAAGGTAGACTCGTTGGCCCAGATGTTTGTCAGCTGTTTACCTCTGTTAAACCCCAAATGTGAAAAAATGTTCTTGTTGGTTTACATTTTTGTGTACATATACGTGGTTTGTTTTTTTTTTTCAATTTGTGTTTTTATTTAGTGTTACTGAAAGCACAGTGTTGCTCTTTTTTTTTGACGTCTCGGTAGAAAATAGAAAAACAAATTGCCTGTTGTTTTTGTCTTGTACTTGTTGTAGCAACGAGTCTACCTTGTGTAGTTGTACCATGGACCAAACTGTTTAAATAGTTGTCAACCGCAATAGGGGCATACATCACTTTTTTATGTTGAACTTTTGAATATGTAACGAACAGAAAAAACGAAATTAATGGCTATTGTTTTTTTTCATTGTCGATCTTTCGAATATATATCCCATCCTCACACACAATACATTCGTTATTTTTTAATTAAAACCCAAAATATTCACTAGATATAAGGTATATGGCAAAACAACGTTTGCCGGGCCAGCTAGTTTTTTTTTATAATAATAATAATAGATACATGCCAAGGCGAATTCATTCCAGGTAATCTCGGTAGTACAACAAGTAGAACTCGTACAAAAACCACAAAAAATTTGTTTTTGTAAAATCATTGTACAATGTCAAAAACCGAAACAAAGATAATAAACAAAATTTTGACATCCAACAATTATAAAGCAAAAGAAAAAAAGTTTCCAGCAGGGCTTTTAGGATCACCTGTAATGAATTCGCCTTGATACACACATAATAATTTTTTATTTTGAGTTTTCAATATAAGTATGTATTACAATTCATTTCTTAGAGTATATTTTAATTGTCATACAAAATAAAATAATGAGGTAACAATAAAAATGACAATGACTTTTAAGTGGTAATCATTAATTGTAAAAAAATGCATTTAAAATATTGTTTCGATATTTTAACGCACTAGTAACATACATACGTATCTAAAAAGCATATTCCACCCCATCAGAAGCACCAACATTTAATAATTTTATTTACCCATTTTCTTTAATAATAGTTTTTCCAAAATATTTTACTCTGAATGCCTTCAATATTGGTCACTTTGCCATAAAATGTTGCAGGAGTTCATCTTCTCTCGTATTACACAAGGTACACGTTCTGTTATGTATGTTTCTGAAACTATTTGCGTTTAATAGTATCGTATCACATCTTGTTTTAAAGATGAAATATATTTTACATCGATTGAACGTAGGATTAATATATTCATATACTATGTCCTGATTTAGCAATCTAAAAAAGCGTGTATTACTTGATAATGCTTTTACTTAGTATTCATTATAACTTTTGAACTCCAATTCTTGTACCAATGCTGCTGCTCTTCTAATCCATTCTTCTCTATCCACGTTCACATCAAACTGTATATCCACATCATTTAGTTGGTTTACCCAAAAAATATTTGTATTTAATATCATTAAAAAAAGTGTGTGTGGTAGTCTGGTATCTCTGTATTGAAATATTGTATTGAAGATGTAGTTCATGTGCATATTTAGTGTGTAAAAAGTGACTATTTTCAGATTTTGCTTCCCACGATTCTGCTTAATTTGGTATGAAGGGAGGTAGCTTTAATATTCTTTTACTAATGTGCCTTTGCAGTTAGTCTACATCATCGAACTGCGGACCTTCCAAACTTTTACTCCAGACTGGATAAACCTGCATACCGCCATTTTGCCGATAATTCGATTGAAGATTTGTTGAAAAAACTTTGCCGGGTAGCATTTATACTACATTTTGATAGCGTATTACGTTTTGGAGAAGCTTCGTAAACGACATCTTAAGGTACATTTACACGACATGTATTTCGCAGGGCTTTGTCAGATGTTAAATCCATACGTAATCGCACGTGTATGTTAAAATAACAAATATATGTAGAAGGTTTATAAGTTTTGCTGTCACACTTTCGTTCCCGGTCTCATCTGATATAACCTAAAATTGTTAACAACAGAAAATTAAATACTGATTTATATTCTATTCACTTTTATTGTATTTCACTTATCTAACAATAAAAAAGAATATGATAAATAGATTTTTGTGTTCATTTCCCACCACAAATAAATGACTTGTAAAACCATGGTGAAATAATACATGTGGCAGCACTAAGGCAACAAATACAACATTACAACAAAAATTAAAAATAAGTCTCCGTATACGTCAAAAATTATATTAAATTAAAATCAATTTTAATACAAGAGCAAAAAATCGTCATCTGGCGTAGTAATGCCACCTGTTTATTTCATCTGGTGTAAAACAGCTGATGTCAGATGGTATGTCAGTTAAAAAAAAGAATAAGGCTCTAGTTGAAATATTTTACACTAAAATTTCGAGCTGGCATTTACAGAAGCAAATTATTTTTTTTTTTTTTGCATTTTTAACATGTATGCATTTTGCAGCGGGAATTTTTAAAGTACACTGATAAATACACCCTACAAGAAATTGCTGATTGAAACTAACACATACAAAACCTATAAACTAACACACTTGCAGGAATTTTATATTAAATTGTTGCTGTCGGCGTTGCCATAGTGCAAGTTTTTGTAAAATGTTGTCTTATACTTAATTTTGCTTTGGCATCCTTTTTATATACGTATTTGATCAGCTGAGTATGTTTTTCAAAAGTTTGAGTTTTTTTTTGTACTTTTGTTAAACAAATTCATTGCAAATATTTTGACTTCATATACGACAGAAATGAGGGGATTTTTAAAAAAAGTCTTTGTTAATAGAAAATTTTAGGATATGACAACGCTGTTTAATACAAAATTAATAAAGTCCTAATCATGTAAAACGCAACGCAACGCCAAAGAATTGACATTGAAAGCCCAAACAATGTCATAAATATTTTGTAATTTTGTTGTTGCTTTCTAAACAAATTCACATTGCGTTTTAAAATTTTAAACGCTGCATAGCTTTTGGCGTTGAAAATTTTAAAACGGTACATTCTTTTGCGTTGCGTTGCGTTTTACATGATTAGGGCCTAAGTATGAGAGAGACAACTGCATGTGAACTTGCATAGTGCAGGGTTGCATTTTTAGCCTTTTAACATGTAAATGTCATTTTAATTTTTGTGAATCCCCGCGTACTGAAATAAAATTAGGTGTGTTCCACAAGATCTCGGGCAAGTTCGGACTAATGAGAGTAAAATGAATATTACTCTCTGAATTTGCCTAAACTACCCAATATTACTGGAACGCAAAAAACCATTTTTGCACTTCTTCAAATACGAATGATGCTTACTTTTCAAATTATGATCTATTTAAGTGATTTTAGACGCTTAAAAGTCATAACATAATAAAACCAAAATATTTGCATCATAGTCATTTTTTATATTTTGTTTTCTTTTATGTTAAAAATTAAGGGAAATATGTATGCAATAATGTATTTACAACTTTAATTTTTTCATTAAAATTTTACATTTTGCTTTTTTATATAGTTTTTAATAAAACCTAAACTTTTTTTTTGCTTGCAAATTTCCTGATTCATTTTTCAGTTTTATATAAACAAAAACAGCTGATTGTTTATTCTTGTCCGAACTTACCCAAAGAAAAAGTTCGTGCAAATTTGTACAGGAAATTAAAAAAATTCTCTCTCAATTACTCTCTTAAATGCACAAAAATTGTTATGTGGAACGCTTTTGGGTAACTTTGTGCAAGTTCCGACTGTTTCGTTATGCATCTGGAACAGAGCTATTGATGATTTTGTATACGAGGTGATAGCATTTTTAAAAAAATTTAAAAAAACAAACAAACTAAAAAAAACAATTAAAAGAATTAAAGAAAAAAGACAAACAAAAAAACAAATTTTAAAAACTTCAAAACAGACAACAAATTAAAACAAAAAACTTTACAAAATCAAATACTAAAAACGTTTATGCTTAAATCTAAAGGATGGCAGAAGTCGCCACCGAAGTCATCCGCACTCTGATGAAGGATTAACTTATGGATCAATTTAATTGAGAAGTGCGGCGGGAGAAAAAAGCGCTGAAGAACTTGGCGCTGTTCAATAAGGCTTTAAGGGGTATGTACAGTGTTGGAAAAAATAATAGGGACGATCCTTACTTTCGCAAACAGATGCAAACAGTTTCTTTATATTAAGTTTTTTTTGGGGGGTCACGCTATTTCACTGTTCCTAAAATAACGGATTTTCATTATTTGTTTACTTTTTCTCTTTGAGCTTTTATTTTATATTTATTTGCAAAAAAAATCAGTGAAGTTGTAATTTCAATTGGAAAAAATAATAGGGACGCATTACAAAAAATTACCATTAGTCCAAAAAAATTATTATTTTTAACATAAACATATTAAAAATCCGTAAAGCAAAGTTTATGTGATTAATTTAATCTTATTGGTTTCGTGTTTATGATTTATGTCTTCGGTAAATAAATTTCAAAATGGGTCGTGGTGTTCATTGTACTGAATCTGAAAAAATGTTATTCTTAAATTAAATTCGGACTGGTTATCAATTAGAAAAATTGCACAGATAATGAAGTGTTCCAAAACTAAAGTATTCAATGCCATTCATTCGAAAAAAAATCATGAAACTAGAGGTAGAAAGCGTAAAACGTCGGCGCGTTTTGAACAACGTTTAGTTCGAATTTAAAAAAATAACCCCTTTGTCATCAAGTAGCCTTAAAAATGAATTGTGTGCTTCAGTGACAAGTCGAACAATAAGAAATAGGCTGCAGGAAGTCGGAGCAAGAAAAACATACAAAAAAGGTTGGAATTTGCTAGGCGACACCTGTGCCGTAAAAACTGGAACAACGTACTATGGTCAGACGAAACAAAAGTCAATTTATTTGGATCTGACGGAAAATCATTTGTACGTCGTCCTGCAAATCCTGCATTTGATCCAAAATATACCAAAAAAAACCGTCAAACACACGGTGGTGGTTCCAATAGTTTGGATTCAGGGAAAAATTAATGCTGCTGACTATACAGACGTTCTCCAGAATAAAATGCTTCCATTTGCTGAGGATGAAATGCCACTAAAATGGGAATTCATGCAGGATAATGATCCCAAGCTAGAAGCGTCAAAACGTGGTTTCAGCAGAATTAGGTGCTTGTAATGGAGTGGTCGTCTCAATCACCGGACTTTAACCCCATTAAGCATCTCTGGGGAGTCCTCAAAAATAATATTGGTAGCTTTAAATCGAAAAACAAACAAGAGTTGTGGGAAAAAATTCAAGAAACCTGGTACTCAATTCCGCCCGAGGTATGTGCGAATCTTGTGGGATCTATGAATCGCCGTTGTCAGGAGGTTATACAAATGAAAGGATCTTCAACCAAGTATTGAAAAAGTATTCGGAAATGATGGTAATGTTAAAAAAAATAAATATTTTTTCCAAAACATTAATACCCTATTTCCAACGTGCGAAAGAATTCTTCGGAAATAGGCTATAAGTGTCCCTATTATTTTTTCCAGGCCTTTTTTAAAAAAAAAACATATTTTTTGGCAGAACTAGTTCCTTATTTTTGCTTTATAAGTTAAAATATTTAATTTTATGTATATACTTTTTAATATTTATGAAATAGTAAATAAAAAAGTAAGAATATATTGAAAAATTAGAGTGTCCCTATTATTTTTTCCAACACTGTATGTAACAATTTTGGCCTACCAATGAATTAAGTATAATGTAAACACTTTTTTAATTTTACTTTTTAAATTTCAGTTGTCTTTCAATCTTCCATCGAATTTGAGAGGGGTTTAAGAAAGGCTGTGGACAAAAGCCACCACAGGCAGAAACAAAAAATTTATTCGAAAAAAATAAAGAAAAAAAATAATTAATGTCATGTAACTAATTAATATTAATGGCCCTATCACGGTTTACAACTAAACTCAGTTAAGTTGGAACAAAGACAACTGCTAGCCATGCTTTGAAATTTTTTATGTTTTTCTTAACCGCAATATAACAGAGTTGTAAACCATAATATAAAAACTGCAAATTTACAACTGAATTAGAGTTGAGTTGTAACCGTAATAGTGGCATTAATGAAAATACTTAAGCTCGAGGTCTGTTGTATGTAAAATTTTCTTCATTTGTTTCCAATATTTCGATATTCTTTGAATATCATCATCAGGGAATGTTTAATTAAAATTTAGAATACCGAAATATTGGAAACAAAAAAAGAAAATTGTACATACAACACATCTCGAGCTTGAGTATTTTCATATAACATTGAATTTTAAAGGTCGACTAAAAATATAACTTAAGGAAAAAAAGAAACTAATGAATATTAAATTTATTTAATTAAATTTATTTAAATATTTATTGTAATAAAATTAAAAACCATTTTTTTTTTTAAATGATGTACCAGTCATTTATGGTTGGTTTATACATCAGCACTGATTAGTCAGGTATGACGAGGTTTAATACAGTGTTGATTACTCAGCTCGGACGATATTTTCATAAGTACTGATTAGTAAAATACTGTGGGGTGAGCAGTTAACTTGGAGGTCACACGATCAATTTTTGTCTTTCAATTCCTTTCAATTTGCTCTCACTCTCATTTTTTTCACTAACACACTCACACTTTTTAAATTGATCACGAGATTGCTCTCAATTTTAACTATCCATTTGTTTGGCAGCTGATTAGAAGTTTAGTGAGCTAATTTTTCGTTTGTCAGTATAAATGACATCTTGAAAGTAAATTGCTTAAAAATTGCGTGCAGCCTACGTCACAGCTTTCAATTAATGTAAATTTTGACAAACAGTATATGTAAAAGACTATCAACAAAAAGTTGATCGTGTGGCCGCAGTGAAAGATATACATATGTTTTTCTAGTTCACGAAGTTCATAAGTATGAGAGGGAAACACGTACATGAATGTTTACATCTGTTTTTCATATTGCTCTTACACAGGGTCTCCACCTGAGATAAGATATAAGGACCCCTATTATGACTTACATTCGATAAACGATTTTCGCTGGCTATCGAACATCGAATGTTAATTTGGTATTATGAGTTGGCAGCGCTGTCGAAAATTTCGTTGTGCATCGAATTTTTTAACGAAAACAAATTTGCTTTCGACGGTGTAAATTTAAAAAAAAAAATGTTGAAACTGTAAGTTTTTGTTAATTTATTAGTTTTGGTGTGCAAATTCCACATTCTTAATTATTTTTGGTTATTTTATGCAGGTCTAAAGTCGACAGTAGTAAGAAGCAGTTGGAAAAGTTTGTTTCCCTTATGGAACAAAATCCTATGAGGGCAAAAGGAATTTTTACAAAAGTTCAGGCTACAGGTACAGGCCAGTTCCAGTAAGCGTTCATCTTCATCAGATGAATCATCGTACCATAATTCCGTCGTTGTCATGATTTATATTAGTTTTATTTTTTAAATTTGTAAAAAAAAATTTTTATTTAAAGTGACTGCTGATAGAAAATGTACTACTGTGAATAAACTAAATCACAATAGTACTTTTTTTTATCGAATGTGTTTCATAATACCAAATGAAAATTCGTTCGATCAACTTATTCGACTGCTGTCGAAAATCGAATTAAGTTCATAATATGCACCCATGACTACGACGGAATTATGGTACGATTCATCTGATGCAGATGAACGCTTAATAAAACTGGCATGTACCTGTAGCCTGAACTTTTGTAAAAATTCCTTTTGCCCACATAGGATTTTGTTCCATAAGGGAAACAAGCTTTTCCAACTGCTGCTTACTACTGTCGACTTTAGACCTGCATCGTTGAAAAATTCGATGCACAACGAAATTTTCGACAGTGCTGCCAACTCATAATACCAAATTAACATTTGACAGTCGATGTTCGATAGCCAGCGAAAATCGTTTATCGAATGTAACTCATAATAGGGGCCTAATTCGACCGCTGTCGAAAATCGAATTAATAGGCACCAAAATAGTGATGATTTTCGAAAAGAATAAACTAAAAAGATGAGAAAGACAAATGCGCAAACGCATTAAAGATTTGTGGCCATTTTCTGTCGCATCGCAATAGAGAGTAGCCCCCCTGGTGTCTTCATTCAATATTTTTTACACTGAGTAAACTTGTTTTTTTTTTGTTGTTGTTCTAATGTATATGTATGTATATTTGAAAAAAAAAAAAAAAAATTGGCTCCTTATAGTAGCAATAAGGTACCGTAACGGGATGTGTGCAAAAAATAGTATGTAAAGGTGTTTTGTTGAAATTCTTGAAGGAAGTTAAAATTTTACGTTTTTTTTAATGCAACGATATTTTTTACAAACTGTATGTAAATAGTTTGTATATTAAAAGTTGATTTAGAACTCTATTGAAAGCCGCCTTAAAATCGACGAAAAAGGCATACACGTTTTCTTATCATTGAACGTTGAACGTACAATATAAGCCAAATTATAAACGTTACCTTTGGTTGAATATTTCGGTATAAAACGTGCTTGATATTCATTTAATACTTTATTATTCTCTACCCGTTTATGTATTCTTGAGCTGAAATATATACATAAGCCATACAATTCATATAATTGTTGGGCACGTTATCATCACCCTTTGTAAATATTAGGAAATTAATAGAATCTCTAAACGCTTCATCTATTATTTTTTCTTTTTGATTGACGGATTGTTTTCGCAAAAATGTTTATTGAGCACTCGAAATTCACTTTTTTCCATTTTTAAAAAAATACACGAGATGGTATGTTTTGAACAGCAGTTAAACGCAAAGTAAAAGACGGAACTGGCTCAAAACTTGACAGAAGTCTATTAACAGGTGGTACTTGATGGGAGCAGTGTTGCATTTCATATAACTACTAGGGAAGTTCGAAAAGTTACGGACTTATTGATCCGCCCTCGTATTTCAAAAAACGACTCACTGTTAAGGACAACGCCTTACACAATAAGGCCAATTATAAATATTTGCTAGTTCTTTGTAAGTCTTGTGATGCATTTTTGAGAAATATCTCGAGTACCGTCAACGTAAGAATTTCGATCCTGCGTATTAATTTGCTTTATCTAATTATCGGTCAGTATTGTATAATAGTGCATAAAGAATGTTGTGCGATAATTGAGCTGGATTTAGTACCTTATCAAAATAGTTCTTGAAATCGCTTGCTTAAATTTTTATTCCAACCTGAAAACTTTGCTCTCTTAATGATTAAGCATCTTCCCCCCAATCTTTAGCATTATACGATCCATTTATTTTTCACTCCAAATCTATGTAATAATCGCCTTTTCACTACCAAGTAGTTGTTTTTATCATGATTGTTATTAGAACTTCTTACATGTAAAATTTCAAAATACCGCTTTTTAGCTTCAGCACATTCACCATTACACTTTCATATTTTATATTGTGTTTGTTGAATGGTTTTAAGGTTTTTGTTGAATTCTTAATAATGGATACCAGGTCAGGTCATTCAAGCTTTTAATATTTTCTTGTCTATTTTGCGGGATGAGATTTTACCAATACCGAAAGCTGTCAATGCAACTACTGAGGATAAATATTGCGGTTCTTTCAACAATAGGTAAAATATTGTATAACAGATTATTGGTGTATCTTGAGTATAACAATTTCGTATGCAAATACCAATTTGGATTTAGAAGGGCGGGTACACAGCACACTGTAATAAATGTGGTAAGTTTGCAGATGACGGTGTTATTGGATTTGCAGGGGTGTTTTTCGATTTCGATTGATCATCAAATAATGCTGCAAATGTTAGGATTTTATGGAATTCAAATGTGAGAACTATTATTGCTTAGAAATTATTTCAGGAACAGACAACAGTTTCTTCAAATTGGACAGCGCAAAAACTTTCTTGATTCTGTAGATTACGACGTACCGCAAGGAAGTGGACTTGGTCCTTTATTATTCTCCATTTACATAAATGATACTTAACTCTAACTGGTGAATTATTCATGTTTGCTTGTTTTACCCTTTTGAGTATGATTTAGTTAAAAAAAAATATTGAATTAAATCGTTTATTAATTAATTCTGAAAAGAAAAACAAGGTCGGTTCGTTTCAGATCCCACTCAGCCAGCTTAAAAAACATATTTTCAGTAGATGCCGATGGAACATCAATATGTGAAACTCATTCGATTAAATACATACCCCCATATTCATAAAAATATTTTTGATTAATAAAAGGTTTATGAAACGAATTTTCTATGAAACCTAAAATATTTTTTATGAATATGGGGGTTAGGCATTACGTTGCAAAGTAATCTACATATTTACGAGGTAAAGAACAAAATGGCTTCGGCCATTGACATACATATTATATAAATTCAAAAATTAACTAAGTGAAAAAACAAAATTAATCATTTATAACGGTCTAATACAGTAAGATCTCAATTAATTTACCAGTGTCTATGCATTTAATAAAAATAATAAATATAGTTCACAAATCACTACAATAAGGTATTACAAATTTTATACAATTTACCAAGAACTTTTTCAATAGTTTCATTATACAACAAGAAAGTATAGTCGTTCAAACCCGGTCATATGGTACTCTACACCACAGTATATAAGAACAAATTTTTGCAAGTGTACTTATTTGGGACCTAGTTTTAAAAAATGCATACATAGCTCATGTGGCTATATTAATAGGAATCTGTCTATGTTTTAAATTTCATTAAAATCGGTTTGATAGTTACTGAGGCAGAAATTGCCCACAACCCCTCGTGGCCCTATATTTTATTAAAAAAACCATAGCTTATGTGTCCATATAATTACCTTTTTATGGTTAATTGTATGTTTATAAAAGTATATGTACCTGAAACAGGTGAACATATAATTCCTTTTTTGCAAAACCAGAAATATATCAAATCTTTAGGTCCCAAGGTGCAGAATGGAAATAACTAAGCAACGTATATATTATATGGGTGGTAATCTTTATTATAACTTACCTGCTAATTTGAAGTCTTTTAAACGAATATCAAATTTATGCATTCGATAAAAAATTTAATTACTCTTGTATATTGTGCAGTTATGAAAATTTTTGCCTATTCTAATCATTTTTGTGCATATTTAAACTTGCCCTGGTAAAATATATTACCATCTCCCTATCCCTTGTTCTGAACGTAGGCGTATTCCCCTATTACAGATAAGAGCTTGTTGACATAATAAAATCAACCACAGACTCACCATGTTTGTTGATGTCGGCAATCCTCCATTTGATATGAGGTGCATTGGCGTCACAACCAAGTACCAGCCTCAAGGCGCTTCTACTCGGGTACTCCACCAACACACACTTTCTCGAAAGATGGATCGGTAACCTCATATGAAATGTATACCGATGCTAATGCTAGGACCGTTTTGTCTTTAGCCTTTCCTGTCAAGACCGTGAGGTCTTCATTGCTGAAATAATGCGAAATCATAAATTAAAGCTCATTTTTTACCCATATACTTCGTACCTTTTCATCTGTGTTGGGTGTGAATAGTATATAGCCCGTGGCCTTCAGCTCATCTACCCAGTTATTGTTAATGCAATAAGGCCACGTCCACGTTTTTGTCGATGAGATAAGTTGCTGAAGCTGCTTCATAGTGATGCAAATTTATCTGCACCACTCCCAACCTCTTTAGGTCTATCTCTTTTAGGGTACCTAAATCTGATACTCCCTAGACCAAATGTCGCAACCCGTCCCATTGACTCCAACTTTTTGAGAGACTGCTGGTCTACTGCGAACCGGAAGTCTCTCCCTAGGTTCTCTTTTAAACCTAGTGAAGCTACTAACTTCCACTGACTCGTATCGAGTCCCTCGTTCTGGTTGGCCAGTACCCCCAGTATGACTTCCACCGGTTTAACAGGTGGTGGGACCCATACTGTGACTACCAGCCTCGATGGCAACTTAGACGCTAGTACGACGTCAAGTTTGGCTTCAGGGCAAGCGCTGCCACATCTGTCAATGGCGGCCTTTAAGAACTCAAAGGTTTTTTGATTACCACAACTGACAGTTTTTACACCTCTTGCCCAGTCAGCACCTTTAAACGCTACCTCATCCGGCCTTTCTTTCACACTGAAGATTTCGTCGAGTAGTTTGTCCTCCAGCACCTGCCATCGCTCGTCACTGATTTTTCCATCAGGATCTGTACGATCGATGACAGCCGCCAGAATAACGTCCTTACTCGGCGACGCCTTCAGTTTTTTCGCCGTGGAAGATTGGTCCTCCCTGGAGCCAGTTCTCTTAATGACCTTGCGGGGACCCTTAAAAGAACTGACCACATACTGACCAACCCTCTTAGTCGTCGGGGGTTTCTGGTCATCACCAGACCTCACATTCTTAACACCCTCTTTGTTGGGGCCCTTAATAGAGGTTGGTTGGTGACCACCAGACTTCCCTGCAGATGTGGATTGGTTTGCGCTGGTAGCAACTCCATAAGTTATCTTTTTTTGGAGATTACTTTCAGAGTTGGCCACGGCATTGGTAGTCTTCATAGCGCGACTGGTTGTAGGTAATTCGTCACCAGGCCTGGCTCCCTTAATTGCGACCTCACGGCCACCCTTAAGAGGACCGGGCGGTAGACTCTTACCCTCCTTCCGGACGTTGACAGTTGTCTTGTCAACAGCATTGTTGGGTGCTGCTGTCAAGCCACTACCAGCTTCCTTGTTTAAGGATTCCATAGCAGAAGCTGTTGAAAACCCTTTGTCCTTACTGACATTAGTTGATTCTTCAAGAGCTTTTGCTATATATCCCGCAGGATAGGGAAGCCCCAGGATGGTACCGATAGGACCGTAGATTCGTTCAAATCTAGCAACGTTCTTTCGGTGCTTCCTCAGCAGATGCCTATCCCGCCCATCGTGCAACGAAGAGTCTTTCTTGGCTATATTTTCGAGAAAGGCTAAGGAGACTCTCACGCCGCTCATGGCTTTTTCGTCCTTCGTTCGGCTGTCGGATATGACCTGTTCTGTCGTATCCTGCCGAGCAATAGGTTTTGATATACTCTTCAAAATACTCTCTGTCTCGAGTGTGACCGACGAAGACGATGGTTTAACCATCCGGCGCCGCCTATGATCCGAAATTATAGACATTTCGTATTCATAATCAAAGCCTAAGGTTAGATCACAAATCTTTTCCGAGGTCCCATTACGAGACAGAGAGTTGATTGGGGAATATATCTCGTCGGTCTCTGTCAGTTCTGTTACTAACTGACTCTGCTGTAGAAAAATATCCCTATGGATACCCAGTAGGTCCGAGTCTAAATCTGACACCGACCCAACTGAGTTGTCATTGTCAGTGACGTCCAGGAAATCCTCCACACTTACTCCTACTAACTCATCCGTTTTTGTTTTTAAAAAGTTGTCCAGTTTTTTGTCCCACGAGTATGCACGTTCAAAATGGACCATCTCACGCAGTGACGGCTTGCGCGGACTAGGCTGAAATTACAACTGACCCTTGCCATCGGCGTCAGAGGGGAGCTGTTCGCGACTAGTTTCTTTTACCACTAACTAGCCATTCAGGTCCTCGGCACTGCTACCAACCACCTTGACCTTAAAAGTGGGGGAAGTGGGATTAGAATAGGGAGACAGGATTACACGTGTTAGGAATAGGATGGGAATGAATAACCTTTGGTCGTACTGGCATTAAAATTTATGAATCAAACTTGTTTCCGGAAGCATGTTTCAAGAGACACTACAGCTAACACTTAAGCCGCCACATCGCGACAAGATAAGGCCGGTTCGGAAGCGCATCACTGCGCTGCATCTGACGCGCATATGTGATTAGTTTGCGATGCTCATGCAAATTAGCTGATGCCAATGCTTGTTTGTTGCGCAGTTTGGTTAAATTTTTGGAACAATATGCATCAGCCATTTTGGCGATGCGTGTTTTATATTTGTTTACACATATTTTCCCGCAGCTTTTGTTTTGTATTTTCAAACAGCTAACATTTGCAGTGATGCTTTTACGAACATGGTGCGCATCAGATGCAGAGCAGTGATGCATTTTCGAACAGACCCATAGGTAGTGCAAAAATTTGGTTCAAACATATTTTATTGCAACATAAATCATTTTCCAAGTTTTATTGGAATCATTCCCAATTTGTCAATAGCTCCCATACAAATATCACTTCCGACAATTGCACTTAATTCCATAACTCCCATTAAATGTTGATGTTTTCATAAAAATTACTTTGTCGATATCAATTGTCAACATCTACATTTCTGACAGCTGTAAAGCTAGAATTAAGTTCTTTTTATTTATTAAAAACTTTATTTAAACAAAATGTATGCAAGCATTTGGATTAAATTAATTGCCCTATCTTTTTTAAAACGTGGACTGAAACTATTTTAATATACTATTGAATCTCTGCTTCCAATGCCTCCATATGGTCCAACAAGAACCATTAAGTCAATAGTTCTAAGGTCAGTAGTAGATTTTTAATGACAAGCACATAATAAACGACTGCAGCATATTTGGTCTACAGCTTGTCAGTAGCACTGGCAACAAAGTCAATAGCGATTTAGTACAGCTTCACTATTGACAGGGGAAATAGTGAAATGCTGCAAATTAAATTTTTTTACGAATGTGTTATTCACAAATTATATATAACCCAAAATCTAAATAAAACCTAATAAAATATATACATATTTTAAAATAGGATAATAATCGGTACAAACTAAGAATTTAAAATTTGCACAGTTCCTAAGCAGGCTTCAGAAATTAAGAACCGAAAACTTTAAATTTAAGTTTTTCATTTGAAAAATTCAAAACTCATGCGTACAAAATAAATTTTTTCCTCTATCAGTTAAAAAAAATAGGAAACACGAAAAAGATATTTATTTTTAAAGTACAATGTGTTTTGTACATGAAAAGAAACAAAAATTTGAAAAATACACATTTTTTTTTTTTTTTTTGAAAATATTTATCATTGGTGTTCAACACAAAAAAAAAAAAATTATTTTGTTTTATTTGTTTTTAAAGTTCAAAATAATAAAGTTCTTAAAAAAAACGTTTTTGAGAAAAATAGTTTTTTTTTGTTTTTAGAAACTAACAATAAAAACTCAATTTGAACTTAAAATTGTGAATTTTATTTAAAATTATAAAATAAAATTGTTTAAAATTGTAATTGCAAAAAATCTTTAGAAATTCTTAATTATCAAAACTAGCTGCTGTTGCATTAGCTGAACCCGCAACACAGGTATCTGTGGAGACAGCCTTCAGTGCTTTGCCAATTATTATGACCAAAAATAGAAGGAATTTAAGTTCTGAGCATGTAGAAAATTTATTGTTGCTCAAACTCAACATCAAGCTAATTGATAAGATTAGTATTTAGTTCTAGGATAATCTTTATCATGTTATAACTACTTATTATTAATTAGCTTTATATTTTTTACTATAATTTTGTACGTATGAGTTTAAATTTTTTCAATTAAAAAAATTCTATTTTAAGTTTTCGGTTATTTTTTTTCTTTTCATGTACAAAATAATATACTGAAAAAATAAATATCTTTTTTTTTGTGTTTGCTTTTATTTTTTTAAACTGATGAAAAAAAATTATTTTGTACGCATGATTTTTAAATTTAAAAAAAAAAAAAAAAATTTTCGGTTCGTAATTTTTTGTACAAAAGTACAAAAAAAAATTTTTTTCTCAAAACCTTTTTTTTTGAGAACTTTATTATTTTGAACTTAAAGAAACAATACAAACAAAATATTTTTATCTATTTTTGGTTATTGTACAATTTTAAATATTTTTCGAACACCAATGATAAATATTTTTTAAAAAAAACCGTTTTCCGGTCCTGTTCCTAAGTCTTATTCCCGAAAGTGATTGCAATTTTTACAAATACCGATCAACTCGTTCAACTTAAAGTCGTCACAAATAAAAAGAATAATCTTTTTTATTTAACTTAAAACAGGGCATTATAGGTACTCGTTAGTTGGAGTTTTTATTCGTAGCTGCATTTTTGTGCTATGCAAAACAAATCGCAGTTATTTATAAACGACTTGCTTGGGGTTTAAAATTAGCAATACAATAAAATACAAACGAATATTTAATGTATGTTTTAGTAATTTTTTTTGTTTTATTATGTAATTATTAAGAAATCTAGTCCAAAACAGAAAAATTTTACATAAAGAAATTAAATGAAAATTCATCTAGACTATAACAGCTATAATCAAAGTAAATTAAATTGATATTTTGTATATTAAGGAAGATATATAAAAACATCTTTAAAAATCTTTAATTCTTTGCTTTTTTGTAGAGGAAATAAAACTGATAAAGAAAATCTTAATTAAATACCACAATAGCTGAATTCATCATCTACAATACTAAAAACTGTAGTGGATGTTGTAAGTACATTTATATAAGTGTGAAACAGCTGGAATATTTGGCGCGATACTGAATTTTGCTTATAATAAATTATGAACATTTCTTAAATTAAAAATGGAAATTATCAAAAGAGACCGCAAATATTTAAAAAGAAAACTTCGATTTCTTTACAATACACTCACAACTAGATGTTTAAAATCGCAATATATTTAAAAGGGGTTTAAATTTAATAGCGAAATTCCTGGTTCATATTACATTTAAATGTACTACGGTTTAGTATTGTAGATGGTGTAAACATAAAAGGTATTCACGTCAAAAGTTGCACACTTGTAAAAAAGCAATATTGCAAAAAAAAATTAACAACCACATAGGCAATTATTTCGCACAAATTATTGTATATGTGGTTGTTGTTATCTTTTTTGCAATTTTGTTTTTTCGCAAGGGTGCAACTTCTGGCGTGAATACCTTTGTAGAAAATTCAAAATGCATTTTGTTGTTGTCTGGTTTTAAATTTATCAAGATTTGCCAAAGCTACAAGATATGCAAGGTCTGCACTAGCAAACCGTGAACTCCGCTAAACTATTTCGTTGTTGTTTAAAATAAAATATGTATGCCAAATACTCGTTCAAATTCAACGAGACGTTTGTGGGATTTTGCGGAAAATATGTTTCTTCAATATAGCATTAAAGATATGATGATGGATGTGAATAAAACTTACAATATAGTAGGTATAAAATATACTTTAGGGGACACAAACATAACGTGTTCATTCTTCATTATCCGAATACCAAGAGAGGCGTTCTTCATAAAATTTAATCACCATTTGTGGAATTTTAACATGTGCTACCGGTGCAGCTACCATTTCGGCTTGGTCGACACCTTTGAATTGGATTAGAAAATAAAGCCCACCATTCGAATCGGATGCTCCTAATATTTTTTCTGCTTCAAGGCCTTTGTCAAATCCTGTAAGTTCTGAATGTTTTGTAGAACTATCCGAGACAGATTCTGTGTCAGTTTCGTCTTTACCAGTGTCTGTACGCTTCTTTTTGCTTCCTTAAGGTTAAAAAAATTATTTGAAATTGTAATTTGTATGTAAAGGTAAATAATTTATGTTAACAATAATATACCTGAAGCCTTAGAATCCTCATTTTTACGTTTATTACTCGCCGAACTTGTTCTTCCACTACTTTCCTTTTCCTTTTTCGAAGGCTTTTCAGGTTTTGCACTGCTAGAGGCCTAAATTGATTAAAAGAATATTGAAGTACAAATTTTTTAAAACAAATCACAAGGACAAAAACAAATAATTAAAGTCAAATTTCTGATAATTTTGATGAAGAAATTAATTTCGGATGTTTATGTTAATCCATTTGCAGACGGTGCTTTTGACTTTTGAAAGAAACACGCAGGATGGCAATGATTTTTTCAAAAGATAGCAAATGAGATACCCTATGAGCCAAGACCAGAAGACGGGAACGCGGATGTTGCTGTACCTAGTGAAATAAAAACTACAAGTATTTGCAAAACGACATCACTTTAATGCTTTTCACTCTTAGATCAACAAATTTACTGTTAGCGTGAATAAAATTTTCCTCGAAATTTTTTTTTCTTAAAAAATGTTTAAAGAAAAGAAAAAATTTCATGATTAAAAAATTCAAGTGATGAAATCCAGACTTGCCTTGATTAAGGTTTTTAATAGCAAAATCGTCGAAATTCGAGCCATTTTTCTAAATTCGAAATACCAAATTAATCCCAATTTTTATTTGGTACTTCATGCATTTGTTTTTTTCCAATAAAATTACATTCCTAATTCTTTTACCGTTTTAGCGGTGAATAATAATGTGTTGAACGTTTTAAAATATCTAATTGGATTGTAAATAGCAAAAATGAGACTTATGTTCATACATAAAACAGTTACGGTAATTTCTAAATTTATATTTCGGCCGTACTCATAAAAACTTATGACAGGGTTATAAACCGTTTTTAAGCAAAATTTAATAAAGTTTATTTACTATTAATAGGCTTTTTATCTATACCAATATTTTAAAGTTGAATAGTTATATGTTTATGTTATGTGTGTAGGAGGAAATCTCCGGAACTGCCGGTCCGATTTTAAAATTTGAACAATGGAACCTACTAACGAACATAACCTATTTAACATGGGGTCTTCACCTGAGATAATCACCCCTATTTTGTAAGTCGTTGTCGACATCGACATTAATTTGGTATTTCATAAGTTGTGTCGACGTCGACAAGTTATCGAAAATCTGACAAAAAAAAATCCCATCTCTAATTTTTTTTTCTATTATTTTTGTTCTTCATCATTAAATTTAATTTTTTAAAGCTATTTATGCTATTTTCCGACATTTTGTTTTTTAACCGATTAAGCGAGTTCAAATAAATTTTAGAGTTTGTTTCCGATTATGAATTTTTCCTGAATTTTTGTTCGTGATAGGAGCTATTTTCACTGTAAGTTTTCTGATTATTTATAGCTTTAACGATTATTAATATATGTAATACTTTGCTATCATGCCGCTGTTAACAAATTTTTGCGAATTTCCGCTAATTTTACAATTAAGCAGTCTGTGTGTTTAAAATGGAGGCAGTCTGCTGCTGATTCTTTTGACTGCCGAAAAAAAAATAAATTGTGTTACTGTTTTTTCAGTAGCTGCGCGCACACAGTTCAACTGTTTTCAATATGAATGGGCTGAAAATTGATGGTTCGAACTATTTTCAGTATAGGTGCATGTGTAAAAATACAAACTGGCGACTGAATTTTAAACACTGACAAAACCCCTTTTATTTAAAAACAACAAAAAAAAATTGTTCTTAGTTGCGATATAAAATTTACATGGGGGTAAAACCTAGAAAAAGTCACAAAATATTTACCTTGTGTTTTTTTAAGTAATGGGTGATTCAAGTAGATATACTTTTTTCAATAGCCTTTTTTTACAGATCACGTGTGAGTCGTGTCATGCTGTCATGTTATTTTTATTTAGTATTGTTTGGCATTTCATAATGGAAAGACATACGCCTGAACAACGTTTAAAAATCGTTCAAGTTTATTACGAAAATTCACGTTCTGTGAGGAATGTGTTTCGTGCACTTCGCTCAACTTATGGTCAACATAATCGGACTACTGATTGTACTATTCGCAACACCATCACCCATTTTGAGACCCAGCATTCATTATTGGATAATATTCGACCGAATAGACCACGTCCAGCACGCTGTGAAGAAAATATAGCGGCCGTGGCTGAGTGTGCACGAAGATCGTGGAGAGTCGATTCGGCGCCGTTCGCAGCAACTCGGACTGACGTATGGAACGACTTGGCGCATTTTACGTCGAGATCTTAAATTGAAAGCGTACAAAATACAGTTTGTGCAACAACTGAAGCCGTTCGACCTTCTCAAGCGACATCGCTTCGCTCTATGGGCTCTTTCCAAGATCCGACGTTTTCGAGGCAAATTTTGTTCAGCGATGAGGCCCATTTCTGGCTCAATGGGTATGTAAACAAACAAAATTGGCGCATTTGGGACGAAGAGCAATCTGAAGAGATTCAAGAACTGCCACTTCATCCAGAAAAAACAACAGTTTGGTGCGGTTTGTAGGCCAGTGGAATCATCGGTCCATATTTCTTTAAAAATTTTGCCGGTGCAAACAAATGTAACCGTGAATGGCGACCGTTATCGTGGCATGATAACCGACTATTTGATGCCTGTAATTTAAGCTTCTGATCTTCTTCCCACACATCGCATCAATCAATGGATTTATTGAGAGAACACTTCGGTGAGCACATAATTTCATGTTTTGGGCCGGTCGATTGGCCACCAAGATCGTGAGATATCACACCGTTAGACTTTTTCCTGTGGGGATATGTAAAGTTTAAAGTTTATGCGGACAAACCCGCTTTGATTCAGGCCTTGGAGGAAATAGACATAATCTTCAAAAAATAAATGCCAAAGAATGATCTTTCAAATGATAATAAACATTCCCCATTAAATTTGAATTTTCTGTTTTTTTCTTTAAAAAGTAGGGAACCTCGAAATGGGTCATGCTTTATTATTGAATTTTTATTTAATGCCCGAATTCAATGTGAGACAGAAAAGTGTCTTTTCTTAGGTTTTAGCTTCAACTAAGAAAAATTTATTTTTTGTTTTTAAATAAAAGGGTTTTTGTGATAATATAGACAAAATTGAGATTTATTTTCTTTTATCAAAACAGAGAAATAGCGTGCAGAAATATTTTCATGCGTCTGCCCGACTTTAAATGTGAGCCACTGTATATATATATATGTACATTCACATACATACATATATCTATTTAAAAATAAAAAATTTTATTATATCCAATACTTCACCTCTTAATAACTAAATTTCTATAATTACTAGCTATATTTTCTGTGTCTGCTTTGAAATTAATTCTTCGTGCTATTGGTGTATTAATTATGTGTAACATTTCTAATAAAAATCTGCGTTTTTAGTTTGTTTCATTGTTTAACACTGATACATTTTCAAAATTCGGATAGTGATTCAATTCATAACAGTGATGAGATAATGCTGTCTTTTTAGAGTTAATGTTATGTTTTTGATCTGATATATGTCCTGCAACTCTAGTCCTTAATTTATTTTTCGATGAACCTATAGAAAATTCCTTGTAATGAAAATTATAAAGAGAATTGCGACAAGGTTTATATAGGTACAACGAAAAATAAATTAAGGACTAGAGTTCCAGGACATATATCAGACCAAAAAGAAATTTAATTTTTATGATATATGTAATTGACTTGTCTTCTAATATCTTCTAATCGTTATTCCAAATTCGCATCACCGATGTTGGGCACGCCGCAACGTAGGTAATATCACGAGAAGGCGGTCAAAAATTCAGAACTTTCGACTGGATTGGTTTCAGTTTCAGTGTAAAATTTGAATATTTTAAATATATATATTTTTGACACTTATTTTTTATTCTCCAACTTAAACCTTCTCAGAAAATGCGAACATTTGTCCCCTGTCAATTTTTAATCTCAATATTCACAGGGGCTAAAGGTTTGCTTTTTTTGGAACGAGTTGTTATAAGGATAAAACTGAAAAAAAATAATTTTTAAAATGTCTAGGAGGCTTTTATATATTACTGTGGATGAAATAAATAGTATTCTTAGCTATCGATATAATTTATAATAATTCAACTTTTATTTTGGGTTTAATATGTATGTACATTAGACCGACTCAAGTTGTATGGAGTCGAAAAAAGTGTTTTAGTTACCCCTCTGAAAATAAAGCTTGATATGTTTTATGATGATTCCCAAAATGTTTTGGTTCTAGCGTTGACCATCCGTGAGCTGGACCATTTTTTTAAAAGGTCTTTTTCAGTTTTTCGATTTTTTTTTTTACTTTGCTCCAAGACGACATAAATAAAATTTGGTATCATCGAAGAGTTTTTGAAGCAGCATCCAATAAAACTTGACCACTTCCGACCTACTTATTGAGATATTTAACTAAATACATATTTTCGTTTCGGGTTTTCATACAAATTCTACGTATGTGGAAGTAATGTTCTGCTTTTCAAATTGAATCTGTTTTAAAATAATGTTAATTTACTATTTTTTTGTAATTATTCACATAAAACGCGAAAATCGCGATATATTTTATCTATTTTATATTTTTCATATATAGGCAACATAAGTAGGTATCAAATTGTTTGATTTTTCAATTATAATAACCTGGACATAAGCAAAAGATCCGTTTTGTAAAGCTGGATGCTGTGAGCTAAATTTAAGTTCTTAAATATAAATTTTTTAAATAAAAACATCGTCTTTTCACGACATGGACAGTTGAATGTGACTGTCGAAGGCGCCATTATTCCGCCAAAAAAAAAACACAAAATATTGGGAGTCACATTTGAAAGCCTGTTCATGTCATCGACACATGTCACTGCAATCTGCGATAGAATGCGGAAGCACTTGGGGCATGGATAACGAAACCTTGTTGGCTACATACAAAACGATTGGCCTGTCAGTGGTTAACTACGTAGCGACTGCGTGGACCCAGAGTCAGCGATACGCAGTGGAAGAAGCTTCAACGGTGTCAAAATGCCGCCCTAAGGATCGTAAAGGCCTGCGTTCAGGGGTCAAATTACCGCATCGATATCGATCGAAATTACAATACAATTTAAAGGGGAATTTCGATCGATATCGGATGGACCCAGATGACATCAGCGGTCAAGGAGCACAACGTAGTGCTCACAAAGCAGTTCCTTCTGACATGCTTTCGGAGGAAGCATCCGAATAACCATCTAACAACAACTTGACAATATCAGACCACACATCGTGTAGATTGGTATGAATAGCCACCGAGGAAATAGTGTTTAATGAGGTCGTCCCCCACCTGTTGCAAATGAAGAACGTGACGTCGGACCAGAGTAATACCCTTCTGAACTCATACTGGTCCAGAATAAACACAATCCTTGACCTTTGCCCTACATGTGGAATAAGACCAAACGACGTCGACACCTATTCAACTGCAGCGCAAAGGACCCGCCCGCGTGATTTAGCGCAGATAATATTATACATACTTGTTTTTCAGGTCGAGATAATTTCGGTTTTTTTCTTAACTCTGAATCATGTGGCCAATTTTTTTTTTTTTGAATTTTGTGTTCCCCGTAAACTGCAGGTTAGTCCCTTTTACTTATAATTAACTTTCTTTATTTTATAAATATGATTTACCAGTTCCATTTTATTATTATTTTCTTAAAATTTTTGAATTTTTTTTTTTTAAGTTTTAGTTAATATGCCGCCGCTAGTTTTGTTTTTTGTTAAAATGTCATTATTTTTTCTTTTACAGGCAAGTATTTTTAGTAGTCCACATTCACACGTTTCATCTTTTGATGCTCAACTCTTGTGTTTTAAGGAGAGGGAAGCAAGAAGAAAAGGGGTTGGTACGGAGATGCCTGTACTTGGGCAGTAAGCTTTGTGTTCTCATTCGTAGGTATATGCACAAAAATGGCTGCATGTAAATTTTTTTCTTTTCTTTTTCTCTTTGGTTCGCTTTTAATAAAAGTGTTGTTGTTTTGAAGCAAAAAATTTGAAACCGGTTGCTGCGTGTGAACATAATGGCATATTCAAAAGGGAATTGAAAAGAAGTTGAGCATCAAAAGATGTAACGTGTAAATTGAGACGTACTGAATGTTGCATTCAAGGAATTCATACAAGGTGGCAAGGCGAATTCATTCCAGGTAACCTCGGTAGTACAACAAGTACAACACGTACAAAAACCACAAGCAATTTGGTTTTGTAAAATCATTGTACAATGTCAAAAACCGAAACAAATCAAAACAAAAACAAAGATAATAAACAAAATTTTGACATCCAACAATTATAAAGGTAAAGAAAATAAGTTATCAGCAGAGATTTTAGGATCACATGTAATGAATTCGCCTTGCAAGGTGGTCTTACACCCAATTTTCACGATGATTTAAAAGACGTCTTTTTGTATTTCTTTTTTAAAGAAACTTCTTTTTTTCAGTCAGAATTGATTTTTTCTGATTTCCTTAATTAAAGACGTATAAAAAAATTTAAAATTTCGTTATTCCACATAATTTTGATGTTTTGAATTTTTTTTCACAAAATTTTTTTTATTTTTCTATATTTCAATACGCACATGTCACTTTGAAATAAGAATAAACCATAAATTAAAAAATACAAATAAGTTAAAAGGGGAATGTCAAAAAAGAAACACAGAAAATTCGATTCGTCTTTTTTTGCTACCCTACTTACTTCTCTACCCCGCTCGATATCAAACGGAAAAAGACATGATTTAAAAATAGGGGAAAAAATCATTGTGAAAATTGGGTGTTATTTTGAAAACGGATACAACACTGTAAAATACTTTAACGTTGTGTCAAAATAATACAACACTGTAGCAAATAATTCAAACTTTTTATTATCTTTTTTTGCAAAATAAATTTTTTCAAATAAATTTATATAACAAAAAATAGTTTAAAGCCTCAGCACCAATATTGGCATTAAAGAGGCTAAAAGGCAACTAGTGTTATTCATTATTTATATTAAAATATTAAATATTTGAATTTAAAAAATTTATTATTTAGTTTTTATTTTATTATAAAATTAAATTTATATAACAAAATATTACTAAAGAAGTGTTTCGAGATTGGTTAGCAAAAATTTTTTTAATTCTCTTTTAAATGTTGACAAAAGTTCAAAGGTTTTCAAAAAAATTGGTAAATCATTGTATTCATTTGGACCAGCAAAACAAATACGCTGCTTTGACAATTCAAGGCGGCATCTAGATACAGACAAATTTTGGCTATGTCTTGTTAACCTTTGTGTTATTTGAACATTCTGTTGGAATTGAAATGTAATAATTTAAAAACGATTTAAATTTCATAATTGTAAGTAAAAAATTATAAAATTTATGAAATATGCCCCAGAATCACCAGAACGGTATACCATTTTGACACATGGTTATTTAAAATACGGTAATTAAAAGAAATTAGGGTTATTAGTATACAAACATATGAAATAGCTGTAATATGATGAATTTAAATATAGTTTTTCGCATTATTTTAAGTACGGATCAGGAATTAAATATGGCTTAAGTTAAGGATTTGGCATTTATGTCTTTGAGAAAAGGTTTGATTTCAAATCATTTTCAATTTGTACTAAACCTCCGTGTTTGTTGGTTTTACATTAAAATCTCTTTACTATACTGAAAAAAGTTCTTGACTAAAAATAAAAAATATTTTTTTGTAAATCATTTTTTGGACAATGAACAAAATTTTTATATATATGTATTACAAAATTTTTGTATTAAGGTTGCTCAAAAGAATTTGTTAAAATACAAAATTTGTAAAATATACAAAATAGATTTTGTAACGAAGAAAGACTACAATCATTAAAAGAAGCGCGTTAAAAAAGTAAGACGCCTGTCACGAGTGTTAAATTGTTAATACATATTTTAATTAAAAGTAATTAACGAATCGTTTGTCTTAAAATATTTCAACCTTTCACATAACAAAAAGAGAATGTTGTTTACAAGTGCACTTTTGAGAATTGTAGACAATATGTGGCAAACATGCGTCACTTCAAAAAGCATTTTCAAAATCATTTATCGGTCCATTCGACTTCATCGCCATTAACTTCAATGACGTCATCAACTACTGTCTCCTCTGTGGAAGCGCATTTCATCGTACCAACAATACAAAGTAGTGAATACGGGTTAGGCATTACTGTCAATGTTGACCGCTATAAAGCCATGATTACCGACTTTTTCGTTCATCAATCGAAGAACCATGATGGGCAGGAGCTGCGGTTTTATCAATACGGCGCAACATGTCACACAGCTTGCGCCGCAATTGATTTATTGAAAGAAACGTTTTGTAACCGCATAGTTTCACGCATAGTTTCACCCCACTATTTTCTGTGGGGATATGTAAAATCGCTAGTCTACGCCGTTAAGCCCGAAACGATTGACCACTTGGAGGACATTCGCTGCGTTATTGCAGATATACGTCCGCAAATGTTGGAAAAGTCAATTAAAATTGGACCTACAGATTAGGCTACGTCCAAGCCAGCCATTGCGGTCATATGCCAGAAGTGATATTTAAATTATAATGGCAGAAGATTATCTTGTAGACGTTGTTAATCTTATTAATTTAGTTAAAGTACGAACATTTACAACATTGCAACAACCAAATAGCGGTCTTCACCCTTGATATTAAAGTCCCTGGTAGGCCTTGTTAATCTTCTTAAACGCCGGGATTCACTATCCTACACAATCCCACGATTTATTCACACGAAAATCTGACGGAATTCTATCCGACATAAAAGAAGTGTCTGCAAAATCTGCTGTCAATGCCACACTATCCCACAAAAAAGATGCAAGCTCAAATAACTCAGCTACTTTACAAGAAAATGCAACCAACTCTGATCGCATAGAATGTATCATTTTATGAAAATGTTCATAAACATTTGCAAGACGGACAGACTTGTCAGAAAATCTGTCACTCAATTCTTTTTTAAGCCACACAAATCGTTAGACTTACTAGGATACCCTACAAGAAGACTACCGGTGATTTTTTTAACGATTTGCAAAAAAGTTTTTTTTGACCGAAAAAATTTATATGAAAATACTGGTTGAAGTAATTACATTTTCAACACTGGAACACCAAAATGTATCAAGTTACCCACAGACGAGGCAACATTTGTCGAAACATGGGCATGTTTCACTAAATGTTGCTACGTGTGTTGGAATGTTTCTGGTTGAAATTCGTGCTACCTTTTTGGTTTCTCAAACACACACCCCTATCGTGAAAAACAAGTGGAATTTTTGTTCCCCTGAAATTTGTATTCCCCTCGATGGGAAAAATGCTATCGTGAAACTCATTTGAACAATTTTTCGGGTTATCAGTTCTCAGTGAATGTGTAAAAAAAAGAAATATTAAAAAACATTAAATAACAAAAAAAAAAAAAAAAAAAAAAAAATTGTTTAAAAATATAAACGTATATTTTAAAGAAAAGTTGAAAAAACAAAATAAAATGTATTGTATTGGCGTGATAGTTTGATTGCAACATTAGCTTATTGGTGCACTTTTATGCACTTTGAAAAGCTTCGTAACTCATCAGGGTATTTTGTTGAACAATAATACATATAAGTTTGTGCCTCTTTTAACGGATGTTGACCTTAAAATTAATTTTGTAAACTTTAATATTCGAATTATGAGAAGAATTACTTACATAAATGTTTTGTTTCCCAACAAAAATAAAGTGTGAAATTCAAAGGGAAAAGTGAACAAATTAAGAGGGAAAAAATTTTTCACGATAAGGAGAATTTTTCCCTCGAACAATTTTTTCACGTTATTATTCTCCAATAAATTAATTTTTTTCATGGGAGTTTTTCATGATCGCAAATACGTGAAGAGGGAAACAATTACGAGGGAAAAATTATTCACGATAGGGTTGTCAATGTTTCATCGTGTATGGCGATGTTGACTGTTTTTTCCATAAAGGGAAACGAACTGACACCGAAGTAGTCCCGTGATAGGTCTTTGGTGGTAGAGACCGGTTCTAGTTCTAACACTATATATGAATGGCCCCTATCACCTTTACATGGGGTTGTGATTGGAGGGGGTCAATTGACACCTAACAGCACTATTTGACCAGTCACTCATCCATTATCAAACCAAATTTTAGAAAATCCCAAAAAAAATATGTCACACACCGGAGAATACTGTACTGTAATTCATTACTGTTTCTACCTTTTGGTTCTTCATATACCAGTTAAATGATGGTTCTCTCCTTTTACTGGTCATGAATTCTTTCTTATTGTACTTGTTCTATTTTCAAAAATCCCAGGACCAGTCTGTTGGAACAGCAGTTGTTGAGTGAGGTGCTTTTGCAACTCTCGGAGAAAAAAAATATGAAGAAAGAAATCGGAAAATGCAACAATTGCAAATTATGAGAATTGGAAAAAATTGAATATAAATTTTTCCAAATTTATGGGACAAAAAATATGAAAGGTATACAAACAAAATAAATAAATTTTTTTTTGTGTTTTGTAGTATGTAGTATATTCAAAAAACACCCAATACTGATGTTTCGTGTTTATTGTCATCGTCTGTGGTAAAAACAGAAACATAAGTAGTAACACATGTTTCGACAAATGTTTCCTCGTCTGTGGGTAGCTTTAGAAACCCAAATGTATGAAAACCCCCACAAAAAGCAGTAGTATCCACTTGTGTTTAATTAACCAAAATAACAGTTGACGAAACTCTGTAAAGGTTTATTTAATATTATATGCAGTGTTTGTAATGTTGGGTTATTAAATTTTTATTTGAAAAATTTTCCACTTTTTAAAACTTAAACAATTCAATTATAATGTCTTTATCTATAAGGAAAATAGAAAATATTTTTTATTTGTGTTTGAAAATGGGTAGATACTTACAAAAGAGTAAAGATTAGCTAAATTTATATTCACTATCAATGATAATAATTTAAAGAAAAAATTATTCTTTTAAGATTATATCGCAATTGAGGAAGATGCAGGTCCTTCAGATAGCTTATCTAAAGTCAGGAAGTAAAGTAAGTTTGCAGACTTTTTTGCCAAAAATTTTACATTTAAAACGTGAGGAAAGTTAAAAAACTTTTTTTAATAAATTATTTACAATTTTTTGATTGATTTTTATGTTATTTTATAGGTTATAAACATAAGTTAATGCTGAATTGTTCTAGTTTGTTATATTTTGCAAATAGGAATAGGGGTTATGTTTTTAAATGAGGTATTTTTAATTTGCTGATTTTCTATCGAAATCATCTGGCACCCCTGCTCTTAGCAAATTTATTCATTTCAGTGTTACCACCAGCAATATGTAAAATTACACTTGGGAAGAAGCAAAATAACTCGATTGAAATGATATTACACCTGATATCAAATTAACGTTTTAAGCTTCCTTCATAATGGCAGCAACACTTTCACTTGGTGTTCATAATAAAGCAACATTTTTTTCGCAACCACACACATTTTTAATTAAGAAAACATTTTCGAATTTTGTCGACAACAAGTATTTATTATTATTTTTAAAAACATTTTGTAAAAATTTTCATTCGAAACTAAATAAAATTATTATAAACGTCGATTGAAATTTCATAGAAATTGTTGCTGAATTAGAAGTAGAATAAACTTTAAAGAAAAACTTTAGTTACTTTTTTGTTTTAGAAATGAAAGTAAAATATATGATATACTTTTGGAAGAAATAATATAGAAGAAAAAACTAAATTACTGCTCCCAATGTGAACAAAGCTTAATTCTATAAAAAAAATACTTTAACAAAAAAGACCAAGAAATACAAATGTTCAAGAGTGTTCCCTAGTTAGGAACCATAGCCAATTATGGACCCGGCGAAAAATATTATGCTATTCACAAAAACCCTTGTATTGATTATATGTTATTTAAACAAAGACTCGACGACAAGATTGAACTATGTATTCTAATACAACATACAACCGATACAATGGCTTTGTGAATACAGCATATGTTATAATGCAAAGATTAATATAAGAATTATTTACGCCGAAAATTATTTGGATATCTATGTACATCTATATGTAATTTTTCCGCCTTAAAGCGATTTTAGTTAGTAGACCTATGGTCAATGCTGGTACCTACCAGGCCAAAATTTTACCATGACATAGTAGCTAATATAAAAGTTATTGTTGCCAAATGTTATATTAAAATGTACCAACATTAATTGGGAAGTTATGGCATTAAAAGATATTTTCAGATGATTCAGGTTAAAATAAAAAAATTTTGGGCCCAATTTTCTCTAAATATCAACATAAAAAGATGGTTTATGGGTACAAAGACTATTAAGGAAATCAGTTTTTATTGGGCGCTAAGTGAAATAATCTTTAATATTGCTACCTGTACTTTATCGAAATCTAATAGTTCGTCTTGCGTCATTTATTATTTTGCTTAATAAAAGATGAAAATCTTTTATATTTTTAAAGAAACAGTGACTTAAGAATATTGTAAGTTTTTTTGGATCAACAATATCTTACACCGTATACATTTTATCACAGAAATCAAATCATTATCTAATTGTTTTAAAACGAAAGTTTCAAATTGCACCTGATCTACACCTCAAAGAAATTTCCCACGCTCTACCACGACAGTAAAAATTGCACCAAATTCGGGTAATTACCCACAAAGTGGCAACACTGATTCATTTAAAAAACAAACGATAAAGCCACTCTCGCTTTGTAGTACAGAATCATGGCCCAATTAGTAGGTCAACGAAAAACTACAACAATGAAACAATAGAAAAAACAACATCCATTTTGTTTGTATAAATGATGCATTTGTTTGTGTAAAAAATGGACAATATGTTAAAAACAATTGCTACAAAAACAAATGCACGATAGGTATAACAACTCTACAAAAAATCAGCAGGCGTTTCGAGCCGACCTACTAATCGTATTACATAAAACGGAGTCGTAATTCAAGTATAATTCAATGTAAATGGAAAACAGGACTGGAATTACACTTGATTTATACTTGAATTCCAGCAAAATTGCTTATTGGTTTATTACAATTTGTAAACACCTACCTTCAGCTTGATTATCCATAAAAAAAAATTGTTTTAAACTTTTTATTTACATGTGTAACCATTATTCTACCAAACTTGAAAGTACACTACTTTCATCTTGACTCTGTAACAGTACAAAAAAATTCTGCTTGTCGCTCAGCTAATTCAAGGAAAATAACAGTTTTTAATAACAAAAACATTTTTTGTCGATCTGAAGTGTTTTTTTCTTTTTCTTAACATAAAAAAACAAGCATTAAAATAAACCAAAAGAATAACCTTTTGGCCAAACATTTTAAGCCTCGCCCAGCTCTCCACTCCCGCCCATATTTGGTCTGAAATTGTCTATTGATAACCACGATATTTGTACCTAATTATAAAACTTTGACTCCTACCTTTCATCAGATATACAGAAATCAATGTCTTTGTATGGGAAGTGCCACGTCCACTTCTCCAATCCCATTTTGTCGGATGTTGTGTAATTAATAATCAAGATGAAAGTGCCTTATTTGGAAACTGTGGCTCTTGCCGGTCTCCAGCCATTAAAAAGTGATTTGTCGTTAAAATTAGAAGCAGTCTTTGTTTTTTGTTCATATCTCAGCCATTTGTTGACCGATCTGTCGAATTTCAATAGCTAACTTTTCGGGACTATACCTACGAGATGTTAATACAGATATAACCTAGTCCTGGAATCTGCGGAAAATTCACTTCAACAGACAGACGGACTTTGTATAATCAACTTAGCTACTCATAAGGCCCCATAGTATGCATATGTATATACTCTATAGGACCTAACATAAATTTTGTAGAAATTACAAAAGGACGGAGAAACATATTCTCTCCACATGTGGTGAAGGGTATAAAAATAACTGTAAGTTTTGCTGGCTACTGTATTTGTATATAAATATACCTAACACCCATATGGAAAAAAATTAATTTAATTATCTAAGTGTACCACCCTGTTAACAAATGCTAACATCCCGCCAAAACAATAAGCGCCTAATACCACCTCTTCCAACACAAATCAGTTGTTCAACTAAAATATGTTACTGTACTATACAAATCTCATAATCAAAAGAGATAAATACACATACCTCATCCTTAAGTCTTTGTTCTTCAAATTGTTGGATTAGATCTTGACAATCTAAATTTTCTTCGGGCTCCCAAGTATTATCCGATTCGGGATAACCTTTCCATTTTAAGAAATATTCAACCTAGAATTTTTGAGTGATTTTCATTAAGACTGAAAATTATTTATAGAAATAAATTTCATTAAACTCACTTTTCCCTTTCGTACACGTCGCGAACAAATTTTTTCAACGACATACTCGGCATCCTCATCCGAGGATCCACTTCCAGAGGCATCAGCATCGTTTTTCTTGGATTTCATTTTTTCTATATGTTATTAACTATGTTAATTTGCACAATCTATAAAAAAAATTTTGTTGGAATTTGTAAATTTTTGAAGTCGCAGTCGGTAAAAGGCCGAAAAACGACGACGCACTTGCAGCAGAAGCCGGAAAACAGACAACAAAAAATGCCTATCCTTTACTATATTTATTGTTTAATAATCAGCAAAATAAATACTCACTTGAAAATTCAGTTAAAATTATTTTTTACCAATCGCGTTTTTTTTTTCTACAAATTTTTCGAGTAAAACCAACTGACGCGTGCAATTAAAAAGAGTATATTGATTTTTTCGATGTTTGTGGAATGTAAATGCGAACGAAAAAATGCCGATGTCCGCAGAGCTGTTTTTTGGAGAATAAAAATGAAGAGTTGTATTCAAATGTACATAAATAGTTGTAATAACCCAACACACAAATTGGATATGATTTGTAATCAAACTTTCCGAAACGCAAATTTGAGAAAAAAATACCTTGAAAACTATAACAATCTCAACAAAAATTAGAAATTTTGTTATATTCATAAGTTCATTAAAGGTGGATTTATCCATGCGTTACGAACAATATTTTTGCCCGGAGAAAAATTTTACTGAGAGTGTTCAGCAGAACGATTTAACAAAGGCCTATACAATAGACGCCGTATTCATAAAAATATTTTTAACTTAATAGAGGCTTACAAAACAAAATTTATATAAAAATCTTACTTAATAAATGTTTGTTTAATTTAATAATTGTTTATGAATACGGTGGTAGGTCTGCTTACCACTACAACAATACAAAAAATAACACGCAATTTGTTTGTGTAAAATTCCTCAAGGTTGTCAAAATCTTATTACTACATAGGAAAAACCAAAGGAAAAAACTTGCTTTGTATGCATGTATGTGTGGCAAAAACCAAACAACGTAAACAAAAATATACATGTATATGCAAAATGTAAACAACTTTTGACATCATTGAGAAATAAAACAAATAAACATCGGGCTCCTTGCGCAGACCTAATGGATAGTCCTTGGATTCACTAATTTCGAAAAATTTGTTCGGAAAAGTAAAGTTACTATATGGTTTACAGATGTAAGCAATTATAAAAATTTTTTTCTAAAAGTGTGGTAAAGAAAATAGATAAGAAAAGAAAAATAATATTGTTCTTTTTAATTATATTTATTTTCTTATTTAATTATTCAGCAAAAACAAAACAATTGTTGTTATATAAATGCAAAAACACTATATATTGTGGCAGCTCAATTCAACTTTTATGTACAAATTGGAAAAAGTGGCATCTCAGTTTATTTTGTTCTGAACAAGGCGAATTCATTTATCAGGTTGCGTTGAAAGCTGTGCTACTTTTTTTTTCTTACTTAGAAAGAGAAATGTCAAAAGTTGCTTGTGTTTTTGACATATCGATCAATGAAAGCAACAAAAAAATACATTGGTGTTGTTTGCCTAATCCTGAATTTGCCTAATCCTGAAAATACCGGGATTTCCCGACTGAAATCCCTAGTACATACATAAAGTTTGTCAACACCCAGCTAATTAATGCCACAAAATACATCATTTTGCCCCAATGTGCATTGTTGAGATACTTGTAATGTATTAAAATTGTTGTTCCACTTCAGGAAATTTTGGGATTTAGTTTAAATTTGTGCCACCGAAAATAAAACAGCAACTAAAATTACAAAAAAAAAAAAAAAAAAAAAAAAATAGCCCAGATCACCGACTAAAGAATTTTTTGCGTCGAAAATTTTTAAAAGCAGTAAAAACAGTATGATAAGCGCCGAGTAAACATTCTATAATTTGACATTTCAACTAGAACGATGTCGAATTAAAATGTAAATAGATTTGGAAACTTAACTTACAACACGGCAAAAAAGACTGCGAACAGCGGGCCTAGTGAGCCCACCAACTTGTCAACACATTTTTCTTTTTATTTAATTTTTTTTTAGTATGCCTAAACCCGTAACGAATAATGGGTTTGGAGTCATATTTTGTCCGTAATAGTTTCATAAGATTCGAAAACACTTCGCTTAATTTTGTGTAGATCGGTCCAAGGCGAATTCATACAGGTGACATTTTCGAGTGATCTGTTTATTGTTTATTAATATCGAATGTGAAGCTTTGTTTACATTTTGAGAAAATTTGTTAAAATTTAAAATTCAATAAAAATCTAAATACTTAAAAAAAACTTATTTAAATTTCATAAAACAAAAAAAGTGAATATAAAATCAAGGAATTAAAGGTGCGTAAGGAATAAGTGGAGCCACAATAAATTTGCTATACAGGAAAAAGAGTTACCATCTAAAGCAATTGTGCATATTTTATAAAACGAAAAAATACCCTTGTTTATACTTATTTTCAACTTTTTACAACTACAAAATACGTAGTATTTTTTTAGAAAAAAGGGAAATCTAGAATAACTCTATCTCATGATGCGGTCACCTGTATGATTACGCCTTGGATCGGTCCATGATTAATCATATTAAACCCACTCTGGAATTGTTGTCTATACACGCAGAGAAAAACATGGTTGAAATATGTTAAAAATTATATTATGTTCTCCGCAACAGCCACAAACAAACTGTTTGTTTGTTTTTAACATTACTATTTTAAGGATTAATAACATTTTGTTTAACAATAAAATGTTTACCTTGCCTTGCAAATTATATTTACTTTTGAACAAATTATGATTAGTTTTAACCATATTATAATTTCTTTTGACAAGCTATGGTTGATTTCAACCAAATGATGCCTATTTTTAACCATATTATAATTTATTTTGGCCAAATTATGTTCAATTATAACCAATTTATGTTCATATTAAAACATAACATGGTTAACCAAGTTATATTCCTATTTAACCATAGTATGGTTAATTTTAACCAAATTATGGGTAACTTTAATCAAGTTATATTCCTATTTTAGCATAAGAGGCTTAATTTTAACCAAGTTATGATCATATTTAACCATAATATGGTTCATTTAGACAAAACCATAAGTAGTTTTAACCAAGCTATGGTTAATTTGGATTTTCTTATAGTAAATTCCATATATTCTAAAATTATAAATTTTATTTATATCAATTTATTTTTTAAAAATCTTTAAAACTCCTATGTTTACTTCAATATATAAAAATCTACTACTGGAAATAATATAAATTTAGAACATTTTACTTTTATTCAAGTTTTTAGAAACACAAAAGTAGTTTGTGTATTTTTTCAGTCATGTTCGGAAATCGATTCCCCGTGATATTATGAGTTTTCTTCTTATTATTTGAAACAAATAATGCGAACATCGTAGTGCAAAGTACACATTATTAGCAGTGTGGCCATTTTGGCATTTTTGTAGCAAAATTTAGCATTAAAAATTTGTATTTAGCTACAAAATTTTCATTTAGCACTTGGCATTTTATTTAGCATTTTTAAAAAATATTTTTAGCTATTTTTTTAGCATTATTTTAAAAAATTTTCCGAATAGTTTTATTGATTTGCATCATTTTTTTTATTAATTATAATAAATTTTGACAAAAAATCGCTGTACCCAAAATGAAATTTTGTATGAAAATGGATAATTCTTGTGTTAAGAAACAGAATATTAGAAATCGTGTCGATTGTAAAAATTATTTGCCCTTTAATATTACGATAATTAAGTTTAAGGAAAATTCATTTAGATAAGAAATTCTATACGGTACCACTTTTTTTAATTTATTTAAAAAAAAAAAACAACAAAGAAAGTACATAAAAAATCAATTGAATACAAAAAGACAAAACTTAACATTAACATACATTATATATATGAATAAAATAAGGTACATAAAAGTCTTATAAATATATGAGATCCAAATCAGGCACTTATTTGTTTAGCTAATAAGCTATATGGAATTGTTACATCATAGCATCATGAATTTGTCGATCTTAACCAATCCTTTGATTGTATGAGACTTGATAATGTTGGCACATGCAGTCTGTTTCTTTCCTTAGTTTTTAATATATTTTGAAAAGAAAAAACTCTTTACACATTTGCAGACGAATTGTGGAATGTATAAAATTCCAGCAACGACTCTAGAATTGTTAGGAAACATATGTACATTCAGCTCATTTTGTAAATTAGCAACTGCCGACTAAATTGATTATTGATTGAATCAAAATATGCAATTTCATTCCGGAACATTTTTACTATATAAGGGACAATACTACTTGTTTTACCTGAAATAACATTCGTCTGTGGGTACCATAAGTCCCCTTTTACAATGTGGCAAGTGAAAGGCAGACATACGAAGTTTGTAGGCGAGAGAGGAAACAAATAAAGTGTGTCACGTATAGAGCGTCGACCCCTTACCAACAAACTTCGTCTGTCTGTCTTTCACTTTATTGTAAAAGGGGACTAAGCACTCTATACACCACAATACTAGTCGCATATTTAAGAGCCCATTACATCAACGATTTGGTGTATAACATGAATGCAATGAAAAGAACTCAATAATTTGTTTGCTATACAAAAAATTCTAAAAGGGGGAATTATGACAAATTTTTAAGGTGTACCAAATGGGTCACGGTAGTACCACGGTACTTTAGAAGGTCAAAATGTACCAAAAAAGGACAATTGTACCAACTTTAACATCTCTGTTGTGGGCATCTTGCCCAAGGCGAATTCGCCTTGATCTTGCCCATTTTTACACAAGCAAATGCATTGGGTCAAGTCGAATTCAACAATGCAAGGTTGCATTGGGTTTTAACATCTTTAGCAAAATTTACAAAAACAAAATGCGTGTTGTTTTTTCTATTGTTGCATTGTAGTAGTTTTGCGCAGACCTACTAATTGGGGCATGATTCCCCATGGCTACATTCTACAAATTTTTGTTGCCATAAAATAGAAAAAAAAAAATCGTTATCTTTTAAAATATGTATTTAAAAATGTATAAAATACATAAAAATATTTATATTTTAGTTTTTTATATTCTTTTAAATGAAAATTTGTGTTCGATATTTTGTAAATTTTATTCAAATACATATGTATGTACATACATATCATCACCTAAAATGCAAAAGGGCGTAACAAAAAAAAAAAACAAATAAAAAATAGAGTTTTTGATTGATTTTTCTTCGTTTTATTAAACTACATGTTCACAAAGATCCCTGCGATCAAAAATTGCGACTTTATTAAAGAAATTCAAGCGCCAATTACACCTTGTTGTTATTGATTTTTTAAAGTTGTTTGCTTCTCCTGTAAAAAAATTAAGCGCTGTTACGCCCTTTTGCAGTTTGGATGACGATTTGTAAAACCAATTGGTTTATATTTAAAAATAATTATAAATAAATGTACTAGTGAATTTTTATTTACGATTGTTTTGTTGTAAAAGTAAAAATTCAAAAACAATTTTTAAGATTTTTTTTTACAATTTGGGTCCGAAAAGTACAATTTCAATTACGTGTTGGTTTTATTTGGAAATTCGGCAAAAGTGCACTTTACGGGGCGTACGAAAAAAAAAAAATTGGACCCCCTCTGGAATAAAAAAAAAGAAAAAAAACCAAAATTAAAATTTAAGGGGGCTGAGGCCCCTGGGACCCCATGGATCAAAAAAAAGCGGCCCACTTAGTGGTATGTATGGGTACTCAAATTAAAGGTAATTGTGTAAAAAAATACGAAATAATTAAAATTTAGGTCGAGCGGGACTTCTGGGTCCCTCTGGGGGTAAAAAAATTGCCCCTCCCACCCTTATAACTATGTGTGGGTACTCGAATAAAAGGTATTTTGCTTACGATTGTAAATATTTTGTTTTTATTTTGCTTTTTTAATGTTATACCTATATATTTTAATTTTATATTTTAAGACTTATTGGGTCAAATCACTAGATTGCGGATTTGTTTTATTTTTTTTGTAACTAAAGCTTTTTTGTATAGCCGGCCTTTGGCCGGCCGCAAGGATTTTCTCCTCTATGGTATAACAAAGACCGGCTTCGCTAACTAAAGTTTTTTTGTATAGCCGGCCTTTGGCCGGGCGCAAGGATTTTCTCCTCTATGGTATAACAAAGACATATTAGCAATCATGAGCAAATTACCTTTAATTTGAGTACCCACACAGATATACATAAGTGTTAAAATGGGGGGGGGGCACTTTTTTTTGCCCCAGAGGGCCCTACTGCCCGGGGAGCAGTAAGAACTTCAGTACGAAGACGTTGCTCGTGAAGAGTTTTTTTTCCCGTCTTAGTACTTTGGCACAAGAGCCCCTTGCCATTTTGAGTAGCAATTCAGTATCAGCGTTTTTATTGTCTCGCCAATTTCTGAATGCATTCTTTCTGTATCTAAATGCTGATTTGCACGTCTGATTAAGACCTAGGTATATTCAAAGTTTTTTTTTTAACTGGAATGAACATTTTCATCCCTACCATTATAACATTTTCACCCATTTTCGCCATCGCATTGACGTCTTTGTCCAGGAAACAAATTTTCCAATTGAAACGACGAAAAAAAATTGTTAAGCTCAACGTGCTTTTCCGTAAACAAATTTTGATCGTTTCGTAGCCCATCGTAAAACGTTCCGAAGTTCGGAGTGCAATGATTCGAACTACCGAGAGGTGCTTCAACTTCGTACTTTTGAAGGTGCGAAGAGAGGAAGAGGTCAAGGGTATTGTGTTGGCGCCCATCAACACATGGAATACATATGTGTTTTGTATGAAAATTTATAATTTTTATGTTAAGAAACATTTTAACTATCTTTTAAAAAATAGAATATTTACGGAAAATTAGACACGCCCTTATCTTGTTGATGTTAAAAATTATTTGCCATTTCACTTTGTGTTAAGTATATAAAAATTCTATAATGTAAATGTTTAAAAAAATAAGCTGAAAAAATAATAATTTTAAAACTTCAACTTTTCTTAAACTATAAGAAATAAAATGATATAAAAAAATTTTGTATTGCATAGTCATAAAAGCGTTTGAATTTTGCATGTATCAGAGGTTTGCTGGCCACCTAAACTTAAAATTGAAACTCAACTACCTGTGCTATCTACCCACATGTTTAAATATCGCACTGAATCAACAAAAGTGTATTAACTTAAAATTTAAAAAGTTTCAGTAGACGCAAAAATTAAAAAGAATTTTGAAACCAACCGTTTCAGTACTAAAAAGAAAAAAAATTAAGCACTATATTTTTACAGCGTGTAGATATTAATATTACGCTACGATTTTTACCAAAAAGGGAAAACATAAAAATTGTGAGTTAATACCATCTTGTTGATCAAGTGCGATAAATCACTAAAATCTCTTTAGTTTCGAATAATATTTCATACTGGTAATAACTTTTTAACAAAAATCATTCACCCCTATCGTGAATAACAAGTGGAATTTTTGTTTGTGAAAATCTTGTGAACAATTTTTCGCGCTATCAGTTTCCTCAGTGAATGTAAAAAAAGAAGAAAGATTAAAAACGTTCAAAATCAAAGAAATTTTTGTTCAAAAATATACACGTACATATACAAATATTTTAAAGAAAAGTTAAAAAAAAAAACAAAGTAAAATATTGTATTGGAGTGATAGTTTGATTTATGTAGTAAAATAATTTTTAAAATTCTGCCAACACGTCTTTCGCCAGCTTCACAAATCCCCAGGCAATCGACCTGTTTTTTGCATTTTGTTGAACAATATACATACATATACGTTTGTGCCTTTTTAACAGTTCTTGACCTTAAAATTATTTTGTAAACTTTAATATTCGAATTATGAGAAGAACTACTTACATAAATTTTCTGTTCCCTAGCAAAAATAAAGTGAGAAAATCAATGGGAAAAGTGAAAAAATTCCGGGAGAAAATTTTTTTCACGATAATGGCAATTTTTTGCATCGAACATTTTTTCGTGTTATTATTCTCCTTTGAATTAATTTTTTTCGTGGGAGTTTTTCCTGACCGCAAATATGTGAAACGGGAAAAAATAGAGAGGGAAACTTATTCACGACAGGGGTGTGTAAAAACGTTTAACATCATTTTTAGCATTTTTTTTAAATCATTTATAAAATTTTTTGGCCATATCTTATGCCAAATTTAGATGTAAAAATTTTCAAGATCTGGACACACTGCTCCTTAGGCTTTTTAAAGCTTTTAAATAAAATTCAACTCTCATTACTTTTCAAAACTTTTATTTTCAAAATATATTCTAAAATTGTGTGCGTAAAGTGCTAACTCTGTGCATGTTTTTTTTTTCATCTATATATTTATTTATTTATTTTTTTTTAGCAAAAACGACAAAATAATACAAACAACAAATTATAATTAAGTTCTAATTAGGGGTTTCATTTCCTGTTTCCTATTTTTTTTTATGAAAATTTTTGATTTTCACGCTTTTACTTTTAACTACAGAATCGTATTTGCACCAATTTAACTTTTTAAATGCTACGTATTTTTTTTAACAATATATGGAAATATTTGTACATTTAATTCTTTTTTGAAATTTATATTAATTTTTTTTTATTTTTAATTTATAATTATCAATAAAATTATGGCCCCGCTATTCCACAAGTGTTTTAAATATTAAAGTTCACTTCTTAAACTAAGTTATTTCTTTTTATTATATTTGTTAAATACATTTATGCAAATATGAATAAGCAATTTACAAGTTAAAGTTGTTTATTAAATTAATTCAAATATTGAAACCCTTATTTGATAGTTTTATAAATAATTTTTTTTTTAGAGAATTTTAACCAAGTAATACTTAAAAAAACAAAGTTGTATTCTTCTAAAACCAATTTATTTATTTTTACTTTAAATTATTAATATTTAAATTAAGTGTGAAGATAATAAAAGGTTTTTTTTTAGTAATTTGCTGGAAAGTTAGTAAATTACTTTAAAATGTTGGAATTTTATTTTAATTAATTTAAAGGTGGGAATTCATACAGTATTAAAAATAAAATATTTCGAAGCAAAAATAATATAATAAAACATAAAATCTTAACTTAGTAAAAAAACAAACTTTAACTTGTAAATTGTGTAAGTTAATTTATAAAATTATCTATGTATATAATATATGTATATATAAAATATGTAAACTTATTTTTATTTTTATTTAATTTAACAGAAATCTATGTACATACATATGTATATATTATATAATTTATGTATGTACATTTAGTAAAAATAAATGACTATTTTGCTACTCATTTTTTTTAGGTTAAGAAATGTTCAAAATGTTTTAAATACATAAACTGTTACAGAAAACAATTTTGTTTACACCAATTTAAAGTGTTATCTTTATAATTCCTTTATAGTTGCTAAGCTTTAAAAAAAATATAATCCGGCAAGGAAAAATATATTCAAAATTTATTGAAATTGGTAAACGTTTTTACACTATTTACAACTCTTTTCAAAATGTTCCAATTATATTTCAAATAACTATGTTCAATCATATTTAAGAAGTTTCTAATAACGTTTACACATTTTCTGTTTTACATACTTCGAAAATTCCTATAATCAATTTTTTTTTTTTAATTTTTTAAACGTCACCCCTATTATAAAAGTCGTTGGTGTTATCGATGTCAATTATCAGGTATGTGATCAATATAGATTTTGAAAATGAAACGATTTAAAAAGATTTTTAATACAGTTTCCTACTTTTTTTATATATCCATTTAAACGAATGCCAATTGAGCTTTCAGCACAATGGAAATCACATACAATTTAAATTGATGGAGATTTTAAACAATTTTTTTTTTAAAATGAACATGTCTTTTCCTGATTTCAAAAGTAGTTATGGTTAAGATAAGTGGTCCTAAATTATGAGGTACATAAAAGGGAATATTTTTACAGAATAGTTTTCCAAATTTGTCCGATTTCAATTTCACTCGAATTCGATTTCCAGAACATGGCTGTTTAATGCAGAAATTAATTTTAAAATCGCTCGAAATTTATTACATGATTTAAAAATGATCGTTTTGTATCACATACTTGTTTAAGTTGTTGTCACATCAAGTCGATGACTACATCAGTTCGCCGTTAAATTGGTATTTTCTAAGAATGCTTATCGAAAATCTGACAAAAAAAAATTTCATTTCAAATTATTTTTTCTTCTAACATTTAGTGCAGTTAAGGTGTGGTTTTTTCACATAAATTAATATTAAAAAAAAAATTAAGTTAAAAAGTGTATTTTTTGGAAAACAAAAAGTAAAAAAAAAACTAAAAGTATTCGACGTGATATTCCATAGTAGGCATTTGGCCGAAGTCTAAATTACAGGGGCTAAACTGCGGCATTCGATATTGAAAGAAATTTCCATTTAAATTGTATTGTAACTTCGATCGATATCAAATGACGCCATTTAGCCCCAGGTGTTTGCTAACTTTTTGGCAGACTAATTTTATCATTGAGTTCAATTAATTATTAATAATATATTTATTGATGTTTTTTTATATATGCATTTTTTTATTTTAATCGCATTTAATCAATGTACGTATTTACTTTCTAACTAAAATTTCTTTTACTTTTGTTTGAGTCGTCGCAGAATTTCTTGTCGACAGGGTCAATTCTACTTGACGTCGACTTAAAAGCGCCGTAGAAAATTCCAACTGACTGACAAAAATAATCGATTGTTGTCAATAATGACTAACAAAATACAATTATGGTTCCGTTGCCGTCGGTTTTTATAATAGGAGTGGTTATTAGCGTCCAAAGAATATTTGGAAATTTATCTGCTGGACGATATTGTTGATCTGAATTCGAAGAGAAAACTGTTTGATTTATATTCAAAGCATATGCATTGCAAGTCTTTTCCTTCAAATCAAAATGTGAAAACAATAATCTCAAAAACTTTCATTAGTCATTTCTTAAACACGATTTAGAAATTTTAAAATACAATAAGAACCTTTTCAAAATATTTCAGAATGTTGTAATATATATAATAAAATTTCGTAACAATTTTATTTATCTAAATACAAAAATAAATTTTACAGTGCAAATAATTTGTTTGGTAAGGTGCAGCAGCATCATCATTCTCCTAATTTGCATAATTATGCTTTTTTATATTGTATAATTTATAATACATATGTTTTCCTAATTTTTAAACATTTTTTTTTATAATTAATAAGTTTTAGTTATTTTTTTTTGAACATCACAGTGTATTTTTTTATTATATAATTATTTTTGTTTGTATACATTCTTTAATTTTTTTTTTAATTACAATGTGCTACAAATTTGAAGCACTAGCACTGTAAAGTGACTTAATTTGGATTGTAGATCGATCTAATGATCCCCAATAGATAAAAATGATCCCCAAATTTAGGAGTTATGGCCAAAAATTGTAGCACACTAATATTAAACCAATTTGCTGCCCCTATCTGATTTCTAATCTATTTAATGTTAAACTAAAGAAAGAAAATCTTAAAAATAATTGTATAAGAAATATTATTTTATAAATTAAATTTTAACAAAAACGGGGGAACAGTTTAAAATTAAAAGAAAAAAAAAAACGTTAATAACAATCAAGAAAAAAAAAACAAATTAACATTAACAATTAAATTTTAAAAATATAAAACTAAATACAATAAACATTAACAAAACGTGACTTAATGCTCGCTAAAAAAAAAAAAAAAGTAATTTTTTTTTAAATGCTGCGGCATTTTCAAATAAGAAAAGAAAATTTTCGGTATTTAGTAATAATAACAAACTATTCAAAATTCTATAGTTATAATAATAATATTTAATTCCTGCTGATAACTTGACCAGTTTTGGCATTAACTAGTATAGTTTTATGGCTTGGAGAAGATGTTGACGATGAGGTCATCGTTGGTTCCTCATTGTTGTTGGCACAGAGCTGGTTTGTTGCACCGCCTGCAGCTCCCTGGCGACTTATACGTCTACGCAAACGATCACTAATGTTTTCAGTGATGGTATTCGTTTGTTGTGGTTGGGATGGACGTGTTGGTTCTTGGGCCTCCTTCTTAATCGTCAGACAACCATCAGTTTTGTATAAGATAATTTTTGCACATTTTGGTTGTTTTTGCTCCGTCGTTGAATCTTTTAAATTTTCATTAACTCTATTTTCTTCATTATTGTTGTTGTTGTTAGTAATATGATTTTGCAATTCCTTTTTAATATTTAAATTGCCTCCCTCTATTTCATCATCTTCCTGTTGCTCCATGCTTAATTCTAATTTATCGTAACGCGTAAAGAAGGTAACGTCCTTTAATTTTTCAACGCCATTGAAATGTACCCTGGTGTGCTCTTCAATATGTTCTTGCTCTTCAGCGGAATAATCGCAGTGATTACAGGTGTAAGGGAATTTTTGCTGAGAAACGCAAATGTGTTGTTGTATATGAGTTTTAAACTCTTCGGCATTTGAACTTTCAAATGGACAATGTTCACATTTTTCTTTATTGTCATTTATTGGTGAGGCATTTTCTTGTGGTACGGCTTCTGGTGTTTGTGCAATTCGAGTTTCATTGTCGTGTGCTAGGTCACCAGTGGCTACAGATGCTGAGGTGGAAGCGCTAATTGAATCTTCAGCTTCGGCTTGATTTATTTTGTTGCGCACTATCCCATTTGGAGAAGGTACTGTCACCACTTGCCTTGATTCCAACTGTTTTTTCAATAGAGAATTTCCCGCTTCAAAGGCATTACTTTGTGAGCTGGAGGTTATAACCGAGTTTTGATGATGTTTTATTTGCTGGTGACCCTCATTTAAATCGTGATCCACTACCCATATGGTTTCATGCATATAAGGCTTCTTGGTGGCTGTTATATGCATTAATTTCGGCGCTCTAAATACCGAGTCCTCCTTACAATTCTTGTATAATTCATTACACTTCTCTTGATATTGTGTTGTATGCACATAACGATGGGTTTGTGTAATGGACTCATGTATTGCTCGATAATCGCAGTAATCGCAATGATATTTGCGTTTACCATTTTCACTAGAGTTGTGAATTTCATGTTGCCGTAAGTGTTCGTCAAGATCTTTTTGTGCAGTCAAAGGATCATTATGTTTTTGGGCATAACGTGCTGGACATTTGTTGCAATAGTAGATCATACGATATTGATATTCGGGTGGTAATTGGTTCTGATGATTTTGGTGGGAATGGGATAAAGCGGAAGAAGTCCGTGTCACCGGGGAAGAAGATAAATCAATAGCCAGTGGTGTTGACAAGTTGGTAGAATTCTGCTGAAATTTGCAAAAATTTAATTTAAATTAAATAATATTTAAAATGAAGATATTATTTATGTATATAAACATAAAAAGAGTAAATCGGCCATGTTCTGGAAATCGAAATCGAGTGAAATTAAAATCGCTGGAGATTTAAAGTTAAATTTCTTTTGAAATTGCCTTAGTTTTTCTTCATTTAAAGAGTAATTTTGGCAAAGAAAAGTAGTAATCTTATAAACTTTCAAAACATGATCATTTTTAAAATTCCATTTCACTCGAATTCGATTTCCAGAATACGGCTGAATATTAATATCTAATTTTCCAGACAAAAAACTTTAAATAGAGATAGTATAACCTTAATTTTTAGAATACAATTTTCAGTATCGGGGCTTGAAAGTTTATAAGTAATCACCCTAATCGTGAAAAAATTTTATTCTCCCGAAATTTTTTCTCGGTTGAACAACAATTTCTCTATCGTAAATATCCCATGAATTATATTTCCCGTCAAGTCATATGTATTCGTTCGAAATTCAAAAGCCGTTAAAAGAAAAAAAAAATTTTTATATCCTGCACCACAAGGGCGGGGCTATACTAAGTTTGTCATTCTGTGTGAATTTTTTTTTAGTATTCATCTAAGACTCTATAAATTATATATATTCTGCGTCCTTGAGTAATTCTTAGTTGATTTAGTTACGCTTACTTTCAAAAGACTCAGAAAAGATATAAACTAACATAAATTGTTGACAGAATGCACAGATTGTTGTTAAATTTTGCGCAAACTCGTTTTATATGACTAGAAATCGACTTAATAAATTTCGTTAAGACCGGTCTCTAATTTATCATATGCCCTATATAAAGCGAATTATAATAATATAAAGCCTGTTTTTATTAATATTGGTTGATCATTTTTAAATATAAACCAAAATCCTGAAATATTCTTTGGTGGCATTTATACGATGTCTTTTCAGACATGTCTGTTTTATTCATTCTCTTTGTACATGCCACAAAACACCATTTTCACAAAATCACCATTATCAAAAATTATTTTCGGGAATGAAATATTTATTATTAATTAATTCATTTATTAATGATGTGCTAATAATTCCAATCTTTATTTATGATTAAAAACATTGAAAATTTACTGTTGTGGGAAAGCTGGTTTCTATGCGCATTTAGCTGGTTGCTTAGGCCAGCTCGTCAGGAAACTTTTTCCAAATACTTTAGAAAAGCCAAAAAAATATTATACAAGTAAGACCATAAAGTGAATAAGAATTTTAAACACTCAGGACTTACTTGTAACAATATCAAAGCTTCAACAAAGCCACAACAATAAACAGTGAATTTTTCTTTCTTACATTCCCCTACAATTGGCTGGTTTTTTTCCACGAGAATTGTAGTTGAAGAGGATAGTTGTCTAAATGACTAATCTCCTTTATAAATAAAGCAACACAAGAAAATGAAAAATACGATTAACAAACATGAAAACTCATTTCGTGTCTGTTTTGCAAGCCCTCTTTCTGCTCTAACCCGATCACCAAACAACAAAACAAAAGTGACATATCTGAAAATCGTATAAATGAGGCCTTAGTCTGGATGGAGGGTATCAAAAATTCGGCACAGATGCTAAGAATCGGTGCAGCTTTCTTACTAGAATTGGAAGAACATAAAATCAAAGAAATATAAGAAAATCCCGAGATGCTTTAAAAAACTTGGAATTGGAATTAAAATCCGTGGTACAATTCTCTTGTGTCTAGATTTTTGAAGCATTATACACTGAAAAAAGCTGCGTTTGCTTATCTATTGAAAACACTTACGAATGCTCTACCGGTTCCAAAGGAAAAAGACAACTTTTCCCCCAACCATTAAACTTTGTTTATATTTGCGGTTTTTTGCTGAAGGTGGTCTTCAAAAAGTTGTGGGGAGAGACTATAAGGCGGCGATTGCTTTATCAACGTTTAGCGAGGTGCTTGCAGAATTTTTATGAATGGATTTTCTCGCATTCTTTGCAATAAAGTCTCTGTTTTTTATTTGTTGAGTTGGTTCTAAAATTTAATTATTATTAAAAAAAAAAAAAAAAACAAAGAATACTAAGGCCACTTACATTTTTCTTTTAAAGAGTTCGCCGCTTCAAATCAAATCAAAATGAACAAATATTGTTAAAATTGCGAACAAATTCCCATGAAAAAGCATTCTCTAAAATTTTGACATAAATTCAAGCAAATAAAGTAACGGTAAATGTTTTGTGAACAGGAAACAAATTTCGGCTGAAATTTTGTTCACGATAATGGCGGATTTAGACCTTTAGGCCGTTGCATTGAAAAAGGCCAGAGTCTTCGCCAATCCCGCAATCCTCATACTAATAGATTAGCTCACTACACCACACCAACCGGAGCACCCAAATATAAAATGAAATATGACAGAAACAACTAATTTTACAAAGTCTGTATTTTAAAGTTATTTTGAATTAAATAACAGTCATTTCTTTTGAAGGATTTGAATCAAATAATAAAACTTATTTTTACTCGAAAAAAGAACTGATATTTGTTCGAAAGAATAAAAATCCATATATTTTATCATAAATGTGTTCATAAGGATCAAATACTAGAATCAGTTTTCCGACATTTCTTTTTTATACTATAAAAATGTTGAAACATCAATGACACACATGTATCATTCCGTTCTGTATGTATAAGAATGTAAAATATATATAATTTGTACCTGATTCAGGTACATATGTGATGAAAATCGATCGATTTCAAAACGAACGTTTTTAAAAGGAGTGATGAATTTCGAGCGATTTTAATATCCATTTCTGACTTATAGTGTTACATTTTTGCTCAGATTACACTTCAGTTCACATATATAATATAAAGTTCAAAAGAATAGACAGAAACGATATTTTCGGTTTCAAATCGTTACGTTTTTAAAATCGAATTCCATCACATACCTGAATGTATTATATGTAAAATGTACAATTTCTTACCTTATTTTGAGTCACTGAGGCCATTTGTACAGCCAAACTAAAACTCATATTAATATCATTCCCATTAACATTTGATGGATTTGAAGCGGCCAGTATTTGATTCTGTTGCATTTGATGCACCGTGCGCATATGAGAACTTAAATGTTGTTTTTTGGCACATACAAATGTACACATGCGACACTCATATTGTGTAGGTTTATGCAACGAAATATGATAATTCATTTGAGATTTACTATCACAAATGTACGTGCATAATGGACACTTTTGCTGTTTAGATTTGGCATTGTGTTGTGGGGAGGAAACTCGATTTGATTGGGAATTTAAATTTGATTCTAGCAATTGAGCTAAATTTGAATTATTTGCAGAAGGCTGGATTGATAGCAAATTGGTATTATTGTTGTTGTTATTATTGTTATTTGAATGATTTGAAGATGATACTCGGGTAATTTCAATTTGATCATTTTGCTGTAATTGCTGTTGTAAAATCAATTCTTCAGTCATGGTATTAATAGCTTTCAGATTATTATTTTGATTTGCCACTGCAGCAGCGGCGGCAGCTAAATATGCCACAGCAGCAGCTTGTAAATCTTGTGAGGCATTTGCTGCATTTAAAGCTGATGCAGCTGATATAGGAGATTGTAACAAGCTATTTGTCGCTTCCGATTTTAATACATTATTAAGTGTCTTAAGATGATTATTGTTGTTGATAAGTACGTTGTTAGGGTTATTATTTTGATTCTGTTGTTGCTGCTGCTGCTGTTGCTGTTGCTGCAAAGCTCTTAAAGTCAAATTATAATTACTATTAGCATTATTGCTGTTGTTATTACTACTATTGGTTTCATTTGATGCTCCATTTACTAAAGGTTTATAAACTGGAGGCGCATGTCGATCATTCGATGCAGTACGATCAAGGGTTTCGATGTTGATGACGCCAGCGTGTTTCAAACGACAATGACGCTGTAAATTTTGAAAAATAAAAAATTTGTAAGTTATTTTACAAATATTTGTGGTTTAAAACAAATTTATACATATTTCAGTTTTGTTTGGAATGATTTTTTTTAAATTTAAACAAGTATGAGAAAAATGATCACACTGCACCAAAAACCCCTTTTAAATGATTCTACAATTCTTATAACACACATAATAAAAAAAAAAACAACATAAAATTAATAAAACAAATCTTTACAAAGAGACTGACACCATATTTAAGCGAATATATACAAAAATAACACCATAGCCCGTGATATAACAATTTAAGTTTCAAAAATATTAAAAGATGTGTAAAATTTTTTTGTAAAAGTCATAATTCATATTCGGCCTTATTGTGTAAAACGTTGTCATTAACACGTGAGTCGTTTCTTGTAATAGATTTAAGTAACACACAACCTGCGCTCTTTTATCTATTACACAACAACGACTCACGCGTTAACGACAACGCCTTACAAAATAAGGTCGATAAGTTCTTAATATAAAAAATAAAAATTGTGTATGTTTTAAAAATTTTGAAGACGATAAGCACACACTTATTTAAATTTTGGTTATAACCTTTTCATTTGTATTTTATGAATTTCCCATTCCAACTTCCGGTGTTAAGGTTTACTTTGAAATTTAAATTTTAACTTACTGCTTTTTAAGATCTTAGAAATTCTAGTATTTATTAACAGGCCTGTTCTGAAAATTACTTTTATTCGAATCTCATGCGCATTTTAAAATCACACGTGTGCTATTTCTTTGTTCCAGTTTTGAGTGTTTCGGTGTGACTTTCAATTGCAGAAAGCACACCGAGAAACACAAAAACGGAATGATTTTTAGAACACCACAAAATCACACGTGTGATTTTAAAAGCAAGTGATTTGAAATTACGTGATTTTCAGAAAAGACCGGATAGTTTTGAATCGCTCATGTTCCAGAAATCTATTTAAAACAGAGTACAATTTTTGAAAGGACACTGCAATGAAAGTCCATAAAATTATTCCTCTTTTTACTTCATTCTGTGCATACCAATTTTTTTACAATAACAACTCTTAAAACCAAGAAAATTTGGTACGTAGTTGAATTTTAAAACTAGTTCGATTTCAACTTCATTTCATTTCGATTTCTAGAACATGCCCGAATATGATTTTGTACACTTTCCAAAACTTGGGGTATTATAGTATAATTTATGTTGAAAACAAGGCGAATTCATTACAGGGTGATCCTAAAAGCCCTGCTGATTACTTTTTTTCTTCAGCTTTATAACTATTGGATGTCAAAATTTTGTTTATTATCTTTGTTTCTGTTTTGATTTGTTTCGGGTTTTGACATTGATTAATGATTTAACAAAAACAAATTACTTGTGGTTTTTGTACGAGTTGTACTTGTTGTACTACCAAGATTACCTGGAATGAATTCGCCTTGGTTGAAAAGAAACCCGTATACATAACGAAATATTTGTCAAATTTTTTTTAAAGGTATGTGATAGAAACCGATCTGTTTCAAAACAATCGTTTTGAAAAGGTTGCATTATTTTCTTAAGCCACAAATCTTTTATAAATAGCTAATGCTAAGTCAGCCGATAAATTTTGGGCCTATTCCCCATCAACGTTGATTCATTTATTGTATGAAACATTTTCATTATTCTGTTTTGATTTTATGCGCTGATTTTTAATGTATTTTTTCTCTTAGTTACTATGCAAAGAATAGGCATAGAAAATTAAAATTTTTGTTCAATAATACTCCAAAAATACTCGGCAAAATATAGCCGATACCAATATATGGAAAAATCTGAAGTATCGCATATAATTGGTATTCGTTATGTCCCTACTAAAAACGACATTTAAGGTTTTAAATCGATTAATTTTTAAAATCGAATTTCATCACATACCTGAATATTTTTTATTATTTTTCTACAAAAAGAGTCTCTAAGGAACTTCATTCAAAAATAATTTTTTGCAACTAGTGATTTCTTCTTTAGAATTACAATTCTGATAGATTTAAATTTTTTGAATTACACTTTGTTAATTGTTGAAAATTTCAAATTCTTTTCGTTTTTATTTTGCTTTAAAATCTTGAAAATTAAATTATTTAAATCTAAGAGAAAAAAAATCATTTTTAGAATTCCTCCTTTGTATTCAATTACAGAAAATCCATTTACTTAAAACTATAAATGCTATTATTACTCGTACAACTCGGCGTTAGTTAATGGTAGAATTTTGTTCGACGTATATAAAGTTATTTCTTATTTCAACTTTACTTTAACCAACCCGGCACGATGATCTTGCCTTTGACATATCCGCTCACTGCAAAGTTGTAATAGTGAAAAACTTTTTATAGGTTGGACAAAATCCTACCTTTAACTAACGCCAAGTTGTAATAATGGCACTTAATCAAATAAGAACGAAAACCCTATAAAAATTAAATAACTAATAACAAAAATGCTTTCAAAAAGTTATTATTATCTTTGTCACACTTTTTTTTTAGCCCAGTCATTCTATCTCACTCACACACATTTCATACAATAAACATACAACATTTTAAATAGTAATACCTGAATAACATGCTTCCAATTAGATACTTGATGACAATGACCACAACGATATGGCGATGGATCACGCCTATCGGCGGCTGTTGTATCGTGCGTTAATAAATTATTGTTATTGCTGTTACCATTACCGATACCGTTATTATTACTGTTACAGTTACTGTTATAATTACTATTACTGTTTAATACACCATTACCAGATAAATTACCCAAATTATTTTTGTTATTACTAGAAGATGAATGATTTTGATTTTGAATATAATTTTGATTAGACAATGACAATAATGATGTAGAACAAGATGAAGCAGCGGATAAAGAAGAATTTGGCATATTATTATTACTGTTAACAACAGTACTATTTGGTATATGATCGGAAGATGAGGCCGAGAAGGATGTGCCCATAACCATACTATGATGGTCTTGTAGACCACAGATGATATCACCAGTTAGTAAACCACCTTCACCATTGTGCAGTGAGAATGGCGAATGTTTTAATTGATATGCATTAGTTGGTGTTGAGGGAGGAGTAGTAGTGGTAGTTACAATTGTATTCGGTGTTGCCGATTGCGGCGGTGGTGACATTTCTGTCATTAATCCAGACTTGTTTTTATGAAGTGTTGAACCCATTACCATTGTTTCATTGTTATTGTTATTTAAAGGTTCATTTTGATTTAGGTTTGATGGAAAAGAGCCTCTTGGTGATGTTAATAAATGCTGTAAAGATGGTGAATTTGTCGACGACGACCCAACACCAGCTACTAACGATGAGGACGTCGCATGTGACTGTTGTGAATTTTTAAGGTTTAATTGATTAGGCGACGTCGTTGTGTTTTGGGCACTTGCCTCGTTTAGACTCGCTTTCTGCTCACCGTGCTCAATAATATTAGCAGCTGCGTTTAAATGTGATGCTTTTATTGGAGATTTGCCAGCTAAGGCTAAAGCCAACCCGCTTAGCTGGGAGTTGTTGGCTTGATCTAAAAGTCCAGCTGCCATTAGATTAGTTAGTTGGGTATTTGGATTGGAATTATGTTGCTGCTGTTGCTGAGAAAGACACATGGCAGCTAAGACCTTGTTCATATAGATATTTGGATTGACAGACACTTGCAAGGGACCATTGTTGTTGGAAGCTGTCGGTTGCTGTCCGATTTTTGGTGATGTGAATCCTTGATTTATATCTGGGAAATGCACCTTAACATGGGCTAAAACAGCATCCCGATTAATGTGTCTAGGAAAACATAAAATGCACAAAAATATTTGTTAGATTTTCGCGTAAAAACAATGAATTTCTTCACTAACAGAGTCTTACATATTAAATATTAAACTTACCCAAAATTGCATTTTCGACATTTGTAGTATGGAATTTTCTCACTGCCCTCTTGGCGAATTTCTAAGGTAATTTCGTCACTGGGCTTAAAGTTTTGATTGGTCGGTGGAGACTTTTTAACAGCCGAAATTGTCACGGATGGCGTTATCAATGTAGTGGCCGCATTTTGGTCATTATCGTTTTGTTGCTGAGCCATTGCAGCGTTCATCATGGACGCCAATAAAGGTAAACGTATGAAATTATCCGATAGTTGATCATCGGCAGTTGGTATAGAAGTCTTGGCCGTTATTGGTTCTAAAGTAATATCTTCTCTTACACCATTTAAAATATTATTAACATTTGAATTGCCAGTCGAATTGGAGCCCTGTTGCTTATTATTAAAGTCATTGATAAAGGCCAATGAAGCAACCTGATTCGGAGTCATTTCCCCAGATTTCATTAGTTTTGGATCTCCATCTTCTTCGGTAACTTTCATTAAGGTTATGTATTTATTGTATTTTGTATAATTGCGTCTGCCTGTCTCGTCATTCATCAGGACACGTGCATTTTTATGACTAGGATCTCTTATGGTCTTTAGACGTATATGCTTGGTAATATCCCAACGCCAGTTGGATCGGTATGAACACAAAGAACATTCAAACGGTTTTTTGTTTAAATGACCCACAATGTGCACATGAAATCTGGAGGCGGTTGAAGCCCAAAACGAACAGTGTGGACATTTATAGACCTTTTTCAGCGACGAATTAGCAGCCTCTTCTTCGGGTGTCATCTTTTTTGTTACCTGCAAATAGTGAAAGTTTCAATTTTCATTGGATAAGAGGTATTTGTTAGTAATGTTAATGGAGGTATGTAAGTATGTAATAAGAACTCAGTATATTTTTTATTTTCACATGTTTAAATTTTAGCGGAGAAAAACATTAAATTTCAACTTACCTCACCATAACCGGGTGCTGTTTCAACACCATAATAACTATTTTCATCATTATTAGCACTTAATAAACTGCCACCGGTATTGGAAGATGAATTGCCGCTGTTTGGTTGTTGGCGATTCCCCTCAGAACTTTGAGAACCACTACCACCGACTTCCTGGTGATTGCGAGGTAATTTATTCCAAATAAATACACGATTTTCCATAGGATGCTGCATGTCATTTGCACTGGTGTCGCCCGTCATAACACGGCTGCCAGCACAACTATCACCAGACAACGAATCACAGCGACTGTTAGCCTCAGAACAAATTTTCAAATGATTCAATAAATCCGCCGAAGACTTACAGCGATGACGACAATACTGGCACCTTGTAGACCCAGTTACACTTAGATTTAGAGCCGAATGAGACTGTTTATCGCAATCATCGTCCTCAGTGAAATCAATTTCCAAACGTCCCTCGTCTCCATCTTCATCGTGTTCATCATCATCCAAGTCCATATCGTCATTGGTAGATAAAGGAGAGAATGTGCATGATTTACGATGTATAATAGATTCCGATAAACATTTCGCCATATGACCACAGGGACATATTAAATTTTCATTAGTAGTGGAGGAAGACTTAATTTTATCAAAAAAAGAACCAGCCTTGCGATTTAATATACTCCTACTACTGGCCGAGGAGGTGATAGTAGTGGTAGGCGATAATTGGGATTGTGCTGCACCTACTATTGCATCCGATTTATCAGCGGGTTGCAACATTTCCGATATCTGTTTTTCATTGAAAAACATCGAAGCAATATCCGAAAGTGATGAACGTGAAGCCAAATCTGCCGAAAGATTTAAAATATTTTCACTGTCTTTATTGATGGGAATGAGATTCGGCAAAGGTTTTTTGGCTTTAGGTATACTCAAGTTTGAATTGTGCACAGAGGATGTATCAGAGGAACCACCTTTTTGTGATAAATCTGTAGGTTCCTCATCTTCATAGCGCAACCTCTTCGAATCATACACTCCAATTGGACCAGCTGTCATTAACATTTCATCGTATTCATCCAAGTTGTTGTTGTTAAAATGATCCTCCAACATTTCTGCAGAATCACTGAAAAAGTCTTCGTTAAGATCAGTACCACCCACTTTATTACGTCTACGCGCCAAAGTCATACCAGCTGCATGACCCACCGGTGGCACATGGTGGTTCATTTCGTGCACAGTCAACGATTGTTTAATATCGGCTGTAAAATCACATGCAGCACATTTGAACGGACCTGCACCACCATGATTTTTCATATGACGATCCAGATTCCATTTGTACGGCGTGCGAAAATCACAAGTAACACATTTGATCATGGGCATAGAATGGTACTTTACATGTTTGCTAAAACGAGCCTTAATATGGGTGACATACGAACATTTCTCACAACGATAAAACTTGGCGTTCGTGTGATCTTCGATTTCATGTTCCAACAAAAGATTACGAAATAATGTGGTAAAATCACATAGACTGCATTTCATTAGCCGATTATTGGAGGGTTCATCGCTGCCAGCACTTAAACCATCCGATTGTTGTTGTCTTGCTGTGGGCAGGAGCGAAAGAGCCGGTGGCGGGGATGAATTACTGCCAGATGGTGATGGTGTCAATTCAAGACTTGATCGTTGAGTTGGCAATTGATGGTGGTGATGGGCAGGTGTGGTGGCGTTATCGTATGTTTTATTTTCGGAAGGACTTCCTTCGGGATTTTGTACAAGTGATGATGATTGTTGTTCGTAATTGGAATGGGTGGCTAATTTTAGAGATTCTCTATTTAATTCTTGTTGAACCCTATATTGCTGTTCGAATGCTGCGGCAAAAACAGCTTCGCTTAATTTCTGCTGTTGAGATTTTTTCTCTTCTTCCTGTTGTTTTTTAAAGGCTTCAATGTCGCGTTGTAATTTTTGTTGTTGGCGTTCTATATTGGATTTAAACTGAAAGATAGAATTTAAAATTTTGATTAGAAATATTTTGAAATTTCAAAAAAATAAGCGATTCTATTTGTTCAGGCGTGATTTGAATTGAACAAAAGTTTTAATACGAAATGTACATATAAAATAGACGAAAGTTTAAAAAAATATGGTACTTACCGATTCCGCATTTATTGCCTCGACGCTCATTGCACTTATTACCCCTGTTGGAGGAACACTTTCCTCTAGTTTTCTTTTTCTAGCTTCACGATTCATGCCTCTCTTACCACGAGCCTGCCCATGACCGCTGGCTATGCCATCGGTACAACCATGCACCATTTTCATATGACGCACCAATTTTTGATAGTGGCGGGAGGCATACAGGCACAATTTACACTTATTTATAACTATCTTCTCACCGTGCACATCTCGCAGATGTGTTAGGTGATAGCGAGGATTTTGTGTGAAATATGTACAATAGTTACAACTATAGTTTCGCTTAATTTTACACTGGGGCAAACCCTCCTCTTTTAGTTCAACAGCGGCCGCTTGCAGACGCTGGTGTTCCTGGACAAGACTTTGCTGCTGTTGTTGCATTAGTTGTTCTTGGGCTCTTTTTAATTGTTCGTAATGTTGTTCCAATGTCAAGGATGGGTTGTTGCTACCCACAGCTTGTGGTGAAGGAATTATTTTCATGTTATTATTATTGCTGTTATTGTTGTTATTATTATTATCATCATCTTCTAGAGTTTCTTCGGCATAAAGGGGAATACCACTAACTACACTACGCACTATCAATGTGCCACCGGATCTTTGAACCATTGAAGGTAATTCCATGGTTTTTTGGAGGTTTGTTGTATATAATAAATGTATAAAAAATATTATGGCTTTTTCTGCTGGTCCTGTTGTTATATTTCACGGTGAGCTGAGGAAAGTCTAAAAAAATAAGAAAGTGCAACGATTAATTTTAATTTGAAAATATAAAAATTTGTTACGTTTCTTCTTTTCTAATTTCTTCTGCTAAATTCATGGCTATTTGCGTTTTGTGGAAAAAATTTTTTTTTTTTTTTAAATTTTTTTGAAGAAGTACTTTTAATAACAAGTATTCGGACATGTTCTGGAAATCGAAATGAAGTGGATTTAAAATTCTGCAATTTTTAAAAACTACACTGTAATGAAAGTTCATTTAAATAGAACTTTTTATATACTTCATTGCTTGAGTAGCAATTACTTTTACTAGAACAACTCTTATAACTCTAAATATCGTTCGATTTCTATTCCACTTCATTTCCATTTCTAGAACATACCCGATTATTTTAGTTGTACATCATGGTTGTTCATTATTTTAATTTTGCTTATTCTTATCTATACTAATATAATAAAGAGGTAATATATCGCACTTGTTTAACAAAAGTGTATCAACACAAAATATTTATTTTTCACTTTTTGGAAACAATCTTCACGTAAAATCATAAATCGCTCTAAAAATATCGGTAATGAAACGGTTGGTTTAAAAATTCTTTATCATAATACGCATTTAATATAATATTAAAAATTGTTTTGCTTCTACTAAAATTTTTTAAATTTTTGAGTTAACACAGTATTGTTAAACAGGAGAGAAATGTATGTTTGTTTGTAAGAGGTTATCTCCGTAACCGTTGAACCTATCTTTGTGAAACTTTTACAGTATATTACAACTGGTCTGGTAGGTGCTAAAGGATTTTTTTATTGAAATCAAAAGTGGGCGAGGTACCTCTCATACAAAGGTAATATAGATTGATGTTTACCTTTAGAACGGCAAGAGCTAAAGATTTGGTATGAATATCTAAGTTATTAATACACAACATCTGACAAAATTTGAGGGGGATTAGAGAAGTGGGCGTGGTACAAAATATATTTATTTTTATCTGGAGGACGGTAGGCGGACAATTGACGAAATTTGGTGCTCATAGCTGGGTTATCAATATACAACCTCCCTAAAAAATGGTCGGGATTAAAGAAGTGGGCGTGGTACCTCCAACATAAAGACATTATAAATTTCTGTATAACTTTAGAACGGCAAGTGGAAAAGTTTTCAAAGTAGCTACAAGCTACTTTGCATCCGAAAAAATGTGGGCAGGATTGGAAAAGTGGGCGCGGCACAAAATAGATTGTTTTATATCTGGAGAACGGTAGAAGACAAATTGTCCAAATGTGTTGCATATAGCTGGGTTATAAAAATTGGATACAAATAGCTTGGTTATCAATACTCAAAATCAATAAGTGGGCGTGTCATTATATAAAACCTATATACCAGAAGAGCTGTAAGTGTAAAATTTTCCTAATAATTGAGCTTTACTGCTATGATATTTTTACAAAGTGTTAAAAGTAAGAAAATGATTTTATGACTATATATTAAAGTCTATAATGGTTTGACCCCGGGCAGCGATGGGACATAACATCTAGCGTAAAAAATAATATTTAAAATTCGCATATCACACTTGACAATAAAGAGGTTTTTTAATCAAAATTAAATATTTTCCATAGAATTTTTAATTTTACATTAAAGGCATAAAAAGTTTTTAAGACAAACGTTTCGATATCAAAAAGTAACCAAAATAGCCCGATATTTTTACAGCGGATTGATATAAATATTTCGTGGCGATTTTTTTTCCAACAAGTGAAAAAATAAAAATTTTGAGGTTATACCCTCTTTATGATCAAGTGCGATATGTTTTGTGGGTCAAATATTGAATAGTTATTAGCCTAATCGGTCTTCGCAAAATGCAAAACGGCGTAACAACCCTTTTAATTTTTTTTTATAGTAGAAGCAAAAAAACTTTACAAAATCAATAACAACAAGTTGTACTTGACGTTTAAATTTCTTTAATGTTGTCGCCATTGTTGATCGCAGGGATCAAATTTTTTCTGTGATCATGACGTTTAAAAAAAAACGAACCAAAATCAATCAAAAACTCTATTTCGAATTTTTTTTGTTGTTACACCTTTTTGAATTTTAGGTGACGATATACACTTAATATTGCGGCAGTTGTTCTAACGTTACAGCCGACAGTAGACATATGCAAAATTTACGTAAATAACTATACATACACCCCCTTATGCAAAAAAAGTTAAAGTTCACATTAGTTAACCAACACATTAAGCCCAGCAAAAGTAAATGGGGTTTCATGAGTTTTAACTAATTTATTAATTTGTTACAAATGTGAGCTTTAACTTTTTTTGCATAAGGGGGACAAACTTTAAATACCAAATTCAGATATGCCCATTATTGTTCGAAAAACAATATTTTAATTACATACTCGTAGATGATACATTTTGTTTGGACGAAAAATCTTTTTAAAGATTTCGTTAGTAGAAGTGGAAATTAGTTTGATAAACTCTTTGGTTTCCTATCTGAAGCTAAATATTTAGATTAGTTGAAAACATTAAAAAGTTGTTTGAGGTCATCCTAATCTATTTTAAGTGTACATGTATACGTTTTTTTTGGTATTTTGACATTTGAACTTTTTTTTGATGTTTGCTTATACTTAAATATTTAGGTCAATGCTGATATATTTACAAATACATAAGCACATATGTACATACTAGGGATGCCAATCCCGAAATCCTGTACCCGGGATTATAATTTCTTAATTCCGGGATTCAGTCAATCCCGAAATTGTTAACATAATTTTCTTTTATTACAATTTCATCATGACTTTTCCGCATGAGAGGATAAGCAGCTATTTTTAAGCGCGCTTAACAATTATAAAGAAATGCCTTTTTAAATGTGCAAAACCAACAGTTTCGTGTGTTTTTATTTTCTGATGTGGGTTTTTATTTTGATTCCACTGATACACCAAATGCAAAATCAAAACTTTATTCGTCAATGAAGAAAAATGTTTTGTAAAAAAGTACCAAAAATAGGTACGATTTCAACCCCTTTAACTTTCGAATTTCGAAAAAGTCAAACAACTAATTTTAACTGTAGTACATGCATCTTATATGACTAAGACTTTGTCACTTTGGTAACCTCAGATATAAATATCTTCGAAAATACAAACCAGCTGACTGCTTAAGAAAAAAAGTATATCTCGAGCAGTGCCAAAAAAAGCAAAAATGTTTAACAAAACAAGTAAGAAAGTACAGAAGGTCAAACCAGAGCATATGATATCCTACTCCCTACACAATATTTGAAAAGTGTACCCTATTTGGGACCCATGGTACTGCTAGAAGAAAACTATGTTATGAGGTTAATATACATGTAAAAGTTGTTTGTGCCAAATGCTATTTAGATAAATTTATCGAAATGAAATTCGTTTGCCTTAAAGAAATTTTAGAAAGGGAGTTTTTGTGGGACCTATGGTTTGAACCTACCAGCACAATATTTCGTCATGACAAAGTCACTACCAACATTTATAAACAAGTTATGGTACTAAAAGCTATTTTCTGGAGTAGTACTTGGATGGGAGTTATGGTCAAATACGGACCGATTCCAATAAAATTTGGGTAGATGATTTATAGCCAATTTTCAGGATTAACATTAAAACACATTTATGTTTAACATCGTTTTAAATACAAAATTCTCTTCTTCACTAAACACTTAAATGAAACTTAAGTCACCGATGTGGTACATTTAAATCCAACTTAAGTTTCCATTGGATTATCTAAGCAAGGTGGCCTCAATATCACAACAATACAACAACAACAGGCGAAGCAATAACAACCTGCTGTTTTTGAGACCAACTTGTAAATAACTACTCTTTTTTATGATATTTTTTTGTATTTAGTTGTAGTACCATACTTTAATCTTAATTAAATAAGACTTTTCAAATAAAACACTCAATCTCAATCTGTAAATAAATACGATTTCAGTTTATATGAAAATTAACATAATTTAGATTTAAATACTATCCTGAAAATTGGGCATTAGATTGCAATAAAATGAGTTTGGATCAAATTTATTGTCAATAACAACATAAAAAGATAGTCCATGGGCACAAAGACTCTATTTCCGAAAGATGAATGTTTGGGGTCTAAGTTGAATTATGGACCGTTTCTCACTTTTTTCAAGAGGTTTCGGCCCTGTGACAATTAGAACGAACCTATTAACCAAATTGAATAAAATTATCTCCAAAATTGCGGACAAAGTTTACATGGACAGCCAGCCGGTCGGACGGACGGAAATCGTAAGATCGATTCAAAAAGTGATTCTAAGTCGATCAATATACTAAACGCGGGGGTCTGGGCATAATATTTTTAGGTGTTATAAACATTAGCACAAACGAATAATACAGTCTCCAGTGGTGTGGGTATAAAAAGCAGTGTCCCTGTCGTCGTTCAATATAATGCAACATTTGAGCTTGATGATAAAAAAGGAAGTGTATTTTGTTTCGCGTTGAAGCAGTTTTTGTGAGTTTGTTATTGAAAGAAAAAGTAAAAACATACAACATTTTTAAATGCTGTAAAACAAAAGTTTTATTGTATGGACGAGGACTTACAAATTTGTTAAGAGTTATGATTTTATTTGTTAAACGCAAAATTACATTTTTAAATAAATTTCTAAAAAGTTTGATTTCTGCAAATAGTACTTGTTAAAAAGTATGTACATTAGACCGATCAAAAAAAAAAAAAAAAAAAAATTGTTGATGTACCCCCATGAAAATTAACTTTGACGTGTTTTATGAAGAGGTCCAAAATATTTTGACTCTAGCGATTATCTCCCTAAGCCACGTCAAAACAGGGTTCGTTCATTTTTTTTGTCCAATTATTGACTACATATAATAGATATTTAGGGATTCTTTGATTCTGCATTAAAACATTTTAAAAATCTACATGTAAGGTGAGTTAATCTAATGTACATATTTAGTTTTTAAAAAAATGGATCTTGTAGAAGGTGAAGTTTTTGTTAAAATGTGCATAATTCTACAAAAAAATTTACATAAAAATTCTTCCTTTTTAAAAAAGCCATTTGAAAAATTTTTTATTTTAAATTACACTTTTGTACTTATTTTTATTTAATGCAATTTAGTGATATTTTTTCGAAAAATTATTTTTTTTTATAAAAATTTTTTAATTATTCTTTCTTCAAGAAAATTTAATTGTTATATTGTAAAAATGTTCGCACACGTATGTTTTAAAAATAATTTTTTATGTTGACCTTTTTTTTAATAAACCAAAAGTTTTAAACCAAACATTAACTTAATTGTTTTTGAGGAACAAGCACTCCTTTCGTATTCCCAAGAGAGATCGTTAAACCAAATTAAAAGAAACAATAATTGGTTTGCACTAATTTACGCTTAGTTAATACCAGTGCTACCATTTTAGCATATTTTCTGCTAGATTTAACAGAGTGAGTTGGGAATTTGTATATTTTTTTAGAAAAAGCTAACTGTTTTTTTTTAGCATATTTCCTTGTCCAAAATAAGATTTTTAAGCATATTTTTACTTTTTAGAAGAGCAGATTTTTTTGGCATATTTTGTTTCAAACAGACTTACTATACAACAATAAATTTAAAAATTTTTATATTCCAATTTTTACTATTTCTTCGTTTGTCGCTTAATTAATTTAATTTTTTTTTTAAAAAATAAAGTTTTTTATCAATGAAGTTTGTGATATTTTAATTAGGCTTAAGTTCATCAAATTTAATGTTCATTGAATTATTTTTATTGATGGAAGGAGTTTTTCACAACATGAACTGAATTAAATTTTTTTTTGATAATTCTTCACAGAAAAATTATTGCTAAAATATTTGCAAGCAAACGCAATTTTTTTAAATTTCAACAAATTTTTTTTTACTGTTTCTATTAATATTTTTGTTTGATTTTTATTTTAGCAACAAAAATGTTGACAACTATACAAAAATTTGATATACTCGCTATTGGTTTTAAGTTTTAATTATTTTGTAAATATAAAATATTTACCGCTCTTTAAAGAATAAACAATAAGAAAGATGATAAGATAGCGTGGCAAAGTTTGTTATTAAAGCAATAACAAAAGTAGGTAAAAACGTTTCAATGTTTGTATCGCCAGAATAACAACACTAAAAAACAGAATTTTTTGGTTGGTTTCAAAGTTGATAAAAACGAATGAAAAAATCGCGTATTCTATTTTTTAAAACTTTTGAGTTAAAACATCAAATTTTGAAAGTAAAATGATGATGAAAACCATATCGGGTCGTAATGCTGCTGTTTTTAATTGAGTTTTCTTTTTCTGTAGTCAAGGAAAGGATACAGTCACAGTGAGGGAGAAAGTAACATTGTGTACAACAAGACAAATGGTGCTCGAAAATTATTAAAAAAAAAAAAAAAAAATTTGTCCCAAGGCCAGCCGCCTATTGTCTTCTCGTCACCTCCCTCCTCATCTCTTCACTGATTCAGCAAAATTTTTTGGTTTTGATATTTTAATTAATTTCAGTAAACTTTTTTTGATTGATTCAGCAAAATTATTTTTTTAATATCAAACACAAATTTAACCAATAATAAAAACTATTTGTTTGAAAAAAGCCCAGTTTTTTTCAATAGGCGAAATGCAAAATAAATTGTTTGAATATGCAAATTCGTTGTAGAACCTGTTTTAAACAAAAAAGGTGTTGATTCTAAAATTTTTTTGTTTAAATTTTTGTTTCTATGTTGACTTAACACGGGATTGAACTGGGGTCGGAGGTTTTATCAATTATATATTAAAACTCCTTTTTATTTAGCAGATTTTTAGCATAATTTTCTTGTAAAAAATCAGCAGAATATTAGCATACTTTTTAGTATAATTTAGCATATTTTAAGCAAATTTTAAATACATATGAAAAATTTTATGTTTTATTATTCATTTTACGATTTAGCAGATTTTTTTTTTGAAGTTTTTGCATATTCTCATCAAAAAATTGTGGCAACACTGGTTAAAATATTTTTACTTATTACTCATACGCCGCATTACTCCACAATAAAGTTTTGTGGTTATTATTATAACGTATACGTACTAGTTAATTAATAAATTTCAATGTTTTTACATGTAAAACTTTAAAATTAGTTAACAGGATTTCATAAAATATAGAATTTACTATTATACATACGTATGCTTGTATATAAAAAATGGCTACTTATATTATGAAAGCAAATCTAAACTTCAACTTTAGAAAACAAAGATTTATATTCAAATCACTTATATATTATATATAATCTTTCCTTAGTTTGAAAAAAATATTTTTTTTGTTTTATACAAATCATTCGAATACACTTGTAAAAGACATTTTTTACGTTCGCAGACATAAGTAAAGCTTTGTAAAACTCATACACAAATACCCACATAGCATACATATGTATCTATGTGCACACGTTTATTATCTTGTGCGCTTTGTGTGTTATCCTCAATACACAGGAAAATGCTAAACCAATAACAAAGGAAAAAAATACAAACAAGTATTGTGGTATAAAACCACAAACAAAAATAAAAGACAATAACCCTTTGAAGAATTTTAAATAAATATACCAACAAACAAAAACATATGTTTGTATGTAGCATCTAACACCTACACGACAACCAGAAGGTAAGCCTGGTATGCTCATCAACAACAGCAAAATAGCAACAACATCAAAAAATATAAATATGAATTTGTATGATGTTGTTCAGTGACTCTGCAAATTAACAATATAGTCTACATTTGAACAAAAGCTAAAAACTACTGAAACCAAAAAGAAAGCATTATTACACTATGTACACAAATATGACAAATACATATATGTATATATATAAACACTCTCTTCAACACATGTGTATGTAAAAGTAAACAAATAGCACGAGTATATAAAAGACATAACTGTTCTTAATGTTAATATGTTTACTAAATGTATGTGTGTTTAATTTATTTACTCTCACGCTGTTGAATGTTAATAACACTTATACACATAAAAAGCCAGCGCATGTAATCAAAAGACATTTACACATACATACAAACATACATACGTGCCAATATTTTTTACTTCTACTTGCACTGGTGCTCATTCATATAACAATCATTTTGTTTAAAAAATAATTCAGACAATTTCCAACAATATGCCGACTGTTGCTTTAATTTCACTATATAGCATTTATTTGTAGCTACACATTGTTTTGTAACTCTGTTTTACCTTTTTAACTCTGTTAAACTAAATCATCTCTGGTTTATTGTTTCTTAGAATACAAGTATAAGAACAAAATGCTTATATTTTAGTTTTTTCTTTTTGTAACCGTTTAACACAACTTAACACTCTTGCTGTTTTAGAAAAACTGAGTTAGTTTCATATTTAAACATCGCCATTAAAACCATGGCTAACATCTGTGTTGTGCTCAGTACTGTTGTCTTTGTATTAAAGCCAAGACCATGATACTCTTGTAAATGTTTCTCTTTGAGTTTTTAACTGTTAAGCAGCATCAGAAGCCGATAATGTTAAGGGCATTTTTGGTAACAGTTACAAGTTTAGCAATTGTTTTTATCAAATAAACTTTTGCAGATATTAATGAAAGACATCGTTTGGGATAGAAAATTTTAAGGGAGATTATAATTAAGAGCACACAAAATTAATAAGTTTTTGTTGAAAGAGAACACAATATAACAAATTTTTTTTCCTTTTTTTTTAAATTTTTGTGAAATTGAATTAAAAAAAATAATAAATGAATAAAATCCCATAAAAACTTTTAGTAACTCTCAAAGGGCTGTGTAGTAAAGGCCTGCATAAATATTTTTGAAAATCAAGCAAAAAACAAATGTGTGTACAATCACAATGACAAATCCTATGCGTTACTGTTCGTTGCACAATTGAAATAGAGTTTCAAGGGTTTCTTTCAAAACCTTTCAATACTGTGACAAAAATTTGCCAATACTCCTAGTATTTGAAAACTACCTCGTGCAGTCTGAGAGAATTTTTAATGATTATTTGTCTGTCGTATGCAGCGGACTTATGCGAATAATTTTTGATGCTTACTTGTATGTCGTTTGTGACGTACACATACAAAGAATTATTTTTGCAAGGAATTGTTGTTGTAATATCATAAAAGAAATAACATAGAAAATTTTAAAATCGCTCATATTTTAAACACATATTAAAATAATAAAGAATGTTTTCGTTATGTGTGTTTGAACAGTCAGTGAGGAACATTAAAAACAAAAACATCGGACAACACTGCATATCATATTAAATCATATTTCCCTGCAGATAACCAACAAAGTTGCCCGAAATATTTTAAGAAATAAATAATAATAATAAAAATAAGGAACAAAACAAGAGTTTTTTTTTATTTTTATTCTATTTACTCGTAATATAAAATACCTCAAGCCGAAAAAACAAACACAACACATTTAATAATAAAGAATGGGTGTATTTTTTGTTCCCACTCTAATTGCTGCGTTTCTTTGATTATTAATTTTTGAAAGTATTTTTTACGCTCGCACTTTCACTATCGTAACGCATTTCTTTTTTGCTTCTACACGTCTCTCCAGTATTTGTTTGTGACAGTGATACTACAGTATAGAGTTTGCAAAATGTTCAATGATTTGAATGTGTGTTCAAATGGAATTGTACATGTGTCTACTCTGTTGTTATTGGGATCGATATTAGCCCACTGTTCACTTAAGCATATATATATATAAATAAATTCCTTTTGTTCTAATAAGGAACATAGGGCCTTAAAGATTGTGTTCCATTCTTGATTATCTGTTGCTACGATCTTCAGCTCGTTCCACGTTTTGTTGGCTTTTCCTACTTCGGTGTCTAGTTGTCGACGCCAGGTGATGTCGGCTTGAGGTCTTCGCAGGGCATGTCCAATCCACTGCCATTTCCTTTTTCTGATTCTATACTCAGTTGGTGTTTGTCCGCACTCGGCCCATAAGCGTTCGTTTGTGATGGTGTTTGGCCAGAAAATTTTTAATATGCGACGGACGCAACGGTTGATGAATGCTTGTATGGCATTGGTATTATTGGTAATTTTTAACATTTTATTTTTAAAATTATGATAAAGTAATATGTATTTATAAGAATGGTAGCTCTATATTCATATAAAATCTACTAATTTTATTAATTTTAATGTAGCACCGAGCAACTGCATCTTTGTTTAAATGTTGCTTAAATTTGTTTTGAGTTTAACTGAGACCTTAAATGCTTTAGGTTTATAGCAGGCTTATGAAACGAATTTTCTATGAAATTTTTTTTAATAAACCTTTTATTAATCAAAAATATTCTTTATGAATATTAAGGTTAAATATCTAATTGATAACTCGAAATTTTAGTTTCAAAAAAATCCAAACAACCTTTAAATTTGAATTGAAATTCGAGTTTTACTGCCTGTTTAACAATTTCGAACGTTAACGTTTTAAAAATATTTTCCATATTGAATTCTATACTAAAAAGGTTTACGTTTAAAATTGCTGAACAGCCAGTTAATTTTAAAATATGCATAAATTAAAACAAACCCTGTTAGGCAGCCAACGAAAATTATGCACCAAACTTTTTGCCTGAATGAAAATATTTTATTACATTCACAACCTTTGGAGGAGAAGTGTCTTGATTTTACATCACCGTTCATAGGGAAAATCTTAGATTTTTAGTTAACCAAATAACTCAAAATTATTTTGTGGATTCGACTTTATATTATCACCTTTTGCTGTGTCTTTTTTGGCACATAAGCTTTCTTGGCCTGAATAACAAAGACTATTAAAAAGATTAAAATGGGGTTATCAATCCAGCTAGATCCAGAACAAATAAACTTTTTGTATAGGAATTTAGTTCTCTTATTTAATTATACCATGGTACAACATTTTCGGTACCTGGTCAATAACTGACCTTTAAATCCATCTTTACTTTAAGCCTTTTTCTAATTGGGCTACTTAATTGCACCGACTTATTCAACAGTTTTTTTATTTACCCTTATATATATAGTTGTCATTAAAATGTCTACATATACTATAGAGAAAACATTCTAAGAAAACTTTGCTTTGGTTAATATTTCTTAGCATACACAGGCATGTTATTCTCTATCGATAGTAAATCTAAAGTTGGCAGAGGATTTTTCCATACAGTTTCTACAAATTTTTAGACATTTACATTGCAGTGGAAACGTGTCGGGCTTAAAATGTTTAAGCCAGCATATAAACAGTAGAATCGTAAATAAAGGAAGCATTTTCGGTTTAATGGAAGTTTTTATTATAAATATTATTATTTACCTTTTTATTAACTTTAGAATATTAAATTATAATTTGGATTTTTAAATTTAGTTCACAAAAAACAGCTTCTAAAAAGCTGTAACCCCTTATTTAAATGAATTTATATCATATTTAAAATATGTTTTGTTTTAAAATAATGTTGCCTACTTTAAGGCTTTATTTTCATTTCAAAAAATCAAATATTTAAGAAAAATAATTTTAAAAAAAACTGTTGTAATAAAATCTTGTATAAATATTTATTTTTTACTTAAACAACGTGACAATGTTTTCCTTCACATCCTGTTACAGCACCAACAATTCAAACACTCACACATACAAGCATATATACAAACTCTTACTAACATTTTTACACCTACAAATACTAAATAAACTCTTACAAACACTTTAACTTAACAACAATGTAACAAAAACAAAAAAAAAAAAAAATACTATGAAAAAAAATTTTAAAACAGAGAACGAGAGTGGGAGTGGGAGAGCAAGTGAGAGATTAAAAGAAAAAATAAACAAATAACAACTTCATACATCATAGAGTTAATAATAGAGAAAAGTTAGTAGTTGTTATTAAATATGAACTGAAATGGTTGAGAGAAAAAAGGCACTTGATTGTTTTTGATTTCCGGTTTACCTTTTATAAAAATAAACAGGAAATCAGAAAAAATTTAAGTAAATATATTTAGAAAAAGCTGGAAATATTCAACGGTAAAAAAATGAGTAAAGAGGCCTAATAGAAGGCCTTCTTGAGCAGACGCAGGCACATCTCGCCATATTGAATATTTAATTTTTACACGGGTTTTCATTTGGCTCAAGCCCTTCTACACTCCCTTCTTTTAACAGAATTTCTAAATGGCTTTCAGATGAAGGACTTTTAAAAGGGAATAAAAAGAATGTTGCGGTAGACTTCAATGGTTGGTAGTTACTAAAGGTACATTATGATACAATTAATAAGGTAAACCTAGCTCTACAACAAGTACAACAAGGCAAAAAACAATATGTGTTTTGGTGGTACAAACATTTTATAGATTGTCAAAATATTTGTGTATTTCTAGCAACAATAAATATTCTGATTTGTAAACAAAAAAAGTTGTAAGCCAATTGTGACATAATGTAAGGTTCGTAAACAATATTCATCTGGGAGACTGGGGTTACCTTTACATAAATGTATTATTTTTTTTATTTAATTCTGTATTCATAATAATTGTTTTACAATATTAAGTGCCTCTGCGTCTTGAAGACATTGTTGAGTTTAAAATGCCTTAAACGAAAAACAGAAAATTTGTCAAAATTTATAGACAAAAATAATAAATTTTAGTTTTTTTTACTTGTGCGTTTTGTATAAAAATATAAAAACGTCATGTATGTCGATGGAATGTTCGCTTTATCAATAAACATAATATATGTATAAAATTATTACTGACTGAGTGAATGACTGACTGATTCATCGTCGCACAGCCTAAACGCCTGTAGCTAAAAACTTGAAATTTGGACTGCAGGTTGGTCTCTCTCCAAATCGATCTACTAAGACGGGATTTTTGGAAATTCGAATGTTTAGGGGATAAAAAGGAAGAAAAACGAGTATATTCGGTAACCTTATATATCCAAATCTAAAATAGATACAAAAAAATTAATACTTATCGTTGTTCTTTAGAAAAATAAGCGCACAGGTACTTTTTTGAAATTCGGTCGTTTTAGAGAATAAAAGGGTTAAACCTATACATATTTCGGTACTTTTTGGTTTCTTCATCTACCTTTTAAACCAATAAACTTAGAAATAAAAATTGTACCACATTCGTAACTTATTTAAAAAATACAAATTTGGTACCTTTTCGAAATTCGAATATGTAAAAGGTGAACATGTTATCTATTTTGGTACTTTGTTTTACAAAAAAATTTTCTCCATTCATTCACATAAAAGTATTACATTAAACTGAAATATGGAAATTTTAATACTTCAGAGGGAAGAAAAAAAGTCCAAAAAGGGAAATATGGGAAATTTAATTTCTATTTTTAGGTTTTTGGTTCTACAACTGGTACTTTTTTTAACTGTCTTTTTTAACTATCGTTAATATTGGACCTTGATACATAAAATTCTACAGCCAATGTCCTGAGTGGATAAGAATCTATGAGGCAACTTTTTGGTACTTCTTTGTTCTTTAACTAGTCAAACATAAAATTCTTTCACACCTGATACGTAAAAACGTAGAAAATTGTTAATATTACAGGTCATCCATAACGCAAGGTCACGTTTACGTAATAGTACCTATTTACACATAAGTTTGGTAAAGAAATCGGAACTTTTAATCCGCAACGTATTCGTTTACGTAAGAGTGACTACACACACAACAAAAAAACTACGAATTAAACAACTAATTTCGAATGTCACTAAGAAAAAAAAAATCAGAACTGAACAACTTCGTTTCACCTGTCTTAACCTTTCTATAACCACGTCTTGGTCTGAGAGACCGACGAAATACTTTTCTATGCATATTTATTTTTCCAGAAACGCTAGAGAGTTGAGTTTGCTGTTAGCTGCCGGATTTATAGCAAGTTTTATTTCAGTGGCCTCCACCTGTTTGTATGAGGCGTCCGTGCTGGTGTATTCAGCAACATTCGGTCTGTGCGACCGACGGGGGTCGGTTGCTGTATGTCCTGATTTTTATTTTAAGGCTGACTGCGAATTCTTTCTGCGATTTATATATTGAACATCAATTGTTTTAAGGATTGCAAAATTTTATTTTTGTTTTTGGAAGAAAAAAAAAATGTTTTATTTTTGTTTTTGGAGTATCCAAAATAAAACCATCGATTTTGATGAATACTTTGTAAAAGATTGCAAATCAATTCAATTAACTGTAATTTGGTAGGCCGATAACTTTTTTCATAATATAGCCCAACAAAACCAAAAAAATGTTACATGTATCACACACCATTCTATTAAAGTATTGGAAATGCAGCATTATTAAAACAGCTGTTGTAATTGTTATAAAAATAAATCTTTTTGAATTTTGGTTATGTTATTTGTATTAATTAAATGCATAGTTTAGTTTTTTTTTATTATATCTTCAAGCTTAAAAAAAATGTTATTTGTTAAGGGTTTGTTTTAAAAATCTATGAAAGAGGGGTTCACATTTTCTGTCTGTGAGACCGCGTGCGGGTATATTTGTAACACAATTTATGCGCGGGTGTTGGAAGGTTAAAGAAGGGAGTAGCGAATGTATAGTAAATATTTTTAAAAGAAATTTACAACTTCTAGAGAAACAAATCTTTCAGAAAAGAGGCCTTCAAAAAGCCCTGACACTTGAGATCCTTTCAATAATTACCGCTGTGTATAGAACTGAAGTAAAATTCTGAAAAACATTTTAAATTTAAAATATTTTTCAGAATTTAAAATATAAATATAAGAAAAATATATTTGAATTATGCCTCGCAATTTCATTAAAAAAATTTATATAATTCTGCTTGAAAACATAAGTTAAATTACCTAATGAAATTTACAGGGCTGGGTAAGTGTATTTATTAGTTCGATAACCTTAAGGCAGTTGACCCAAAATAAATGACCATATAAATATAATCTTCTAATAATTCGGTAAAAAATTATGCTTAACGCAACAAAGTTATAAAAAAGCCTGGAGAATATAAATATTTTTTATCTGCAAAATATATTTTAGACACATAGATTGAAACAGTTATCAAGCTAGAGGTTTTCATATACTTTTTTTTACCAATTAACCCTTAAAATGTGATATAGTAAACAACAAGTGTTGTGTTTGTATGTATATCTATCTAAAAAAATGTAAGTATATATTCTTCCAACTATTTTTGCTTTCTTGATTTTTTTCTTTAAATAATTTCAATGATGTAGTAGCTGGCTGCTGTGGCTTGATGACAAATACAAAAGTGTAAATGGTTGTTGTGTTTAAGAATAACCTTGATGGTAACAATAAAATTAAAAAATAATACAGTCTTTATACAAAATATAAGAAAAAAAAATCAACCACAAGAGAGATAAAAAATGGCTTTAGTTTTAAAACACATGTGTAAATATACTTTATAAAAATTTTCAATAGTTATTCTTTGAAATAGTTTTTGCAGAAGCAGAAAGTTTGTAATAAACTTAAATAGTTAATTGTTTAAAACGGCTAACATATTATTAAATAAACAGATTGTATTTAATTTACGCATTTATTTGCCTCAAGGACAAGGTTACAAAATATTCTCGATGCCACAAATGCTAAAATGTTCAAACATGCACTAACAAACTCATGCTTGCTCACCACAAACACACCAATCAAGAGTATCTACCGTTGTCGATTTGTTTTCTCATTGTTGTTTTTAGATATTACATCTCATATGAAAAAAAATAAAAAAAAAAAAAAAAATATTGTGCGAGAGTTTGTGTCTCAATAGTTATTTAATTATTGCATATTGCTGGCAGCTGATCTTGAACCAATTTAGTTTAATATATTTAGCAAATAGTCATAGAAAAATACTATTGATTACATTAAAAAGCAAAAAAGTAGAAATAATAATTTTTTTTTCTATTGTTTTCGAGGTTTTGTTATGAAAGATTTTATTATTTTCAATAATTGAAAAATGTTTGAAAAATAATAATCATACGCACCCAGCGCTGTTAAAGGCCAGTACGCCGACTCGCGATAATTTGAAACACTCGTTAATTGAGCTGATTCCAAAGTCCCTTAACAAGTTGAAAAAATTCGCAGGGTTTTGCACCTCGGTAATTTGAAATTATTAGAATGGCGTCTTGCTTGCTGACACTCAATGGTTTGAATATTTTCTGCTCTACACATAATAATAACACTGTGCACGAAATTGACACTTTTTTTTCGTGACAAGCTGGGCACCTATCGTTTTAACATAATTCGGGTACGCTGAATCCAGTGGTGCCCCCGGTTTTTTAAGATTGGCTCTGGTTTTCGAGTTATACCGTTATTTCGCATATGGCCGTTTAATGAAATTCTTAAATTAGGCCCCTGCAGCGCCTATAATGCCCATAGATGGGTCAAATGTATGACAAACCCCACTTTATTTTTCATCGCAATCATTTATTTCTAACATACCCACCCGCTATCTCCATTCCTTAAGGGGGCTCCCATACAAAATGTTCAATGCAGACTAGAAATACATTGAAGAAAAAGTTCCATAAATTCCCAGAAGTCGCCCCTAGTGGTATATAATGTATGACCGACCTCAATTAATTTTTTGTCCTTAACATTTTCTCGAGACATACTTGCCCCTTATCTTCACTTCTTAGGGGGGCTCCCATACAAAATATTGCATTTTATGAAATTCTGAAATTAATTAAAATTTGTCGACTTTTGTGAATAATCATTTATGGCTTGTTTTTTATACGTCTGCAAAAAATTAGAAGCATAGCTGCATTTTCCAATTTTTTATGAATTTTTAAAAAACAAAAATTTCGAAATTTTGTTGAAAAAATTATTTTTTTTTCAAAAAAAAAAAATTATGTTTCTAAAACGACTGCGGATATTAGAAAGAGGTTTTACTTTTCTGAAAGGAAATTTTATTTCGGAGTTTCGGTTTTTTAAGTTATTTCAATAAGCTAAAGCGTTTTTGAGTTACGTGAACATATGTTGTGCAACCTCCTCCATTTTCGAAATAACGGTATATCTCGAAAACCAGAGCCAATCTTAAAAAACCGCGGGCACCACTGGATTCAGCTTACCCGCTTGTCTGTTTTTTCAACTAGCATAGTTTAATTATTTTTTTTAATGTGCTGTGTTTTAAGGGGTCTGTATACGTTCAAAATGCTTGTCTTGCATGCGAATTCACTCGTGTACGTTTGCTGGACGTAATATTCGCCGTCATATCTAAATTTTTTTGATTTTCCATCCAGCATCGTCGGTGTCACACACACAAACACATTTTCACCAATACATTTTCACCAATACTATTGTAGCTCTTGATGAGAAATGCTTGACCGTGTACAGACCCCCTTAGTTAAAATGCAATGATTTGTACATATCAAGGCGAATTCATTTTTCAGGTGGCATTGAAAGCACAGCTGTACTACTTTTTTTTCTTACTTAGAGAGAGAAATGTCAAAAGTTACATGTGTTTTTCACATATCGGTCAACGAAAGCAACAAAAAAAAAAAAAAAATACATTGTTGTGTTTTTGGTGTTGTTACTTGTTGTAGTATCGACACCACCGTTTACATGAATTTGCCTTGGTACATAAGAGTGGCATCTTGCTCGCTGACACTATGATTTAAATATTTTTTTATAGTATTAGGGCTTCCAATCGGGATAGTTTTTTATGAATCCCGGGATTTGGGATTGAAGAAAATATTTCGGAAACCCGATTTCGGGAATTTAAAAATGTTTTTTAAATATATTTGGCAAATTTTAAAATACATTTGGAAATTTTTAAAATACAATTGGAAATTATGTCGCGCAAACTTTTAAAAGTCGTTTATTTAATACTAAGTTGAGAAGAATACAACTCATGATTTCAAGATGTTTCTTAAGAATATTAAAGCATCCAATGTTGTATCTGAAGAAACTTTTATCGGATTTTTTTGATTTGTGTTCCACAAAATTCATATTTTAATTATATAAAAGTCGTTTATATTAATTTAATAGATACTTATTGAACACAAACAAGGCGAATTCATTCCAGGTAATCTCGGTTGTACAACAAGTACAACTCGTACAAAAGCCAACTCGTACAAATGTCAAAAACCGAATCAAATCAAAACAGAAACAAAGATTATAAACAAAATTTTGACATCCAACAATTATAAAGCTAAAGAAAAAAAGTTATCAGCAGGGCTTTTAGGATCACCTGTAATGAATTTGCCTTGATACTTATCTAACACAAAACACTTTCTGTCATTTACAAATTTTATTATAATTATTTTTGGTTTGGTATATTTTGTTTCTTTTTTAACAACAGAGTGAAAACAAACTTTTTTTTGTGGACAAATGCAGGTAAAAAATATCCTCATACAACTTATTGAAAAAAATGATAACAAATATAAAAAAATCGGGATCCCGAGAATTCCGGGATTAAAAATCAGAAATCCCGAGATTCGGGATTGCCTAATCCCGATAGGAAGACCTAATATGTATGTACTTAATATTATATTGGTGGATTTTTTTCACTTCCGCTGACTTTATCCTTTTTTTTTTGTTGAAAGACTTTTTCACTTTGCCGGCTTTATAATTACTTTCTTAATAAATAAAACACATATATGAATAAACGAACTTACAAAGAAATGAAATGTCAGATAAATAAAAAATGGGTTAAAACAGCTGTTATTGTTTAAAAAAAAATAAATCGTTTTGAATTTTTTTATGTTATTTATATTTTTTTAATTAAGAATATTAAAGTGGAAATGCTTCAAACTTATGTACATAAATCAATCGCTCTTATTCTTTAACGTATTATGAGGTTTTGAGTGACACTTAATAAGTGGTACAAAATATGTTTGCAACATTTTGTTTCAGAAAATTACATGCCTTGGAATAAGGTATCAGTGTGTATATTGAAACATATTTTTGCTCGGTGAATTTCAATTTATCTATGATAGAATCAATCGAAGTTCAATTAAAGTTTAATAAACACTTATGCATAACTCTATTAAATCGCTAAGTGTAGAAAGGCAACTACTGACATTAACTTCATTTATTTGAGTATTGCAAAGAAACCAGTATAAAAAGTAAAACAAGACAAAAACAAAAGGCAATTTGTTTTTGTATTTTCTACCGAGACGTCAAAAAAGAACAAAACTAAGGGGGTTATTTTGTAAGTCCCTTCACCTTGCGTTGAAAATTTTTTCATATAAAATTTTTTTAATTTTCAAAAATTTGTATGAAAATATTTCTCAAGTGAGGTGAAGCGTTTTACAAAATAACCCCCTAAATAAAAACACAAATTGAAAGAAAAAAAAACAACATATGTAACAAACATGAAAAAATGTAAACACACATGAACAATATTTGATATTTGGGGTTTAACTGGGGTAAACAGCTGACAAACATCTGGGCCAATGAGTCTACCTTGTGTTGTTATACCATGTACAAATTAAAGTCAGTTCTCCCCTCTACGAGCTAAAAATAAAAAGCTTGCATTTATTATTATTAACTACACTGTTTTAATTGAGTATCTCAAAATTAATGTGTTGAAGTAGTTCCCTTTCTGCACTTACTTCCGAAGTAGTGTTTACTTTGTTAATAGTTAATTTTTATTTTATTTCCTTAGTCTTGTTGCGGTCTCTTTAGCGCCTTAAAACTGTATGTGTTGCAGCAGGATTTTTGATATTTTAATTATTTATTTTATTTAGCATAATAAATGAATTGTAATTTTATTGTTTATTGTTCAACTATATTTTTGTTTTATTGTTTTTTTTTCTGTTTAGTAATATAATAAAAGTATCATATCAAATATACATTAGGGGTATAACTTTTGAACAATTTTTTAAATTATCAAAAAATACCTATCCATACCATATAGACCATGAAAATCTATGATGAAAAGTGGGGTCACTTTTTCGCGGGCGTTAAAAAAGTTCCCCCCCAAATCACTTTGAAGTTAAGTATTTGGATTTTTTTTTTGTTAATTAAAAATACAATATCCTTATTGTAAAAACACAAACCATTCATTTATATTTTTATGCTATTTCACAAATAAGACTTATACCACCAATTATACTACATCCAAACAGTTAAAAGTATGTTAAAATAACACGAAAACTCTTTTTTTGAACAAAATGGAACCAACCTCACAATCCCAATTGTTTACTTTTATTTTCATTTGTTTGCAGTTTTGCTTAGACAGAGAGGTTCTCTATCCCATATACTTGTGCAAGATATTTTCCAACATTGCAGAACAACATGCACTTTGAACTTAAAGTTTATTTCCTTCAACAAAGATAATTTTTAGTATCTGAAGTTAATATATCGTACATGACTGTATGTATGGTATTTAAAAAATAAAAATTCAAATATTATTATTTTTTGGAAGCTTTTAGAAAAAAAACGGTTTGGGGGGGAGGTTTTTTATCCAAATTGATCTCAAAAAACTGTTTTCTTGATATATACATCAGTGGCCACCCCGTCGTGATAGGTATTTTTTTTGGTTATACCCCTAATATACATGTATGTTTTTTTTCCGTTGGATAAAATTATTTGAATCGTTCGAGTTATTCGTTATTAAAACTCTTATTCGATTAATCGAGCAAAATTAAATTTTAAAATCGATTAATTCCTTACTCGAACAAAACCAAAAGTCAAATAATTGGATACTCTAGCCAATACCTTCTTATTGATTAAGTGCGATATATATATATATATATCAAAAAAGAATATATATTATTTACAAATAAAAAATAAACGTTCAATATATTTTTTTTGTTCCACATACGGTTGGTTATCAGATTCTGTTAACAAAAAAAAAAAACCTTTTTAAACTTTTTAAACATAATAAACCGAACAAGTCTTAAAAAAACGGATAAATTCCTACTATCACACACATATCCAGTAATTACACGCATGAATTTTGATGATCTTATAACAAGTACGTACGACTTGCAAACAAGTGTGTAAGAAAATGTGGATGCACTTGATACGGCAAATAAAATAAAAAAAATGAAAAATATCACAAACTACCACATGAACATTTTAAACTAAAAAAAAATAAAAACCAAAATGACAATGATTTTATTTTAACATGGCAAAAGCAACAAATTTCTGTAGAAATAATCTACTCATAAACATCTGTTGCATGAAAAATGTTTGATATTCATTTTAAACGTGTGTTTGTGACATTGTTGTTTTTTTCTTTCTTAATGCAATTGTACAAATGATTTGGTATTTGTGACTATGTATAGTAGAACCAGGGTTTTTTGAGATTAAAAAAAAACCATAAAAAATGAAATAGAGAGAAAAAAATGCAGTATTGACTTTGAAAATTCATTGTAGAAATCAATAAAAAAAAAAGTTAAATAAAGAATTGAAAATATCTAAAATAAATGTAACTTAATAAATTGTTAAAATTGATGACGGCAGTTTTGGGAGCAGAGTCTTCATTTATGTCTAGTTTCTTACTATCACTTATAGATTTTTTACAATTAAAACATTAAAATTATCGTTGAGCTATTAACTAATCAACTGTGTCTAAGTAATGTATGATGTATTGAGTCAAATTGTTTTAAATTCCTAATTTTCTTTTTATAATCTATAAGGGTTAATAAGTGTTTTTATACTCCCACCAAAATAGTGCAGAAGGAATTATGCGTTTGTGCTGATGTGCGTAACATTAAACCATATTCATCAGTATACCGATCGAATCAGAATCGTAGTGCCAATAAACTATGGGTCAGTTCCAAAACGTTCAATGGACAGCCATGGGAACATATGTAGCTCACTTGGGTCCTACAGTGGTCCCTTTGTGATAAAAAAACGTCAGTTGTAAATCATTTCGATTTTTTAAATGCATTCTACAATGCAACCGTATAGAATTTTACAGTGTTATCTGTACTTAAGTGGACCAAAACAGTTATCGATAAAAACACAATAATGCTGTTTTACACTTACCGCTATTGACGTCATCCTTCGTCAATGGCGGTGAGTGTTAAACAGCAAACCCCTCTGAAGAGATTGTGTGGTTACAATCGAAACTAGTCAGGGCAACTTGTCCGTGAAAACCTGGGTTCAATTCCCAGCTCAGTCAAGAGTGAAAAATTATCAATAAATTTTAATTCATTTCATGTTGTAAAATTCCATTCTTCATAAAAATAATTAAATGAAAATTAAATTCAATGAACTTAAAGTTTCATATCTTATTTCTTTCCAAAGTATTTCATATATCGATGCCTTACTTTCTCAACTTCGTATCTTAAAAAAATATGGTTTGGACTTTTTCATATAAAACGATTGTTTTTTTTGTGTTCTACTACTGCAAAAACTTATTATTTCAATAATTTATTAATATTTACAGAATTGAGACAAAGTATTGAAATAATAAGTTGTTGCAGTAATAGAACAAAAAAAAAAAACAATCGTTTTATATGAAAAAGACCAAACGGTTTTTTTTTAAGATACGAGGTTGAGAAAGTAAGGCATCGATATGTATTTTCCTTTCATTTTTCGAATAACAATGTAACTAATGTGCTGTTTTCACAACACAAGTGATTGAATGTGTCGAAAAATTTATATGAAAATCACTCAGTTTTTTTGAGTGTTTTTCATATAAATTTTACTACACGTGCAGTCAGTTGTGTTGTGAAAACAGCACATAAATTTTTTTAAAAAAGTTGAGTCGTCTTCTACTTTTGCAAACAATTTGTATGAAAATGTATATGACGTTTATAATAATTTTATTTAGTTTTTAATGAAAATTTCAGCAAAATGTTTTAAAAAAAAATAATAGATACGTAATATTGTTGTGGGCAAAATTTGCAAACGGTTTCTTAATGGAACATGTGTGTGGTTGTGAAAAATTGTTGTTCTATTATGAACACCAGTGAAAAAGTTGCTGCCTATTGTGTACGAGCAGTGTGGCCATTTTGGCCTAAATTTTCATTTAGCACTTGGCATTATATTAAACATTTTTAGAAAATGTTTTTAGCTTTTTTTGCATTATTAATTTTAAAAATTTGGACGAATAGTTTTATTGATTTTACTTAAATTTTTTTTACAAATTATAATAAATTTTAATTAAAAACAATTGTACCCAAAATTCAATTTCGTAGGGAAATGGATAATTCTTTTGTTAAGAAAGGAAATATAAGAAATTACCTCATTCTGTTGATTGTAAAAATTATTTGCCCTTTGATATTACGATATTAAAGTACAACGAGATTTCACTTTGTATTTAGATAAAAATTCTATAGTGTAAATGTTTAAAAAAAATTTTTGCTTTAAGCTGCTGAAAAAATAATCGTTTTAGAAATGACACATTTCTTAAACTAATGCCCGTTATTTCTACAAAAAGAAATCAAGCTGTGTATAGAAGTCAATGGTGTAAGTGCTGCGATATTTAAAAAAAACTTAAGGTAAAAACACGAAGCCAAATAAATGTTGAAATAGGTAAACATACCTGTTAGGTACGAACACGACCAGATTTATTTTTGTAGAAATTGCGGGAATAATAGAAATAAATTGATCTAAAAAATTTTGTATAGCATAGAAATAAAATCGTATCAGGGGTTTGCGGGCCCCCTAAATTTAAAATTTAATCTTAACTACCCGTACTAAATATTTATATGTATCAGATGCGTTACCAAAACCTACCCACTTGTTTAGATATACCCATTTATTTCAATTTCGTTAAGAAATAAGTCACTAAATGTATTTAGTTGCGAATAAAATCTCATACTGGTAATAAATTTTTAACAAAACGCTTTAAAAAATTTTAGCATTATTTTAAGCATTTTTTAAAATAATTTTAAGCATTTTTTGGCCGTTTCTAATGCCAGATTTAGCTGTAAAAAATATCAAGATCTTTTCACACTGTGTACGAGGCTTAAGCCTGAATAAAATATCGAAATTTATTTTTATTCTAATAAAATCATCCCTTCTCTGCGGTTATAGATTTTTTAAGTTTTTATTCCTAAAACTTTTTAATGTTACAGATTGGAAGTAAACTTAAGTTTTTATTCCAAGTGTTATTGAACGTTTAAAAAAAAATAAGGGAAACGTAAATTTGCCATAACTTCCTAAAAAAATGTACAACTTCATCCATGGGTACGTTAAACATGTATATTACAAATGAAACTCAAATTTAGATTAAGACGACTTAAGCATTTTTTCCTTTTTGTTACAGATACATACGGTCGAGGATCAATATTGTTAAAATTACAAACTAAATGGCTACCTTATATGTATTCACAAACCTTTCCCCATTTGGTGATGGGAGATTGCTTTTTTTTACATAAATACTCTTTGAAAAAATGAGAATTTTCTTTGCACACTTTTTTATGAAAGAGTAAATTTCTCTAATCAAGTTATAAATTTCAAAACTCTTCCTAACTTGGCTTAAACTAAACAATCTCAAACATGTTGTCAAACATTTATTTGTTTTATTATTTCTTTTAAAACATGTTGGATCAAGTTTGTAACCAAATAAAATCATGTTTGTAATCAAAGCACAACACAACAAAACTTGACTTTAAACGTTGACTTTGGTCGAAGGAATACCACCAATAAACTTAATATGTTGTTGTTTGTACGTGTATTAACAATAAAAACAAATCGAGGCTGACTATGGTATGTATTTGTTTGAGTGTGTGCAAATGTGTGTTTATAAAAGCAGTGTTAGTGTTGTCAACAACACAAAGCCGCACAACTATAAAAAGCATAACCTTGACCTGGTTCTTGAAATGAAAACGAGACTTGAAACATTGAATGCAACAAAACAACGACAACAACAGAAAAGCGTTGTGAATAAAATGCACAATTGTGCATCATGCAAGCAAGATCACTTAAATGCAACACACACACATCATACTAACTGACTAACTAAGTGTATAAACGAAACAATTAAGAAAAATACAGGTTTCTTTAATACATACTAAACAGAACCGAGTAGTATGCATTGAAATGTAAGACTTGCGGCCAGATAGGCCGACAATCGGGCAAAGAGATTGTGCGGTTGAGGCAAAAAAAAAACACATTAACAAAAAAAAAAAAATCATATTACGTGTGTTGGATGAAGATAGTTTGTTCGTTTGTTTGGCTCGCTGGCTGTCGCTATTTGTTGGATCATGCATATGGTCTGTTAACATTGACAATGGTTACGCATGCCTACTTACCAAGTTTATTATTATAGTATTTCTAAGTATTATTATTTATTATTTTTTTTTTTACCCCAACTGCATGGCTAACAAGAGGGCGTTTTTCTGTTGACTGGTGTTTTATGTGACGACCAAAAAAAAAATGCGTGCAATTAATTTATAATCAATTGTACACTCTGTTGTAGCAACAAAAAAAAAAAAAAATTAAATTATGGATGGCTTTTCAATTATGGCATTTACGATGGTCAATTCATAAACAAATAGAATATTGATGATTAAATGTTTTGTTATGTTTTGGCTTGAACCTGAATTCTTTATTCGATTTATTTTGCTTGATAACCTTGAAATTTCGTTCAAGTGTTCTTTTATTGTTAAATACCAGTACACTATTTCCAACTGCAAATCATAATTTGGAATTGAATATTAAAATTTTTTAATTAAAATACAAAAATTTGTCAATGATTGTTGCCAATTATAAAAAGAAAACATATCGTCACCTTAAATGCAAACAGACATAACAAAATATTTTTTTTATTGTAGGAGAAGAAAAAAAAAACACAAAATTAATAACAACAAGTAATACACTGAGAATAAAAATCAATCCATCCGTATTTAAATCAATCCAAAGCTGTGTCAATAGTATGGTAAGTACGAATGTCCTTTAATCAAGCACAGAATGCTTGATACAAATACGGATTATTCAAGTGCCCCCTACTTAAAATAATCCGAAAAGGGGATTGACTTAAGTAAAAGTGAGATAAAATTAATTTAAAACTGGTGCTACATTCCAGACACTCTACATATATATATTTATTCCTCTAACTCCCACTGGAGCATTAGGGCTCCAATAACATCTGTTCTCCATCTGAACCGGTTTTGAGCAATATACCTAAGTTCAAACCAAGGCATACCCAGTTGGGTCATTTCGGATTCCATTGAGCGTTTCCGTGTTGTGCGTGGTCTCCTGCTTTCTCTACCATTCTGTTGAACTGGGTTCCATCTAAGAGCTTGTTTAGATACATTGTTCGCGTTTCGACGATGGGTGTGTCCTTCCCACAGTCACTTTCGTTTACTTATCCCGGTTGCTACTTGTATTTGGTTTGTCTTGGCTAGCAACTCTGCATTTGATATCGTTCTAGGCCAAAATATGTGTAATATTCTTCTTAAGCAGCTGTTGATAAAAGTTTGGAGTCATCTTTTAATTTCGTTTGTAAGCTTTCAGGTTGTACACCCATATAGGAGCACCGACATAACATTTGCCTCGAAAATTATCAGCTTTGTGGATTAGCATTTTATTAATATGCCAGATTGGGGCTTGTATGCTAAAAGATGACCTGACCTTGTTTATTCTAGCGACTACATCGACTTCGGTACCTCCATTTGCAGTAATCTCGCATCTTAGACAGCAGAATTGGTCACTTGTCTCAAATGTTTGGTTATTGATGGTCATTGGAACTGTTGTTGTACCGATGTTTTGGCTGCATTTATTGTCAGCCCAGTATATTGCAGCTGTTCCTAAAGCTAAGTTTGTGTGAGAGTAAATAAATATCGTCTGCGTAAGCCAAGTAGTTAAGGTAACGATTGCTGATTTGCCGTTGTGTTCCTTGTCTTTTATTCTCGATATCGTTGCATACATCTTCCATAACCACAAGAAATAAAAGAGGTGACAATATGCAACCCTGACGTACTCCACTTTTCACCATAAACGGATTAGAAAGAATTTCCTTGTGAAGGGCAAACCACCTGACATGGTTATAGATTTCTTTAACCCGGGGATTACACATGCAAGTACAAGTTCGAAAAACTCAAAACACTCACACATTTTTACTAACACCATCACATATTTCGTACTTGCAGCCCAACTTGCAAGAGAATTTGCTTGCTAGTAAATTTTTGACACTTACAGCAAGTAAAATGACAAATAAAGAAACAATGTTGCCGTGGTTGCCTTTTGTATCAATTTACTAGTTCTTAGTCTAATAAAAATTATGTTTATAGTTGATTTTCTGTGTATTTATACAAATAAAAAAACAAAACAAAAACACTACTATACAGCAACCCATCTTTATGGTATTTTTAAGTATAAATTGCAATCATTAAAAAAAAATTGTAAATCAATATGTTTTCTCAGAAATTTTATGATATCGGTAACTACGGCAATACTGGATTCACCTATATTAAAAATAAACATAATTTATTTATCAAGATGGACCAAAATGTTTTTTAAGCCCAGAAAAAAAGCTTTTTCCAAAAGATGTTTTTGCTTCGAGAACATTTGTAAAATAAAATTGCATCTGACTGTGTAAACACTCAAGCTACTCGCAAGACTTTCGGCTATTTCTTCGACATTTTCGTGGATAATACATATACACTACTTGAAAGTAATTACTTGCATGTGTAAAGGCAGGTCAATCAAAGCAATTCGTTTCTCAGGTACATTTCTTCTTCGCGATGCTAACAAAATACATTCTCGACTAATTGAATCGAACGTTTTTCCGAAATCAATAAATAGCAGATATAGTTTGGAATTGAACTCAAGCACTGTTCAATGATAATACGCAATGAGTTAATATGGTGAGCGCAAGAGGAACCACTGCGAAAGGCGGCTAGACATGAGCTGATAGTTTGCTGTAAGTGTTCTTTAATGCGATTTAATATTATTTAAGCAACTATTTTGACAACAGTTGGTTATACACATATACCCCTCCAATAAGAACAATCTTTAAGATCTCCTTTTTTAAGAACAATGCCATCCTTCCATTCTTTCGACAAGGATTCGGCTTCCCAGGTCTCAGTTATTAGCGATTGTAAATTTTGTGCTGAAAGTGCCGGATCACATTTGTATACTTCCACAAGAATACGATCGATACCAGCTGCTTTTCCATTTGGACTTTCTAAGTTGATTTATCGCTATATTCGAGAGTAAGAATATTATAGAAAAGGGATTTATATGAAACCTATTAGATTGGTTCATATCTTGAAAAAAAACTGACCTCTCAGTATTAAAATTTGTTGTGGTATTAGGCGTATTCCCAACATGTTTCATAATATGACGAGGACTATCAGAATCAGCGTTTAAAAAACTCCAGTCGAAACCAAAAACTGTCGAACAAAAAATTAAAATTTTTGTACACCTTTTCGCTTTTTGAGTTGATTTGGCAGCGTGTGTTTACATTTAATGAATCAGAAGTAAAAGCAAAAGTTTTTTTTTTTGCCAATGACAAATGAAGAAATGGAAGTTTTTCAACTTTGGCTGCAGTTTTTTAAACGCTGATTCCCAAAGTCCTCGTCTTTGCTGCAAAAACTTTCTTCAATTCTCTTTTGAAAGTGCATTCCTGACCATAAGTTAAAAAATAATGTTTAAAAAAAGGATACTAAAATTTTTAATCGCTTTAAGAAATTTCAGAAATTTAATCGTTAAATGAAGAAGTTAATAAAGTTCTTAAATACAATTGAAAATGGTTTATTTGTAAGAAAATTTATTTGTGTAATATTGAATTGTAATTATTTATGTATATGCAAATTTTGTACTGGTATGATTAAGTAAATATGACGTCATGCTAGAAATAAAAGTATTCATTAAAACCGAAAATCATGTTTGCTTTAACACTAGAGTTTTAAATAAGAGCAGTGTTTTAATAAAAATTAATTTTAGAAACTAAAATCCGTTTAACTTTTCCTAAAAATGCCCTAAGATGTCCTTCAAAGCTTTGAAAATTTGTATAAATGTTTGTTCAAACTTTCTAAGCAAACACATTTTTTTTCTTACAAGTTTTCTTAATCCAAAAGAACCTAAATTAGACATTCTAGCACTTTCGTAAACAACTGCTATTTTTCCGCACCCAGCTGCTGGTTCCACCAATACTCTTTTGGTTGTAAGAATGTTTATTTTATATAAATTGCATTGTAACATCATCATCAAGTTGAATTATCATTCAAGCCTTTTGAACGAAGGTCGAGGTTAATTGAGTTGTTTCGCTACTACAACAACTACAATAACAATGGCAGCAACATTTAAAACAACGTCAACAACTGCATTTATAATGGCATTTTAACGCTCAAATATTCATGCAGTCATTTTACAAACAATATTGAGTGTCAATTTCATGGCACACAACAAATTTAACGTGTTCAGCCAATAATTGCAATCAAAAAATTATGATGATGATCATCATCATAATTTGTAATAATAATAAAAAATATATGCTAAAAAACTATTTTAAAAATAGTATTTTTTTTTATGTTATAGCATATTTTTTAAAGTAAATTTATGACTTTTTTAATTATATTTTTTGAACATTTTTGAGCTAAAGGATGTAAGTTATACTCCCTGTGCAACAAAAACTATTTAACACATTCTAATATTTATATTTGTTCTTTATTTAGTGGTAGAACCCACTTACAAACTTACATTTTCAAAGTTATAAAAAAAGTTTACCACTTAATCACTGAGTTTAATATCACATCTCTAGTAACACTTCGCACACTATAATGCCACAACGTGCTGAAACAAAAATCATATGCAAATATTTTGCTTTCCGTATGAAAGTTTTATCTGCTCCCTCTCGCATTTAATCACAAAAAATGCTTAGATATTTTTATTAAGCAGGGTAAAATTTAATTATACTATTGCTGTTGTAAATGTGTGGCAGTATAAACGGACAAAAGTATACACTTGTGCAATATTTTAGAGAAAGACACTGATATATAATTTACAGTTTAGTGTTTGCTGCAAATGAGGTGTTTTCATCGAAAATATGTTTAAGAAACATTTTAATAGATAGTGTTTAAAAAAAGCTATTTAAAATAGTAACGGAGTTAAGTCTTTCCAATAAGTGTGCTGCCCCTTCTTTCAAAGGTTCTCGAGTCCTTATTACTTAAACGACTGACACCCATTAATGATTCGAAAGGTCTTATACCAACTCACCAATTTGGATTTCGAAAAAAACCACAGAATAAGTTCATCGTTTCGTTGAAACTATTCATAAAACATTTGATAAAAAGGCACAGCAGTGTTTCTAGACATATCCCGAGCCTTCAATAAAGTTTGGCATGATGGTTTACTATTCAAAATCAAGAAAATACGCCCTCTACATTTCTATTTATTTATTAAATCATACCTACAGAACCGCTTATTTTTTGTTAAAGAAGATGGTGATATGAGCGATTTAAATACAACATCTGCAGAAGTTCCCCAAGGTAGTATTAGGGGACCCACACTTTACCTTTCGACCTTCCCCAGTCTGAAGGTGTCATCATTGGAACTTTTGCAGACGATACAGCTGCATTAGCTGTAGACAAAAAACACGAAAACGCATCATTAACTCTTCAAAAATGCCTAAATTATATATCATCATGGCTTGAAATTTGGGTCGAAACGATCGAAATCTGTGCAGGTTACATTTACACTAAATCGTAAGACATACCCTCCAAATTAAATAACAGTGAAATATCCCAAAAGGATGAAGCGAAATATCTATGTCTACAGCTAGATAAAAAGTCAACGTGAAAAAACACATTCAAACTTAACGCAAAGCTTTAGATATCCAATTAAGAAAATTCAGATTTCTCATTGATTCCCGACTCTCCATTGAAAACAAGCTAACAATATATAAATGTATTCTGAAACCTATTTGGGCCAATGTAATCCAGGTTGTGGGGCGTATTTAGACTTTTTATAACCCAATGCTTGCAATTTAATTTTTTTGTTTAATAAAAGCCAGAATATATAAATAAAAAATGGGGATAAAACCCCTTTAATTCACCTTAAAATAGCTAAATTGTCATTTCTTTTATTTGGCGCTAAAAACAGTTTTTATCAGTTAACTTTACTACTTTAGGGCTTATTTTGTAAGTCTCTTAACCTTGCGCTAAGATCTCTTTCATATAAAATTTTTTGAATTTTTTAAAATTTGTATGAAAATATTTTTTAAGTGAGATGAAGTGTTTTAAAAATGAAGGGGGTTTGTCTAGGTTTACAAACTCTGCAACTTTTGCTGCTTAACTTTTTAGTTTTTAGGAGAGTGAAGAAAGGGGTATAGTACGAACAGGATTGAGCCAAATACATTCGTTGATGCATTTGAGATACAAAATGTGTACATTGAAATCGAGTATTTATGATACAAAATACTTTTAAGTCGTGAATTTAAAATACAAAATTCATTAAAGTTGTGTATTTAAAATAGAAAATAATATATACAAAATAGTTCTCTTATTTTAACACCACAATAGTGGAGAGGGTATAATGCGTTTGTGCTCATGTTAAAATTCGCCCGCCTTTTAGTATACCGATCGACTTGGAATCATGTTTTAAATCGATCTAACGATGTCCGTCCGTCTGGTTGGTTGTCCATGTAACCTTGTGCGCAAAGTACAAGTCGCAATTTTGGAGATTATTTCATAAATTTGGTACAAAGGTTCGCAAGGACCAAGCCTATTCCACATGTTGAGAATCGGTCCATAATTTTACATACAAGCTCATCTTCGGAATAGAGTTTTTGAACCCATAAACCACCTGAATATGTTGATATTTAGATTGAATTTGGTCAAAACTTATTTTATTGCAATCTAAATCATTTAATTATTCAATTCAATTATTGGAATCGGTCCATATTTGGCTATACATCCCATACAAATACATACTACTTCCGAAAATAGCTTTAATGCCATATAGATGTACACAGAAAAAAATCTCGAAAATGTTTTTCCAATTAAAGCATTAATAAAAAATACAATCAGTTTTAAATAAAAATTTAATCAAGTGAATAAAACGTTTAATCAAGTGAATAAAACGTTTAATTAAGCGAATTAAAGGTTTAGTTGCTACTATTTATTTGTGTACTGGAGCCAATTTAGTTATTTTTTTTAATAAATATCACGAATTTTTTAATTGAAATCAATTTTTATTTTTTCTGTGCAGATATTTAAATAGTATTGGACACAAAGAACTTTTACATGAATCGTAACCTTATAAGAAAATGCTGTTCTGGCGGGTCGATGACTGCCCATGGGTCCCAAATAGGGTAGTCTCTTAAATATTGGTTTTTAAATACTGTGGTGTATCAAATAATTGGGCTTGAACTGCTAAATTTTCTTACATGTTTTTCTTATTTGAATGAGCCACTTTTTTACGGTTCATACTTTTAAACATTTGCTGCGACATTAAGTGGTGAAAGGGAATAGACGAATATTTAGTGGAAAAAGAAGAAGAAAAAGGGAAGGCATACAAAATAATGCAAAACAAAAGTTTGGACACGAAAGCAGTTGCAAAAGAGAATTTAAGAAATGATGATATTTTAAAAAAATGATTTTTTACTTAAAAAAATTTTTGTTTTTTAACTATAATTGCCTTATAGAAGGTGATACAACAATTAAAGTTAAAAAAAATAATTGGGTTATTACATACACAGAAAAAACTATCAGTAGTTTTTTATCAATTAAAAAAATTGTTTAAAAAGTATTTGAATTTACTTAAACTGAAAATTAAATAAATTATTTTTTTAATTGAAAGAAAATTAAAAATATAATTTTGATTAAATTAACATTTTAATTGTTTTGAATTGAATTTTCAATTAAAATATTAATTAAATAACAAAAAATTTCAATTAATTTTTTTGTTTAAAATTAAATAATTTAAACTTGTAGAGTTGTTGTTGGGAATGGTCAAAACTTGAGCTTTATTTAATTAAATCAACTAACACATTGTTTAAAAAGACAAAGTTTTTTGATAATTTTTTTTAATTCAAATTAAAAATATCATTAATTAAAAAAATAAATATTCACAACTTAAAATTTTTTGAATTTTTAGTGGTCTCTATAATCATTTTGGTAATTAGAGACAATTTTTAATTTTTTTCTGTGTACTACGATATAGCTGCGGTAATATTTTAAATATGAAAGGATATGTCAGAAATTTTGTCTTTTTTTATTCTGACTTTGTCACTTCCTTGTTAATAACTGTACCAGAACATTCTCTTTATGTTCTTTGTAGGAAAAAATTTCCAGTCATAAAAAAGTTCCCATCTTTTCAATGTTTTTCTTTTTTTTTTGTTTTTAAACGGTATTCTTCTTTTAGCAAGTTTTTTGTTTTTGTAAAAAACGTTAAAAGCCTTGATAACATCCTTGATGTCATCTTTTTTTTTCTTTAATAAACTTAAATAAAATGTATGAATAAAAAATAAAACTAGTAACACCTTGACTGTTTTTTATTATGCTTTTTTTATAATTTTTTTTTAATATTATTTTACTGATCAGAAGTCCAAAATTGCGAAAAAAAAGAAAAAAAAAAATTATAATAAAAAGGCATGAGCCAGAACATGTTTTTCTTATAAAAATAAAATTGAAGCCAAAAAAACGAAATCTTTACTTTGCTGTTTAAAACTTTTTTTTCAGTCTTTAAAAATTCATCTCAATGTCATCAGCATAGTTTGTTTTACCAAATCAAGCAACTACCAAAAACCTGCAACTGCAACAACAACAACAGCAAAAACTACGACAAACCACAATTTTATTTAAGTATTCAACCGCACAAAAGCCAGCCAGCCAACAAACCAGCAACCAACCGACGCACATTTTTTTTTTGTTTGTGGAGGGAGCTGAAGAACCAGAGGGAGAGAGAATTTTTTTTTCAGAATGTCTTTAAAATTTATATGTTTTATTTTTTGGGGCTGGCAGTTTTTATTATTTTTCTCTCGATTCAGTTCAATTTTCTGGGAAGTAAACAAGTAAAATGTCCTTGATAACCTTTTAAGGTGAAAAAAAAAATTTCTTTAAACTTATTTCAAAAGGAATTTAAAGAAATCCTTATAATTTATGAAATATTTACAGCATTTTTCATTCAATCTAAAAAAAATCTTTTTTTTAATGAAAAGTTCAATCATTTAGATGATTGTTCGCTCCCTTACGAAATTATTTTAGTTTTTAGTTGAAAAGAAAAAGGAAGATATGAAAACCCTTAACGAATTCTTCTTATTGGTTTCCATTAAAGTTATTAAATGTCTGGCAAAAGTTAATGGCAAATGAAAGAAAACTTTTTCTAATGTTTGTATTTTATTTTAACCTTTTTTCTATATAAAATATTTACGAAGCCAACAACATCAGAAGGAAACAAGTGAAACTGCTATATTCGGCATTGACAAATCTTATATTCCCTTTACAATAGTTTGAAAAGAGCAGACTGTTATATAGTTGAGCTCAATTTTATCCACCTAGCTTGTTTTATACGGACATTATCGCACTAAAACCCTTAACTTGGTAGGACACATATATGGCTTATTAAATGGGTCTTTTTTTTAAATATTTGAACCAAATTTCGTCTTCTTAGCTCAAATGTTATGGGCCCTACTGTGCTTAAACGATTAATTCGGAATAAATAAGGATTGAGAATATATACACTTCATAAGGTCTAACATCAACATTGTCGAAATTACAAACGGAATGACAAATTTATATAAACCCTTTCCTCCTGTGGTAAAGGGTATAAAAAAGTTGTTGCTTGATTTTTTTTGTTACTCTTGCCACATTAACCAACTTTCATCTTTAGTAAATGAAAGTTGGCAAACTAATCGTTATTGTATGAAAGAATAATTAATATAAATATTATTAAAATTTCAAGTGTCTATTAAAAGAACGCATAGGGGAGAAATTTATTAACACGAACTTTGTATTTTAAAGAGAAACGACGAGTAGTTTTAAAAATGACAAATGAAAATTTATTGTTACAGAAACTTTTTTGTTTAGATAACCGAAATAAATCAGGCTTGGAGAACCAATTAAAGAGTATACATATGTATTCTCTGCTGTGGCAAAAAAGTTATAGTTTTCTTTGAGCTAATTTTATTTATCCATTTTAATAAAGAAAACATAAGTTCGAGCTCTGTTTAATTCTGGACCAACTCGGCGAAAGCTTTTCTTACCACACAGAAAAAAATTACAAATTTATTTAAATTAAAAAATTCGTGATATTAAATAAAAAATTAATAAAATTTGCACCAGTAAACAAATTAATAGTACCAATTAAATGTTTTTTGATGTGAACAACATTTTCTGCAGTAATGTTGTTAATATAAGTAAACGTTTAATTCACTTGATTAAATTTTAAATTTAAACTGCTTTTATTAGCGGTTAATAGTTTTATTTAAAAAAAAAAATAAAAAAATGGCGAGAATTTTTTTCATAAATTTTTTCTGTGCAAGTATGGCCAACTTCTCAAGGAATGTCCAAGCTTGAATTAATATTTATTTTACTCAAGACAACCTATTTTTAAAGCCCTCAGTACACGACATGTTTTTTTACATCTGCGTTGTCCAATTGCACACTGCAAAATACATAAATAGAAAACCAAATAAAAATTGATTTCAATTAAAAAAATTGTAATATTAATTGAATTTGAACCAGTTAAGATATTAATAGTACTAATTAAATATTTTTTGATATTAACAACACTTTCTGATGTAATGTTGTTTATATAATTTAACGTTTAATAATTCAGTTGATTACATTTTTAATTAATTAAAAATTTCCGAGAATTTTTTCTGTGTACATGTATGTGTTACCTTCATAACATTGCTTCTATAAAAGTCAGACGCAAAGTCATCAAAAAAAATTTTAATTAAGTCGAGCTTTATTTTCTTCTGACAAGCCATCTGACATCTGCTGTTTTTATTATGAAATTATATATTGTCAGAATTATATGCTGTGCGGAAACAGGCAGAGGCAGTCCACTATTGACGAAATCATTAGCCGGACAAAGTAAATATTTAACAATACCGATACCATATAAGGATAATAAAAAGAAAAAATCTTTAAGACGGCTGAACTCTTTTACGGCACAAACGGTAGCTTGCCATTTTGAAATCGAGTATGATTTAAGTGTCTGCAAAAACTATGCAACAGAAAAAACAGAAACAAATAAATTGCCAGAAGCAAATAAAATGAACGTTTGTTGAAGAATATTATAAACCTTCTTTACAACCACAATTTTGACAGATATGCAGAATTACATTTGAGTTGACAAGTCAGATTTTAAAAAACATGTCGTGTATGAGAGCATTTTTTAGACACATTTATGCAAAAAAAAAAAAAAAAAATTTGGCGGAGCTGAGATTCGAACGTGGGTGCTAATTCTGGTAATCTTGATCTAATACTTTTTTGCTTCGAAGCAATTTAATTCAAATTCTTTCGTTGATACGAAACGAATCGAAATAGTTTTTTCTGTGTTGTGAAAACTCAAATAAATGCTTTACAATACTAAAAAAATAGTTTTGATTTGTTCAGTATCGTCTGAAAGAATTACAAATAAAATAACTTTCGAATCGCAATATATTTCGATCACGACTGCCAGAACTAGCCCCCTGGGTCAAAAACAACATCTTTTGTTTTTAGTACAAAATAAAGTAGTGTCTTAGAGGTGACTCCTTTTTGACAGTTGCCAAAGGCGGGTTTTGATGTTAGTGGGCGAAGTTAAAGACTTATTCCGTTGCCCAAAGATATTTCAGTAGATTCACTACTCTTATTTCCGATATCGCGGTGAGAGTGGCCAGTATGAAGTTGCATAGGAACCTTTCTCTCTTAAACATTAATGCCGGACATTCACAGAGAAAGTGAAACATCTAAGGATCGTTGCAACTACGACAAGATACATTAAATGGTAAACCCCATCTATTCTGGTATATTATAACATTCGATAACGCATGCATGCTTAAGCAACAAAATTCTGCTTGCGCTACGATAACACACGTCTACATTAAAGTTCTCTCTTTGCTTTCTGTTGCAAATATCAACTTTTTGCTTTACTGTTATTTTTTTAAAGCAAATCTTTTACTGCTTTAAGCACATAATCATAAATATCGTGGTACCGATATGTGTTGCCCACCACTGGTTTGTACCACAAGCTACTCAAATTGTTGCCTGACGTGTTCACACTTTGAACAGATTATTTATTTAAAATATGACATTTGCACATGAAATATTCGTAATGTTAAAAAAAGTCTAAAAAACTTTAAAAAATGTCCCGTTTTATAAATTGTAATATGTAAAAAGTCATTACAAAATTTCAGTTTTCCATCTCTGGCTTCTGTTTTGTGAAAAAAAAAATGGTACACGTTTCCAACCACAAGCTGTTAATCATTCTAATTAAAAGGGCAAAAGAAACTTAATAGCAGCAAACTGGCATTAAGTACCTATTAATAAAGTTGGTTGGTTTTAATCTCAATAAAATGAACTTTGGTCTTGATTATAATACTACTTATATTTATATACTAAAATACTATTTATATATTAATTAATACCGGTAATTTTCATAAATATTACACACATAAATGTAAGATTTAGTGTTTTAAATAATATTAAACAGAAATGTTTGCTAAGTACTTAAAGACTTCACACACTTGAAGTTTTTGGATTTTAAGTTAAGCCTACGACATACATTTTTTTGATATATAATATGGTAATAAAACTATACAGCATTAGAAAACTATATTGTTTTGCTTTTTCATTAACAAATTCTGTTATCGAATCGATTAGTGTCTAGAGAATATGTTTTGAGTCCAAACTACTTTCTGTTATACCATGTTCACACGGACATCAATATTCGTGTTTCGCTCCCCCATTCCTGTTTCGCGCCCCAAACATGATTGAAACATCATGTTTGGTCATACCAAATTTTGAGAGCGAAACAGGTCGTTTCATTTTGAAACATATGCTGCGAAACAGGAAAAATGTACTATCATCTCCAATTCGGTAACAATTATCGTTAGTTTATCTGAACTAGCTCCCAAAAAATATCAAAACAAAGAAAAAAACAAATTTAAAATTCATGTTTAATAAAATAAAGTGATAATTATTAAAAAATAATATCTATAAAAGTATTAAATAATATATTTTTAATTTTTACTTACATTTTAATCTATTTTAGACAAAATCACACTAACAACACACAAAAAATGTAAAAATTAAACAAGAATGACTCGTATGAACACCATGTTTGGCAATCTAGTTTCAGAGAGCGAAACAAATGGTTTATAGCGTCGTATGAACATACGAGTAGCATTATGAATCTCCAAAGAATTTCAATATAGTTAAGGTACAAAGAACGTCAAAAAGGTACTTTACACTATCACACAAGTCTTACTTATTTTGACGGAAATGCATGTCTGATTTAATTATTGTTTAAGAATTTTCCAAAAAAAAAAAAAACAATAAGAACTCATGACAGGTTTGTATTTTTCTTAAAATACGTAACACTTGCATGCTAGTATAAGCCGACCTTAAGTATGTATAATGATTTCAATTTTTCTTTCGCCAAGAAAATGTCATTTTATATAATAAACTATCGAGAAAAGAAAAAACAATTATACAAAAATATTTGCAAAACACACATACACAGTGTGTATGTATATGTATTACACACTTATTTAATGTCATTTAATAGAAAAGGGTCTACAAAGTCTACAAAACACGTTTAAATAATAATGACAATTAAACACAAGCAATAAAACACATTCATACACAAGAATAATATTAACACGTTATTACACATACCGCTCATTTCCTGCAATATCGACATAACTCAAATATATTAGTTTTACAGAAAACGACTTTAAGGTTTTAAATTTACACACAATATAATGGAAAAGAAAATTGTACTCTTTATATAAAATAATTACCGCTTCATTAAACACCTGATTCGACTGATTAGTGAATTAAGTAAAAATTTGCGATTTGGATTCATGACGATTTTGCAGAAAATTAAAGATATGAAGGATAAAAAATAGGGTAGCCCCAAAAGTATAGAAGAAAAACTAAAATTAGATATAGTTTAAATTCTTCTTATTTCCTACTTAAATAAGAGCGGAAGGAGGGACGTTTTCTTCCGCTTAGCTTAAAAGCTGATATGCCATACCTAAACGAGAGCTTCACCGTGGTGTCATGAACAGTAGTCTTAACTTTCTTGTTTAATAAAACCCACATAATAGATATAAAAAAATTGACAGGGGTGTTCTGGAAATCGAAAACGCAAAACGCAAGAATTTTGAAGTTCTTTTTAATACACTCTTAATCCAATTTTTTATAATTTTCCTATAGAATTCTGTTCAATAGAGAAATATATGTATTGTATTGTATTTGCATTTCTTAAACTACAAAAATCTTATTGCAAAAACGACTTTTAAATTCTTGCGTTTTGCGTTTTCGATTTCCAGAACACCCCTGTGAGATAAAACCGTTAGAATGCCGCGCTTTTAAGGGATGCTTCATACAAATGGTATGGTCATGATAATTTTTGACCACTAGAAAACTCGTGCCGCTTTTGCTTAGGTTTAGGTTAAATATGGGCTTAATATAACAAAATAAAACTAATTATACTGCTGGGCAAACATAAAATCTGTTTTATGCAAGATGTGGTATTATAAACAAAATTAATATTGGAATTAAGGGTAATTATATTTCAGTTTACCTGTTGGTCCCGTTTTTTACGTCAATATTTGACAAATGTGACCGAAGCTTTAGTCTTCTAGAAATTTCTATAATTGCCAATTAATAAACTTTTCATGGTACAAAAGAGTGTTGTTGTTTAATTCGTTTAAAAAAAAAACATAAATTTTCCACGTTTTTTTTTTAATAAAAGTTCGAATTTTTTAATTAAATGTGGTGTAATATCTCTTAACATACTCTTTCCTTAAGCGTTCCATGAAGAAAGCATTGAGTTATTTTGAGAGGACATCCTCATTGCAAGAATACATTTTAATTGTTCCTGCGATGTTCGGTAAAGAGAGATTCTAGTGTCAGAGAGAATCAGCTTTACCACTGTGATACAAAAGTATCAAGTTGACCTTTTTTCGACGCTTTGGATACCTTTTGTGACCCTTTTTAAATTACTCTTTCGCATAATTTTTAACTATTTCGTATACTTTTTGACCATTTTAAAAGTCGCTGATCCGATAAAAAAAAATTTAGAATTTTCTGCGATGACAATTTCTACGGTATTGATAAAAAAGTTTATAGGTATAGTTATTGAATATTTAGTCAACAACCTAATTTACTGAGTCACTAAAAAAAGTTATTTGTTAAAATAAGTTTTTTGAAATGTTGAATAAATCAAATAAAATGTTCATCGAATCTTTATTTATTTATTTATTAATTATGACGTGTTGAATTCCCAATTTTTATTCTGTGATAAGTACACTACAGTTTATTGTTGGCGGATAAGCAAGTTCCTTTGCGCACTTCGCTGGTTGCGTAGGCCAGATCATCAGGAAACCTTCTTCCAAAGACTTTGGAAAATTAAAGATATTATACAAATAAAACTGTAAGGCGAATGAGAATTACAAATACTCAAGTCTTATTTGCAGCGATATCAAAGCTATTAAAAAATAAACAATAGTTGTAAAAATACTGTCTTTACATTGATTAAAATATTTTTTTATTGAATATGAAGAAATATTTAATTTTTTTTATTATTAAATATGTTCTATTGACTGCTATTTTTCAAAGTGAAATTTTCATAAATTTTAAATCAATTAAATCAAATAAAAAGTTTGTTGACGTAAAATTTTATTTTTAACAAATTGTGTTGTTAAAAATTTTTTTGAGATATTTTTTTCTGTGTGCAAATTATTTATTTTGGCAACACTGCTAAACAGTAGTGCTTCAGCTAAACAAGAGTTTTCGAAATGTTCATTGCCTAAAAATATCGAGCCCTATTTGCGATTATATCTTGAGCGAAAAAAGGAAAATTTTACAGGAGAAGGGCATTTATTATTTTTTTCTTAAGCAATGCAATGCATTATTGAGATTTAGATGGACCTTTTTTTTCCGCAACGGCACAAATTAAAAGTCTAAGAATTCGTTCGTCATTGGATCGAGTACTTATAACCTATATCGAATACTTATAACCTATTTGCAAGATAAAAAAAAACCAAATTTGGATTAATTGAAGTAGCTTACGATATAATCGCAAATAGGGCTTGATACAGTTTGGAATAGAATTAAAGTAAAAGCTTGCAAATCCATGCTTTCGTCTCTTGATTTATCCGAAACGGACGTGGAAGAATGGACTTCAAGTGAAGATTTAACAATTAAATATGGAATGCACTTTCTAAAGAGAAGATAGTATGAACGTTAAAAGTTTTTATACGGCTTCTAAATAAATTTTTCGTTAGTAAAATACAAATTAAAATTAAAAGTACAAAAACCCTTTATATATTTTTTGTTTATTGAATATCTTAAAATATTAATAAATAAATAAAATTGAGCCCAACCTGCCCTTAATAAATAATTTTTGCTTGTTTATAAAAAACTTGATATTATTTTTTTTACCAGCCCTTTTTGGGACCCCTTAATTTATAAATTCTGCTTACAAATACCTGTACCTTTCTTAATTTGAAATTCCGTTTTCGTGACCCTTTTTTGAGACTCTTTTAGAAAATTTCCAACGGCAACGCTGTACATCTATCACTATCAGAGTTTCATGTTTTTTCTTAAGTCTGGATTCACACCCCACAGAAAAAAGTATTGCTTGAAATATATTCAAACAAAAACGTATTTAACCAATTATATCAAATACAAAAACAAATTTACCCAATTGTCACAATTATCTGTTTGAATAAATCAGAATTATTTTCAATAAACGAAATGCAAAATAAATGGTTTGAATATGCAAATTTGTTTATGGGACCGATTACACATTAAAAATGTTTTAAAATTACTTTTTTTTATTGTTAAGTTTGTTAGGCCTGGAGCTTTAATGTAAATCAAATATTAATTTTATTACAGTTTTTTCCCAACGTTTCGCAGTGTTTTTCTACTTCTTCAGAGGGGCGTCTATTTAATTATGTTCAAAAAATATGTAAACAATACAACATTTTTTGTTTTTGATTATACGAATTTTCTTGTTTAAATTGAAAAACTTATTTTTTCTGTGTACAAAAAATTCTGAGTTAATTGGTGAGCGGGAAGAGAAGAATGGCATGTTCTCTTCCCCTCGCATCAATAAACTCAGATTTTCCAAAAGAAAACTTTCTTTCATAGTGTGAACGCAGGCTAAGAAATATTCACAGTTTCTAATATGTATATAAAAAGGACATTTTTATCTTATTAACCAGTTTAGTACTGTCCAGCGAAACCATAAAATATATTAAGAAAATTTTCCATTAGATAAACCCTACTTTTATTAAGTATGTAGTTTAGTTAGGGACTACCCTAATGTTTAAGCCAAAATGTGTATTAGTGGAAGAAATATGTATATGAATTCCCTGTCGGATTTTTATTAGCTAGCTCAACATTTAGTTGACTTTTAGCTAACTTATTTACAACTGACTAGTGACTAACTCATAATTGGTGCAGATTTGAGTCAGTTGTGTTTTGTGCGACTGACCTCTTCTCGATAAGTATTGAACTAGCCTTTGGCTAACTCAAAAGTTATGCAGAGATTAGTGAGTTGTGTTTTGTGCGACTGACTTCTTCTCGATAACTTTTGAGCTAGCGTTTGGCTAACTCAAAGCTGATGCAGTGGACTGTGGTAAAAACACGTTTTGCTTGTTTTGTGTACTTTTTCAAAGTTAAATAATAAGTAAAAGTTCCCATATTCTCTTTGTTAATATCATTTAGTTAAATACATCTCATTTTCAAAGTAGAATTATTATGAAAACCGGTTTTGGTCATATCGGGCATGCTGCTGGTGTCTTATAACTGAGAGTTTTTCTGTAGACAAAGGGGAAATACAACAAAAGTGAAAGAAAACATATGTGTAATAGTCTCTGTCTCTCTTTAGAAAATAAATAAAGCAAAATACGTAATTTTTTTTTTTATTCTCTTATTAAAGTCAACATATTGTATGCACCACAAGCTGACTCATAATGAGCTAACTTATGGTTATCTTAAAGTTATGCAGTGTGAGTGAGTACTGACTCGTACTGCGGACATTGCGTGTAAAAACTGAATAGCTTTAACCATGTAAATGAGTTAGCTTGTGAGTCACCTCTGACTAACTTCTGGTTAACCATGAGTTGACTTTGAGCTAACTCATTTTCCGACAGGGTTCTTTGACTATTTTTTAGTTAAATGTAAAACGTTTAACACAAAACTACATATTTGTGTTACTTTAAATATATGTGTGTGTGTGTAAAGTGTGTGTGTATACGTGTGCGTTCATGTGGGTGACTGACTGACATCATACTTTACAACATACACTCTGCCAGGACATGTAACACAACACTTGACACCTATTGTAGAAATTTAAAAAGAACTATACATACGTTCTCACTGATACATACACATGAACATATTTATTATATACATACATTATACGTACTATTAAACAAACTTTTGTTTAAATATGTACATTAAATTAAAAACATTTTGTTGTTATTATGTTTGCAATTTAAAAAAGAAGCAATGTGAATGTGTATAAGAATGCTTAAGCAATTTTATTTAGAGAGTGAGGAAGAAGAAAGTTGAACAATTAGAGGGATATGTAAAGCAATAAAGCCAGAAAATTAAAATTATGTCTTTGATATAAGACAACTGATTTTGTAAAAATATTAACTGCCTGGCCCACAATGTCGACAAGAACATTTCTTTTGTATATTTACATATATTGAAAACAAAAATAAAGTTTAGTGGTTTATTATTGTTTTCAAAATAAATATGCGAAAGAAATGTTCTTGTCGACATTGTGGGCTTGGCAGTAAATTTTAGAATAATTTTAATTAAAATCGTTTGTTTTATTTTATTATTTTTATAAATCTAAAATTAGTAAGCTGATTATGATTTATAGGTTAGATAACATTAATTTATAAAACTAAAAATTTCTATGAAAAACACTCTATACGAACGTTCACGTTCAAAATTGATAAACAGGCAGCACAATTAAATGTTGCCTTTAATTTTTTTTTTCATAAAATTTTTAAAAATTTATCATTACCGGCATTTAATTTTGCATATAAATGTTTGTGATGCCTGCTGAAATAGTGATTTTTGTTCTCTTAATTATAAATTCTCTTTCTCTTTTTTTCAAACATTTATTATCTTTGTTGTCATTTTCAGACCAATTGAATACACTGAAATTTGTGTTTTTTTTTGTAATTGACAAAATTTCTTTTTCTCTTTTAATGTTTAAATTTTATACCAAAAACAAAAGAAGACATATGAGTATGCGTGAGTTTGGGATAGCAGAACAATAAGAGTTTTATGAAAAAGTTTTTTTTTTTAAACATAAATGTGTAGTATACTTTAAGGATAAAGATATGATAAAATACTTTTAGGGGCATTTAAAACAATTAACGACATCAATAGTTTTATACTTTGAAATTTTGGAAAAAAGCTTTAGAAAAATAATCTTGTGTTTATCTCAACTTTATACATATTCATTGTAAATATATATGTACAACAGACTTTAAAGCAATAATTAATATATAAATTATATGGCATATTGTTATGATTTTTTTGTAAATAAATTTTAATAAAATTTGCATTTTATTGAGAACATAATTGTTTTTATCATAAATTTTATCAAATAAACAGCTGTTTAAAAACATAAAAATTCAAATATGTTTCTTTTACCTCCTCTTTTAAGATGTTTTCTTTTTGGTAAATTTTCTTTCTGGGGCTTAATACTTTTAAATTTATACAAAAGCTCTGCTGTACGTGCTATCAGTTGACATTGGTTTTTATTATATATTCGGCCAAAAATTTGAAAAGATTTAAACAATTACTAGCTATTTCAACCATATGGTTGTAATAACAGATTGTGGTAAACAATTTTGTATTTATCTGCTTAAGTTTAAAACGCAATTAAAGAAGGATAGTTTTCTCTGCTTACATAAGAGATAGGCTGGATATTTAATATCAAAAAAAATTCAAAATAAATATTAGATTTGTAGCTGCAACATTCCTATTAGACCCAAGACCTTAGAAAACTTACTGTGTGAATTGAAGTAAATTTTAAAAATTCAACCAAAAACTATGTTTTTAAGAAATTTATATTTAAAGAAACTTAAAAATACCACGGCTTTTAAGATTTTAAGTTTTTTTTTATAAAAAAATCAACAGATTTATTCAAAGTTAATTTAACAAATATTCATAGAAAATCCGTTTCATAAAACTTTTATAAACCTGTTTTATTTTTTATAACTAAGGCCGTTAATATTAAAAAAAATGAGGTTGCAATACAATTTTACTTACTTCATTTGGCCATTTGTTTTTTCTTTAAGGTACACTGGAAAGAAAAGAAATAAAAAATAATTGTTAATGCGCACATTTAGATTTAATTTAAAATTAAGTGATAAAAAAAGTTATTTTCTTAAAAAAACAAATGTTAAAGTAAATGTTGTGTGTGTGTGTTTTAATGCAAGAATACTGGTAAGGCCTCGTTACTCATACGTTAATGTTGCGGATACGTAAACGTTGCAGTCGACTTCAATGATTAGTAGTTACTTAAAATATGAAAACTTGTAAAAATGTGTTAAAAAAACAGACAATTTGTCGAAATTTATATAATTTATAAATTCTAGCTTTTGTTTTTGTGCCTTTTATATAAAAAATAACATTGTATGTTTCGATGGAATGTTCGCTTTATCAATAAATATTAACAAACATAAAATTTTTTCACACCTGCGTTGCAACGTCACGTTTACGTAAGAGTACTTATTTATAAATAAGCTTGTAACAGAAACCGCAACAGTTGATCTGCAACGTATAAATTAAAATAAGAGTAACGAGGCCTTTATTCTTTTTACGCAATCAATTTTTTTGCTTATTCAATAAATTTGTAGAAAATATTTCTACACTCATAGAAAAATAGATCTTCATATTGATGATGCTTTAACATCAGAATTGTGACACCAATGTTATTACAAATGGCATCAGTTGGGCAAAAAGTGGCATCAATCCAATGACGAACGTCATCATAAAATGTTATCATATGCGTCATCTACGATATGACTACAGTGACATCAATTTGATGCCACTTTTTGTGTACACTGATAGTAAAGACATCATAACGCTGATGTATTTTGACATCAGTACAGACAAGCTGTCATCAGTGCGATGAGAAACTATCATCAGCGGGTTGACAAACTGTCATAAGTGCGATGACAAACTGTCATCAGTGCGATGACAAACAGTTATCAGTGCGATGATATAATGTATCATGTCATAATATATAATTAAAATAATTTTCATATTTAAAAAGTAAAATTAGAAGCAAGAATTCCCATATTCTATTTTTTTAAATTATCTATTTAAATGCATCACATTAATGACATAATTTAAATTTATTATCCTGAGGACAATTTGGCCAAGTGATGTTAAGGTTGACATCACAATGTCATGGGGTCAAAAACGAAGACACTTGTAATACTACTGATGTCAAAATACATCAGCGTTATGACTCTTTTTCTATCAGTGTATTTGTAAATATTTATATTTTCTACAAATTTATTTAATAAATAAAAAAAATTAATGCGTAAAAATTTGGAGCCGCTGCTATTACTTTCTAGCTGCTTTTGGATGAGTTATCAGCAGAAACTTCTCTTAACATGTAACGAAATGAGAAACTTCGTTAAATACTACTTTACTTGTAACTACAATAGCTGAGCTACATAAATAAGAGCGTCAAGCGTTTTATCATGTCAAACATTCTAATTTTTATACCGTTTATAAGAAACAAACCTTAAGAACTCCAACGCTACCCGGCTGGAAAATCTAATTTGACGGATCGCCTTTTTGTTAGTAGAAACATGAACATACAGAAAAAAACAGTTTGTCAGAGCCGAGTTTCGAATTCAGGCTGACACGAACAACTCCTATACTTGTTAGACTACCTACGTACTGGATATTGTCTGATCTTCAGCTTTGCGCTCTAGCCAACAGAACTAAGCGCATATGGGCATTTCCTCCGAATGGTCAACCAGGATGGAAAAATCAAATGTTGATAATCATCGTGTTTTATTGTTTATAATTATAAAAAAAGTCTATGTTTTTATAATAGATTGCTATATATGATATTCTTAGCTGTTTTACTTCAGGAAATTGGGCTGGAAACTGGAAAATTTAATATTTTCGTTTTAAGCTACTTCTAAAGACTTTTTTATATTTAATTATTTTACCTGCAAAAAAATTTGTTATGTTTGCGCACTCTTTCTTTAAAATCTCTCTATTACAATCAAGAGAAGAGAAGAGCAAAGTGTAAGGAGAACAAAAAAGTTCGATTATCAGTTAATTAACGGTTAAAACATATGGAAAAATCGTACGTTCGCGACCCGTACATTCGCGACCGGTACTTAAGCCAATTCAACAAAAACCAATAGAGATATATTGTGTAAATACTGGATAGAGACCTACATTAATACACTTTTAAAATAAATTAATCACTTCTGAATATTCTGTTCCATTTCGCAGATTTTTTACATTTCACTACTGTCAGCCAAAGTTGACTTCTATTTTGCGTACGATCGTGACCACATGTTTATAACTATCATTATGAAAACTTAAACTCGATGAAATCCATCTTTTGCACTTAACATAGAGCTACCAAAATTCTATCGAATTGCAAAAAATGCTAGGAAAAAGTTTTGTTTTCCATATTATTTGTACATCAAAAGCGAACGAACGTACGTTCGTGACCCCAGGAAATGCCCATATACGAATTACTGTTTCGGGAAAGTATTTAATAAGTTTTGTAATGTATTGGTAGTATAGGGTGGCGCATAAGTAATGTTATGATTTAAAGGTGAATACATTTTTTGTTAACGTTTTTTTTTGTTTTTTTTTTTAAGTTGTTTAATTTTATTTTGAAAATCAGAATTCAATAACTCAGACACAAAGATCATATGGATGGTTCTGAGCTGAACCAAAGCAAGTCTAAAATGGTGCGAAATTCTCCGCAAAGTCTATATAGTTCTGTAACGGACTTTATCAAAAAGTGTTTCGCTCCTAGGGAACCGGTAATAAGCCCAAGTCAAGGGCTCCAAAGATTAATGTTAGTGTACTTACTCAGCCTCAAAGTATTTTCGAATTGTGTGTGTTTACTTGATTCACTTCAGCTCTGAGCACTCCATATAATGACCGATGAGGCCCATTTTTACCTCAATGGTCACGTGAATAAATAAAATTGTAGAATATGGTGCAATAACTTCAAGTTGTGGTTAAAGTGAATGACATTCAATGCCAGGCAATGATTGAATTTTTTTTAATGCTCGAGGTAGAGAACTATCTAGAATTGTAGTTCCAGCAAGATGGAGCCATCGCTCGTCCAATAATGGCTAATTTTTTGGCGATCGAATAATATCGCGCTTTTCTAATTTTAACTGGCCACCGTGTTCGTCCGATTGAACGGTTCCAGATTTTTTTCTTTGAGGTTATCTTAAGTGTAAGGCTAAAGGCGAATATCTGAGAAGAAATGAGGGCGCTGGGACCTGAAGTTCAAAGAAAAGTTATAGCAAAGGTTTTGAAAAGAGCACTTCAGGTCGAAACAAACAATGGTCGACATTTAAAGGTATTCGACCTTAAGCAAAAAAATTTATCAGGCCAATTATAAATAAAAATTCCCCCTGAGTTTTTTCCCTTTTCCCATTTTTCGTATTTAAATTCTATTGTAAAAATGGGAAAAACTCCCAGGGAATTTTGATTCATAATTGGGCTGAATTTGAACTTGAAGTGAATGCTAAACAAAACATTTTTACACTTCAAGTTCACATTAATTCTTTTGCATAAGGCCGTTTATCTTTAAAACATAATGTAAACATAAAGTCAAACTATCAGGTGTGTTCTAGGCTTCGACTCGTATTCAACACGCAACATTTTTGGAATTCGCATAGTTCATAAATTGGTGTTCTCAAATCCGCGTGTTTTGTGTATTCAAAGTGTTTGTTAGAAAAAATTTTAATGTCAAAACAGTCTTTTATTAGTTGTTCAAAAAAATTTTATGTATTTTGTTTTGTTGCCATCAACAAATTATTCTTAAAAAAAATGTATACATAAAAAATGCCAGGAGCTTTTGTTTTTTTTTACACAAGTGATGTTTAATAAAAAACCAAAACTGTTGTTTTGCTGATTTTTATAACATATAAGAATTGAAGTTTTTGATATTTTAATTAGGCTAAAATTCATCAAATTTAATTTTCATTAAATTATTTTTTTTGAAGGAAGGAATTTACTGCATGAAATGAATTTTTTTTTGATAATTCTTGACTGAACACGGGATTGAACTCGGGCCGAATTTAGATGTTTCGATAATAACCACATTCTCATCATCTGAATTCTTTGCCGTTTTACCGTTTGCGCCACTTCGGCGCCTGCCAGTCTATAGTCAAACATCAATCATTAGCCAATGGTATTGGTAGATCGAAATTTGCTGTAATTGATTATAAATTTTTAATTTTTATTTACATGCACCCGTAATCAAAACAAAAATTAAGTTACTGCATATCTCCTGATTAAGGAATTCTTATTCAAAACACTTATTAATAAACTATGATTATCGAATGATCAAAGACTTTTTAACTCCCAATTAACTGCTGTCAATTTGCGTTGAATTTAACTAAAACAGAGATGTAAAAATTTTTGTTAACCGGGCGATTTAAAAGAGTTTTGAATAAAGTCATGACTAAATGGTGATTAAGCTTAATCAACATTTTAGTTGCTCACTCGATGAGCGGAGTATAGTCGGCGTATACAAGTTTTCGTTTTGAATACGGGTGATGTTTTTTACTTACTTTTTGTTTCTTCGTACTTTTTGTCACACATAGGAATAAAAGTCGACTCGTTTTTCTTTCAGCGGTCCTTTTACTCTAATTGAAAGCGTTTAAAAACATGAAATGTGAATTGCAGAACACAAAAAATGCTGAAGTTATCCACTTTCGAGTGAATTCGGATTCTAAAACACACCTGTATAATCCAAATTTAAATAAATGCCAACTTAAATCAAATTAGGGAGAAAAATGTTATTCATTAAACTTTTGATAACGTTACATATGCGCCACCCTGTATAAGGTAATGTCTTTAAGCAGTTGTTACAAAGAAAGTTTTTGGCAAATTGCAAGTGGACTTTTTGTTGGGTTTGTACGGACTTTTTTTCAAATTAAGTATTTTTTAATAAAAATTCTAAAATGGTCTAACTGGGCTACAATTTTATTTGTTTAAATACAAAAGTGAGTTTTTTATATCCTAATGCTTAGATTTGTAGAATAATAATTTTTATTTATATAATACAACTTAAATGTGAAAAAATAAAATCGCCCACGCAATAAATCTAATTTAAAGTACAAACTGATATGAGTATTAAATTTTGTTTGAGAGTTTATAAATTTATAACAGTTTTCCAAAAAAAAAAAAAAATATAGTTCTGTCATTAATTCTAATTTATGACCTAAAAGTGTTGCCAATTATATAGAAGAGTGTAAAGCCACTAGCTGATGATATAAAATACGTTCAATGTAAGTGTGTCATATGAGAATGTGTTAAATGAAGCTAAGGGAGTTATGTCCTTTTCACTGTATTGGCCATTTTTATGAGGATAAATAACAGTGTGAAGGTTATGTGTCAAAGAGAAATAGTTGCAGTTTCATAAGAACAACACATAAATCCTGCTAAACCTGCTTAAAAAAACTATTGACATGAAAATATGCCAGCACAGCAGTAAGTATAAGATTTTTTTTTATTTTTGTTTACCAATTAATGCCAAAAAGTTGTTGAAGCACAAGGGTAACCAAATGGTCCTTTTGTTAGAAATGTAAGCAACAATGAAGGACATTTTGGTATTTTAGAAAACTGATAATTTTGCTAAGTTTTCCATAACAAGAAAAAAAAAAGAAAAGACATAAATAGCTTAACAACTCATTATCATTAAAAGCTTTAAAATAAGTCTTAAAAAAACAACAATACAATACAATGGCAAAACATTAACCACATTCTCTAAAACAAAAGTCACAAAGAATTTTCTGATGGATGAATGCTTGCTGCATATTTAGATGGCATTAATGTTAGATCCATGAGTTCTACCGATGCCCGGAGATGTTAGTAGTGGTTAAGAGATAGTGGTAACCATTTGGTTTGAAAGAAAATATTTGTTTAGAACTACAGCGCAGCCTTTAACACATGCAAAAATCCATTGCAATCTAAAGTGACTATAACAAAGAAATATTTATGAAAATATGCAAGTACGTATAAATAAAAAAATTTAAAAAAAAAGAAAAGAATGAAGAAAACCTCCAACCACAAGACAATGACAAGACTTAAATAAAAATGTACTTGAAGGACAACCATCGACAACAATAGAGATGAGGAATATAATAAAGAAATAAAATATAATATTTAATAAAACATTTTACACTTTAATAAAAAAAAAAAAAAAAAAAATTAGACAACATAAAAATAAGTGCTAATGCTTTATTTTAACAGGTTTAAATTAAAGCCAAGAAAAGTTACCAGTTTTCGAGACTTTATTAAGTTTAAGTAAAGCCCTATATTCATGAAAAATATTTTTGATTAATAAAAGGTTTATTAAACAAATTTTCATAGAAAATTCGCTTCATAAACCTGCCATAAGCCTAATTATTTTTTATGAATATGGGGGAAAAAATTTAAATATCATTTAAATTAATTATTGAGATTTTAAACTTATTGCAATAATCCAACTAATTGCTATAAACTAAATCAAACTTTTCTCACACAAAAATTTCTGTCAGTGTACAGCCAACTGCTTGCCAAAGCAATATAATGGTAAAAAGTCATAAAAACAAAGAGATAAATATTTATCAGAAAAAAACGAAGAATATTAGAAAACAGTCCAACACTAAATATAAGCCTAAAATTCTTCTCCATTCTTTGTATAACAAAGAAAACAACAACAATAACAAAAATTAAATAATAACATGACATCACAATGCACTAATACAAAGACAAAAGCTGTGAAAGAGCATAGAAAAAAAATTTCACACACACATTTATAAGATGCTTCTTCCTCCATATTGAGTATTCCATTCCATAATGGCCATAAAAAGGTGATGGTGATGCAGAAACTAAATATTAGAGGCAAGCAAATAATAAGGGAGGTATTGCGAGGCCTGCAACAAATAAACTTCTAAAGCAAATAAAGAGCCTAACAAAACGTGTCTAAAAGCATAAAAATAAGATGTTGTCTTAGAAAAATTAAAACAAAAAGAACGAAAATAAGCAAAGAGTAGAGAAATAATTCGTCTAATAGCAAAAGCATAGAAATGTGGGTCTCTCATATGTTCTGGCTATTGAATGATAGATAATGAATTAGTTTTGAAACAAAGTAGAGGAACTTTTTAAAATGTTATTTTTTTGAAGAAAATTAAATTGTCTTGTCGAAAAGATGCACGAAAAAACTATTCTGGCTCATAGAGAGAGATATAGAGAGTATAATTATTTTTGATGAATTTTTATTTTGATGAATTGTTATTTGGTATGCCCTGGTATGTTAGTTTCGTAATGAGCTAGTCTTTCATTGCGATGGCTGCGGGTTCGATTCCCGCCAGAGATACGGCCCGTTTGACTACAAAAGGTCTGCAGGTCTTCGTTAATGTTGTTCGGTGAAACCTATTGAAATTGAAAAATTTTGCATTATCTAAAAAAAATTGTTAAGGTGTAAATTACAAATTGCAAGTTTTGAATTGTTTTTCCACTGTACGTTTACTTTTCTAAAATCCAATACAACAAGAAAACTTGAGTCGTGTAATTGAAGTCAAACAAATCTTAAATAATTTCTAAATTAGCAAAACAACCAATAAAGATAGAAATTCGGTAAATATATTAAAAAAAACTCCGTAATTAAAACAAAAATAAAAAGTGAAATCACCCTACAAGAAATGAATAACCAAAACTAAAAAAAAAGATTATTTTACTAACACACTTGAAACAATTTTACATTGATTTAATGAGTTAGAGATATAGAAGATGTACACAAGGTTTCGGTGACTTTGTTCATTTTGCGCTTAATAAACTAATAGAAACTATAACCAATATGTCGGTTAGCACTACCAGTCATCTCACTAGTAAAATGACCGGTATTCTACTTGAAGGGCATATTCGCAGTTAGAAAATGATAAATAATTTCTAAATTAGTAAAATAACCAATAAAGATCGAAATTCGGTGAAAAAAACCTTTGATTAAATCAAAATAAAACCCTTAATTAAATAAAAAATAAAAACTTAATCATGTTCGCCCCCGTTCTGGAAAACGCAGCGTTTTCAAGCCGCTTAGTGCTGGTTCACACTCTTCAAGTTTTTGCCGTCAAGTCTTGAGCTTTTAGGCGAGAAGGGAAAAGTGAATGCCATTTCTTTTCCTCTCTCTGCTAAAAACTCAAGCCTTGACGGCTTAGCCTGGTGCAAATTTATTTAATTTTTTAATTAATTTCACCAATTTTTAAATTTTAAAAAATTTTTATTTCTATCTGTGTAGTTACTTTATGGCAACACCGCTACGAATGAACGAATTAAAAACATTGAACAATTAAATGTCAAAAGTCCATCAATTGTTGCAACAAAAAAAAATTGTTATGTAAATGTGCCTAGATTTAACAAGGGACTCCAACGGAGAACGTAAAGATATGTTCACATCTTCACGAGTAGCACGTAACCACTACTTTTATTAAAAAAAATTTTGCTTGAATTATTGAATTATACACTTATCTTCTTTTAAATAAAGATAAAGAAGTCAATAAAAATTTTTAATAATAAAGCTAAAGTTTTATCAATTTCATGCTTTTTTTTGGATTTTTTCGTCAAATGTTTGTTAGGTCTGAACACACCTTTAGACATCGTTCTTAATGGAAATTGGCTCTAGTATTTGTTTTTAGTTTAGAACTAAAACTAATATTTTCTATATTTCTTTTTTAAATTTAGTTAGAAATTTGAATTTTAACGAATCCGTAGTTCATTTAGTTAAATTTATATTTTCTATTCTTTGTCGTAATCTGTACCAAGAGTTGTGGTGAGTTGTGGGCTTTTTTTTGGTTTTAACAAAACCATAATTACATTTTTGTTCTTATCAGGCATTTGAAATTTTTTTCCAAATTAACTTTTAACATTATTCTTCAGTGAAGAATATTTACCCTAAATATACGAGTACATACTAACACACATGCAAACATAAATACATGTGCATAAGTATATGAAAAAGTAAGATAATAGAGAAGAAGGCCTTCTATGGATTCTTTCAATTTTAATTGATGATAGTAAAACTGTTCTATTTTGTAGCATCGTTTGTTTTTGTACTGTTTGTCTAATAATAGAGTCTGCTACTAGTACATTTACACTTTTACATGTATTGATTGCACATGAACAAATAGACTTAATAGCAGAAGTTTGATTATATAGTGTGTGCACGGAGAGAAAACACACTCCAGTAAAACTATTTTTAATATTTTTTTTTTAAACATATTATTGTTACTTTAACCATTCATCAAGAAGGCACAACCATATTATGGTTGCTTCCTTACATGTTATTTAAAAAAAAAATTATAATTTGTTAACCACTGATAATGTGTTGATAAATCAGAAAAAAGTAAATAGACTACTTACAACTCTACTGAAAGAACCAATGATTTTTACAAGGGATGTCCCAAAATTAACGCATGTAAAAGTAAGTCATTATTTTTTATTAACATACATACATCTGAAAAATAAGAAGTAGAAGTAGTTATAGAAGAAAGCTACCAAATAATAAGTGAAAGGAGCTATTCATTTTGAAAAAGTAAGACCCCTTTCAGACAGGCAAAGTTTACTTTGACAAAGTCTGTTGAATTCTCTTTTAAACTTTGTTTGGTGCTCAGACACACAAAGTTTAATTTGACAAATTTTTGTTTTCTCTTGTTTGAATATAATATATAAACAGCGTTGCCAGAATGATGATTTTATCATATTTTTTTTTTATTTTTTCAAACAAAAATATGATTAAAGATTTTTTTCTCAAATGATGATTTTTTATTTTTAGAAATTCTGATTTTTACTTTAATTTTGCTTATAGAAAATACACGATTACTTAAACAGTCAATTTTTAAAACAATGAAGTTTTGCATCAGCTTGATGTGTGTTGGTGCTGCACACTTTTGTACCCAGTATCTAGAATACACAAAATTGCATCATTATTTCTGGACATAAAAATATTAAAAAAGGCATATTATAACCTATTTCCAATGTGCGAAAGAATTCCTTCTTTCGAACAACTACATTTAAAACAAAAACAAATTCTAAAAACTTTGTTTTTGTTTTAAATGTATTTGTAAAGGTACGTTCAGACTGATGAAATATTTGAAAGCAAACATCAAATATTTCATAAACGTAGTCTGAACACAAAATATTTTTGAGTATCAAATAAAATAACAGCTGATTTTGAGCAAATAAAAGTATTTGCCGGCAAACAAATATTTGTCCAATGTGAACATAGTGTGAACACAAAAAATCAAATATTTTAGTAATTTTTGAGCAAACATTTATTTGATATTACAAAAAAATTGAAAGAGCAAACAACGACAAATAATTTTGGCCATGTTCCAGATAGAAGCAATTTTTACTGTAAGTTTTCGGATTCTTTACAATTTTAAGGATTTTTTTATAATTATTAGACTTTGCTATTGCTATTAGCAAATTTTTGCATATTACCGCTAATTTAGAAATTTTTTATAGAATTTTTGCCATTCCTTAAAGTTTAAGGCACTTTTACTAAATTTTATGGCTTGTTTGAAATATTAAAATGGTTCGCGAATTTTCGCAATTTTTGCAACATTTTTTTTTTGTTTTTTAACCGATTTAGCAATTTCAAATATATTTTAGGGTTTGCTTCCAAGTTTGCATTTTTTCGCGAATTTTAGCCATGTTCGCAAAAGAAGCGATTTCTTTCTGTGATTCTTTGCAGCTTTAACTATTTTTAATAATTATGAGTACTAAACTTTGGTATCATGCCGCTATTAGCAAATTTTTGGGAATTTCCGCTTATTTAGCAATTTTTACCGAATTTTTGCTATTCCTTATAGTTTTAGGCACCTTTAATAAATTTTATGGCTTGTTTAAAATATCTAAATTTTTCGCGAATTTTCGCTATTTTTGCAACATTTTTTTTTTTGTTTTTTTCTTGACATTTTGTTTTTTAACCGATTTAACGACTTCAAATATATTTTAGCGTTTGTTTCCAAGTTTGCAATTTTTCGCAAATTTTAGCCATGTTCCCGTTACCCAGTGGCTTCCATTTTTTTCTTCTTCTACATTCTCCTCCTGTTCTAACACTAAAAGAGATGCTGATCCACAGAATAAAATAAAAAAATTAGCTTTTGCGCTCATTTTTACCATTTGAGAAATATATTTTTTTTTTTTGAACACTCATTAAATAATTATTTGATGCAAATATTTCTTTTAGTCTGAACGCATGGCAAACATGAATTAATTTATTTTATTAACACTGTTTGCCAACTGTTTCATCAAACAAAAATTATCAAATATTTGAGCTTAGTTTGAACATTAACAAAATATTTTTTTGTTTCACACAGTTTGAAGCAAATATCAGAACAAATATTTTCGTTAAATATTTCATTAGTCTGAACGTACCTTAAGAAGTAAATAATTCTTTCGTACGTCGGAAATAGGCAGTTAGAATATTGATAAAAAAATATTTGTGAAAAGAAAAAATGTATTTTTATAAAGTTTCATATACTGACGAATTATGTTTTTATGTATTTCAATTTAAATAATAAGAAGTATGGATTTATAAAAAATTAATAATTCTTATTATTTTGCCCTTGTTTTAAAAAATTTAAATTAAGAAAAAAAAATTTAAGATTTTCCTCTTCAAAATATGATTTCTTTCGCCATATGTCAATTTTTATTCCAAAGATTCTGGTAACGCTGTATATAAATATAAAGTTGCAGCCAACTTCAGGTATAATCTACGAACGAAAAACAAAACGACTTTGCGAGTACAGCAAAGTATGTACTCCCCCGCTATGCTCTTTTCCCTTCTCTTCAATAAACTCAAGACTTTGCAAAGTAAACTTTGCTTGTCTGAAAGGGGTCTAAGCGAAGTTTTTACTTTTTCCAAGTTAAGCATGTTATGGTTGAAAATTAACTATACTAGGAGGTGAAGACCATATATATAGATGACTTTTCTCTGCGTGTATGAATGGGAATGATGACTTTTATACCAATAGCCGATTGTGTCTGATTGTAGGGGTAAATGCATTGTAGTTGCTCCTTCTCCTTACACAAGTCAATCAATCAATAGGTCAAACATTTTGTCATTGAGCTACACAGACATGAAGCAGCAACAGCAGCCAACAACACAAACGAACAACATGAGTCTAATGATGCCAAAGAATAATGAAAATGTGGCTGGTTTTATGTTGATGTGATGATATGGGTGTATTTGTACCAGGAATACATGTGTGCGTGTGTCTGTATATGTGATCTGGTTGTATGCTTGACTAGCTGACGTTATCATTATTTGGATGATAGAAAATATGTAGAACCTCGACCTGTCTGTCTGTCTGTCCGTCCGTCCATCTGTATATCTGTTTAGTTTAGTTACATTTTTATATGAATTGTTTGTTGTTTAGAGTGCCACCGCTGCATTCATGTGTTGATGATGATGATGATACATTGAGCAAATATAACACTTGCATATTTTAGTTTCAGTTTCAGTTTTCAGCGATGCCTGGCGTGAATGATTATGATGTTGATGATGTCGTAAGCGATGTTCATATTTATTGACTGCTGCTGCTGCTGCACTCACACTGATATCATTATTATTCATATTAAATTATGATTCAGTAGGTTGTTTTTTTTTCTTGCCTATAAAACATATTGAACACTCTATATACCATTTTCTAATAAGTCAAAGTGTTTGGCTTTCATATTAAAAATATATTTAAATGTACGTACGTATGCTTAAAAGTTGCAAGGAGAGGGAGTGTTAACATTAAGTATCAGTGGTAGATAACTCGAGTATGTTTTTTTCACATTTGACTTGAGAGTGATGTGATGTTGTTGATAAAAGTGCTGGTTAATACTTTAGTCAGTCATTCTAGCATTTAAGTCAGTTCTTCTTTTAGCAGTCAAGTGTTTATTTTTACAATGATTGCCAATGTATGTTTAAATGAGTGTGTGTTAAGAATATTCCAAGGCGACTAGATACAAGTGTTTTATTTTGAACAGAAATAATTTTTGCAGATAATTTAAAATGTATTTAAACATGATTTGTTTTTGTAGTGTTTTTAAATTAAACGTTTTGTTTAACAGATATTAAAAAAAAAACATTTTTTTTTTATTTTACAAATTTGTATTTTGCTAAAATGCTATTTTATGAAGATGTACTTTGTTAAGTACCAAGCCTTTTTTAAATTAAGTAATTTTTAGAGGACACACTTTTTAAATTTTTAGAGGCTGTACTTTTTAGAAAGTGTCCTTTTAAAGTAAATTTTGAAATGTGCAATGAAAAACATGTAAAAAAGTATAGCCCCTCAAGCCCGATCATTTGCTACCCTACACCTCAGTATATAAAGACAAATTTCCGAGAGTGTACCCTAAATGAAACCTATGGGTCTTCATGGACCCGCAGGAAAAAAATTATGTTATGGGGTTAAGATTTATGAAAACATTCTTTGTGCAGATAATTATTAAGCTATCTTCATCTATATGATACTTGTTTGCCTTGAAGTGATTTAAGGAAGGGAGTTTTTATAAGACCTATAGTTAATTTTTGACCTACTGGCATAACATTTTGTCATGACAATAGTAGAAGTTATTGTTGCCAATTTGTATGTCAATACCGTCATTTAAAAGGAACTTATAGCTTTAAACGTATTTTCGGAATTGGCATTTCTATGGCAGCTATAGTCAAATGACCGATTCCAAAAATTTTTTTTACGAATGTTTAGATTGCAATAAAAAATGTTTGACCAAATTGAATCTAAATACCAACATAAAAAGATGGCTTATGGGCGCAGAGATTTTTTCAAAAAGAAGTTGGTATGAGGGGCCATATGAAATTTTTGACAATTGAGGCATATATACCAAATTTCATCAAATTATCTTCAAAATTGCGATTTTTGCTTTGCGCACAAGGTTATATGGAGAGACATCCAGCCTGCCGGATGGACGGGCGGACATCGTTAATCAGCTCGAATGTGATTCTCGATAGATCGATATACTGAAAGGTGGGCCTAGGACTAATATTTTGTAGGGTAACACACATCAGTACTAAATACTTTCTGTTCTTGCTCGCTCGTAAAAGTACCTTTCTTAAACAAAGTGAGAAAATTTTTTACTAAAGATATTCATTTCTTTTCTAATTTTTCAATATATATTGATCGCACTGCTTCCTCTAAAGAGAGTCAACACAAAATTTTTTAATTTTCACTTTATGCAAGAAATGGATGTACAGTGTTCATAAATATCTACTGTTAAAATCTTACATCATTTTCTCTAGAATTTTGTCAACAAAAAAAAAAAAAAAAAAAAAATAAAAAAAATATTTAATTTTATCCCAATATATAGATATAAGACTATATATAAAAAGAAACCAGTTCTTTGTCTCTACTACAAGTTTGGATACGATCGTAAATGTAGTTGTTGCGCATCACTTGCGCATCAGTAAAGTTTATGCGCTGTTTTCACAACACAAGTGATTGGGCGTGTAGTTAAATTTATATGGAAAACACTCAAAAAACTGAGTTGTAAAAACAGCACATTAATGTTCGTAAAAGCATCAGTTGTAAGAAACTTGGCATCACTCTCATAGGTCAAAAGTTTTTTTATGGAGTGATGCCACAGATATGCAGCAAATTTTTGCAATCAGTTAATTTTCTGATGCAATAACTTTTGATATAAAAGAAATCGTTTTATTTTTCTTTGTTGATGCTTTTTCTTGTTATTTATAAGAAAACTGTCCCATTTTGTTTCAATATATGCAATAAAATTTGTCATCACTTTTTTTGATAACAGTTTTATTATTATTTTATGTTTGTTTCTGAGATTTTTGAAATTTAGCTCGTGCTCAAAAATTCAAACTTTGCACAGCTGCTGTGCAGTAAAAAAGCATCAGCATCACAACTGCAACTGGTTGTCACGCATCAGCAACAAAATTTGCATCACTGAAGCAGTGATGCACAGTTTTTATAGATTTACGAACGTACCCTTTATAAATTTTGAGTTAACCCCCTTTAGAGGAGCCAGCGCGATATGTATGTAGATAATTCTTTAACACATTACAATAAAAAAACGTTTCTAAGCAAAAATTATTTTTTATTTATTAATTAATTTAATGTATTTATTATTTTATTGCAGCATTTTTAAATTTATTTTTTAAGTTATTCAAAAGTAACTTAAGTTTGTAGTTTTCCTAAAAATCCGTAATAAAACTCAGATTTCAACACATTTAAAATTATGAACAATTTTACCGCTGATTTCAAAAGATCTTTTTTTTTACATAAAAAACAACTTATAACACTTTTTTTAAAAATGATTTCTACACAACAACAGCTTAAGGGCACAAGAAAATCCTTAATAATCCTTAAACTAACCAACATCATAAAAAAAAGAAAAAAAAACCCACAAAAACATGAAGGAACAGCTCAATGAAAGAGCAATGACTGACAAGACAAGGATACAAACAGATTCAAATGCTTCGCCTGCTCCCCCTATCCCTCACCGAACATAAAATAAAAAAAAACTAAAAGCTCAGGAAAAATTCTTTAAAAATAGACAACAGCAATAAATTTTTGTAAAAAAAATAAAGGATACATTTCTCTTCTGCTTTTTTCATATCCTTTTTCTTACATTTGTAGTGATTTTGTTTTAATGTAAAAAGCAAAAGAAAAGAAGAACAAACAAGTAACTGGTGATTTGTTGCTTTTTAGTTAGTTTCTTATTGTTGAATGACGTTTAACTTTTTTCTTTTCTTTCTTTATTTTGTTCTAATGTAAATGCGTATTATTTTATTCCTTTTTGTTTTATTTTATTTTTTCTTTTCTTCTAAAGAATCCTTGTGTGTCTTGTTTTTTTTTTAGTTGGTATTGTTTTGTAATGAGAGTTTTGTATCTTTTCTCTTTGTTGCTGTTGTGGTCCTTAAAGATATTTGCAATCACTTGGCAGCTTTTTTTTTGCTTTAGCTTAATTTTCTAGTCTAAATGAATGGAATTGTAAATGTATAGGTTTCAAATTAAGGTAGGTAAGTTTCTATGTACTGGTACTGTACCTAATATTTTTTTTTTTTTTACAAATTTTTCTTATTTTCTCCAGTTACATTGTGAGTCAGTCTGTCAGTTATGCAGGCAGTTAGTCACTTCAGTGTTAAAAAAACAATGCAACATGAATAGCGAACAATTAGAAAACTTAACGTTTTTTATATAACAAATTTTACATTATGGTGATTCATTTGAGCCAACAGAAACTGAGTACTTAGTATTTTGTACATTTTATATGACAGAAATAAGATACAGAATTTATGATTTTTATATATTTATTCCAATTATTTTTAAATTTAATACTTTAATATACTTAAGACTGTTTCTTGCTGCAATTAACAGGAATGTGTGGTATTCATTTAAAGTATTTTGTTCAAAAATGTCCAAAGTTCAAAAAATATATTCTAATACAATTTTCTTAATCATAGATAAGTAGAGGGGGTATTTTTATGCTCTTAAGCACTAAAAATTAAAAAAAGTCTTTATATCTTTATTCGTCGTCTATCAAGGCAGTCACTTGGGTCCAGTTTTATTCCTTTTATTCATTAATGATTTACCATCGCGTATTAAATATTCGAAGAGATAAATGTATGCAGATCCTTAGCTACAGAAGCTCAACTATGTCTTCCTTACTTCAAGATGATATTGACAGTTTTAAAAGGTATTATTTTTTCTTAATTCCTTTATATATAAAATTTTCATTACATTAAAAAAAAATTAAATAAAACATTCAATTTGAACTTAGGGCGCCAACGAACTCTTTCCATCTACGACGATTATTAGCTAATGCTTTTAGTTGGTTCCATGACATTTCATGGCGTTATATAAATTTGATAGATATTAACTTGAGAAAATGTAAACAGAAGAATTCCAGAACTTTGTAGTAACACACTAAATAAACACGAACTTGAAACAGTGGAGACTTTTTTTGATCCGTGTTTTAATCGCAGACTGTCAACAAGGCCAAACGTGTCCTAGGGATTATCAAATGTTGGGAAAACGAGTTGGATTACTCCTATGTCATAAGAGGGCGGCGTGGTGTAGTGGTAAAAGTGCTTGCCTACAAAGGCAAGAACCCTAGGTTCGATTTCTAGCAGAGTACGAAAAATTTTCATCATAGCTTTCGAGTTTTAAAAAAATTAAGTGGCTTTAACCCTATTCCAAGCAATCCATCCAAGAAGCCACCCCTACCCCTAGAAAAGAGCATAACATCATGGCAATGGTTAGGCAGCCGCCATTCCCTGGGAAAAAGGTAGGAAACAAAGATTAGCAAGGTTCTCCACCACAACACTAAATACACGGAGGGCGTTGTTTATAGACAACGGTAGATGTTAGCCCCATTATCCTAGGACTGGAACAACAACAACCGAGTAACGAAAATGATACATCGCAAACTTTTCGCGTTTTTAAATTTTCAACGCCCCAAGATATGCAGCGTTTGAAAGTTTAAAAATTCAATATGAATTTCTGTACAAAGCAACAAAAAAAATTAAAAAGTATTTTTGACTTTGTTTTTGCTTTCATGCAAATTTGGCGTTGCATTGCGTTTTACGCAATTAGGGCATTAGTTTTCTTATTAGATTTCTCACATCTCTGTATATTCTATTGTAATTATTATTTAAATCATTAATGTGTTGGCTGCCGTAAGATTTCACTGTATGAATTATTGTGTCATTAAATATTTTTTTGCTTGCTGATTAAAATCAAATAAGTTTGAAAGTACAGGCGGTCCCAACACCACAGTTTATGAAACAAACAAAAATCGAAAATGTATCCTTTTTGGGAACCATTGACAATTAGGATCCGCCAAACCTATTTCACACAAGTGAACTAGGTTTTTGTTGATTTAGAACTGAGTGCTTTTTTTAAGGTAATTTGGGACGCTGAATACAAATTTGCACTTAGTTTTTTTCTATCAGCTCAACGTTTCGCGATATACCGTTATGACCAAAATTAAGTCACTTCCGAAATAACTTAAAAACGATTCACCATATTCAGTTAAAAAGTTAACCAATTCAAAATTCGCCCACAACATTACCTTTAAGCCGTTCTTACATCGATTTTAAATTTTCCCAGTTTTTTCAGAGATATCGATGAAGATTTAAAAAAAAATTATTTAAAAAAAATTAAATTTTGTTTTTTAAAAATTCATAAAATATTAAAATGCGACAAAAATCACAGTTTTGGGTTTTAAATAAAATGAGCTGTATTTTATTGAAATCGGTGCACAGCTTTTGATTCTATTCACAATTTACTGAGAATACCGAATTGTTAAAAATCGCGATTGCCATACAAAAATTAAATTTTTTAATGGGTGTGTTTTTGCTATTGTTCTATTTATGGACGTTTTTTCCTTTACTTTAATTTCACTTAATTGAGAATAAAAGAGAAACGCGTTCATCGATTTTTATGATCTATGTCTCATTGGTTATGTGACTTTACGTGAAAGTAATAAGACTTTATTAACTTTTTCCCGTTTGTGGATTTTTTAAAATACAAACTTTGTATTTTTTTTTCTTACGTAAACCACCATTACTTAGCTATTTTTTTTTGGCGATTTTAAAAAGCTTTTGAAAACTAACTATTCTGTTGGGTACATACTATGCAATCCATTTACGCAATCTTGCAAATTTTTTTAATTTTCATTCATTCGAATGAATAAAATTTGCCAGATTGCGAAAGGCATTGGATAGTGGGTACCCAGCATTACATCTTTAAAAAAGTTATCATTTTTGAACTTTTAATTTTTGGAAAAATTCAAAAATACGATTAGTAACTGTAACTTAAAAAATGCGAGCTGATGGAGGAAAACGGATATTAGATTTGAAATCAGCGAACAAGTAAAAAATTGCATCAAACTTCCACAGTTTAAACACAAAAAAAGTTTAATTTTGTTCCCTTGTGTTATCTAATCAGATTAAAATTCATGTAAAAGTTCTTTGTGAAAATTTTTATAAAGATATCTTAATCTTTATGAAATTTGTTTGCCTTAAAGTGATTTAAGGAAGGGGATTTATATGGGGCATATGGTTAATTTTGGATTCACCAGCACATCATTTTGTCAAGACGTAGTAGCTTTCGCAAAAGTTATTGCCGCCTCTTTTAATGTAAATGCAAACATTTATAAGAAAGTTATGGTATAAAAAGTTATTTTCGGCGGTAGTATTTGTATAGGAGCGATGGTCAAACATGGACCGATTCTAATAAAATATGGAAAGATGATTAAGATTGCATTAAAATAAGTCTGGGACAAATTAAGTCTAAAAACCAAAATAATAAGATGCGGAATAGAGTATCTGTGTCCATAAACAAAGACTCTATTCCGCAAAAAAGCTTGTATGGGGGCTATGTGAAATTATGGACCGATTCTCCCCATTTTAATTATGCTTGGTCCTTGTGGTAATTATAATCAAATTTGATAAAATTATCTCTAAAATTGCGCACAAGGTTTACATGGACAGCCAACAGCCGGACGGACGGACATCATTAGAGCGATTCAAAAAGTGATTCTAGGTCAATCGGTATACTACAAAGTGGGCCTAGGACCAGTATTAAACCCTCTCCACTATTGTGGTGTGGGTAAAACAAAATATTTTATACTCTATTGCGTTACATATATTGATGTGTTTCAAGAGTTTTGCAAGCCCAACAGTGTCTGAAATTATCTGAAAATCAATAGACTATATCGTTAGATAACATTTTTTATAAGTCACACACATTACAGTTAATTTTTTTTTTTTTGGAATAGTTTAACTCATCAGAACTGTTGGGCTGTTTAACTTATTTAAAGCCCTGATTATGTAAAACGCAACGCAACGCCAAAGAATATATTAAAAACAAAAACAATGTCATAAATATTTTGTAATTTTGTTGTAGCTTTCTACAGAAATTCAAGTACCGTTTTACAGTTTTCAACGCCACAAGGTATGCAGCGTTTGAAATTTAAAAATGCAATGTTTATTTCTGTAGAAAGCAACAAAAAAATTACAAAATATTTATGACTTTGTTTTTGTTTTCCATATAATTCTTTGGCGTTTCGTTGCGTTTTACATGATTAGGGCCAAAGTGTAAGCAATAAGTAGATTGCATTAAAGAGAAATGGGAGGATTGATTAAAGAGGGGCAAAGGTGCAAAGCTGCAAAGCGGGCCATAACTTGATTAAAGCCATAAATATTTAAAATGTGTTTTGCTTTACCATCATCAGAACTGCTGGGTTGTTTTTTATGTGTGTGCATTGGATCCAAGCGCATAATTTAAATAAATAAATTGCTTATTTTGTTTGGCCGAAAGTAACAGTATCAATTAAATAAAATTTTTTGTGTATTTGCTCTTGACATAAGCTCAAAACAATCTGTATTTTCCGACCAGAATTAATCGACTTCCCTAAGCACAGAAGTTAAAGTTGTATAAATATTGTATCTAGCCAGGAATAGATCGACAGACATAATTAAAGATTTTTTAAGTGGATCTATTTTGAAATTAGTTTTTGATTTTTTTTGCTTCTTATTTTTATTTATTACAACCTTTAAGCTTCGTTCACCATTATAGCAACAGTTTCGTTTTTCTTCTATCTGATTTTTTCCCAAAGTATATTTTCCTTTAATTTTTCGAACAAAATCATAACTAAAGTTTTTTTTTTAAAAAATTGAATATACTTCTAATTGAACAACAACTTACATGAAATTATAATTGACGTTTAAAATAATTTTTATTAAATTTTGAATGAAAATTTTAACAAAATGTTTTAAGAAATAGTAATAAATACGTCTTAGGCAAAATTTGCAAACGTTATCTTGACGTGCTTGTGAAAAATTGTTGCTTTATTGTGAACATTAAGTGAAAATGTTGCTTTCATTGTGAAACTTACATTTTTTTTTAATAAATTTTCTGCTGCTAAATAATAAATTGCATCTAAATTACAATAAAAAAAAAGAAATCCTTGAAATTACAATTATTAAACTTATCAAAGAGAAACATCTGCAATCAACTTTTGTGTGTTAAATAAATACATGGAAGGAGAGTTTAAATAAACAAACATGTACACATACGTAGATACATAAATATAAATATTTCCACGAAAATCTGCTTTAAGTTGAAAGAAAAAGAAAAACAAAAATTATAATTAAAGCAACAGGCGAAAACCGCGAAGGGCAACATTTTTAAAGAGAGAGAAAAAAATACTTGTAAAGGATTGGTTGAGAACTTTTATGGGTTCGAAGGACTACTAATATTGTTGAACGTTTTATGAGAGTAAGAGCAAATTTCTTACTTCAATAATGTTCAAAACCATTTTTGTTAATCAGAGTGTAGGAAATTTAAATAAGTCTGCAAGCGATTTTAAGTTTAAGAGAGAGTCAAGAGAAAATTGTTGACAATGTATTATTGTAGATGTATCAAATGATGTATAAATTATCATTAAAAAAATACTAAGAAAAAAATAATGTGATTATTAAGATACAAAAAATCGCTTGTAGTATGCTGTCTTAATTCTATTTAATCTAGTACCCAGACATTTCTTCTAAACAAACACATAAATTTAATTTAATATATTAAAACGTCTGCGCTTTATTTTTTGTTTATTAAAAATGCATCATAAATCAACATTTTGATTGAATTCACTACAACAATATTATTAGAACAAAGTCAATGAAAACTTTGACTATGACAGCTACAAAAAGATGAAATACTAAAAAATATTAAACAACATAAAAACATCATTAACTTTAAAGGCATATTTTTGTTAAATAAAATTCTTACCGGACATTTAAAATTATTTTAGTCGTTTTTTTTTACCAAAAAAGATATAAAAATTCGATGAATTGTAATAAAACACACCCTGCCTTTTTTAGTAGAAATTATTATTGTTGTTGAAAAAAATCAACCATAAAATGAAAAAAGGCCGACTGTTTTTTCCTCGGTGTTATTGTTGTTGTATTGCCACAAAAATAGATAACAACAAAAACAGCAACACGAATGCCACTCAACACAGGCTACCTTGGCCTCAAAAATTAACAGCAACTACAACAGCAGCAACAACAACAACATAAACGACTACAATAGCAGCAGTAGCACCGCCAGCACAGCAATCAGAAAATTAAAACAAATTGTATTATGAGAAACGCATTTTTAAAGATCTACAGCAACAATATATTTATTTATTTTATTTATTTTGTTTGGCTTGTACTCGACAGCAACAGCAACAACATCATGAATAGCAACAGCAACAACAGTACTTGTATTAGCAACAGCACGAGGCATATAATTGTTTGTTTGCCTTTGAATGTCTATATACTTTAGACATTTATATTATATATTTTACTAACACCAACTACGACGTCCAACCACCACCGCCTTTACCCAGTCTTGGCAATACTTGAACTACATCATCATCATCATCATCTACATTTTGTCATCACCTTCGACCAAAAACCATACACTATTGAATTTACAGTTGAGAGGTATGTGCTAGCACTAGTTTCTTATACATACTACATAAATAAATCTGTGGTCACAAGCGATAACCGCCTAAGTCGACTAAAGAAACAATTGAGTTCATATTTGTTTTAACTAAATATTTCTGAAATAAATAAAGATCTCGTTATAATTTTTTTTATCTCAGCATTGTAGGGATACGAATCTTTGATTCTGAATTACGAGTACTTTTTTTAATGCAATTAATTTTTTTCAGAAACGCGAGCATAAATATAAAGTGCCTTTTCTCAAAAACTATTTCGACTTAGGCGGTTATTGCTTGTGACCACAGAAATAAGTCATACCTATTAAGAATTTTAAAAATAAATTTGGTGGTTTAAAGAATTAGTAGACAGAAAGTAGAAAAATAAGCTAATAACTACTAAAACTTAAGCTGACAATTTCTTAAATTACTACGGAGCTGTAAAGTAACAATTGTTTCATAAGATTTATACAGAAACAAAGTTTCTTGGATTTTCGAAACAAAACCTTCAAAGAAATTTAAATTTATTATCCTCTAGATTAAAGAAAATATTGCTGAAACAAGCCCTCTACGTTAATGTTAGTTGCAGGATCTTGCAGGATTTCGCATAATGGCTGAGTCAGTGATAAATTTAACGTAACTACTGGCGTTAGGCAAATCAGTATTCTATTACCCATTCTCTTCAACATAGTTTTATACAACATTATGAAAAGAGCAACCCGTGAGGGAAGAGGAACTTCGTTGAGGTTTTCAAAGAAGACTGGAAGATCTCAATTATTCAGATGATATCTGTCTACTTTCTCACAACTACACCGACATGGCAGCAAAGATCGCAGCCGAACAAAATGAAGCGGAAAAATCTGGCATGAAGATCAACATAGCAAATATCAAGATAATGCATATTAGCTTTTGAAATAACAGGAATCTTTCCATAAATGGAGAAGAACAAGAAGATGTATCCAAATTCAGCTATCTTGGCAGTATATCAGCATCTACTGGTGGTTCTAGTGAATATGCACAGAACCGCATCAGCTCTGGAAAGCGTACAATTGACTCTTATATCTGACGGTCTCCTCACATACATATCCAGAAAAACCAAACTAAACATTTTCAACTCCTGCGTAAGTTCGTATTATGGATGTGAGACTTGGAACGCAGTCACTGGAGATATAAGTTTGCTGCTAGATTTGTTTGCGGAGAATCCTAAGAATATTTTGGCCTCAGGCAATATCCAACGAAAGACGATGGAGAGCAAAAAAGAAAACTCGAATAAGATAAGAAATTCCTAAAAGAAAGTGGCGCTGGATTGGTCATGTCTTACGAAGGCCTACAGACAATATACAAGAAATGCTATTGAATGGAATCCCCAATGTAGCCGAAGTAGCGGGTAGACCATTATGAATCAGTCGCCAAATTGAATCAGAACCTGCACCATCTAACGTTGGATAGAATTGAATGGAATAGTAATGGCATGGCCCTATGGTCATTATAGGTTCGACGGGAGTTTATATATATTAAAAGATATATACACCCTCTAGATTCCTCAGGGATAACAATGTAATATGATAACAATGGAAAAATGTTAATTCATCGCTCTTTTCATTTCTCTAAGTCTCTTTAAAACAATGCATTGTTCTACAGTTGGTCAGTAGTACTTGTGACAAAGTCCATATTGAATCAGTACAGTTTCACTATTGACATTTTCTGTGAAGTGCATTTTTTTCATAAAAAAGAGTACTTTTTGTAATAATATATTTCGGGGGGGTGCGTAATTGTTTTTGTCCATTACCCCTCTTGGGGCATATGACTTCCACAAAGCATCTTTATCTTGCACGATTTGTCGCAGTTGTTTTCGCGTCTTCCCATGTAAGATTGTACTGTCCAAGTTCTGGAAGTTTCGTGCGTCTCCATGAATTCTTTGATTTTATTAAGATATTAACGTCCGTTTCGGCAGCGCCATTTGTTGACACTACACTGCCTAGATAGCAGAAGCTTTCTATGGTTGACTTTGTAGCATGATGTTAACGGTGTTTATTCTTATAACTTTGGTTTTTTGATATTTATCTTAAGTCCATTATTGTGTGCTAATCTTTCCTAAACTTCTACTTTTGCTTGCATGTTGGATATATTGTGCGATAGTAGACAAATATCATCCGCGTAATCCAAATCCTCGAGTTGGCGTTAGATACTCCATCTGATTCCTCTTCTCTCTGAACAGACTTCGCTCATAATGTGATATGCGGCATCCCTTTTTTACTCCAGCGCTTGTGTGAAATGGTTGACTTATGTTCCCGTTGTGATGAACTGAGAGTTCTGCATTCTCGTACATAGCTTTGATGATTCAAGTTATTTTCTGGGGTACTCCTTTCCTTCTTAATCCTTTTAATATGGCAGTCTGTCTGATGGTATCGAAGGCTTTCTTGAAATCTACGAACAGTAGGTACAGGGTACACCATTCTAGGGATTGTTGCATTATAATGCGTCGAGTGTTAATCTGGTCTAAGCAGCACCTGTTTGGCCGGAAAACTGCCTGTTCTTCTCGTAGGTTGTGTTCTCCATTTTACCTTGAAGCCTTCGCTGTTTTATGACTGCTTGTAGTCTGTATATGGTGTTAAGCAGAGTAATTCCTCTCCAGTTGTTGCAATCTTTCAAGTAGCCACTTTTCGGTAACTTAAGAATGCCATTCTTCCCAGTTGAAGATAGCCTTTTTTCCTCCCAGACTGCTGTGATGTGCGGTCGTAGAAGTTCAGCTGTGGTTTCGATATCAACCCGAAGAGTTTCAGTCGGTATTCCATCTTCTCCTGCTGCTTTGTTATTACTCAACTTCTCGATCGCCTCCTTTATGTAACCAATTCTAGGGTGGGCACTTACGATATTTTCTGCAGGACTGTTTTTTTGAATTTAGTTGTCTTAATTCGTTGTCTGTAATTGCAAGACTTTTGAAATGATTCGTAAGTGAACATGCGTTATTATAAATAATTTAAAAATTCCTCGTGCATGATTACATTTCCTTCCGTTTTGAGCGTGACACGCACTCGTTAGCTTGAATCATTAAGACAGAAAAAAAAATTGTTTTAACAGCATAATAAAAATGCCCTAAAAAGATCCTGGAAGCCGAAAGTTTAAATAAATATTTTAAAAAATGTTGCTTAAGCCGCCATAGATTTTTTGGCCATAAGCCCTAGACTGTTGTTTGTAATTTTAAAAGGCTTTATTTTAACTAAAACTCATATAATTGATCTCATATATAAAGGCCCTAACTGAAACTTCACAGGGAAATTTTAACACAGAATAGAAACTGTATCTATCAAAATGTAAAATTGCTTGTTGAAGCGTTATTTTTTATACTTTCACATTACATTTTTTCGACAAGAAATGTATTGAAATCACTAAAAACTCAATTTCGAAATAAATCGAGTTAGGGCTTTCTACATTGAACCAACGATATGCATATAAATATAGAACAAGTTTATAAAAGTTTTAGGGGAGCTATTTAAAGATATACAATATAATATTCAGTTAGACTTTTCCTCAGGGGAAAAGAAATGTTGGAAGATTTTTATTGTCTACATTAAAGAACAGCAAAGTTCCAAACCATAATGATTCTAAGGCCGCTGTATTATTTCTCCCCACTGTATTTCTGCATTCTTGTGGTTTATTTCTTTAAGTTTTTTTTCTTGTGCTTTTAAGCTTCGTCATCAATGTTGCTTTTTATATAATTTACGCGGGGATTCTTACAAGCCCATAAAACCAAAAAGGCTTCCAAATAAAGTACCCCAGCAATAAAAGTCATTGTTTCGGTATTTTTATGAATATGGCGTTTGAATAAAGAAACAAAAATTAAAACCATTTAATAACCACAACATATTTTTTTTTTCTATGGTTGGAAAAAAAGAGTAGGTATAAAAAGAGCCCTGAACAAAATCTTGGGGTTTGTTTTTTTTTTAAATATAGAATAGATTTCTTAACATTTTTATTTATTTCGAAATGAAGGACATACTTATAAATAAAAGTCTTATAAGTTTAATTATACTGCAGGCAACTTTTGTGTTTAAAAAAATCTGGGGGGTTTTGCTTAGAGGTTGTGTTAATCTTGCTTTGTGTAAAGCTACATGAGCAGTACTTCTGCATTTACACTTGTCCAAAATATTTTTGTTGTTGTTTTATGTGTTAGCGGTTATCTGCTTTAACATTCTTTGGCTTAAAGCAGTAACATTTTTTCTAACAATTTTATAAAGTTTTTTTCTTTTTTTAAATACAAAGAAAGAGGAGAATAAAACGTGCTCAATTGTTGCTGGATAATATACAGTAAGAGAATATAGAACAAAGAGATGTCCTTTTTCTTTTGTAATTGAGAGAGTAGGCTCTCATACATTATTAATTAGTATAAAAGAAAAAACTGATAAAGTAAAAGGTGTTTTATATGGGTACCGCAAATATTTTTAATGCTCTTACATTTTAGTTATTTAAACTTTGAGCACTTTTAAGTTATTTAAAGTTTTGTTTATAGTTTAAGGTTTTTTTTTTGGTGATTTTCACAAATTTTTTTATTCGTCCAATTCACAAGCTCTGTCGTATGGCTCGTTTAAAAATATACGATTTTGTATGCACTTGTGAATAAACAAATGAGTTGTATCTTTACTTTGTCGTATTTCTCAATGTCAAAAATGGAAAATAGCAGTGCAATGTGCGAGTAAACTATTTAAGAAGATTAAAAAAAATCTTTATACCAAAAAATATGAAAAATAAAACTAAATAAAGTAAATTATGTATTCAATTTTAATTATATTTCTTTACTTCACTCTTGGCTTTTATTTATTCTTCCTTAGTGCTGGTTCACACTCTTCAAGTCTTAGCCGCAAAGTCTTTAGGAGAGAGAGGAAAAGAATTGGCATTATCTCTTCCCATCTCTCCTTAAAGATCAATACTTTACAGCTAAAACTTGAAGAGTGTTAACCAGCACTTAATAAATTTGACTTTCACATTCGTTGATACCATGAAATTTAACCAGGTATGTGAGTTTTGATTTGAGATAAAATGGTAATAAATATTAATTGGTAATGAATCAAATATATTTAAATTATTCAAAAGAAATAAATTTCTGGTGGCAGCTATCGTATTCTAAAAACATTTTTAGAAATTGACCAAGCAAGTCGAACATTTCCAGGCCTGGTATAAATACAACAGTTAAAAATCAATCATTTAATTAGACAACAGTTTTGTATGACAATGACCAGCAATATTTATACTTCTATTTATGCTGTTGTATAATTAGAAAATTATACAACGAATACGACGATACTACAAGCTTGTGAATTGGTAAATTATAACGGAAAAGACAGCTAACTAGAGATGAGCGATCCCGTGATTTTTAAAGATCATCGTGATTAGTGAATGTGATTTAAAAATCACTGCTCCTTTAAACTGTGTTTGTGATCACGGTTTATCAGTTTTCTGTTCTTTTATAGCAATTGCGGCCAAGCTATATGTACAATGCGCGAGCTTTTGCAAGAGCTTTTGTAAGCACTTTACAAAGAAACAACAACAAATTGTAAGAGCTTTCAAATCTGTTTACTTTCATATACATACATACTTGAACAAATACATTTTGGCATAAAAAAATTCTAATAAGATAGAAGCGAGAATGAAAGGAACAGCAATATCATTCGACATTTCATTCAAAAAACGCTATTACCCACACAAACAGTGAAATATCATAAATTTGTATATGTAACAAAATACAAAAAGAACGACTTAGAAAGTACCTGTTACTTGACAAATTTGGTCACAACTGTGATTCGTGATTTTTCAGTAACAGTGATTTAATCACAGGTACAGAAATATCGCTCATCTCTACAGCTAACCCTTTCGTAAGTTATAGTGGATTAAAAAACACCCTTTCGTAGATTCATATATGCTTATAATCAATTCTCTATAGTAAAAGCTTTTAAAGATTTTCCGCATCGGCATCATCATAAAAAACCCGTCATTAAGTTCGTGTTCAGTAAGATTGGTTCCAAGAAGTATATTTTCAAAGCATAGTTCTAGAATAACAACTATTCCTTACATTGCGTTTCCGCAAAATTGAAAGCTTTTGTATTACGAGTATACTCAAATGTACGAGAAAAGCATTAATATTTTTTATTTTTAAGAGTGTAATTGAATCTAAAACTTGCAATTAGATACTGCTTTTTTGTGGGTTATAAATTTAGATTTTATTTATCCAAAAGCACCCAGACCGCATAGAAAATTAACACAATTGTTTTACGCGAAAGTTAATATTGATATACATATCGCACACTAAATCATAAACAAGCATAGCTCAAAATTAAAAAATGTTTAGGAGAAGCAGAAAACTGGCTTCAAAAACATGGTTGCAATTTTTTATTCAAATTGAGTTTCACAAATGTTTAAAAGTACAGTGGCGTAACGAAATTTTTGTGATCGCTTTAGATTTGATTTGTGAAAGGGTTATACAAAAACGATCTTGATAAATTTTGAGTTGTTCCTGTTTATGATTTAGTGTGCGATATCTTTATTTTTAGATTTATATTAATTAATGTATGTTAATGTGTATGAACTCTTTTTGAAACACAATAAAAAAAAAAAAAAAAAATGGATGTAAAAGAATATAAAAAACAACTTTAAAAAGAAGCCTATAAGAATTTGTTAATATTAGCACACCTTTCGTCGAACAACAAGAGGAAAATCAGTAATAATTTGTGAAAAAACTACCCAACAGTTCTAATGCAAACAATGAACTCTTACTTTCAGATATATATTCTTTTTCTCTCTTAGTAGTTCGGACCAAAGATAGGCTAGTTGCTAGTGAGCTAGTCTATCAGTGCGGGGGTTGCGGGTTCGATTCCCGCCAGAGACTAAGGTCTCCAGCAGACAAGCGTAGAGCTTTGCGGGATAAGCATTTGAGAAAAAAAATATAAAATATTTATAATAAGAGTATATGTATAGTTAATAATCATATGTTATTTTATTGACCCTTTGTAATCTAAAGTATAGTTAGTTTATTAAATATTTCACCACAGGAGGAAAGGGAATACCTAAGTTTATGATTACGTTTGCGACGTCTTCAATATTAATCTTGGAACTTATAGAGTACATATATTCTGTATCCTTCTGAGTTGCGAAGGTGATCTAACGACGTCCGTAGGTCGACCCCAGATATAATGAGGACTATTTTTTTGGAATACTTTTTCGATTCAAAAGCAGTTTTATTTTTGATTTTTTGTCGATACTGAACGAATAGAATTTTTTTTGTCCGTGCTGTGACACTCAAATAAATGCTTTACAACACTGAAAAAATAATTTAAAATTTCTTTCGAATCGAAAAAGTATTCGATCACGACTGCCAGAAGTAGCCCACAGTTCTGATAAAATAAAAATTCCTACTGTTTACAAAAATTTAAAAAAAAATGAAGAGAGTCGTAAGACTGCTAATTTTTTTTCATATATTTTGCCATTTCATTACAAATTGCTTTTACTCTATTACACATTTAAAGTTTATTTGATTTTTTTGACAAGCTATTATACTCAGTATTACAGTGTAAAAGGGCCTTAAGTAGTAAAAACATTTCATAATACTTTTTTTGATATCTGTAGGTAATCGAGAATATAGTTAGTTACATGTTTAGTATAAATCATCGTGCAGACTTGCAGTTTTTGTTGCAGCAAGTCTTGAGTTTAATGGTGAGAGAGGTGAGAAAGCTGGGAAGGGGTAATAAGTTTCATCCCTAGGGGAAAGGGAACTAACACCAAACTTGTCACGTGACAGTTCAAAAGTGGTAGGGTCCGTTCGAGTTCTAACACCTTATATGAGGAAGACTTGCCACTTTAACATGGCGATGTCCTACGAGGATGTTAATTGACACCTTTTTGACACTTTGTAAAAGGTCATTATAATAACCTACATAGACACATTCAATTTCGTTTAAAGTATGCCTGTTGCAGATATTTTTCCAAATGAACCATGTTAATATGACAACTCTCATTCATATAAAATAATAGAACCAGAGATAATAAGCCACTACACGCACATGACTAGTTTTGTGTCTGTTATCTTTTCTCTGAAGTAACTACACTGTAAACACATTATCACTAGTCTAGTGATATATCTTGTTTTCAACTATCACAATTGGTTCCTTTTTATTATAATATTGTGTTCACTGGTCACCGGATAAGTGCCCTAAGAACAATTGACACAAATTACCCGCAGGGATGTACTCTGCCATTCGGTTTTGTTTTGTAATTCTCACACTTTTCAACTTGAAGTTGCCTGTAGATGTATTTCAATATTTAAGGAAAATAACATCAACAAAAATTACAAGTCTTGACGATGACTAACAGAGTAAAATGGCTTATTAAGGTAGTTTTCTTTTATTTTTAAGTAAAAAAACATTTTTGAAAATTCTTAAATTCTTTGTTCGAAAAAAAAAACACGTTTGAGAACGGCCATCAGAACTGAAGGGAAATTAATGTTAAAACATATATTAATGTTATTGTAGGAAATCAAAAGTAAAATGCAAAACAAACATAAAATTATTTTTTAAAAATAACTTAGGTAAACCATTCAAGAATCCTTAGATTTAGCAACATTTTTAAGAAACAAATACAGTTAGTGCTATAAAATTGTTAAACATCAATGCAAAATTTGTTAATAGTTTCAATATAATTTAATTTAATGTCAATAAAAATAAATCTAATTATTTTTTATTTCTTTCCAATAATTGGTATCCTTGAATGTTTTTATAATTTTAGCACAAGGTGTTTGATAGCCTCAACTGACTAAAAAGCAGCCAGCATCCGAACAATATCATCTTCACCATTCCACCAGCCAGCAGAACAACTACTTTATAGACCAAAAAAAAAAACAAGTGTGTTTAAACATGAAAATTTTGGCAGTTGGCCAAAAAAGTAGAAATGTTTTGTTTGAAATTAAAATAAGAAAAAAAAGGAGAGGGGGGGGGGGGGGGGGGGCAAAAGCAAGAAAAATATCTTCTAGTGCCATGGTTAAAAACAACAGAAGAGCAAAGTAACAAACAACCAAAACTGAATAACAACGAAGAACGTTCTTTTTTCTGTTATTGGTAAAACGTTGTTGCAGTATCTGTGAAATTGTATAAAGAAAAAACAACAAAAAGAAAAGAAATACATAAGTTTCATTTTCGAGGTACTTTTTTTGTTGTTCGAGTACTCACTCGTTTTTTATTATTCTATAAAATGTATTTTCAAGCAAATAAAACTAACAACTACTTAAGAAAATTCTGAAAAAAATATACAATAAAAAAGTTCTTCTTATTTAGAGAAAAAAAAAAAAAAAACACAAGAACACAGCACAAGAAGTTATGAAACAACACACAGTGCGAAAACGTAACATTTGCAGCTCTAGTATATTTGTTGTTGTTTTGTTTCTTTTGCGAGGTCAGCTTTAAGGAGAGGCGAGAAATGGCAAAAAAAAGTTTTTATTTTTAAATTAAATTAAGTGAAAAGAAAATTGTTTTGAGTTTTTAGCATTACACAAGGCGATTTTTTTAAAAGAAGGAAAAGTCATGTCAATTTTAAGTTTTCTTTTTTTTTTTTTGGTTTCGTCTCAATATAATACTTTGTAGAATTTGGTTTTATTAGTTTAAATTTTGTTTAATTAGTCTATTATTTTCAGCTGCGAGTTATTAAACAAATATGTAGGTAAATTTTTAAAGAATTCGTACGTGTTTATTTGACACGTTTAAAATCCTAAGTAGGAAAACACATGTTTTTTCTTTAATTTCTATACCATCCATTGTATTGACACTATTGGTGAGTGAGGGTACACTAAGTTTGTTATTTTGTGTGAAACTTTTTAAATATTCATCTAAGACTCCATAATGTGTATTTATTCTGGGCCCTTGAGCAATTCTATGTCGATTTACCCTGTCCGTCAGTCTGTTTATATCACGCTGACTTTTGAAAGACCTGGCGGCAAAGAACAATTTTGGAGCCAAATTGTTTTAAGTTCTCCTAAACAATTTGGGATTAAGATTTAGATTTATAAAAAGAAAAATAATTATGGATCCAAATGTGGATCCCTTAAAAATTTTATTTATGTTACAAAAACTCAAAAAATTGATGGCGGATGCACCGATTGTTATAAAATTTTGCTCAAACTCGTTTTATACACAGAAAAAAATTCTCTAGGGTTTTTTTTACCAATTAAAGCATTAATCAAAAATCAAAACAGTTTCAATTAAAAATTTAATCAATTTTATTAAAAATTTAATCAAGTGAATTAACCGTTTAATCGAGTGAATTAAAGTCTAATTGATACAATTAATTTGTTTACTAGTGCAAATTTAATTACTTTTTTAATTAATATCTCAAATTTTTTAATTTATATCAGTTTTTATTTTTTTCTGTGTATGACTAAAAGTCATACTACTAAATTTCGTAAAGATCGGTCCATAATTTACCAAAGGCTCTATATAAAGCCCGCTCTCTAAGAACACTTCAGAACGTCTTAAAAAATAATGCTTTTGTAGTAAAATTCGGTTCGTACTAGTTTTGTTTGACTAGAAATTACACCAAAAATTACGTGAAGATCGCTCCATGAGACTTAAAATAATATAACGAATTTTGTCAAGATTGTTCCCTAAAAAAAGAGGACAGCTAGCAAAACCCTCTCTCTCTCTCTCTAATGCGGTTACCTGTATGAATATTTGTTCTATTTAGAGAGAGCTTTCGCTGCACTATCTAATTTAGAAAATGTTTTGATATAATTCTTAAAAGCAAAAAAGCAAATCTTTTAAAATGTTATCCCCTTTATTAATAAAATAAAGATATACTTTTATATATATTACTGTAATTTTTTTATTTTTAAACAAAAATTTTTATCGGCTGTCTTTAAGCTTTTTTCCATAATATGTAAATAAAGAACATTTTTTATCTTAATTAAAATCCCATAATAATGATCATAAATCTAAGAGTTGCATATTTTCGGACACGTTAAGAATACAAAAAAAATATAGAAATTAAAAATAAAGAAACAATTTTTTCCAAGCAAAAAATATTAATTATTGTGCCTCATCAATCAAACAGAATTATTTTTATTAAAACATTTTTTTTAAAAAAAATAAAACACACAGCAAATTCAAACTCAAAAAAGGCAAATGACATAAAAGTAAAAAAAAAATGAGATTGAAAATTAAAGAGCGACATAAATGTGGTGACATTTAAATGTCATAATTTAATATTTATTAAAATTGTTTGTTTATTTATATTTTATTTATTAATTTCAAAACAATAGTATTTAAAACTTCTTTTTTTATAAAAAATCGATATAAAAAAATCGATAATGTGACAGTTAATGTTAAAAAGTTTGTTTTAGTTTTTCTATTGTATTTGTTTTACTTAATTTTTTTAGCGTAGTTATTATTCTCCTTTATTTTTTTGTTTAAATACTTTAGTTCATATTAAGTAATCAAGGAAGTTAAAATCAGGAAATTAAAAGAATTAAGACTTCCTGCCAAATGCAACGACCCATTATGGCTACACAAATACAAACACATATCGTTACACTAAACGCAAAAGGCCTTATCTTACATTTGGAAAATTTTACAGGCGAAGCAAAAGAAGTTAAGAAATTGCCTTAAACTGTTTATAATTTATATTAGTTTCTATTTTTCTCCTAAAACTTACACGTTGTTACGACAATTGCCAATGTTGCATATTAAGCAAACTGTTGGTTAGGTTTTTAAGCGTTTATCATATAATCTTTTGTAGATACGGCTGTTTGTTTTTTGTAAATAAAATCGCTAATTTTGCTCGTAAGATTTAAAATTTGTCTGTGGACATTTGTGTTGATACAACAGAAACAATGAAAAACACGATTTTAAATTTTTAGTTAAAATCGCGTTTTAGATAATGATATGTAAATAAACATAAACAATATCGTTGGTATCATCTAGAAAGCCCTATCTCGATTTTTTTTTAAATTGGTTTTTAGTGATTCCAATACATTTCAAACAACTAAACCTCGTTACAAAAATGTAATGCAAAAGTATAACAAATAACGATTTTACAAACTAAATTGCATAAGAAATGTTACATATTGTTTCTATTACGTTTTCACCCTCTCCTGTAAAATTGCAATTATGTGAGTTAGGGCCTTTCTACATGAGACCAACGTTATGCACAAAGAAAAATTAGAGATTTTTTCTTGTTTTTGCGTAAAAAAAAAAGGAGAGAATTAAAAATTTTTAAACAAATTATGGAGGGTTTTAACTGAATTCATTGGCGGATTGGACTTTTTTGAACAGCAACATTTAAAAGTTAAATGAAAATACAAAATAAAGTTTTTAAAAAAGGAACAAAGTTTTTTTTTTAATTTTTTTATAACTGAAAACATTTTCTACCAAGACTTTTAACGTGATGTTAAATAACAGATTATGTGCTTAAAGGAAATAATTCGTTAGAATTGGAAATTGTATATATATAGAAATTAGTTGTTCTTTGAAGAAATTTCAAAATTAGTACATTTTTTACATGGTTATTCAAATAAAACAGAGATATTACTTAAGGGTATTTTACACTATCACACAAGTCTTACGCAATTTGATGAAAATGCATCTATGATCTAATTATTGTTAGAAAATATTTTGAAAAATCAATAACAACTTATTCTGACAGGGTTACATTTTCCTCAAAATACGTAAGACTTGTGTGATAGTGTAAAGTAGCTTTTAAGGGTACTTTACAATATCTCACAAGTCTTACGTATTTCGAGGAAAACACAACCCTGCCATAATAAGCTGTTATGGTTTTTGGAAAAGTTTTAAACAATAGTAAGATCAGGGAAGCATTTTCGTCAAAAAATTTAAGACTTGTGTGATGGTATAAAACGGCATTTAGTAACTAAGCAAAAAATAATCTATATATGAAGATTTTAATTAAGCACAAATGTATCTATTTTTATGTTTTAAAACCGAACAAATTATTAAATACTAAATTTTCAATGTATTTGCAAATAACAGCGTATGTGCTTAATGTAATTAATTCGTTAAGCTACGGTCACACCTATTAAATATTTGAGCAAATAAGCATAACCACTACTTTTTTTAACAATAAAATAAAACTAATTATACTGCAAGACATAGCCAAAAGGTGTATTATGTTAAATGAGGTATTATAAACAAAATAAATGTATTATAATATATATTAAAGCAAATTATATTTTGGTTTGCCAGTTGGTCCCGTCTTTTTCGTCAAATACTTGACAAGTATGACCGCAACTTTAGTAATACAAACTTTTTCTAAAAATATATAAATTCTTAGAATTCATATATTTTTATTTAACTCTCACTGGCGCCCTATACTCCAGTGGGAGTTAAAGGAACATATATATATATATAAGCAAGAACGAAATATGGAAATTAAACAGCATTGAAATTAAAATCAACAAAAATTTACATACTTACGTTGTTTTACAAGAAAATCAAAGATATTAATTCCTTTATAATTTCGTTGAAAGATAATAATTGATTTCAACTTGATCATAAAATTCTTTAACATTTTGGAAATTGTCTTACTTTTCAAATAAAATACAGTCTTTAAATAGTTGAAATTGGAATCTTTGGTATTTCCGCTTCTTTGCAAATGCAATTATCTCTTTATAGTACTTAAAATAAATTATTCCAAAAATAAATTATAATTTCATAAGAATGCACTTAGAGAAATTAAATAAAGTTTCAACGTTAATAATAAGATGTGTGCCACAAGTTTATAAAAGTTTGGAGTTTATATCGTGTCGAGTTATTTTTTGATTGTGGATTAAGTGCAATCCCCATAAGACTCTAAAGCGGATATTACACGGCCATACTTGGTATGTTAGCATAGCAATGTACTCGTGTAATAGTGCAAAATTTCTGTTTTTCAGTTTGGTTTAAAATTATTTTTTTATATTTCCTGTATGCCGTCATATCATTATACTCGTGCAATAGCTCTTCTGTCATACACAGTGCAAAATTTCTGTTTTTCAGTTTGGTTTAAAATTTTTTTTTTTATATTTCCTATATGCCATCATATCATCATACTCTTGTAATAGCTCTTCTGTCATACACAGTGCAAATTTAATTGACGTTTTCGCAAGCAAATGGTTGAAGATGGCTTGGTTAGAGAGCGCATTTTATAAAATGTGATATATATCACAATAAACATTTCTAAATAAAATTCAAGCAAAAATCTTTTTAAAGATTGTAATTTAATAAAATCTAGAAAGTTGCAATTTAGAAAACACAAGGGATGGTACAAAGCAAAATTCCGAAGGCAAAAAAGGAATAACAACATAAGATTTGTTAGTTTTTCGTCTGTTACGACAAAAAATGGGCAATAATTAAAACTTTTTATCAGGGAAACCGTAAATATGCAGTTGCATGTGTTTCCTTGTGCGACCAATGAAGGCAGAAACATTATATTTATCCATGGCTAATGTATATTTTTGCATGTTTATTCTTTACATAATTGTTCTTTTAAGTTATTTAGTTAAAAGAGCATTTTCGTAGCATATTTTTAAGATTAAAGCGCATATTTCACCTTTTTAAAGCTTATCATGATGCGTATGGAATTATTTTTTATTGCGGAAAAAATGGATAATTTTTTTTTCACTAGTTCTCATATGCGCACGCATGACGAATTCATGTGCATGAGCCAAAACTGCACTCAAATAAAAACCAGCCCATAAGAATGTAAAACAGCGATCTTTTATATGTCTATAACGCACTCATATAAACGAGCATTCTGTAGGTGCGCATTTCATGAGTGGCTCATAATACCGGCATAAAATTTATTAATGTTATTATCAGCGTTGACAAATTTTTTGTTGTGACAAGAATTCCCAAACGATGATTTATATACTTATCACGAAATTTATTTCATATATTCTGCTTCTAATTTTTGTTTATGCCTGATATATTTATTATTTAAATTAAAACTTCATAAATAGAAGACAAATGTAACATATAATTATGTAATTTTATTTAATTTATGAAGGAATTACCAATACAACCAAATACCTTAATTTTTTATTAACAACTACAACTACAAATATTTTATAGGATAAACTGAAAGTCTGGCAACACTGTTTGAAATGAAGGTAAAAACGAACATGGCTTCTAGTGAGTGTGCATGAGTGCACTAAAATTTTTTGCTCATGAGCAAATGCGCATGAGTTTCTTCTATCAATGCTCATGCGCATGAACATGCTCAAAAGCATCACTGAGGCGATGAAAAGGAAATACTTTTATAAACTTTGAATTTGTTCGATTTTAGTTTCACGTGAATTTACAGAACATGCCCGTATATCTATATTCTGGGTCCTGTTGAAATTGATTTTTCGAAGACACCAGATATGACGCGGACTGGGTTATTTTATTTTTATGTCACATTTACTCCGTTTAAATTTGGTATTGAAATTCAGCTAGACCGGTGCATAAATGACTGAAATATGAGCAAAATACCACGACTGAATTTAATTTTTACCCATTAATCTCAAATCCATAAGCTAAATCTGACTTGAAATGGGTTTAATTATAAAAAAAGCTGCCTTTTTCAACGGAATAAGGATTTTGGTACAATAGCACCCATACCGTATGAGCTTAATGTACCAAATTTGGCTCTTATATTTCTTAAGTACCTATAAGGAGTATTTAATATTAAAAATCAGCTAAATCGTTTTATTATTTGACTTGGAACCCATACACGACTCCTCCCGAGTTTAGGGTTTTGGTTCGATGGGGTCCATACAAAACAAACTTGGTGGATAAAATTTAGCTGAAATATAACATTCTGTTCTTTTCTAAGCACTCTTACTTGTTTTTATTAAATCATTATTATAATAAATTAAATTAAAAATTGGGTTGGAAAACTTAAGGTTAAAAATAAAGTTAAAGTATTCATCCTGACTGCTTAAGTTATTCAAGAGTCACTAGATAACGGGCATTTTACAGAAGTTTAAAATTTATTTAATGTATTTTTTAAAAAAGTGGTGTTTAATAATTACATTTACTTTTTAACTTAAATGGTTTAAAATTTCATTTAAGCCATCGCAAATTTTTTTTCGACTAAAACAGATTCTATTCTGCTCGACGTCGACTTGAAAGCGCCGTAGCAAATAGCAAGTGACGGTCAATATTTCTGTGCCAACAAGTAATAACAACTTAATTCGAATTAGGAAAGTGCTCACCAGAGCATTTTTAAACTCAAAAACCGTTGCCCAAAATCAGTGAATTTTGATTAAGCTTATTACAAGCTCTTTGTTATAAGCACTTTGTTAGTAATTTTAAAACATATTAATTTTTAATGAAACAACAGCTGGATAAAAAGAAATAAGTAACATTTTTCTTAACTCGACTTAAGCTGTTATTGCTTGTGAGCACAGATTTATTGATTGTTATCAATAACGATTAAGAAAATACAATTATTGAACCGTTGCCGCCGTCTTTTATAAATTATCGAATTTCTTCAGAAATTTTGAAAAAAAAATATTATTATTTTAATATCTATTATTATTAATAAGGTATGATTTATTCCATTATAATTTTTTACCAAAAAAAAAGGGAAAAAAAACAAAATTTTATGTTAATATAACAAACTTGTTTTTGGCTAAAAATCTTTATAGACATAAATATTTAAAATTTTTCACAGCTAAATAGGTATCTATTTTCAAGAGATTGCAGATAAAATACGAGTGAGTTTTATTCTAATTTTGATGGATCAATAAATTTATAAAAAAAATCAATAAAATTAAAATTTTTTTAATGATTACAAATTAAAGATTCAAATTTTTATATGCCACTTGCAAAAAATCGTTTAATTAATAAAACAATTATGGCATAGACTTTAATTTCTTTATTAAATCTATATCTAATTGCTAAATGTTTATTACTGTATTGTTTGAAAAGGTTGTTGTCACATTTATCGGTTGGAATGAGAGTTAAACAGAGCCAATAAATTCTGTGTGTCCAAAATCTAAGAAGGGGGTCTTATAAAAAACAAACACAAATGTAAATGTCACAAAAGCCAAACAAAATAAAGAAAACACTGATAAGAAACCAAAGAAAAAAAACATTTTTTTTGTTATTTCAAATTTAAATCTTCATTTCGTTATCAAATTCTTTGCTGAGATTTTGGAATTATGGGTTTGTTGGTATGTTTGTATGTATGTATGTATGGCTTTATGTACTTACCTTATGTTTGAAAAAATGTTTAAATAATCCAAAATTTAAGAAGAGTTTGTAAATTATTCCAAGATTAGTTCATCGGTAGAATGTATCCAGAAAGTGAAAACAAAAATAAATACAATAAATATCACTAATTTTTGTTTGAAATTTTATTTTTAATTTTCTTGTTTTTTTATTTTTTTTTTAAATTGTAAATGCTTTTTTATTTGTTTAATTTTTTGGAAGCTGTAAAATTTTTTATTGTTGGTTTTAGTGTTAAAATTTATATAATTTGGCTTGTATTTTATTTTTTTAGATACTTTGAGAATCAAAACTCTTGTGTGTATTTTTAGCACTAGGAAGTTTATTTTTTATATAATTTTTTTTTGTTGAGTCTTAAAAAGCAGCGAGCTGTTTTTTGGCTGGCTGTACACCAAATAGTGTTTTTTTTTTCTTTAAAAATGTTTTATTTCTTTGAGATTTTTTTTATATTTTGAATATAAATGTTAAAAGTGTTGTGCTGTATTGAAAAGAAAGGCATGACTGTATGTGTTTTTTTTTCTAAGACAACAGTTTTTAAATTTTTGTAAAGAAAAATCATTTAAAACTTTTAGAAAATTCAAATGCCCTTTTTAAGGCGTCCACATTTGTTTTTTTAATTTTAATTTTTTCCATTAAAAAAATATAGGTATTTTTTAAGATTTTTACAAATCTTTAATATTTTTGCAACATTTTTAATATGTTTTTCATTTTGTTTATCTTTTTAAAAAATATAGTATGATTTTAAAATTGTAATATTTTTAAGATAAAAATTACTTTAATTCATTTAAGTTATCATTTTTTTTTTTTTTTTTTTTGCTTAAATCCACTGTTTTTTCTTAATATTTTTAGTTCTTCTTTTCCTTATTTTCTTTTAATTTCCTTAAAAATTATTTTCACTTTTCTTGTTTGTTGCAGAAATTAAGTTGTGTTGCAAAAGTAAATTCTGTTTTTCCATTTTTATAATATAATTTTTTTAAATATGCCGCGCATTGATACTCTCGGTAGCTCTTACAGATAAATACTCTTTAACTGCTAAAGTTGTTGTTGCTACTTATTCTTTATTTTTTCACAAAATTCATTGCAGTTTCAGACAAAAAATAATTTTTTTCAACAAAAAAAAAAGCACAACAAAGACCCAATGAAATGCTTGAAAACGTTAACAATTCGAAAAAGAGCTATTTATTTAACACACAGACACAATAACTAATAAAAACACCGACACGCACATATGTACATATACACACACACACACAGGCAAACGAAAGCAGACAATATGCATCCATACGAGAGGATGATGTCAATTTACACTTTCGGCAAAACAAGAGATTCAGATTCACTTGATTTTTTTTTTATTGTTCTGTTACTGGAGAGATGATGATGTTATTGAAGATTTGCTGAGGTTTTAAACCGCTTTAATAATGTTCATCATCCGCTTAGATGTTCTATTCACTTCGGTGAACATCTTGTAACTATTTAAAATAAGAGTACACAAGCCGTACCAGACCCATCAAACCAAACAGCCAACCCAACCAAGCTGCTAGCCAAGCAACGAAGCAAGACAAAACAGACATCCACAATAACAGAAATCAACGCCAGCCACCAGCAGTAGCAGAAGCAGCAGCAACATTAACAGCACCCCAGTACAAAGTACTCGAACTCGAACCACACAATATGATGGGGAAACATACAAGCATATATGTATGTAGCCTAGCTGTCATCCCACAATAACGCAAACAGCACCAACTAACCAGTCCGACAGTCAGTCATTCAGTGAGTCCAACAACATATTTAGACTCTTTGTATGAAAATTACACGGAGAACTGATGGTCTGGTGGTCTTACTCATACCTAAGTCGTGAAAAAATACACAAAAACACATTTTTTGTACTCGTAGTGGTAATCGTAAATAATACAACAACAGAAAGAGTCATACGAATCCATTACATGCAAAAGACCCAAAGGCCACAACATTAACAACAATGAATAAACAACAAGTGATAATGCAAATAAAGCAAGAGTTACCAAGGAAAGAGAAACAATTAAAAAAAAGAGATTATATTTTACAAAATATTAGCAAAACAACAAAAAATAAATAAACAAACAGTAGCAAAATTATTTTAAAAAAACTGCTTACTCTGAGTAAACGAACAAGATAAACAAGAAAGAGTATCCATCCAATGTTTAAAATACACACATTCATACACATATATACATCAATGTATAAAACACGCAGTGTTTTTATCTATAATAACAGCAAAAACAACACAACTGCAAAAACCCCAACACGAAAATTTAAAATGCATCAAACCAAATACAAAGAATAATGCAAACTCTCAAAAAGAAAAAAAGCAAGAGTATTTTTGCTTTATTCGGCAGCAAAAATAACAACAAGCACATCTAAGTATTAGCAGAAAGACCAACAACAACACACACAACATACGAAAACACAAAACGAGCTCTCTTGGTACACAATTATTAACAACGATTGCTAAAAAAAACGAGGCTCCCCTAATTAAGAAAACACGAGCAGAAACGAAAGAATATCAACTATATACAAACTAAAGAACTGTTACCGTCGGCGCCGTTGTTGTTGTTGCTGTTTTTGATGGGGGGATATTATAATAACAACTACCACTACACTACTACTGCTAATGCAACCATGTCCAAAGCAGCACACACTTGTTAAATGAAACAACAAGAACGAATACAAAAACAGTAAAACAACTGAAGAAAATAATGAAAACAAAGCCAAGCAGCAATAGAAACAAAAACAATGCAGAGAATCTATTAATAGTGAGAAGACTCTTTATAATTTATTTTTTGCTTTCTTAAAATTTTTCGTTAATTCTTACAAGTGTTTTTATATTTTTTGTTAAATATTGTCCAGTACTGTATAAGTATTTCTTTTCCATGTTTAATTTCTATTTTTCTAATGTTATGAAATATTGTAAGAGAATTTTATAAACTGCTCTCTTAGGTAATAGAATAAAGAAGCAATATAACACTAATAAGTTTTTAAACTAAATAATAAAGTAAATGTAGTTCTTTTAAAAGAAAATGTATTTTAGAATTAATTTTTTTTTATTTTAAGAAAAACATTCGAGATAAGAGATTTTGAATTTTATTATCAGCATTTAGAAAAAAATATAGACGCACACAGAAAAAAGATCAAGTTTGTAATAAACAAAATAAACAAATATCAGATTAGACAAACGTTTTTTATGTAAATAAAAAAGAGGAAACAAAGATTAAGATGAAAAAAATTATTTTTAAATAAAATGGTTTAGTATCTAAAAGTTATACTGGAAGTCATTTAAAGATATCCTTAATCCAGTTATATTCACTGTTTATCGTCTAAAGGCAATTAAACGAAAATTTCAATTTCCGCTCATTTGCATCTACAGATTTTGCACAGTTCTTAACCACACAAATTGTTATACATATGTAGGGGTGGCAGAAGATTTGTCCTGATAGTATCAGGGATAGAAGAATGATGTTGTGTGAATGATGCACCAAAGCCATGCTAGAAGAGTTCGAAGTCTTAGGGGCTCACATGTCAACGAAAATCGACTTTTTGAACTGACATATGAACTTCTTTGAAAATCAGTGGTCAACGGAATCAGATAAACATGGCGAGCGTTTTCATCAGATATGTTTTCCTAAAGGAAAGTGCATTTTGTCTCTTAAAAAAGATTTGTGTTGGACATTGTTTGCTAGTTGTGTCGAATTGTCAAGAGCATTAAGGAAAGTAAATTGAATGTAACTTTCTCCAGAGGTGGAAAGGGAAAGGAAAATGGACTTTAATATACAAATTAAATTATTTTCTAGCCTTATAATTTGTTAAAATGTTAATGCCCAATTATTTGCACAAATTTACACATAAAGTTCTTCGGATATATAGAATTATTATTGGTGCCACGCCCACTCATCTAATCCCGGCCACTTTCTGACGGATGTTGTGTAATGATTATCAAGATGCTTGTACCTAATTTGGAATCTTTGGCTCTTATCTTTTTCATATACAGAAATTTATAATGCCTTTGTCCACCTCCCAGCACCTCCCAGGCCATCATTATATACTGTTAAAGTTTCGTACAGATCGGTTTAGCGGTTACGGAGATCACCTCCTACAAACAAACGTACACACATTACCTCTATATTTAACAAAAGCAAAAAATAAAATACAGTGTTGTGTTTTTATGGTTGCACTTGTTGTAGAATTGTCACCACCGTTTACAGGAATTCGCCTTTGCTATAGTCTTATTACGAAAATGATTTTTTAGTCACTTTTGATGTGTAAATTTCATTTACTTTTCCTAAACCAAAAACAAAAATTTAAAAAAACTTCAACTAACATTTGCATTTATCTAAAAGCAACATGTAAAAATGTGTGTCGAAAAAGGTCAAATGTTAAATTACCAAAAAAAAAAAAAAAAACCAAAAATGAAAAACAAATATTCAGGAAAACAAAGCAGCAATTGTTGTCCAAAAATACTAAAACAGAAAAAGATAAGTAATAAGTACCAACAAAAACAATACAATTAAGAAGAATATACATTCATATACAGATGTCATCATACGAAAAAAAACCTACAGTTTAAGATATTTGAACACATCAGATGCCATAACTAGGCCAGAGCACCACTACCACCGACCGCCATTATGATTTCAATATTCAACACGCTCTGCACATTTCTACTGTAACAAATACAGCTCTCAGAAAATAGATTGGGTAGTTGTCGTTGTTGTTCATGAAGACTCAATAAGAAGAAGAAAGAATTTAGACAAAGACGATTCTTTGAACGATAAAAAGTAAGCATAACCTTAAAATAATCAATTCTTTTGTAGATCCGTTTCATTGTGTATAACGTTTTCTTTACCAAACAGCGGTAGCAATTTTTTAGTTACACAAAACATTTGTGAAATAAATAAAAAAAAATTAATACAATTTGCACCAGTAAATAAAATAATAGTATCAATTAAACCTTTAATTCACTTGATTAAACGTTTAATGAACTTGATTAAACGTTTAATTAATTCAATTGATTAAAGTTTTAAAATAAAATTTATTTTATTTTTGATTAATGCTTTAATTGGTGAAACATTTTTCGAGAATACAAAGATTTTTTTTCGGAATCAACAATATTTTTTCTTAATTAAGTTAAAGTTTTATCAATTAGTGGTCACAATTTTTTTCGACTTTTTCGTCATATATTTGTTAAATGTGAACATACATTAAGAAATATGTTTACTTTGATGTTTTAACTATTTAACTGTTGTACAAAATTTTGAGATATAATTTTTATCTTATTTTGAGGGAGATTTCGTTCTAGTCAATATTGTATAGACTGGACCATACGCTTATCCCTTGCTTAAGAGCTAGAGTTATATAACATCTACTAAAAAACGGATTCTGGGGAAGAGAGGTTTCCTATTTCACCCTAAGGGCAAGATTCTGATAGCATTTTACATAGCTAAAAATTTTTTTTTTAAAAATAAATAACCCCATATATTCTTATCTATTTTACAAAGAAACAAGAACAAATGCCATCAAGAATTACAAGGTCAGAAAATTGAAGAAGCTATGAATTTTACAAATTAGATTTATAAAAGTTTTAAAATATTAGCATTTGGTTAAATAATTTTATGCATAAATTCCTTTCATATTTTTTAAAATCATTTGTTGTTCTTAGCAGTATTGGGTATTGAGCGTTATTCCTTTTTACAATGCTATCATTACTCAGTTTAATTGTTAAAATCGCAAAAACAATATAAACTAAAATAACAGCGTCAGCTTGTCATTCTAAATATTTAAAAGTTTTGTAAATTTGTGAAATATGCTTATATTGCACAGGTTTCAGCCATCGTTCATAGTTTGTATCCTAAAAAATGTATTGAGTGTTATTACATTTTTTTTTAATTAATTGAAAATTTATTAAACACTATAATGGCTATAAGTTATAAGTAAGTATAGTATGTGTTGTTAGGAAATATAAAATTCTTACAAAAATATATTGAGTGTTACACTGAACACATTTTAATATATAATTAACTTATCTTTCAAAGTTAACAGCAGCAGAAAGGCAGAACCGATTTATTTTCTTAATTAAAGTGCTTTATTTTATTTGTTTTTTTTTTTAATATTTTCGAACGGTTGCGCATTGTTTAATGCTGTGCAAGAGATATAAGGACAGAAATATTTTTGGATTCGGGTGAGATATAATAAAATGACACACATTGTAATACTTTACATACCCGAAGTGCCCTAATTTGGACTTTATATCTCCACTTCGAATCACTATGGGAAGCTAATCCTCTACTATGCCTAAATGAAATTTTATTTCGATAGCAAAATTCGTTAAGAAATACCAGAGTTATTTCTAAAATGTTTACTGCAGTTTTATATATCCGAGGAAAGTGTTATGGCGATTTCTTTTCTGAGAAATATGTTGCATAAATGGTACATGCTCTATCTCTTTTGTGTAGAGCATGTACCATTTCGCCATTAGATAGATCGAATTTGGTATGAATAATTATTTGAAAATAACATAACTTCTACCATTGTCGGTCGATATTGATAAAATTAGTTTTTATTTTTTTTTTGAGAGAAGATTTTGCCTATCCAATCATGCAAATATTTTGGAAATAATTTTTTGCAAAATTTAAATTTGAACTTTTCCGTGGGGTCCCAGGTTAAAATTAAAAAAATGGCCATAGCTTAATTTCCACCTTCGATTGTTTACATTTTTACAAACCATATACTCACTTTTTTCAGACTATTCTATGCATAAAATTCCATCTCAGAACAAACGTAAAAGCAAATATAACGCTCAATACACAGATGTGCTAAAAATTCGAAAAAATTTTATTTTATTTGAGAAGCCATTGAATGAGGCCAAAACAATAATATGAAGCTTACCCTCTCATATTTTTCATTATGAAGTTGGTAAAAATAAAAATAACTGCACAGAAAAAACTTCTGTGGTTTTCATGGGTAACCGCGTATGTCCATTTTTTCGATTTTGAGGTGTTGATGCTATATTGCTGAATTTTAAAATTTGTTGAAAAAATATGGACCAATTCCGATTTTTATACATAATGACCAATTTCAAAAAGTTCAATACTTAGTCCATAGTTCGATCTAGAATGTTTTTCCGCTCTCCTGAAAAATTTGAATTTAAGACATACGCCACAGAATTATCAGTAGTTTATTTTTATCAATTAAAAAAATTTTTTAAAAAATATTTTAATTTAATTAATGTAATAATTTAATCAATTATTTTTTAAATGAAAGAAAATTAAGAATATAATTTTGATTTAATTAATATTTTAGTTGTTTTGAAATACATTTTTAATTAAAATATTAATTAAATAACAAAAAAAAAAATCTTAATTGATTTTTTCGTTTAAAATAAAATAATTTAAACTTGTAGAATTATTGTTGGGAATGATCAAAATCTGTAGTGCGATTCACTAACTTTTTTTACGATAATCGTATCGTTAAAATAAATATAAAGAAACTTTATCGAATTGGCTATTCAGTAACATTTTTAACGATGTTCGCTGTCGATTAAAGTCAGCTGTTACTTTAAGTAGTTTTTTTTTCGTTATTTTAACGACAATAATTTACGTTGTGTTTATTTAATCGATAAAGTGTATTTTATGTTTAAAATGGCTGAGGCCCGACTTACATACATACTACACACATATATACATACATATGTATGTAATGTATGAACAAAAACAAAATTCTAAATTCAAAATGTACAAAAAAAAGCAAATTATGAACAAAAACCAAATTCTAAATGTAAAATTCACAAAACAAAATATACAAACAGTAAATTAAGCACAATTTCATTTGTTTTTACTTTATTCTCTTTTGGGCTTTTCGTTTATTTTAACATTTTGTAGCCAGAGATGTTACAAAAACTACAGCTGTTTACAATCGTTAAAAATAAATTTCCGAATCATACTATCGTTACTGCAAGCGAATATATATGGCGACAAAAATTACGATTGCGGATCGTTAAAAGTTAGTGAATGAAGCGCACCACTGAGTTATATTTAATTAAATCCATTAACATATTGTTGGAAACGTCAAAGTTTTTGATCAATTTTTTTTTAATTAAAATTAAAAATATCATTTATTAAAAATAAAAAATATTCACAATTTTCAATTTTTACAATTTTTAGTTATCTTTGGTAATTGGTGCAAAATCAACAAATTGTTTGCTTGATTCTATGAATTTGGTATGAATTTTGTGATACGAGACAATTTTTAATTTTTTCTGTGTGTACACTTAAAATTAGATTCACCCATATATGTATTTCTAACAAGTAGATACAATTTGCCATACAATGATAAAATGTGTCCTCAACTTAAACTAATTTGCTAATGTTTTCCATTTTGGTAATAAGTAAAAAATTGCCCCAACTTTAAGGAAAATATTTCTAAACATCTTTTTAAATTTATAGTTTTAAGAGTTCTTTCTACTTATGTACATAAAAAACTATTCGGGCTTTTGAACTTTCAAAATTTTAATATATTTAATAAACTTCGATTTTAGAGTTTTTGGTGATTGTTTTTAATTTTTATTTAATAATTGATTTCCTTAATAAATTCCTCCAAAAAACTTTATTTTTGCATTCAGAGATTTATAAAATTCGATTCTTTTAATAAAATTTGGGTGCCTCGGTAAGCCAGTTATTAGCTAGCTAGAGAATCAGGGAGAGGGTTGCGGGTTCGAATTTCGCCGGAGACTCTAGCCTGCTTCATTACAACGGGCTAAAGGTCTATGCTACTGTTGCTCGGTAAATTACTGTAGTAAGAATATAATTTGCTATTGTATATATTTCTAACAAATAACTAATTATTAAATTTTTTCTATACTTGAACAACACAGGTAGACATTTAAAAACTTTTTTTTAAACCATTCGAATATCAGCTCAGTTTTCTCCCATCTCGTCACATTTGAAAGATAGTACATTCGTTTGTACTTCTCTTTCAGCCGCGTTCCAAATTTAAAGTCTGGTTCAATTAACATGAATTATTTTTTATTTAAAAGTTTACTAATTTAGACGTCAAAGAGTTGCTAATTGAGTTTGACCGCGAAAAAATTCCTGAGTTATAGTGGATCAAAGCCAAGATTTTGTTAAAACGTTAATGTTTTTCTCCAATTTTTTGATTTCGTTATACGTTTTCCATAATTTTATGACTTTATTATATAGTCTATTTGATTAGAAAAGTTTTAAGCCATAACGGACCAAAATCGGATTAAAGCCAAAAATTCTATTATAGTCCCACTCTTGAAGAACATGTTTAGAGGGTCTTCGACCCAGCGGCTTTTCGAAACCTTGTTCGCGTCTGAAGTTGAGAAAGGTGCCTGGAAAGCGGATTTGAATAGTTTACCTTCTTAATAATGTATTTTGCATGGCCTTTGCGAAATGGGTGCCCCGGTAGGCTAGCTGGTAGTGAGCTAGTCTATCAGTACCGGGGTTGCGGGTTCAATTCCCGCCAGAGACTCTGGTTTCCTGCAGATAAGCAAAAAGCTTCGTGGGATTTAGTGTAGGAATAATAATAAAAAAATAATAAAAATAATCTATAACCAGCGGAATATCTTAATTCCTATGGATGTTCTCATTTCTTATATATCACGGCGCTCCGGTCATGGTTCAAAGAATTTTCGATTAAACCCTCTGTAAAAGCTTGATACTGTGTTGTAAGCCGTTTCCCATAATTTTTCAAATCGGTTTTAAAACGGTATTAGGCAGGATGAATTTATAGTCCAGGTTAAATTAAAATTTGTCACTAATTAACCAATAAAATCTAGAGGCTGTAATCTTCAATTAGGCGGGCCAGACGGTCTTGATTTTTCTTGATTTACAAAAATGTTCAGTGCTCATCAAGAATATAGAAAAAATATGCATTGGCAACATTTTTAAAAGCTTAACCAATAAAACACGTTGCATATTTTAAAATTTGTCTATAGTTTTCCTTAAACACGCTGTGTAAAAAGCATATTAATATTTTATGTATTTTCTTTAAGTGTATTTGTTTAAAAGTCTATCAAAACTACGATTCCTTATTTCAACACTCTTATAATTTGACAACACAGCGATACTGGTTTAAAACAGAAGCCAGTATCATTGTATGTAATTGTACAGAGAAAAAAGTTTTTTATCAATTAAAAATGGTTTAAAAAGTATTTCAATTTAATTAATTTAATAATTGAATCAATTATTTTCTTAGTTGAAAGAAAAGTAAAAATTTAATTTTGATTAAATAAACATTTTAGTTGTTTTGAAATAAATTTTCAATTTAAATTTTAATTAAATAACAAAAAATCTTTATTGACTTTTTTCGTTTAAAATAAAATAATTTAAACTTGTCAAATTGTTGTTAGGAATTGTCAATATTTAATTAAATAAATTAACACATTTGATAATTTTTGATAATTTTTTTAATTAAAAATATCATTTATTGAAAAAAAAATTATTCACAATTTTACAATTTTTAGTAATCAATATAATCATTTTGGTAATAGATGCAAAATCAACAACTTGTTTGCTTGATATTATTCGCCGATTATACAGCCTAAATGTTTACCTGCCATATCATGCCAGATGCAGGGTGGCTCATGCATTATTATTATCTCCAATTTCTTACTGTATGGAAATATTGTTGTGTACAACTTCTGCTAATGTGAGTAAAGTCAAAATTTTGGTAAACAAGATTGTACGCTTTGTCTTTGGCATAAAATACTATTGTCATAATCAACGAAGTTATACTCATATTTCACAGTATGTTGAGCGTTTCCTTAAATGCCCTTTCAAAAAATTTGTAGTTCTAAAATATCTGTTGACATTTTACAAGATTATAAAAACTTCCACACCACAATTCTTACTTCAGATTTTTTAATTCATACATTCTACTAGGAATATGTAGATTTTAATTCCTGGAATATATAATTCCTTGTGGAATAATTTACCAAATGATTTACGATAATTTTCATTATCTTATAATGTACATATATCGCAAAAAGTTAACTGAATATATCAATCAAAATAACAAATTAAACGTCATATATGTTCAATCGTTGATTTGGATCTATATTCACTTTTTTTCGTATTTATTTTGTTAATGTTATAAATTTGGGGCTGTTTAGTTAGTTTATTTATAAAAAGATATATGTACTTAATTAGTATATAAATTAATTGGGTTACTATGAAAAAAGGAAACAACTTTGAATATCATTTGTAATATATATTTGGCCATTTAAGGCGTCTTTATTACACAATTTAATAAAATAAAAAAAATATTATGAATTTCGTATAAATTTGGTGATTATTGAAAATTTTTAATTTTTTCTGTGTATGTAATATTGAAAAACGCTAAACAGGCGACTCAAAACAAAAGCGGTCATAAATTGTTGGTGCATACATAAGTTCATTTGCTTGTATTTTTTTTTTTTGCTTTTAAAAGATTATTTTAGGAAGTTTTTAATTGTCAAGAATTCTTTTCAAAAATCATATTTTTTTTTTGTGAATGTCAAAAATTTTCCAAATTTTTATCTGGTAAGGCTAACTCCAAGTGAAGTTTCTTGGTTTCTTTGCAGTGTTCGAGAATAGAGAGAATATTATTAAGTGTGAGCTAAAACACACCCAGAAACGATTTCATTTTTTTGTAGCGTTTGTGTAGACGAACACAACCCTTTACACCGTTCGTAACTATTTTCAAGAAAGTAACGAACATTATATTGTGTTCTAATCTTCGTTATAAAACAGAACAATTGTAGTGGTTGTGTAGACATACATTGTACGAGGGCGGATCAATAAGTCCGTGACTTTTCGAACTTCCCTCATAGTTATATGAAATGCAACACTGCTCCCATCAAGTACCACCTGTTAGACTACTGTCCAGTTTTGAGCAAGTTCCGTCATTTACTTTGCGTTTAACAGCTGTTCAAAACATACAAACTCGTGGATTTCTTTAAAAAGGGAAAAAGTGAATTTCGAGTGCTCATTGAACAGAGTTTTCCAATTTTTTATCTGGCAAGGCTAACTCAAAGTAAAGTCTCTGAATGACCACAGAACGAATACCTTGTATATGTGTTGTGCACCGGTTTTGTTTGGGTAAAATTTTTTTCGCTGGCTTAAATGAAAAATATTAAATATTTTTTGACATTACATTCTTTTAAATTTCAGCTTCAAACTAAATTTGTATGCAATATCGAGAAGTTAGAACAGCAAATAAAAAAAAAAAGAATTTAAAAAGAATTTCTTAAAAATACATTTTTTTTTTTGTAAAAAAAACTGTGTTTCATTCAAAAAGTCACGGACTTATTGATCCGCCCTCGTATTCTAATGTTCTAAAGTGCAAATAAAAAATTTTAGCAATGACCACAGAACGAATAGCTTGTGTATGTATTGTGTACATGTTTTGTTTGTGTAATTTTTTTTTCGCTGGCTTTTCGTTTTGTATTTTGTTTTTTAAAAAAAATTTTTTTTTTTCACCAGCCAAAAGGGCGCTAAGCATAACTGAAACGAACGAACATTAATGTGCTGCACCGAACACAACGAAGTTTGTGGTTAAAATAAACAACAGAACAGAAAATTAAATATTCTCATCTTTTTGTTGGATAAGTACAGTATTATTTTTGTGTTCAAAGAACAAAAAAAGGGAAACGTTATTTCTTTAGTGATTTACTACACAAACACTATTAGCGTTTGAGTTTTTCACAACTCTACCGAACCGAACACCAAGAAACGCTATTTAATGTTTATTTTCAAAAGCTGTTTCTATATGTCGATGACAAGTCAGTCGTCCATCCAAATTTATTCCAGGGTATGTAACAACATAAGACTAAGGTATTGTACATTACTAAGTTTGATTGGTGGATAATATCCTCTCCAGAGTGTTTGCGTAACGTGTTTGCTTTTTACTACATTTTCTTGAATTCGCCCATTTTTCAACCAAGTTTCCACTTGAATAGGAAAGTCATGAAGTTGGCAGATACACATGCGAACTCAGAATAGCTAAATTATTAAATAAGAAGTTTAATATTTTTTGACATTACATTCTTTTAAATTTCGGCTTCAAACTAAATTTGTATGCAATATCGAAAGAGTAAAAAAACAGAATTTTTAGCATATCAAGAAGTTAGAACAGCAAATTAAAAAAAAAAAGAATTTACATTGACAAAAGAAACAAGTTTTTCAAGGAACAAAGAGATAAAAAAAGGATTTCTGTTCATGGCCGTTTTAAGTCTATTGCAAACTGAAATATTCAGAAAAGAGAGAGAGAGTGAATGAACGGCAAAATATCATTGTCGTAGTTGTTGTTGTTTTTTTACTTCTTGTACTTTTATTTGCTGTTACTAAATACCAGGAGTTTTGGCATATGTATGAGTACGATTGCGAAAGAGTTTTGTGGCGGAAACGGATATGGCTCATGAACTGTGGTACACATCATTATTTATAATAACGGCTACAAAAAAAAATAAAAAAACGTATGTTAAACCTTAAGTAGGCTTTTCCTCAAAAATTTTTTTTTTTGTTTAATTTTAAAGACTTAAGATGATTGCTGTTATAAGATAAACTAGAGTGTTTTGAAAAATTTTAAATATTTAAATTTCCAACATAAATAAAAGCAAAATTATAAAAACAGGTAGAATATTTTTGTTAATATTACTCATACGTTTAAGTGTTTAAAAACGTTTAAGATAAAATAAAAATTTTTAAATTAAACAAACTTTATTTAGCGAGAATGTTGCAAGCAAAAATGTTAAGGTCTTTTTAAATATCTTTTGCTTTTATGACCGTTGGGTTTATTTTTGTTGCTCTCCGGTTTTTAATGTGTAATAATTTATTTTGTTTTTAAGAGGTTAATTTAAAAATATTATATATGGCAAACGAAACCGTTTCTTCTTTTTGTTCGTTATAGCGCTTAAACAAAAATGCTACTATTTCAATATTTAATACACTCCCCTTAAAAAAAACACAACCAAAACCCACGAGTCAAGCTAAACATTATGCCAAAATAACCAAATTCTTAGGATAAGTTATAATGCAAAAAACTTAGAAAGAACTTGTATTTGTTTGTCACATGGTGGCATCATCATTATCATGGCTTCTGCAACAGTTCCTTAATATCTTCAAAAGGGGATTCTGCACACATCAAGAAATACACGAAGAAACTTTTAAGCTGTAATTACCCGCTAGTTCATTTAGTAAAGCTCCTCTACCAATTTTTTTTGAGATATATTTTCTATAATTTGAAAATATATCTCACTTCTTAAATATATAAGACGATGTTCTAGTCCAGTTACCAGCTCTATGGTCCTGTTTACTTAACAAGTCAGAAAGTCAGAAGTCTATATGCCCCAAGAACTACGAGGTACTTTGGTATGTTGGATATTCCTTGTAACTTAAACGTTAAAACCTCAAAAAAAGTTCTTAAATTTGAAATATAAACAATAAAAAAATAAACAACAAAAGCATTTTTTAAGAAGATTTCACACATGCATACGCTTATTCACACAGTGAACCTAAAACACTTAAAAAGTGTCGATTATGTTGAGCGAGTCTTTTAATTTTTTACGTTTCTTACTCTCTACCTTTTTTCCGTTCTACCTGTGTTTCGATTTGGTATATTTTTAATGTTTTAATACATTTTGGCATGCGTTTGGGTAATAATTCACAGATTAACGCCATTTAGTTGTTTCGCAAAAGAAAAAAACATTAAAAAAGTAACAAATATAATATAAAAATTCTGTTGAAGGATTTTGCATTTTAAATCCAAACAGTTTCAAATGTGTTTAGAGAGGTTGGCTTAAAGATGGCAACATAACTTTGGCATGACTAATCGTTGTTAATTTAACAGGATTTTTTTTTCATGTTTGACATTTCAAAGATACTTATATTTAGAGATTTTGTTTTCTTAAGCTTTTTTTTATTTGAAATTTTAAGATAAAAGGTGAGGTTTTTTTTAAAAATGTTCAAACCTTTTTGGTTGTTATTTTAAAAAATTAGTTGACGAGATTTCTCCAATTGTGTAGGTGGGTAAAAAAAAAATCCTCTAAATCGCTTGCTAATGGTGACTAACATCAATTTATCTGAAGGGGGGCCAATTGCCACTTTTACACTAAAATCCAATAGTTCTTTGAAAAAGCCACTTTTTATACAAAATGTATACAAAAAATTTTTACAAAAAATGGGGCATTCCTGTCACAACGTTACTTTTCAGTAAAAACACAAAAATTTTCTTTTTACATCAAAGTCACTTTGTACACAAAAAACTACCTAAAAAAACGCTTTTTACAAAGAAAGTCACTTTTTAAACAGGAAGTAACTTTTTACACAAAAGTCACTTTTAAACAAAAAGTCCCATTTTACACAAAAAGGGACATTTTGCACAAAATCTTACTTTTTACACAACAAATTACTTTATACACAACAAGTCACTTCTCAAACAAAAAGTCACTTTTTACATAAATGCACTTTTTACACAACAAGTCACTTTTCCACAAAAAGTCACTTTTTATACAAACAGTCACATTTTGCACTCAAAGTCACTTTTTACACAAAAAGTCACTTTTAACACAAAAAGTCACTTTTAACACAAAAAGTCACTTTTTACACGAAAGTCACTTTAACACAACAAGTCACTTTTTACACAAAAGGTCACTTTTTATACAAACAGTCACATTTTGCACTCAAAGTCACTTTCTGCACAAAAAGTTACTTTTAACACAAAAAGTCGCTTTTTACACAAAAAGCCACTTTTAATAAAAAAGTCACTTTAAAAGAAGAAGTCACATTTTACACAAAAAGTCACTTTTTACACAAAAAGTCACATTTTACACAAAAAGTCTCATTTTACACAAAAAGTCACTTTTTACACAAAAAGTCACTTTTTACACGAGTCACTTTTTACACAAAAAGCCACTTTTAATACAAAAAGTCACTTTTTACACAAAAAGTCTTTTTTATACACCACATGACTTTTTACACACAAAGTCATTGCAAAAGAATTCAGCCCCTTTTTCTTAAATTGAATATGCTGTGCTTATTTTCTTTCAACACTCACATCATATAACAGACTTTTTACGTTTTTTTTTATTAATATTGTAAATGTGTATATCAAATATTTCGTTAAAGTATAGAAGAGTCAATTGAAACTGTTTATTTTATATTGCTGGTCTGACAAAAAATATTATGGCACCATACCAATATGAGGCATTTAGTTAAATTTTGGTAAACAATTACAATATTCAATAATCAACTGTCTCTTACCAAAATAAAGAAGAAAATAATGTTGATTAAAATTTATTTAAAGCACGAATTTACTTATAACAATGTTGACCAGATAGATAATTAAACTTGTATAGTACGATGAAAGTCTTTTAGTCGAACCTTTAACTCAACTGTACTTAACTTTTCTATTGGGAAATTAATATGACTTTATTCTCCCCTTGTGGTATAAAATAAAAACATATTAAATTATTTTCTAAAGTCATACCTGTACAAGAGCGTACATTTTTTCTAGCTGTCAATAATTATCGCAACGCAGCGGCAACGCGTTGCGATTGTGAAATCCGATTTTGACAGCGCGCTTAATACACTCATAAAAAAAATACACTCATATTGATGAAGCCCTAACATCTGAATTGCGACATCAATGTTTTAAAAAATGGCATCAATGAGGCAAAAAGGGACGTCAATCCAATGACAAACGTTTCCATGAAATTTTTTCATATTTTATAAGTCATCTATTCTCTGAATACAGTGACATCAATTCAATGCAACATTTTCTGTATTATTAACATTAGTTTCATGTTACAAAGTAAAATAAGAAGCAAAAATTCCCATATTCTATTTTTTTAAATTATTTTGCTAAATACTTAAAATTTTCAAAGTAGAATGATTGGGAAAAACATATCGGGCATGCTGCTGGTCTCGTATGATGATGATGTGGCATGGGGTCAAAAACGAAGACACTTGTCATAGTATTGATGCCAAAATACATCAGCGTTATGGCGCCTTTTCTATAAGAGTAGTTAAGTTGGCCGCTATTGTTATTTTGTATTTCTATTATGAGGGTTTTCTGAAACAAAAAAGTTAGAACTATTTTTCGTGACACAACGTTGACGCTCTTGCTTAGGTATGGCTGTTATACATCGTTTCTAATGAGTAATTGTTGTTCACTGGTATAAAAGTTCATCTTTTCTTTACTCCTTACATTTAAGTGTCAATTGGGCTTAAATTGATAATATAATTAAATTTTTTCTATTTGTATTTTCGACTTTATTGGACGGCCGATTTGAATGAATTTATTATTTTCAATTAATATACGGATTAACCAAATTACAAAATAGAAATTTCGAGTTTTTTGTTTTGTTACAATTATAAAAGAGAAGAAAAACAAATAACAAAGACTTTAAAACAGTCAATTCTTGAGGTTACCTTACGGTTTAGGTCATATGGTAAGTACATTGGTACCATATAGACCAAAAATTATCTATTTTTAAATAGCTTTCTCTTAAAAAATTTTACATTTCAAATTAAAATGGCCAGTACTTGACACTTAAACTGATATCTTTAATAATAACAATAACAACTTAATTCTTAAGTGTTATGTCTGAAACTCCATTAGAAAGCTACTATCTTTTAAAAAACTTAGTATTTTTGCAGACGTACAGATAAAATAATTTTTGAGACCAATTTACTCTTAACACCCTTAAATGCGCACGGATACCTGTACATGGTGGCATTTGCAAGTATATTTTTTTAAGATATTAGTAGCTCTGCATAAACTAATGAAAGTCTACATAAAAAAAAATTAAAAACGTAATCAATTTATTTCATCAAATAGAGAAACAAAAACATAAAGAAAACAAATATTCAAGAAATAATAAAAACAATAGAAATAACATTTTAGTGCAGATCATTTGAGGAGATTGTACAGATTGGATGATTAATGATATTATATAGGTATGTGTCTGTTGTCTGCAGTGTTACCAATTAAGCCATTTAGTGTCTAGATTAAGCTATTTTTCACCTTGTTTAGCCATTTAAAAAGAAGTTTAGCAATTAGCAATTTTTTTTAGCCATTTTCCAAATTGTTTAGCCATAAAATTTTTTTCCGTTTTTTTCTTTGAAAATAATAATTTCTATATTCTTATAAAAATTTATTAAATTGCTAAAAGTAAAAAAACATTTTTAACAACTTTATTTAAATCACAACTTTTACAAGTGTTGAAAATCGTTATAAACGATCAGTTTTCACCAAAAAAGAGCAACAAAGATACGTCCCTTAGTGTTAAAAACTGCACCAGTGTATTGTGTTCAGGTGGCAACAAGAAATGTTTTAGAAATTTCGGAATTAACTGTAAAGTTGCTCTCACTTCTAGTGCTGAAGTAGAGAGGGTATTTAGTAGGGTATTCATTTATTACTACCCGATTAACTGATCGGTTAATAAAAAATTGGCTATTTTCGATTAACGATTAAGCCGGTTAATTTCAGTCGATTAACCGATGTAACAAAATTTTGAATTTTTTGTAGTGTTATAACATATTTTTTTGTGTTTTGTGCGACCCGTACGTTCGCGACCGGTACTTAAGCCAATTAAACAAAAACCAATAGAGATATTTTATTGTGTAAATCTGGATAGAGACCTACATTAATACACTTTTAAAATAAATGAATTACGTTTGAATATTCCGTTCCATTTCGTACATTTTTACATTTCACTACTGTTAGCCAAGATTGACTTCTTTTTTGCGTACGTTCGTGACCACACGTTTATAACTGTCATTATGAAAGCTTAAACTCGATGAAATCCATCTTTTGCACTAAAAATAGAGCAACCAAAATGCCATCGAATTGCAAAAAAAAAAAAAAATGCTAGGAAAAAGTTTTGTTTTCCATATTATTTGTACATCAAAAGCGTACGAATGTACGTTCGTGACCCCAGGAAATGCCCATATACAAAAGGTATGTATGTGTTTAGAAAATATTTATTCATACAAACAAAGATGGTGTTAGTGATCTCCGTTTTAATTAACCCTTTCAGGGTCAAAAATAATTTTTGGCGGGATAAAAATCTGAAAATTTGTATTTAAGGTAATGCGATGGCGCTGAAGCCGGGAAAAATAATAGTTTTTATCTCATGAAGCTCCCCTGGTTTTTAGGGAATGCTGAATATATTCAAAATTGACCTTCAAAGGTCCACAAAAGAACCTACAATTTACTTTTGCAATATTTTTTTTCAAGAAAATACTTATTTACGCATGTATCAATACTTAAAATTTTTTTAATATCGCCTGATCCCCAAAATTATTATTTTTTTTTTCTTCCTAAATCTAAGCTTTTTACAAATTTCCTGACTTGGGTACGACAATGCACTCAATAATAAGAAAAGAAAGTCAATGTATACTATAATAACAATTTGAAATATCAAAAGTGTCCCTCTTTCAGATAAAACAAAAAAATATAATTTACTGTACATTATTATACAGTAAAAGTGCGTAGAAAGAAAGTACAATGAAATGTCGAATATATTCGACAAAAACACTGAAAGGGTTAAGTGTTTGCTAACACCAGTTTTTTGTTTCATGTACTTCTCATATTTTCTCATATTAATTTTTTAAAAGAATTAACCGAAACAATTAGAAGTGTTAAAATTTTTAATAATTAAACAGGACTCTAATGGCATAATGAAAAGTTTTACATGTTTAGAGAAATCCAGGGAGAGGACTGATCAATAAGATATTCAGTATTATGGGTTGCTTTCGATTTCTCTCTAAATGAAAGAATTTTTTCCAAGTCAAGTTTTATCAAAACTAATGAAAATAATCTATTTATTCCTAAATATTTTAACCAACTTAATTGTCTAAAAGATTAGTTTATTAGATATCCTTAAACTATTGAAATGATCAGATAGCCTATTTTTTAATTAATACATAATATTTATTAATTAAAGAAATATGTATTACATATTTATGATTTTTTTTTTGTTATGTTTGTTATGTTATTGTTGTTTTTTTACTCAAAAACTCCAAATAATATTTAATTTGTGCATTTCTATTTATTGAAATTACTTAATTTATAAAAAAAAATTTATTAATCGGTTAGCCGATCCATAACAAAATTAACAGATTATTGACCGATTAAACCAAAACCTCGGTTAATTAATCGAGCGATTAAAGCAAAAACCCGATTAAATGAATACCCTAGTATTTAGCCAAGTAAAATCGTTGAAAGCAATTTGAGAAATAAGTTACATTTAGCAACCGTTAATTCGTTTTTATAAATGAGGTAAATATTTTTACCATAACAATAAAATTATTTTTTTAAATTCTCTATTAAGTTTTTAGTTATTCGACCTTTATGATTATAATTTATATATTAAATAATTTTTTTCAAGCTCGAGGTCTGTTTTATTCTTTAAATTCTTTATTTTTCAATATTTCGACATCCTTTGGATGTCATCTTCAGGAATAACGAGTCACAAAAATACACAACAATTGTTGTGTATTTAAAGAATAAAACAGACCTCGAGCTTGAAAAAAATTATTTAATATATAAATTATTATTTTTTTAATTTTTTTTTTGGAGATTTGGACTTAAATGGTTAGGGAAATGCTATCATGATTATGATTTACCGTCAAATATATTGATTAGTTGTGTTCAACGTTTTAAGTTTGTGAAAAAAGACGCGGTAAAAGAGATTTTATTTTTTTTTACCAGGCTAATTTTACACTTTTATTACAAAACAAACAAAAAAAAAATGTTGACGGGCCTTTTGCAACACTTTTTTTAAAAAACGGTTTTTCTTATATGTATATAATTATCGAAAATCGTCGAAATATCCAAGCCAAACTTAAGGAAACCAAATATTAGGCAAAAAAAAATTAAATAAAATGAAAGATGTACTTATAATTTTGACCATATGTGTATATTTTGTGTCCTTATCAGTAGCGAAGCTGATTTTACGAAGTCCGCCTGTCCGTTGAAATGGGCTTTCGGAAGACTGCAGATATAATGCAGATAGCATGGTTTTAAATCACATATAGTCCCGAACAGTTTGCTATTTCTTATCTCAGCCAGATCGGTCAATAAATGGCTGAGATATGAGCAAAACACCACACCACGACTGCTTCTAATTTTATCCAAAAATCTAATTGTTGTTGTTGTTTTTTATCTGTATATCTGAAAAACAGCAAGAGCCAAAGCTTCCAAATAAGGTACAAGCATCTTGTCCAGAGCTTAAAAAAAATTGTGCATTAACGTAGAGTATTTTTTTAAACACAAAATCTAAATCTTATTTTTCTGTTCGTAAATTTGTACAAAAACAAAATACTGTACACAACGATTGTAAGCTGACGAACACGAAGACAACTTACCGATCTTGTTTAAGCTTACGTGAAGTGTTTTTGGGTACTTTTTCTGTATTTTTTGTGAACTTTTAGCTAACGTGGTCTGTTTTTTTTAGTGTGTGCGTAGTGAGCTCTTAATGTATTTGCTTTTTTTTTTAAGGAAAGACTTAAAATAATAAATTCTTTGCCAGTATGGGAAAGAAAATAAGAAATATACATTTTTAAAGAATAGTTCATTTATTGAAAAGAGGCCAATATATGATTTGAAGGTGAGTTTTATAACAGGAGTGCAAAAATATAAGAAACATGCCAAAAAGTTTATTACGCGTGAGCTAAAAAAAAGAACAAGAACTCTAAAAAACTCTACACGTACGCTAAAAGAAGAACGGTAAGTTATCTTAGTTTTTGCGTTCGTCAGTTCTCAATGGATATGTACCATATTTTGTTTGCGTACAAATTCACAAGCAGATTTTATAATTTTTTTTTTGTATTCTTGCATAGAATGTGTATATGTACTGTTACATCAGGTTGCTGTACTACTTTACTGTTTTTTTTTTCGAACTCGAAATGTTGGAGGAATTGGAAAAGTGGGCTTGTCACAAAATAGATTTATTTCTTTATGTTATTATTGCATCATGGTAAAGGGGGTATAATATTCGGCATAGCCGAATATAGCACTCTTACTTGTTATTAATAAAGATGTACATAATTTTATGGACCCCATTTTTTACAAATTCACAAGTAAAACAAATTTGAAACAAAACCATAAAATGTGAAATTGTTGTTTTTTTTAACGTATTGTACTTGTAGATTTGTAACTTGTATTTTTTTTTTTGAGAAATGGGGCTTTGGTCTTATGATGAGGTAAACAATTTTCATATAAATATATTTTAAAAAAACAAGATTTGTTTTTAAAATTGTGGTTGGGTTAAGTTTAACAAGATCAACAAGACAAAAGTGACAGTGATTGTAGTAACATTCGGCACAAAGCCAGAGTCAAAGAGTTCAAAAGGTTTGAACAAGTCAAGTTTATTTAAAACAAGGAAAAACAAAAATAAAAGTGTAAAATAAAAAACTGAAAGCAAAATTTTTTTATACATATCGCACACAAAATCATAAACAGTCACATATATTTACATAAAAAAAAAAAATAACAAATGGCTGCAGACATTTCCTTAAAACAAAAATGTGATAGATATTTTGCCTGCTTCACCAACTTGCAGATTCGAATTCACTACTCCAATATGCATAATATTAGGCGTGGTCCATTCTTTATTACTTCAGCTTAACTTTGAGTCTTCTTTTATTTATAAGCCATTTTAAATTTTTGGTCTTCTTGTTGTTGTCTTGTTTTCTTAATTCTAATTTGAGTCTCCCACAAACAATCAAACAAAAAATCACATCTTAATGAATCAAGGTTAGTCTTGCAATTAAAAATGTCAAACTGCACCGACGCCTTTAATTCCGCAAATAAAAAAAAAAACTAAAAACAGCACAAAACTGAGTTGAAAAATAAAATATTAATAATAATAAAATTAAGCACCACTCGTACCCAAAATACTAAAAAATTAGCAAAAAATTTTTTTATTTTGCTTTGTTTGAGAGCTGCATAAATCAATACAAAGTTTGGCATTATGGTCAAACCATAAAAAGACATACGCATTTTGAGTCAAGCAACCAAACTCCAACAATGCAAACAAGAAAGAGTGCTATATTCGGCTAAGCCGAATCTTATATACCCTTCGCAATGGTGCGATAAGAACAGCAAGTTATATGAATATCGTTCTTAAACCCTGAAAGGTTACTCTTTATTTTAGTACATTAAGGCAACTCTTCATCGAATCGACGAACTTTTTAAAACAAAATTCTCGCGGAACGATTTTCAAAGTAAAAAATCAACAACATTTTCTTTAGTTAAGCATTTTATTAAAAAATAAAATAAAATGCATAAAAATGAAAGTTTTTCTTCTCTCTCAAAATTTGATACGAATTTTCACTCTTTTTGTGTTGTAAAATGTATTATTTTTTTAAGGTGTTGTCATCAGCTAACGTTGTTGGAAAAAGAGCGTAATTTGAATACACATAATAAAGTTATTTGATTAAGTGTAAATGAGCTTTGTCGATTCGACGAAGAGTAACCATCCAGGGTTAAATATAATTAAATCTATTTTGTTCGATGCTCACTTCTCCAATCCCGTTCACATTTTGTCGGATGTTGTCTTTTGATTACCAAAATACTTGTACCCGGCTCTGAAGCTTTGGCTCTTGCTGTTCTCCAGATATACCGAAAAAACAGACGCACATCGCTAAATCAACTTCGCTGTACATATATGTATTTGAAATGTGTAAAAAAATCGCAAAAAAGTCTACAAAAAGTAAAAACAAATCAGCTTATAGAAAGTAAAAAACAACATGGGATTTTATGAAAAAATTTAGAGGCAAACGTGGTTTTTTGCTCATATCTTAGCCATTTGTGGACCGATTTAGGGCGTTATTTCAATAGAAAACCAAACCGGAGTATATGTGATATAAATATATAACAATCTTATCCCCATCATATCTGGGGTCTTTGGAAAAACAATTTCAGCTCACACACGGACATACGCACAGACGGACAGATAAACATCTTTAAATCAACTACGCTACTCATAAGGACCCAGAATTTATATTCAATTTTATAGAGCCTAAGATCAATATGTATTGTCGAAATTACAAACGAAGTGACAAACTTAAATGTACACACTAGTGTTTTTCAGACGCCCCTTCCTGGAAAGAAAATTCCGGGATCCCGCCCATTTTTCGGGAAAAAAAATCCCGGGAAATTTGTGCGGGTATTTAATTATGGGAACTTTATTGCTTATATAATTGTAAATAAGTTCGGCGTTAAGGTGCCCGTACACGACATGTTTTTTACATCTGACTTGTCAACTTTTCAAGTCAGATGGGCTTGTGCATGTTTGTCAAAATTCCTGTTTTGCAGAAGGTGTATAATATTTGGTCACGAATAGAGTGTTCAGCCGATTAATTATTTTTCGAAAAAACAACCGTTGGCTATACCAAAAAATGTATAGTGCGACTTTAATGTTTATTGATGAACAAATTGCTTTGAAAACATTCGTATATTTTTAAAAAATGTTAAAAACAAAATAATTAAACAATGAAAAAATACTTATCTCTTCCGTGTTAATATTCATTGCATTTCGCATTTTTAATTTATTTTTTTAGCGTTAAAAATTTTTCCCCGTTTTTACGAGTGAGTTTATTTGACAGTTTAAAGCGGGAACTTTCTCACAAAAATTTTATAGACACACTTTTTCAGTATATTGGCGAGAAATTTCCGTACGTGACAGTTATTACTCGCCAAAAATGTTACAGACGCAGTTAAGTGAGAAAAACAGCTGTTTGTTTCAATGTATGGATTTTTGTTTCATTTCTCACATTTCAATCGAAAAGTTTCTCGCCGCGGGAGTTACAGAACATGGGCATAGATTAATGAAATAATGCTTTAATCCGTTAATTTTATCTTATTATCGAAACAAATAGAGAAAAAATATTTTTAGCCCTAGAGCCACACGTTCAATAAATCACTTACAAGTTGTTCACACAAACTGCTTGTCAGAACTTGTTTGAATTGACAGCTGTGTCACAGGCTGCACTCAACTTGATAGTCAATTTCATTTTAAAAATGCCCCCGACGAAGAAACAACTCCTAAGAGCAGCATTACTCAAAGTATTTTGTAATAAAAGCACAATAATTTTTTAGAACACAATTTTTATTTTAATAAAGTACATTTATTTTTTAAGAAATATATTTTTTATAAAGAAAGCGCCAAAGTGAATTTGTGGTTAGTTGTTAAATTGAACGTCAAATTGGCAAACAAATGGAAACGCAAAATTGAGAGCAATCTGTGGCCAATTTAAAAAGTGTGAGTGCGTTAGTAAAAAAAGTGAGACAGTATTGCAAATTAAAAGAAAAGACAAAACTTGATCGTATGGCTTGCAAGTAAAGCAAAACATTTAAACAACATTTTATTTTTAAAAGATTATTTTAAAAGATCTGTGTAATTGTTTGTTCATATAAAATTATATGATCTCAACACATGTTTTATTTTTTTTATCGTTGTAAAGGTTTTATCAATTAGTATGAATCGTTACGTTTGTTTTGTTATTTTGTAAATAAAATATTAAAATACTTGTAATTAATAGTGTTTATTTACTCAACTACCAATTTTTTCTAAAATGATCGAAAAAAAAATCCCTTAATTTATAAAATTTCTGGATTTTGAATTACTCGATTAATCGGTTAATTTTAAAAATTTTATTCGTTTAATCGAACAAGTCAAAAATTAAAAATATCGATTTTTTTTTAACAAAAAAAAAAGGCCACAAACGTACATGTAATTTCTGTCAAAAAAGGCTATTGAAAAAAGTATCTCTACTTGAATCACCCTTTATATGTATATGAACTAAATTTCTATTCAATGGTGAAATGATTATACATATATCGGTATTGTTAAATATTAACTTGAGCCGGCTAATGATTCCGTCAATAGTGCACCGCCGCTGCCGTTTTCTTCCCGGCATAGATTTCTGACACAACTGATGTCAGATGGTTTGTCAGAAGAAAATAGAGCATGCTCTAACTAAAAATTTGTCTGATTTTTAAAGATGCAATTTTTTAAAGGTAACACACGACATGTATGTTTATTTTGCAGCGTGAAATTTGTCAAGTCGTATGTAAGAAACATGTCGTGTTCGGGCACCTTTAGGTAAAAAGGTCTTACGTAAAAAAACGGAATTTGAGGTTTTGATTGGTTTTAAATTTATTATTTTGCTTTTTCGATTGGTTTCAATAACTTTAGTCTAGCACAACTGCTTGTTTTCGAAATTATCTGCTCCTAAGAGATAAAGTCTATGAAATAGATATACCAAAAAAAATTTCGTTTTTAATTTAACATTACGAAAAACTAATGTTTGTGACTTAAGGCAATTTTGCCTAAAGCCAAAGAGATGTCAATTCTTATCCGATTAGCAATATTTTATGTTTGATGGTCCGAAATTTCGAAAGAAGAAGAGTAAAAATGTACACAATTTTTAATTTGTTTAAAGACCCAGATTTTTTTTTAACGAGAAAAGTTGTTCCCAAGTAGTTCCTTTGCACAGTTCGCTGATTGCGTAGGCCATATCATCTGGAAATTTTTTTGCAAAGGTTTTGGAAAACCCAAAGATATTATACAAATAAAACTGTTAAGCGAATGAGAATTACAAATACTTAATTTATATTTGCAGCGCTATCAAAGCTATTAAAAAATGAACAAGTGTTGCAAAATACTGTCTTTACTTTGATTCAAATATTTTTTTTTTTATTGAATATGATGAAATATTTAATTACTTCATTATTAAATGTATTTTATTGAGTGCTGTTTTGCATATTGCAATATTGATAAATTTTTTATTGAATCAAATAAAAAGTTTGTTGACTTAAAATTTTATATTTAACAACTGGGTTGTTAAAAATTTTCTTGAGATATTTTTTCTGTGAGATTATGACAAAAGTGATGAGCAAAGAAACGCTTATTCGATTCAAAGAAAATAAATTTTTTACAAAAGGCGTTACAAGTTTTTGAAGGAAGTGCTGAGAAAACTGAATGTGTCTAGAGATTATATAATGTTTTTTTTTTACTATAAAAGCCGTTGAAAGGGAACGGAGTTTCTCATCGATATATTCTTGATTTAAATTAGAAATAGTCTTTCAAAAGATTCAGTAAATGCTTATTCTAAACTAAAATCCGATTTTCAAAGAAATATTTTGTTAAAGATTGTTTAAATAACTTAATTTTTTTGGTTTGATATCAATGCTGTTGGCCTTGAAATAAGAATGTGGCTATAAAGGAAAAGTGCTTAAGTCTCTTTGATTAGTTCTATAGGAGAGCAATTAAAATCTCTAAATTTTGAAAATTTACTTCGATTATAATATAATCTTGACTTTTCTGCGGTTATAGTTTTTTTTATTTATAATGTCGCTGATCGGAAGTTTTTATTCGAAATGTTTTTGCACATTGAAAAAAGATAAAGAAAAAGTCCTAAAAAATCTTACACAGAAAAATTCTCCAAAATTGTTCACCAATTAAAGCATTAATCAAAAATAAAATCAGTTTTAATTAAAAATTTAATCAAGTGAATAAAACGTTTAACCAAGTGAATTAAACGCTTAATCAAGTGAATTAAACGTTTAATTGATACTATTAATTTGTTGACTGGTGCAAATTTAATTAAATTTTTTAATTAATCTGCCAAATTTTGTAATTGAAATCAATTTTTATTATTTTCTGTATTCAAAATAATTGAAATTTTGCCCATGTTTACTTTTGAATGTAAAGATCTTAAGGTGCCATTTTCCTTTTTGCCACTGAATAAGAAAAGTATAATGCATTTATAGACTTATTTAATAGATCTCAGGAATTGTTATTTTTTTTTTTAAGTCAAACAAAAAAAATTACATATAAAAAAAATAAAAAAGTCCGGGAAAAGAAAAATTCTAATACATACCCTTTTACCTTCGGTGAAGTGTATTAATAAGAAGATAAAATGATGAAAGTTAATAAAGGCTGATTAAGAAATACTTTTTACTACTTTTTTGCATACATTTTTTACACAAAAAGTAAATTTAATTAATTCGGTAGCATATTAACATCAACCGGGGGCTCCGAAATAGATATAAATAGCCAGACGCAAAAAAAGCAAAGCAAACTTTTGGAGCCTTCAACAATTTCTGGAAATCGTCGCAGATTAAGCGTAACACCAAACTACGTATTTTCAACTTCAATGTAAAATTGATTGCTTTATTGATGCGAAGCATGGAATACATCTGCCATTGGCGGAATACAGGCATGCGTCAACAGATGTCTTTCAAGAATATCCATCTATTCTATTGGGTAAACATAATCCCGAACCAACATCTTTACGAAAGATGCATATCAAAAGCGAAATTATAATGAAATTAAACGCATGACGTGGCGGTGGATGGGTCAAACATTGAGGAAGCCTAAGGAAATATTTCCTTAGGCAGAAGCACTCCCTCTCACATGTGGTGACGGCAAGTTCAAGACATAATGAGGAAGTCGCATATAACGTGACACGAAATAAAATTGATATCGTTAGGGAGAAGTGATTTTATTGTCGCATTATGGTCCAACTACACAAAAAAAAATTCTCGAAAGTTTTTCTACAATTAAAGTATTAATCAAAAATAAAGTCAGTTTGAATTAAAAACTTAAAAAAGTGAATTAAAGGTTGACTCAATTAAACGTTTAATCAAGTAAATTAAACGATTAGTTGATACTATTAATTTGTTTGCTGATGCAAATGTAATTAATTTTGTTATTAATACCACATATTTTTTAATTGAACTCAACTTTTATTTTTTTTCTGTGTAGGAACTGGGCTAATAATAAAAAAAATATTCCAAGAAAACGTTCTTAGCAACAAGCCTTTACTTTTCGTATGCATATTGTAGGGCAGCCTTCAAGAAGTTGTATAATATAGTCAGTCAGTCAGTAGTTTTATAGAATTAAGAATTTGTTCATTGTATTCTTTAAATCTTTTCATTATTTCTTATCTCAGAAGTTTTGTTGTTTTTATTTTCTCAATTTTTAATGAAGTTTTATTTTTTTGCAAATTAGTGTTTTATAGAATTAAAAAAAATAACAGATTTTGTTTTTAAATTTTTAATTTTATGTGCTGATTTATTTGATCTGTACTTTTTTTACGAGTTACTATCACTATTTTGCGAGGGTTTAGGTAGAAATCATTGAAAATTAATTCATTTCTGAAGGTATTTTCTCCTTTTTTTGGTGACATAACAAGTAACAGATGTAAGAACAAAAGTTATATTTTTTTTTTTGGGCAAAAAAACCATTTGACATTTAAGAGTTTGGCCTGTGAATACCACTCTTAAATACAAAAACGATTTCTGTAATTATTTAAATGTATAGATGTTAAGGTGGGTCGATTTAGCAATCGATATTGTGCCATTGATTTTTCGAATGCTTTTGGCATCATGAAAATAAGTTCCACTACGAAAAAAAAAATCATTTTCGAGGCACCCAAATTTCAATATCGCCATCGTTTTAAGCGTACAATTTAACCTTGGAAAGATTATATGAAAAAAAAAAAATTAAATAAGCCGATTTTTTATGACCTACCAAAACCCTTAAAAACAAAATTTGAGAAAAAGTGAAAAAATTTAAACTTGGACGCCTCGAAAATGAATTTTTTGATATGTCGTAGTGGAACTTTTAAATGCCAAAAGCTATCGAAAAATCGATGGCACAATATCGACAAATTTTGGTCCGCCACTCCTAATAGATCTATTTCGGTTATTGGTCAAACCATTTTTTTGTCATTGAATTTATATCGTTAAGATCATTTACCATCGAAAAAAGCGTCTGTTTTTTCAGCATTTTTCTAGTAAAAAATGATTATTTCGAAAGGTACCTATGGAACTTATGGAACTATACAAAATCTGTTCGATTTTCTTTTCGCTACTATTTAAAAAAATAACGTTACTTTCAGTCGTAAAGGAGCCAATTTAATACCTTTTTACAGGAAAATGGGGATGAAACGATACCACTTGGTTATAGATACTGCATCGGCAGTAAAGTATCGATACCTTCTCGGTGTCGAACAAAAATTGTCGATAATTATTTGTATCGGTCAATACTTTCATATGATTAGAGCCAGTGAAAGCCAGAATTAATTTAATGGAACGTGGTTCTAAGCAGGTACCGAAAATAACTGTTATTTTGAAATTTTAAAACCAAAAAAGCATATAGAAGTAAATGCTGGCAAACTGATTCAAGTATACCATATTGATCCTTATGAACTTTTCTATGATAAAATATTATGATTTTTAAAGTCTTGATTTTTATTTTTTCGATCAAAAATTGCAGTTATTTTTTGATTTATATTTTTTTGGACAAAAATAACAGTTATTTTTAGATTTTTCGATCTAAAATAACAGATATTTTATGATTTTTATTTTTTTGAACAAAAATAACAATTATTTTTTCGAGCAAAAATAAAAGTTATTCTTTAAAGAAATGTACGTGTTATAATTATTGAGTTGTCTTTAAATATTTATTTAAATGTGTGATCATCAATGGGATATCTTATGCGCATTAAAATAAATATTTAAAGTCAACTAAATAATTATAGCACGTACATTTCTTTAAAGAATAACTTTTATTTTTGCTCGAAAAAATAAAAATCATAGAATAACTGTTATTTTTGATCGAAAAAATAAAAATCAAAAAATAACTGTTATTGTTCCAAAAAATAAAATTTATAAAATAACTGTTTTTTTTTGATCGAAAAAATAAAAATTGCAAAATAACTGTTATTTTGGTTCAAAAAAATAAAAATCGAAAAATAACTGTTATTTTTGTTCAAAAAAATAAAAATCAAAAAATAACTGTTATCATCTGACTTTTATGAAAAAAGGAATAACTGTCACGGTCCCTGGTTCTAAGTACGTGTTGTATATGTTAACTTATCCTTGTATATATGAATAATTTAAAACAGGGATCGAAAATAACAGTTATTTGGAAATTTTAAACCAAAAATAACATATAGAAGTAAATGTCGGAAACATGATTCAAGTATACAATAATGATCCCTATGAAATAATGTATGAAAAAAAAAAATTTCGAACAAGAATACGCATGGAAACCAGCTTTCCCTCTCGCAACAAGTTTCAGTGTCTTTATCAAAAATAATAATTGGGAATTTAGCACGTCATATAGAAATCTTATTAATAATAAATTTTGTATTCCCAAAAATAACTTTTGATAATAAACTTGCATTTGCCCGTGCAAAAAAAAAACTGAACTGGCAAGTTGCTTACACAGACAATAAAATGAAGCCATTTGTTTTTTATTTCTGTTTTTTTCTTTTTACCCACTTACAACTACAATTCGAGTCGGAAAAACAAGCCAATTGTAGGGGAATGTATGAAATCATAAACTCACTGTGTATTGCTGTTGTTTTGTTTAAGATTTGATATTGTTACATGTAAAACCGGAGTGTTTAAAATTCTTATTCGCTTTACAGTTTTGTTTGTATAATATTTTTAGCTTTTCTAAAGTCTTTGGAAAAAGTTTCCTAATGAGCTGGCCTAAGCAACCACCGAAATGCGCATAGAAACCGGTTATTTCTCAACAATAAATTTCAGTGTTTTTATCGAGAATAAAAATTCGGAATTCAGCACATTATAGAGAAATCATATTAATAATAAATTTTGTATTTCCAAAAACTTGTTTTTGTATTTTGAACAAAAATGATACTAATATTTTGATATTTATTTTTTCCTGCAAAAATAACGGTTAGTTTTTGATTTTTTTTTTGAACAAGCACAAATTTTAAATTATGTTAAAAATGGCGTCATCCTGAATTCATATGCCTCACAATATGAAACTAGTATTTTTGACCGATACAAGTGCCTTTTGACCGATGTCTACTTGGTCCTCGGTGCCAAAGTATAGATACCAAAAGTACTCGTTATCGAATAAAAAGTATCGAGTAAGTACTTGTTGTTACTTGTATTGTTTTATCCCTACAGGAAAGGGGGGAAAACTTGCTAAAATCTTTAGTTTTTAATTTTTTTTTATCTGTAGATGCAATTTATTTGCATAAGGGATGCAAAATGAGAACTTCCAAGTTTTACCAACTGGTATATAAAATTGTAATTTTCGGACCCCAATTTTACACAGAATAAAATAAAAATTGATTTCAATTAAAAAAATTGTGAGATTAATTAAAAAATTATTTAAATTTGCAGAAGTAAGCAAATTAATAGTATCAATTAAATATTTTTTGATGTTAACAACATTTTCTGTAATAATGTTGTTGATATAAATGTAAACGTTTAATTCACTTGATTAAATTTTTAATTCAAACTGATTTTTTTTTTGGTTAATGGTTTAAATGAAAAAAAAAGAAAATAGCGAGAAATTTTCCGTCTTGGGAGAGGTGGTGAGGACAGGACAGATCGTGTTAGGGATTTGCAATTTTTACTAAGGGCTCGAGGATAAGGGGCACAGGTGCAGGGGTCTTCCTTGGGGATATATATATAAGAAGGTCCACATGGCTTCCTGACGACTGCAGTGTATTTTTTCGAAGGTTCTAGAGATTTTTAAGGCCTCAGAATTCAATTATGTGTGAAGTCCGAATATTATCAAGAGTACACACACCCACAAACGATAACTATTTTGTTAATGTGTTTGTGTATTAGTACACAACTCTTAATACCGCTTGTAACAATTTTCACGTTAAGGGTAGTACTTTGTTCGAGCTTGCGAAAAATATTGAGCAACATTGATTATTTCACACGAAAGTTTTGACATGTATCAATGTTATCTATCTCGTGATTTTTAAAACTTTACGTTTTTATTAGTTGCAAGTATACAGCATTGTTTTGCGAAGGTAAAAAAAATCATGTTTTTTTTAAATTGTTATTAAAAAAAGTAAAACAATTGTTTTTATAATTTCCCAAATAAAAAACAAAAAATATTATTATTAATTTTACCACTTTTTCTACATTTTCTTTGTGAAACGCTTGTTATATAAACCACTTTACAAATACAAATTACAAAAATTATAAGCTTTTGCTTAAATTCCGTGCGAAATAATATGAGCTGCACTTGTTTCGCACGGAAAATAAAACTGTTGCTGGAAACATTTCGAAAGCTTTTCTTAATATGAATAGAGTACAACTCTATCAACTTTTTGTTCGTTTGTATTGCACAGAAATTTTTTTTTTATATAGAGTTTGACAACATTTCGCACGAAATACTGAACAGAGCACCAGGCTTAAGGAACAAACGTTATGTAGTTTCCTGATTTTCGTTTTAAAATAGAACAATTGCAGTGATTCTGTAGACATGCATATTTAAATTTAATTTATTTTAATGTTCTTTAACATTGATGAAGCAATGAGCAAACAAAAAGTTGATCTACCCTTCTCTCTAGTAGTGCTTGGCAATCGACGACCACAAGACGAATGTCCTATGTGTGTATTTTATACATGTTTTGTTTTTGTAGTTGTTTTTTTTTTTGTAGTTACCAGCCAAAAGGGCGCTGAGCAAAGCTGAAACGAACGAACATTAATGTGCTGCACCGAACGCACAACAGATTTTGTAATTTTTTATGAAAAACACAACGCAAGAAAATGTTCTCATCTTTATGTTTAGTTGGATTAGTACAGTATTTTTATTGTGTACGAGGATCACAAACAGAGAAACGTTTTTTTAAGGTATTTACTACACAAACACTTTTAGCATTTGTGTTTTACATATATCTACCGTAGCGATCATAAGAGAACAGGATATAGTATAATGTTTATTTTTGAACAATGTCACGAAGGCCTTCTATTTTCCGAAATTTTTTCGACAAAGTAAACCCATATGCGAAGTCTTCAGCACTTGGTTAAGTAAGAAATGTTATTCAAACACACAAACTATCAAAAATATTTGAAAATTGGTATGTTTTTCTTAAAAGATCCGAATAAACGGCAAAAGTAAAAACTGTAGTTCGATACTTTGCAAAAAAAAAAACAACACAAGATTAATTTTTTTTTACTTATTTAAAAGTTTACAACCAACAAGTGTAAATTTTTTAATATATAATTTCATATTAAAAGGGGACTTCATACATTATCTTAAAACATTATGGGACTTAAAACTTTTACGTACTATTGCAAAACAACAAATAAAACATATAAGATAGTATTTTTTTTTTTCATCAAACTATGCATTTTTGGTTACTCTATTGAACTGCATCAAAAACAGAATTTTAAAAATATGTGGACTTAGCTCCTTTACAACTAAAGGAAGCGATATAAAACCTACATGCTGAAATATTTCATTACTTCTGGCATCACTGGCTTAAATCCAGAATTTTAAAAAATTGTGGACTCAGCTCCTTTACAACTGAAGGATGCGATATAAAACCTACATGCTGAAATATGTCATTACTTCTGGCAACACTGGTTTAATTCCAACATTTGCTCCCAAAGTATTCAAATTTCTTTTGTATTTAAAACATAATTTTTGCTTATCTACAGTTTTCATTCGGTTCAATCTTAAAGATTTTCGTTTTAAAGCGCTTGTGTTGTTGAATTACGTTTTTTTTTTTTTTTTGTTGAAGGTTTAAAGCGCAGCAACTCTCACTTCTCTTAAGTACTTAAAGATTCAATGGTTTTATGATCTGCTGTTGTCCAAAAATACAAAAAAAAGAAACAAAAAAAAAACACTAAAATTTACTCATATTTTATGAATCTTTATATGTTTAAATGTAAAGGGTGGCTTAATTGGAGATACTTTTGAAAGAGTAATTTTCTTTAAAAAAAAAAAAAAAAAATGTTGAAAAAAGCGCTTTACCGCTTTTGTTTTAAATAAATATTAAAAGTGACTTTCTTTTTAAAAATAGGTAATCGTTTAAAAATATATTTTATTTAAAAATATTTTAAAAAACAAAAATATCTCTTTTAAAAACTACAATTGGGGGATTTACAAACTGTGTTATCAAGTCATATCGTCTAATGTCCTAAATAATATTTTACAATTGTTTAAAAAAAAAATATTGTTGTGTTTCAAACAAAACAGAAATTTTAATGCTGTTTTCATTGATTCGTCATAACTGTACAGTAGAAAACTAAATTTTTAGCGGTTGCACACATTGTTCATATATATTTCTTTTAATTATTTTAAGACATATAACTTTACAACTTTATGACTACCTTGTGAATTCCGCAAATATCATTATTAAATAATTTTTTAATTGACGGCACACATTGGGGTTAATCGCAAAAAAATCTCAACTGATATTCATGAAAATTGGCATATATATGTAATTTGGTCCAACTTAGATGATAGGATAGTTATTATTTAAATTAATGGCCTGGGGGCGGAGGGGCGTGGCAAAATCCATAACTTAAGAACGGCTTGACCGATTTGAACGATTTTTTCTTTAAAATGATCGCCATGGTCCAACTTAGGTTTTTACGGAAAGAAAATTTTGCCTCGCCCACTTTTACGCCCACTTTTTTCGATTTACCTAAAATCAGAAAACGGCTCCATCGAGTTAACTAATTTTTCTTTCAAATGTTCGTATTAATCAACTTTAAGTTTTCATCGAAAGAAAAATTTACCACGCCTACTTTTACGCCCACTTTTTCTATTAAGCGCATAACTGAAGAACGGCTTGACCGATTTGGACGAGTTTTTCTTTAAAATGATCGCCATGGTCTAACTTAGGTTTTGCGGTAAGAAAATGTTGCCCCGCCCACTTTTACGCTCACTTTTTTCGTAAGATTCACAGCATATATATACATACATACAACCATATGTATTTTCAAATCAAATGTAAATTAAACATATGTATATGAACAACATTTTAATTTATAATATTATAATGATGAAACAGAACTGGGGATGAACGATGTTTAACATGCAGTTTGACATGAAATTTTGCCAGAGAATGCGGTCGTGAAATAAAATCAATTTTATTTTGAGGCCCCTATTTTATTTTGCTGGCCCTAAGCAAACATTAGTGTTGTATTACCAGACGATTTAAATTGATCTTTAAACGAAATTTACGGCCTTTAAATAAAAATCCATGAAATACCTATCATAAAGTTTTTTGAATGAAAGTATGGCACATTGTTAAGAGGATAAGTGTCTATATGTGAGAGCATTAGAAAAAACGTCCTCAAAATAAAATTGATTTTATTTCACGACCGCATTCTCTGGCAAAATTTCATGTCAAACTGCATGTTAAACATCGTTCATCCCCAGTTCTGTTTCATCATTATAATATTATAAATTAAAATGTTGTTCATATACATATGTTTAATTTACATTTGATTTGAAAATACATATGGTTGTATGTATGTATATATATGCTGTGAATCTTACGAAAAAAGTGAGCGTAAAAGTGGGCGGGGCAACATTTTCTTACCGCAAAACCTAAGTTAGACCATGGCGATCATTTTAAAGAAAAACTTGTCCAAATCGGTCAAGCCGTTCTCAAGTTATGGATTTTGCCACGCCCCTCCGCCCCCAGGCCATTAATTTAAATAATAACTATCCTATCATCTAAGTTGGACCAAATTACATATATATGCCAATTTTCATGAATATCAGTTGACTCGTTTTTGAGTTTATTCGAAACATACACAGTGACACGGATTTTTTATATATTAAGATTTGGTGCTGAAAGGGCCAATGTCAAATAATTCATTTCTGAGAAAATTCAAGTTTTAGTTTTGTATAGAAGATTTCTTAGCAAAACCCTTTTGAAGCTGTTCTCGGTTAAATAAGACATTGGCTGTTTTCGCAAAATAAAAATAATTCAGTATGACCTTTAATTGCAAAATGAAATTAATTATGCTCGTAGATATAGCAAAAAACTACTTTTATTTAGTTTTAATTTAATTTTATGTTGACCTATATTCAAAATATATAATAGAATAAAGGAAATACAATTTAAGTTCACAAGTTGGTCCCTTTTTTTTGTCATATATTTGCTAGGTGTGACCGTAGCTTAAGAAAAGTTCTAATGCAACAAATGAGTCAAAACAGCAAAACATTGGCATTGGACCTTTTAGTACCAACTCAATAAAAAATTTTCCTATTTTGCGAAGCCACTAATGGTACATTTTACAAAGTAAGCACACATTTTTGCGCTACGCAATAAGACATACACAGATGCAGTAAGGTAAGTAAACGAATTCTTCATAAATTAAATAAAATTGGAAGAGCCACGACATTCCCTTACTACGAAGCAAGTTCGTAAGGGAGCTTATAAAAGAGTAACGGTAACAAAAAATTCAGTGTGAAAAGCTGATCGTTACACTAATTTTTATATGCGAGAAATAAAGCGCTTCCTGTGTCAAAAATGTATTGTTTCAAAGTGGGAACTCGCCATATAAAATTCATGTCTTCCGTAAGAGATATGGTAAGCGAAACTTTTACATTTCTCCCTTACAAACCTGCTTCGTTGGAAGCTCCATTTTTTATTGGGAAGTTACAGACATTATGAACTCAAATTTTGCTTTTAATAAAATTAATGTTTCTTTGGAAAATATTAAACCAAGTAGCTAACAAGAAATTATGAATCGAGTTTTTAACCACTTGTTGTGTTTTAGATTTTTTTTATTCACTTTGTATTCCCGCTATAAATATATACGGAATTGAATTATTGTTTTGAAAAAATTCAGTTTGAATAATTAAATTTTGTCACGGTTCAAATTATAGAATGAGTTCAAGTTTTGTTTTATTAAGATTCAAGCGTTTTATGTTATTAATATGCAATTTTATATTAAAAACTTAATGTACTGTTTTTATGCAATTGTACTGATTTTTTTCTCTTATGTACTGATTTCTCTGATGTCAAAACTGGCAACCCTAACGTAATAGTAAAATATTTTTAGTATGCGTCTTAGTGCCTGTTTTGTTATGACGAGCGCAAAACTCCTTCGTTTAACTTACATTTAAAGTAAAAACTAAATTTCAAAATTTTTTTTGTATCCTAAATGTGAGTAAATTTTTTGTGGCTTATGGGTGATGGTATTGGTAGTAGTAACTTTCTACGTCTCGTTACCATAGAGAATCACCGATTTTGCACTTGTGTTAAATAATCTTACTTAGTGCTTTTTCAACATTTGTGACGACTGCCATACTCTTCCTAGGAAGGAATAGGGTGTTTTCTAAACTAAATGAGAACTATTTTTTTCGATATATATGTTTTGACAGCTGAGAATATAAAACTGTATCGACATACCTGTTCAGTAAGGCTTAACACTAGAAACAACGCTTCTAAATTGTAGAAATTTATTTTGAATTAAAACAAAATAAAATAAATCTGTTCGCGAAGTCCATTGAGCACATTATCAAAGAATTGTGTTATAAAGGTTATAAAGATCATTTCTGGTTTAATGTTTACGTCAATAAGCAAAATTGCCGTCTTTGGAGCAAAAGACCATACTCAAGCCTTAAACGAATTACTCTTGCATCCATTAAAATTGACTGTTTGGTGCGGTTTACCCGCAAGCGGCATAAGTGGGCCTAATTTCTTTTGAAATGAGCCAAGAGCTGCCATTACGGTAAATGGCGAGCGCTATCGAGCCATGCTAACTGGATTTTTGTTTCCAAAAATTTATTAGCTAAACATTAATGGCATTTGGTTTTAACAAAACGCCGTAACTTGTCGTGCAGTGTCATTAACCTTGAAAGGTAACTCTTCATTTAAGTTCATTTAAGTTACTCTCCGTCGAATAGAAATAAAAAATCTATCGGAACGATTTTTTTTTAAATAAAGCATAAAATATAAAAGTTTTTCTTCTCTTTCAAAATTTGATACGAATTGTTACTCAGTTTTGTTTAAAAAAATTTATGATTTCTTTAAAGCGTTCGTCATCAGCTAACGTTGTTGAAAATAAGAGCGTAATTTCAATACACATAAAAAAGTTATATGATAAAGTGCAAATCAGCAATCAAGTTATTGCAAAGTCTTTTTTGGTGACAACTTTATTTCCAGAAGTTGTCCTCATAACTGGCACCCTCGTTCGTGCGTTTTAACGTCTCTGGATTACTTTTTAAGACGCTATGTAATTGGTTTATGTCAGCAAACCAGCAACTCCTGAAGCATTTCCTTCAAAAGATTACATTTTTACAAAAAAGTTTTTTTACATAAAAGTTTTTTTATCAAGTAGTATTTTTTTTTACAAAATAGTACCTTTTTCCAAAGAAGTCCCTTTTAAGTATCTTCGCATAAGATGTCCCATTTTACAAAAAAGTACCTTCTTTCAAAAAAAAGTAAATAAGAAGTACCTTAAAACTTTGAAAGTGCCCTTAAAAAAAAAAAAAAAAAAATTAAAAAATGCCTCTTTAGACAAAATTTATCTCAAAAGAAACTCCTATTACATGTTCCTATGTACACATGTTTGTATGTATGTAGTATGTGTATAACAGAGTACATGTGAGTATTTTATGTATTTGTGTCTGCGATTTGACAAAAATGTAAAAAAAACATAAATAAATGAAAGAAATGCTTTAAGAAGCTTCAGATTTTATTTATTTATTGTTGTTCGCATTGCATGTAATTACAATCTGACTGTCCGTCCATATGTATATTTTATGTCAGTCTATGTTGAAAAACGTCTTTAGGGGTATTTAAATTTCATATTATGACTGGCTATTGTTAAGGTGCTTGTTGTTATTGTTGTTGCTGGACTCTTGGTGTGGTTATTTGAAGCTAATAATGTTTTTATTTTTCGTTTTTTTAGCTTTAAATTTCTTTATCACTTCTTTTTTTAAAACCCTGATCAATTTAAATGTACTTCTGTGCTCTGCTGCTGTTTTGATGGCTTCTTTTTTTATTAATTTTTTTTCTTTCTTTTTTTAAAACAGACAGACATTTTAACAATAATTTGATTATTTTTGTTTGTTTTTTGCTGTTGTTGTATAAAAATATTTGATAGTTAATGTCATTTTATAAAAGCAGACACATTCACATAACACTAACACACTTCTAAAACACAGATATAAATGTTTAGGTAATTTTGTTAAGTGTTAATTTTGTCGTTAATGGACAAATGTCAAAGATATGACATTTCATCAAAATTCCATTAGTGTTACTTTTTATCCCAATTTTTTTATTCCTCCAATAAAACGAGCCAATGACAAAAGTTGTGATTTTTTTTTCATTCAATTCTTTTTGTCACATTTTGATTTCAAAAAGAGATTTTAACGTTTTTTCTGTTAAAGTATTTAAACATTTTGTTAATTGACAATTCTTCAATGACAAATGGTATGTTAACAAAAATTTTAATTTAAATACAATTTCGTTGTTTATAAGACTACAGCCGTAGAATAAAAAATTTAACTAGAAACCATTTAAGTAAAAATATATAAGTAAAAAAAAAAAAATAATTTAATGGGCAATTATTCATCCTTGGCCATTTTAATTACAATTCAAAATTTAGCACGAATTTAAAATAATCAAGTAAGAGTGCAATATTCGGCTTTTCCTAATAGTTAATACCCTTCACCTACACAGAAAAAGTTCTACAAAGTTTTTCTCCAATTAACGCATTAATCAAAAATAAAAATAAGTTTTAATTAAAAATTTTATCAAACTAATTAAACGTTAAATCAAGTGAATACAACGTTTAATCAAGTGAATTAACTCACTTTATCAAACAGAATTAAAAAAAAAAACATAATAACATAATAAAATATGTTGAGTAAATGTTTTTCGTATAAAACTCATTTCCCTTTTGAAGCCGCAAATCATGTATTTATTTATTATGTGTTACAAAAAGGAGTGCTATATTCGGCCGAATCTTTAATACCCTCCACCGCGAATTCAAAAATTTCTGTAATAACCACTGTATGGCATATATTAAATATAAGCCAATCTCTATAGAACCTGACCCGTACAGTATTATAATTTGTTGCCTAATTGAAATAAAATAGCATGATTTTTTTTTCAGGATGAGATTTTATATTGGAGATACCGTAAATTCTAGATCGTTTATCGCAAAATTCGGTAGAGTGATTTTTAGTATTCAAAAACCTAAATAAGACCAAAATTTTAATACAGTAAAAAATTTTATTTGCAATTAAATGCATCTTAAATTGGTTGTCAGAAGGCCGCTTTTTATGGGAACAATGGACTCAGGGCTGCCAGAAAAAATTGTGAAAAAGTCGTCAATTTCCTGAGAAAAAATAAAAAAATCGTCTTTTTCTGTTTAAATAATCGTCAAAAAAATCGGATAATTTAAATTTAGATTTTAAACAAAGTTTGTTCGATTTTTATTTAAAAACAAGCAAACAAAAACATATTATATACACACATATATCCCCGTATGTTAATGAAATTGTTTGTTAAATTATCAAAGTTGTTTTTGGGAATACAATTACTTATTAAAAGATTTTGTTTGTTGTGCTTAATTCCCTTTTTTTAAATAATTGATAAAAATACTGCAATTTATTGTTGGAGGATAAGCTGTTCCTACACAGAAAAAATTATTAAATTTCTCCAATTACCAAATTTATTCCAAATTCATAATATCAATCAAACAAGTTGTTGATTTTGCACCTATTACCAAAATGATTATATTGATTACTAAAAATTTTAAAATTTTTAAAAACTTTTTTCGATAAATGATATTTTTAATTTTAATTAAAAAAGTGATCAAAAAACTTTGCCATTTCAAACAATGTGTTAATTTATTTAAATAAATATTGACAATTCCCAACAACAATTCTACATGTTTTAATTGGTGGCATGTCATAACGTCCAGTGTCATAGTGTCCATGGACGTTATGACACTCCAAAAAGTGTCATAGTGTCCATGGACACTGCGACACTTTTGAAAGTGAACGAAAGCCGACTGTGCAGAGAAGCTTTAGTTAGCGAAGTCGGTACTTGGTATACCATAGAGAAGAAAATCCTTGCGCCCGGCCAAAGGTCGGCTATGATCCCAAATTTGTTTACATTCTTGCTTGTTGTGGACATTATGACACCTTGCAAAGTGTCATAACGTCCGCGGACGCTACGACATTTCTTTGATGGACGTTATGACACTTTTGAAAGTGTCATAATGTCCATGGACACTACGACACTTTCAAAAGTGTCATTACGTCCATGAACACTATGACACTGGACGTTATGACATGCCACCTTTTAATTATTTTATTTTAAACAAAAAAAGTCAATTAAGACTTTTTGTTATTTAATTAAAATTTTAATTGAAAATTTATTTCAAAACAACTAATATGTTAATTAAATAAAAATTTACTGCCTGGCCCACAATGTCGACAAGAACATTTCTTTCGTATATTTATATTGAAAACAAAAACAACTATTAGTTTTTTATTATTGTTTTCAATATAAAAATGCGAAAGAAATGTTCTTGTCGACATTGTGGGCCTGGCAGTAAATTTTTAATTTTCATTCAACAAAAAAAATGAATGATTTAATTATCACATTAATAAAATTTAAATACTTTTTAAACCATTTTTTTAATTGATAAAACACTTTTCTGTGTATGCGCATTTCACTGGTTGCTTAGACCAGATCATCAGGAAACGTTCTTTGTTAAATGTAACAAACGTTTCTTAAGGAAAATTTTCATAAAAAATTTGTTTTGTAAACCTTTAATTACTATATTATATAATTCAAAGGTTTTTTCCAAAGTCTTAAGAATAAAAGATACTTTCAATCGGACCATTTTCTAAAAAATTTCAAATTTGTATACCGTTCACAACAGAGGGTATATATTCTTATATAAGTTTGTCATTCCTTTCGTAATGGCTACAATATTAATATTAGGCCCCATAAAGTATATATGTATATTCTGAATCCATATGAATAGCAAAGTTGGTTTAACGATGTCAATCTAACCATGTGTTTGTTGAAATGGGATTTCCGAAGACTCGTATATAAACATTGCTATACATTTATATTAGATATAGTACGGAATAGTTTGCTATTATATTTCAGCCAGATTGGTCTACAAATGCAAAGTTATGAACAAAAAACCACGACTGCCTGTAATTTATACCCATAAATCTCTGATTTTGACCTGTAAACCTTAACTTCTTTATATCTTCTTTAACTTTATTATTATTTTTTCTTTTTTACCTGAAATATTCTTTCTTCACGAAATTATAGTTTTGGCATGAAGCTAGGATGATAAAATTTGGCTTAAAAATGTTTCATATACATATATAGAGTAATAAATGTTAAAAATGAGCCAAATCAGTCTATAGCTCAAAAAATCTCAATCAAGGTTTTGGTACGAGTTTTTACTTAAATTGACTTAAAATTTTGCTTTTGCTCATAAAATTTTTTATGGAAAAGAACAAAAATGTTTTTTTTTCTGTGCTGCCTAATAAAAAACATCAAAAGATTTAAAATTGTCTTACTTTGAAGATTGAATTAAATCGTCACTTTTTAGAAAACCAAAAATTGGAACCAAAAATCGTCAAAATGACGATAAATCGTTCATTCTGGCAGCCCTGAATGGACTGATTATCCCAAAATTACAGGGTGTAATTTCTAGCCATATAAAGCTAAACCAAATTTTACAACAATATCTATATTTGAAACGGGTTTGATTTCCCATATTATGGGCCAATCTTCACAAAATTTGGCGGAGTGGTTTCTTATTATATGAAGCTATTGCAGACCAAATTTAACTGTAATAGCGGGAATCGTACGGTTTAAGGCGTACTAAAGTATTTTCCGGTAGTGGACTTAATATGGGACCTATGGTAATTTATGGACCGATCTTTAAACAATTTGGCGAATTGGTTTATAATCGTATAAACCTTTAACAGACCAAATCTTACTGCAATAGCATGATTCTTTACGGTTTGAGGCGTACTAAAGTGTCCTCCAAGAGTGGGCTTTATATGGGGCCTATGGTTAATTATGAACCGATCGTCATAGAATTTAATAGTATAATTTTCAGTCACATTATACGAACTTGTGCGAATTCTGTTAGCAATTTATGGTGGTTTTTGTAACAAAATTATAAATTTTTAAGGGAGGTTGTTCCGCATTTGGGTTTATAACTCTTTTCCTACTTAAGTCATGGAGATGAATTGCAATCCCAAGCTGCCTGGGAAAACTAGAAAGGATTTGCCATATACAGGGTGTCTGGTGGCAAATTTATATTTTTAAATACGATTATTTCAAAAAGTAATAAACGGTGCGGAGGGAAGGTGTCGCCGTTGGTGAAAGAAATTTTTTAAGAGTAATGATTCTTACGTAATTACTTGGCGAATACGTGATGGACCGAGTGTGAAGTTAATTCGTTCGTGGATGCAGAGATTCCCCGTAACTGCTTCGGCTATGAATGTCCCACGGCCAGGGCCCAGTCGATCTTCAAGTACTCCCGAAAAACATTGAACTGGTTGAAAGCAGTTTACGTGAAAATCCTCGACTTTCAATACGGAAAAGAGCAGCCTCACTGGGACTTCCAAGAGAGATTATTAATGAAATTTTAAAAAAGGATCCGAAGTTCCATCTTTTTAAATTTCAAATCGTTCAAGAACTGAAAGAAAGGGACTTTGATTTACGCAAAAAATTTTGTGAAACAATGTTGTAGCGTTTTCGCACTGTAAATACCATTTTTTGGAGCGACGAGGCTCATTTTCACTAAACGGCCGCGTCAACAAGCAAAACTGCCGTTACTGGTCTTCAAGAACCCGCAACCCTCGATTGAAACATCAAAAAGCAATGCATTGCCCCAGGGTAACTGTTTTATTTAAGCACGGCTAAAACTGTTACAAATCATGATATTTTATTCAAATTGGTCAAATTAAGTTTTATATGACTAAAACTAAAACCAAACCACTTTCTGATGGTCGGCCAATAATTTTACGTAAATATTTAGGTCTAAACCTCAACCAATTATAGTACTGACGACGGTTTTTATTATGAGTATATTAGGAGTATATGGCATCTGTTTTCATTTGAATCGGTTTCGGTAATCATTTAGTTTTAAGACGAAGTAGCTGATTAGGCTTCCGCATCCGATCCTGGTGCTGGGGCCACCAGCTACCTTCCAGGCAATGGTTGATAATGAGTTTTTCGAAGGGTATACTTTTCTTCTTCCTACTACTTCCTGAGACGCTGATCAAGCCATAAAGCGCACTCTGTTGTTAAAAAAAACTAAGTTTCAGAGATAGTTATCACCTACTGACCTGCCACGTTATTTAAATCATCAGTTTACTTAGCCGCCTTATCACATTCGCTAGCGAGAGGTCGTGAGCTGCATAGATATTGTAACAAAGGAATCATTCCTGGAACTCTCAAGTGAGTAGCAATCAAACATTTTCCGCCTTTACTTGCAATGCCCATATTCTTCGGTTTTTATAAGGATTGGTTAATAATATAAATATCCCATATAGAGCCCACTCCTGAAATATTCTAACTGTCGGTGGAGGGCAGTGATGTTATATACTTTTTATGAAAAGCCTAAAAAATCCCTATATGTGAAAAATCCCAAGAGATTACTAAATATATATAGTTTTGTTACATTTTTTAAGAGTTCATAAAATTTAATGATTTCAAAAAATCTGTCCTTCTTTTCCCTAAGGCCATTTTTTTAGAAGAAATTCCATACGAATAGGGATTTTCCCTACGTATTAAATTAATGATGGAGGGCATCACAGTTTCCACACAGCCAAATATGACACTTAAACTTATTTTTATAATTATATTCTTCTTCAGCAAGATCTTTATAACACATTTTTTCGTGCTTAAAAACTGGTATACATAATTTTCCTTTAAAAAGTGATAATACAAAAATTTTAATTTTAAGTTTGGACGTTTCTTTTCAAATACAAAAATTTTTATTTATTTTATTTTTAAAACCTTTTTCAATATTAACATTTTTATCTGCCTTTTTTTCAAACCAAAATAAAAATTTTCGTTTAGAAATTCATGTATATTGAAAACAAACACAAATTTGAGTTTTTTTTTTTATTATTGTTTAAATAAAAATTTCCAGGCTAAAATTTTTATTTTACTTTAAAAAACGGCAACGGTATTTTAATTCGGATTATCCCTGCAATTAAGATGCATAAAATCGCGCACTTTAAAAAAAATTAAAAACACTAAATGAATTTTTAATGAATATTTTAATCAAAGTAGCAATAAAGTTTATTCTATTCAATCTACCGTTGAACTGCAAAAATTTATGTAATTGATGTATGTATGTATGTGTGTTTTACAAATGGAAATTAAAAAGAAATTCGTTCTTGAAAGTAGTTTTAATTATTTCTCATTATAAAAAGTAACTAAAAATTCTAAAGAATGCACTCGTAAAAACATGGCAATATTTGAAAAAAAAAAATTGTAATTAAAAATTGTGCAAGTTCTGAAATGTTTGGCCTCAAAGATTTCCAAGGAAATGTTTTGCAACCAAAGAACGGGGTATGGTGCAAATATTTCTTTTCTCTGGGGCATTAACATTTTCAAATTTGAATTGCGAAAGTGAGTTTATGTGCGTTTCTAAATATTTTTTCCTAAATAATTTTACCAAAAAATAATGAAATGCAGTCAGTGGCCGTTATTTAGAACTGACCAGATAAACATTTAACAGCCAAAAATGTTGGCTGATTGCCTGAAAAATTATTTTTGACCAGCCATGCCAGCAGTGCTGCACGCTTGCCAGTATAACTTATGGGCCATGGGTATTTTGTAATGTAAGTGTATGTTATTGTTGCTGCTGCTTATTTGGGAAGCTTTTTTACTCGAAAAGAAAATTTTTGTTTTGAGGAAAAGAAAAACCAAATGTTTTTACGTGACACATATCGAAATTACAGGGCAAATTAAAGTGCATATTCTAAAGAATAGCCAAACAATTTTTTATTATATTTTGAATTTTTTACATTATGTGTAAAATGGAATAGTTAAAAATCAGTTAATAAAGACACAATTTGTTTAATTTTGCTTTTAGAGCTCTTCTGAAGTGTATTTTTTAGAAAAAATTTCATATTTTTTTTTTGATCCATGGATGAAGCTCATTAATAAAACTTTGTCTCTCCAAAAAATTGTATAAAAGATTTTGTCATTAAAAAATTGTACACATACTTTTTCCAATTCTTTTTTTTTTTAAACTCTTATACATACATAATTTTTTTTTATAAAAAAATAATTATACATTTTTTTTTTTTGAAAACCTTGTATGCATAATTTTTCTCTATAGAAACAATACATAATTAAATAATTTTGAATTTCAACAAAATCTTTTTAGAAAGCTAATTAAAATATATAATAAAATACTTTTTACAAAAAAAAAAAAAAAAAAAAAAAAAAAAAAAAAAAAAAAAACATATTTTTATCTTTAAAAAAAAAAAAAATAACTCTGTTCATAAAGAATTCTTTGTTGAAATAATCTGGATTTCAAATATCGTTAGTACTACTTGTTAATAAATTCATATTTTTATTTTATAAAACATTGTTACACTTTTAATTCATTTATATATGGCAACTCTTAATAGGCATCTTTACACGGTGTTTAAATTTGTCAGTACTGGCAAGACAGTTGCAATACATGCAAACTTTTTCACTAATACATGTACACTTTTCCAACTGTCTTGTCTACTGTCTTGCAAATTTTGCAGGCAGTAAAATGGACAGTGATTTGACATTTGCTGACAGTAATTTGAAGTTTTGTTCGCATAAGTAAAAAAAAACAACAATTAAAAGAAAATTAATAAATTATGCTTTGGTTTTGTATGTTTTACTTAAGGTTTATCTATGTTCACAAAAAATAGTTGTTAAATGCTATTTTTAATTTCATATAAAACACGTTTAGCTAGAACTTGCACTGCGACATTCAGGTTAGACATTTTTTTTAAAGTGAACTGTCTTAACTACTGTCTGGACGCCTACGTCACGAAGACAGCAAGTAGTGTTTTTGGCAACTTATATGTATTTTCTTACTGTCTTGCCAGTACTGTCAAATGTGAACGCTATGTTACTTAACACTACGTCTTCAAGCGCTATCGACTTGAACCAGACATGAGCATAACGTAGGCAGAGCAACGGTATTCATTTATTCATGTTCTTGTACGTGGAGAATACGTGCTGATTAGGGATGCCAATCGGGCCTGATTTTTGAAAGTCCCGGTATTCGGGATTTTGAAATCCCGATCCCGAAATCCCGGGATTTTGTGGATCCCTGGAGTTCGGGATTTTTCGGGATCAATGTGTTGCCTTAAAATGCTACTCCTTTTTAATAAACAACACTTTTTAAATATTCAAAAGGTTTTATATACGTAACATAAATTTTTTTAAATGAAAACAACAAAACAATTTATTTTATAGATATGTTTATAACACTGGCCTCACCCATGATCAAACTGATCAGATTCTGAAAAAAGCTTAAAAAAATATACGTTTCTCTTAGTTTTTCTAGAATTAAGTTGTGATGACATTAATACACTGCAAAATGTAGTCCCTCATCGACCTCGATAGTTGAGTTAAAAACTGTAAAACTATGTCGACTGCAGTGCAGTACACCTCCAGGGTGAGGGCGAGATTCATTATCAATAATTTAAGTACGTTTGAAATTTATTTTAAAACAAAATGTTTATACAAATTTTTCTTTAAACAGATTTTAAGTTTAAATAATTTATTTATGAATACGTCAAATAGTGTTTATTTATAAAAAAAATTTGTTATTTACCGTATGTTTTTTAAGCAAATTTTTTATTATTATTGGACCGGAAGGAATGTGAGCTATTTCATCAATATTACGACTTAATTGTTATAATTATATCAACTTTTATTCTTTAGTTTCTGAATAAAACTTTAATTGGATCGTTAATAATTTTAATTTTTTGCTTGATATATAACAATTATTATTTCTTGATTTCTATATTTTGCATAAAAATAATCATTTTTATTTTGGAATTATGTCTTAAGCCAAAGCTGAACTTGCTAAACGTAATTGTAATAAAGGCTTGAGATGTGAGTCTGCAAATTTCGTTTCTTCTTAAAATAATGGTTTTTATTAAGCAAAATACAAAAATCCAGAAATAGTCGTCATATATCAAGCAAAAATTTAAAATTTTAAATACTCGTTGTGTTCCAAAAGCAAAAATTAAACTCAAAAATAAGAATTATTTGCAATAAAAAATACAACTCAAATATAATTTTTAATAATTTTTTTTGTATATAGTATAAAAATTCAATAAAAACGAACAGTTTTGTACATAAAAGTTGATATGTTAAAAATCCCGGGATTCGGGATTTCCCGTTTGGCATCCCTAGTGCTGATGTTCATGTTCTGATTTACCACAATTTTCGTTGTTGTGCGTTTGGTTGTAGACAGAAAATGACATTGTAAGGCGACCATCGTGGCGAACTAAGACATATGTTTAGTCAACGATGGCAGCACATGGACGAAACATGAACATGAACAGTCTACAAGAGTAGAATTCATGTGCGACATGCTGTTCTTACCAAGTTAATGGATAGTGGAGAGGGGTAGTAAGCTATGTTCACTTTATGCGTATTTGTCATGTGGATTGTCACTTTTTCACATGTTAAATTTGTACATATCGTCCGAACACCTCCAAACACTATCATGTGTTATTTCTCTGTGTAGAGTACATATGCCATTTTTGATTTAGAACTAGTTCTATTTTCAAGTGACAAAGCATCTGATATCAGCTGGTTCGTATTAACAAAATTGTTTGTGGCGTCGAAAATTATTGGTTAATTGCGAACTAAGGATACTTTACACTATCACACAAGTCTTACGTATTTAAAAAAATACAACCCTGTCATGATAAGTTGCTATTTTTTTAAATTTTCAAACACAAATTAGATCAGGGAAGTATTTTTATCAAAATACTTAAGAATTGTGTGATAATGTAAAACGGGATTTATGTGTAATCGTATACTCTTGCAGAACCTCCTGAACTTGTGTCACGTAACATCTTTTTATTAAAACTAATTAAAAAAACTTGAATTAAAGCAGGAACTATTTTATTTCCAGTATTTTTAAATTAATTTTCTTAACGTAACGTAAGACGTTATTTTTATAAAAATTTATATTAGAAAACTCATGATTTTTTAACATTTTTATATATTTTTTTGCATCTTTTATTTTGGTCTCAAATATTCAATTAGAAAAGACAAAAATAAATTTTTCCGCATCCGACGACCGACGACCTTTTCAGGTCATTACATAAATTTTTTTAATGACTTTTTAAAGTTTCCGTAATATTGTGAAATTTTGTTCCGTAATTTCTTTGTCAATCTTTTCTTAATTTTTAAATTGATTTTTTTAAATGATCTCTAGAAACTGAATCGTTATTGATTCTATATGAAATCAGGTCGTTTCTAAATACGAGGGTGGGTCAATATGTCCGTGACTTTTTCAAGTTCCCAACACTTAAAATGGAAAAAGAGATTTTTTCACTGTGTGCTCATTAAAGGTGGTTTTACACGATATTGATTTAGCAGCGTTCTTGTCAAATTTAGCACTGCAAAATGCACACTGACAGAAAAGGCGTCATAACGCTGATGTATTTTGAAATCAGTACTATGACAAGTGTCTTCACTTTTGACCCCATGCCACTTTACATCACTGTGATGTCATCAGGGTCAATGGGGTAATACATTGGCATCACAGAAATGGAAAATCGGAGTAGTTATTGTAAAACATTTGTCGCCAATTTTTTTGTCAAATCTCAAAAGCTATTACGGGAGTATTTTTTTTGTATGGGAGCCATGGTCAAGAATGGACCGATTCCAACAAAATTTGGTTGTTGATTTAGATTGCAATAAAATAAGTTTTGAACTAATTTTGTCTAAAAACCAACATAATAAGATGCGGAATAGAGTCTTTGTGTCCATAAACAAGGACTCTAGTCCGCAAGGGAGCTTGTATTGGGGTTATGTGAAATTATGGACCGATTCTCACAATTTTTAAAAAGCTTGGTTCTTATGACAATTAGAACCAATGTACCAAACTTCATTAAAAAAAATCTCCAAAATTGAGACCAAGTACTTTGCGCACGAGGTTTACATGGAAAGCCAGCCCGCCAGCCTGACGGACATCGTCAGAGCAATTCAAAAAGTGATTTTAAGTAGATCAGTATTAGGGTTTTTCCTTCACTTTTTTTTGATTCCCGAGAAAGCGGGAAATATTCTCGGTATCCCGGGTCTTGCGCCCAAATTTTTTTTATTTATTTATATAATTTATTGAAGGGCAATGAAGGGAAATGAAAACTCAATTCAGCATGAAGGAGAAATTCAATTTACCGTATTTAATAATATATTTTACAGTTTTATTCCCCTAATCAGTAGTGGTGAATGAAGGCATGCTAAGTTTGTCACATCCATGTGAACCTTTTTTAAAGTATATACTGTTTTTTTGGGTCCCTCCGTAATTCTTAGTCAATTTAAATATATCCGTCTGTTAGAATTACGCTAACTTCCAACGACTCCGCGGAAAAGAATAATTTGGGTGTCAAGTGGTTTTCAGCAAAATCGGTTGAGTAGGAAATGAGTTTTGCACCTAAATGTGAAAAAACCTCCCTAAAAAATTAACAAAAACTAACATTTATTTTTGGCAGAGTGTTCCGATTGTCATTAAATTCCAACAAATTCGTTTTATATCTCACCAAATTACGTGAAAATCGAGTCTGAATTTTTCATACGGTTCATATAAATCCAACTTTCGAAAAACACTTTATTTTGCCTCAATCCGTAAAACTCAATTATATTCTTGTAAAATTAAGCCCAATATAGTTTGCTAAGACTAGAAATAAAGTTTCGTGAAGAAAGGTCTACAATTTCCCACAGACCTATATAAAGCCCATTCGCGAAAATCCGCTGAATAAGGCTTAAACCGCTTCAGTAGTATTCACCGGTGGTTTGATGCATTTCCTTGGGACTATTAAAAAGTGTTGTTCCTAAAATTAATTCTAAAATTTTTTTATTAGAAGAATACCAAGGACTCTCAATGAAGTAAATGGTGGATGTGAGGTATCAATTAACCCCCTCCAATGACCACCCCATGTAAAAGTGAAAGTTCCCGTTCATATAAAGTGTTAGAATTAGAACCGGGCTCTATCACCAAAGACCTATCACTGGACTACTTTGGTGTCAGTTGGCTTCCCTCTAGGGAAGTTAAATAATTTTCTTATGCATTCTCAAGTTTATGTCCTGTTATATATCAATTTCTTTGTGTCCTATAATGAACTTAGAGCTTTAACAAATTTCTTTTATTCGGTTTCGACTGCTGCTAGCATCCTGAGCTTATTCCATGAATTGTTTGCCACGGTTATATCGGTGTCCACTTGTCGTCTCCCCGCCTGACTGGGAGGTCCTCTTCTTCAACTAGCTTGATTCTAATCAATAGCATTTCTATTTATAATATGCATGACCAAACAACCGATATGTATAGAAGTATGACGGGTTATTGTCCACAGCTGTTGATTACCAATTGTATTTGCCGTTAATATTTTTAATAACCTGCTAGGCATTTACATCTTGACAGGCAGTGTTTAATGATTCGCATCCGTCCAATATAAGGACATGTAGCTGGATCTAAAAACAAAGTTTAGTATGATTGTCTAGCCTTGTTAATCCGGTTCAAAGCATCTTCGTGGGAATCCAGTGATTGTGTTATGAAGCTGCTGAGGTAGCAGCAGGACTTAACTTCTTCGATGCATTTTTGGTATGTAGTTAATAGTTGAGTGTGTTCGGTATTTATTGATATTGTGGTGAAATTTGGCTGGATATAACGGCTAAAGCCAAGAGTGCAAAATGGATTTACTAAAGTTTTAGAAATGTTTTTGTTCAAAATTTCCTATCAATCCCGCAATTAATTCCGGGAATCCAAAACAATTAAATAACTCGGGAATTCCTGGGAATAAACTTTAATTAGTATACTAATACCAATATTTAAAGGTGTTACAAATATCAGCACAAACGCATAATACCCTCTCCACTATTGTGGTGAAGGGTATTAAAAAAAAACAACAGGGATTTATTTAATTAGTGAAGGGTTTCTATAATTTAACTCAATCGAAAGCATATGAATTTGTATTTATGAACAGTTGAAAATCATAGTTGTTGTAGAATATTGCCAGTACTTGTTCGTTAAACTCTTAAACAACAATCCAAAGATTTTTCTATTTTATATATTTTTTTTTTTTCATTTATATTTAGGTCTCTATAAAGTACCCGTAAATAATTCTTAGTATTGCTTTTATTACGGTATTTACAATTCAGCATTCTTTCTTTAATCTTACGCAGACATTTAAAATCGTTTGCCGTCGTTGTCATTATTTCGTTTTGTTTTCATCATAATCATCATCAGCGTTCTCATCTTTTACATTTTCAGCGTCAGTCTTTATCATTATTTTTAAATGCTGGTTTTCTACTTGTTTTTCTCATCTGCTGCCTTCTTCTACTCCTCGTCATCTAATCAGTGATGTATGTGTAATAAGGTTGGTCCATCCGTCTGTCTGGCTGTTGGTCTATCTTTCCGTCTGCCTGAATTTGTATGGTACGTACGAGTACTTAAAAATGTGGCATGTCTTTTATTTGCAGTTTGTTTCAATTTCATTTCTTTTCTAGTGTTTGTATTTAATATTTAGTTTAGTACCAGAAGATAAACTCACTGTTCTTTCGTTTTTAGTTGTATTTATTGTAGTTGCTGGGCAAAAAGCTTATCTAGTCCAACACCATCATTTACAATTCGTTTATATTTATTTGTATATTTTCGCTGTAGTCGTCGTCTTGTTCATCATTTTCGTTCGTTTGTCTAGAATTTAGAATTTAGTTTTCTTTTTTTAAATTTTTTTTTTATTTTTTTGGTTGTATAAAATTGTTTTCATAAAGTTCAAAATGTCTTTCTTCTCCTTCTGTGGTTCCACTCGTACTTGTGGTACTCGTATTACGTTCTTTTCCGTTGTATTTCAGTTTATTGTCGTTGGGTTTGTTAGTGTGATTTTATTTTGGATTTAGTTTTATTGCCAGCAATTGTCTCTATAGTTTACGAGACATATAATTTTAGTTTGCTCAAGTCAGTTTTTTCTTCTTCTTTTTTTTTTATTATCAAAAGTATTGTAATTGTTGATGGCACTAACAAGTGACTTAAATTCGTAATCTGTTTTAAGTGTTTGCTGTTCTTTAGCATGAGCTTTCTAGTTATCTTTTCATCACTAGGCGTTTGTTTTACTTGTAAAATATGTTTAAGTGTGTAAGTGTGACATTTTATAATAAACGGCATTAAAAAAAAAATAATAAATAAGCCATAACATTTTCTAGTCGCTTTTAGTTTAGTACTTGGCAGAATTAGGCAGCATGCAACCATCATTAGGAAAGCTTTTACAAAGTTATTTGGTGTAACAAATTCGAGTTTGGGACTAATACATTCAGTATCAAAGGACCTTATGGCTCAAGGAAGCTAACATCCTTAAACATGAACATTATAAAGCATGAATGCCTTTAACTGTTCACGTACTTAAGCTATGTTCACACCTATTAAATATTTGACTTCCTACACGTAACCACTTTATAGTTTTATTAACAAATTATTTGCTTTCGCAAAAACGAGCAGTTTTTAAATCTTCTCACGAATAAAGTTTAGTAGTAAATCAATAGGAATTGTTAAGAATAAAGCTAAAGTTTGATAAAATTACTGGTCACGCTTTTTTTTTGGTTTTTTCGTCAAATATTTATTAGGTCTGAAATACCTTTGGGCTTTAGTCGATCGACTTGTGTTGCGTATAAGACACCAGAAATTATTCCCCACCTACTTTTCTTTTTTTAATATTGTTTGACTGTAATATCTGGGAGTGAGTGTAAGGATCTTGAGTTCGCACGGTGATCTTGACTTTTGACTCTAGAGGAATAGATGCGCAAAAAAGAATTCAAGATTGTCAGGATCTTATAATTGAAAGATACCGACCAGAATCAGAATCCATTAGGACATCATATTCTTTGACAGGTTGTTGCTTAAACACCATAAGTGATTACCTGCGACAGATAAGAGTCTTATTTCTGTCCAACACTCAGTGCCAAATTTAGGATTGCTGCTTTACTTCACGGTGAATCTCAAGCATTTTGGGTGTTTATATTAAGCAAATGTGTGTGACTAAAGGATCATTTGCACAGACAGTAGCAATTAGATTCACCAAAAATTATACACCCAACCCTTGTTTAGGAGCCGGATCTATTTAACCTCCACTGCTATTCATTAACCCCAGGCCATCCAAAAGTTAAACTTTCCACAAGGCACAGTGCGAAATTTCTTCATTTTTTTTAACCAGTAAAAGAGTTCTATTTGTTGGTTTTTTAAAAATTAATGTGTTTTCACAGAAAAAATTATTAAATTTCTCCAATCACCAAATTTATTCCCAATTCATAATATCAAGCAAACCATTTGTTGCCTTTGCACCTATTACCAAAATGATTATATTGATTACTAAAAATTTTAAAATTTTGAAAAAATGTTTTCAATAAATTATATTTTCAATGTTAATTAAAAAATTGATCAAAAAACTTTGCCATTTCAAACAATGTGTTAATTTATTTAAATAAATATAGACAATTCCCAACAACAAAAAAAAAAAAATAATTGATTCAATTTTTACATTAATTAAATTAAAATATTTTTAAGCTATTTTTTTAATTGATAAAACACTTTTTTCTGTGTTGCTAAAAGTTTTTGAGATTATTTGTGTTTTTTATTTTAGAGCAATTAAAAAACACAAATTTTGTAACAACATTTTGAAGATCTATTCGGAACTAGACTCATAGCAATCGTCTGAAGAGTCCTAATTATTACATGGGTGTGCAAATATTTCTTACAACTCTGAAACTTCTGACGAAACTTCACTTTGTTCGGCTTTGGATGATTTACTAAGACTAGCGATCCGATGAAATAACCAGTCGATTAAATAAATCCGTATTTGTTAAAATTCGGGATGTTCTGCTAGTAAAAAGTTCGCGAATTTTCCTGCAGGCTTTGTTTCCTGCCTCCTTCTTCGATCGATAGAATGCATGAGGCTATAATATCCTTTCCATGGCAAAAGACTTTTTACACACTTACCAGAAATATTCTCCAAATCCAAAGTTTCTCTTGCATTTTTGTTGAACTTTTCTGAATCAATTTGAAGATCACAATTTAGGCACTCTTACATAACACCGCATGAAAATGCTTTATCTTATCTAAATTAACGCCAGTTATTCCGGCTGACTTTTCTGCATTTTTAAAGAATTTTCTAGCGGTAAAACCATCGTTTGTGTTTCCGATCTGCTGTTTTGGCATAAATATAAGCAGGTCCACTACTCAGTCCCTATTGGGGGAATGGGCTCTCAGCGAGCACAGGAAATACTGGCTATCGCTACCGGGAATGCGTCAGGCGAAGGAATTTATATTTCCCGGAAGTACATTGGAGATAAGGGGTCTCAACAGACGAGAATTACGACTGTTGGTGGCTTATTTGACGGGCCACCATACGGTCAAGCACCACCTGTTTTGGATAAAACAACTTAAATAAAACAACTTAATTATATAAAAAAAGTAAATATTGGTATTTCAGTAATTTGGTCATAACTCGGGCATTTTCCAATCGATTTGATAGATTTATTCACCTACGTCTTAAGGAAGAAATTTACCATTTACTTTGGTAATAAAACTTGGACTCGGAAAGATCTACGGTTCCCGAAAATAGGTATTTTATTAACGGTACGATGGGCGCGTCCCGAGTCGGTGCAATACCGGCAAAAGACCTTCTTGGGTTTCTCTGGGAGGCAGAGGGTCTTTTGGCCAACTAAAGGGGGGTGGGTACAATAGACCTGGTTTGGTTGCGGTACCGTCTCCGTTGGGAGAAATCTCCCCGCTCTCTGGAAAAAAAATAAGCAGGCTACGCTCCTCTTTAAATTTTTGTTGAATGTAGTTTTTCTACTCTGAAACTTTTTTTATTTTATTTTCTGCTCCACGATCTTCCCATGCCTTAATATCCAGTTTTTGAGTTATATGCAAAATACATTCTTAAAACCTTATCCATGCGTAGATGGGTGATAGTCCAAAGAATGAAAAGGATTCATTTATATTTTTTTGAGGTAGTATATCGTAGATGGTGTTAATTTCACTAGGTTAAGCCCCACATAAGTAGCATGTTGCGTTGTTTGTGATGCTGCACAGGGTGATACCGAAATGATGCTAAATTTCGACTGGATTCACTCCACCTTTTTTGTAATTTACAAACCAGCGCTCAAAGAGTTGCCTATTTTTCCCTAAACATAACCAATGATGGCATCCGATGTCGGTTCTTCCTTCCACTTTTGGAAAATGCAGCAAGTTATAAGAAGTAAAAGATTTTGCAGTTATTTAAATTCCGAAAATTGACAATTTTCTCATAAAATAAATAATAAAAAAATCATGGCCTACTTTCTTGCTGTTTGTCTGTACCACTCTTATAACTAAAACAAATCGAAAAGCTTTCTATAGGCAAAAAGTATGACGGAATTAGTCATGCAAATTTCAGGTGCATTTTTCAGTTGTTTCGCCGGGTTAATTCCCAAACTGGGTAAGAGGTTTTTGAGGGGAGATATAAAGCCACCGAAATTATGAATAATCTTATGCATTTCGAAAAGTTCCGCCAAAGTTTATAAATTTCGGCCTGGGCAAGGTTGAAAAACTTGTCTTCCATGTCAATGTTACCCTACCCGCGATTTTGGGTTTACACCAGAGCCACCACAGTCAAAACCCCGATAGCATCTCCTCGTCAAAAAGGCTGTTTTTCATTGAGCCCTTTTGTGAGTTCATGCATTGAAAAAGACACTATCCCATCGAACGGTCAACAACTTACTGAAGAACAACCTTCTATCAGAAAAGGAAGGCTTTTGCAAAGTCAATCATCGTGAAAGACAGGAAGCATTTCTCGCAATAAGCAAACTAAAGGTGACTTCATCAATAGTCCAACTGGTGCTTGCAATCACCGGGGGCTACTGTCTTCCTCGTCACCTTCAGTTAAGTACTCAGGTTCAACTTCGAACCCAATGAAGTCCATTGGGCCCTAAGGAGCTCTGTCATTTGAATACTTGGTGGATTCCAGGTTGCATTCTCTTGTTTTTAAAATGTTTGAGATTCCGAAGAATGCCAGTAGATTAAGGCGCCAGTGTTAACTAAATAACCAAGGGAGTACTAATTTACTCCACAGGATGTAACACCAAGGAGAAGGAATCCCCAAGCTGCCCTAACTACGCCACCAAAGAGGCGCAGGACATACCCCAGGGGATGCTGATGGGCACTATGGCTTTGTAACAGATATACATAAACACTAGAGATTAGAAATCCCCTGAGCTAAATGCTAATACATGCCCTGCGGGAAATTTGTATCAATCGTTTCAACAGAACTGGCCCTGGGATTTGTAAAAATAGAATAAGAACAAAAAGAAATAGCTAATGGCATCTGAAAGAAGAACTAATCACATAACTGGTATATTAAGTAAAAACAAAATGGTAGATTTTTTAATTTTGTTTTAATAATTTTTTTATATAAATGATTTTTTATTTATTTATTATGACTTTTTTCTAACAGGTTCAGCATTCACCGGTGGTGTGATACATTTCTTTGGGACTATTTCAAAATTTGTTCTTAAAATTAATTAATTAATTAAAATTAATCATCAGAAAAATATTAGTAACTAAAAATTGTAGTAACTAACACTTAAAACGTTTATTGAGAATATATATGTGACTAGTCACAGGGTGGCTGTTAGGTGTCAGTTAACCCTCTCCATTAACAACACCATGTGAAAGTGATAGGTCCCATTCATATGAAGTGTTAGAATAAGGACCGGTCTCTGCTATCAAAGAACCTATCACGGGACTACTTTAGTGTCAGTTAGCTTCACTCTAGGGCATGCATATGATTTAGGCAGCCATGTGCATTAAGAGGCACTGGTGGAACTTCTGCTTTCTCTTACTCTTAAGAGCGTGGTGCAATTGGTCGGAAATGGTAGATAGCCACAATAATATTTATCACATCACAGTTATAATTTCGAACAAGTAAATAAGTATTTAAGAACAAATTTTGTAATTCATTGCCTACTTTAAATAAACCAAAAATATTTGTGTTCGGACAATATCATCTTCAAGACATACATTTTCACAAGAAGTCGTTTCTTTTTTTTACAAAAAAAGGAACTTTTTTCCAAAAAGTACCTTTTCATCAAACTGCCTTTTTCAAGTAAATCATTATGAAAATTTCATCATTTTACAACAGTATTTTAAAATAAATTTAAAATTATTTGGAATAATAATTAATTTTTATTATTTATGAGACTATAAAAAGGCTATAACGACATACTGACTGACAGACTAAATCGGCATTGGAGCAGAAATAATATTTTACACACGATTTAATGTGCTGACCGTAATGATTTATGTAAATTTTCTTAAGATTTCTAAACTATTACGTATTCATTTTTAAGTTAAACTTTTAAAATGAAGTCAAAATTAAGCTTTTAGAATAGCAGACAATGAAATTCTCTTATCTCTGTAAACTTGTAATCTATTTTTGTACTTCCCCTTGTTGAAACACAGTTGGTCTTGCGGTCGTATGTGACACGCGCTTATTATTAAAACATATTAATGATTTTATTACAAATACCACAAAAGTTTACTAAAACCCATTAGAACTTCTAATCAAAAACTTAACAATAAAAACTCTAAAGACAGTTATACTTTTTGAAAATATAAGAAATATTTAAGGGTACAAACTTAAAAAATATTTGTACTTTTCTAAACGAACATACAATTGTACGTAAACTTGTATGTCTGTTTGCTCATATCATGACAATAATACACAATTGTCTATTGAAAAAGTAAGAAAAAAAGTTCATCTTTAATGCGGAAATGCTGAAAGTAGGCAGCACAGCACTCTGATGACTTTTGTGCGTGTTTCTTTTCTTTATTGAAAAACTAAATCAACACCGATAGACATATTAGACAAACTAATGTTTAAAGTCTTTTTCAGAAAAAAAAAAGAAAAAAATAAGACGACCAGCAGCAACAGCAGCCTTAAATCGATGCGAGAACAATCAACAATATCCTAATCTTTTGATAGAAGCAACCACAACAATTTCCAACAACAACAGCAACTACCACAAACCCGAACGAAGAAAATGTGAAACAAACTAAAAACATCTTCATTTAGCATAAATTTATTTACTTTGAATGTGTGTGAGCCCATTATCAACACTTTAGAAAGAATATTACAGATAAACATTATACACCGAAAACAATTTTTTTTTTGTATCTGTTAGAGCCTAAATGTACAGTGGTGAGCATAAATTTAACAACAAATGGCAACATCTCATTACTTTTTTTTTGTGTTACACAAACTTGGTACGAATCTTGACAATAATATCCAAAAATATTGATGATCTAAACACTAATCGGAGTTACAAATGCAAATTTAGCTGCCATAATATCAACTTCTTAAACACCTAACAAAAATTAAGCTTTCGAGGAAGCAGGCTTGTAAAGGAGAAACGTAAAAGTTTTGCTTACCATATCGCTGACGGAAGACATGAATTTTATATGGCGAGTTCCCACTTTGAAGCAATACATTTTTGACAATCAATACATGGTTTATTTTTGGTTATAATAAAAATGCTTGACTTTGAATTAAGAAGAAAAGCTTATCTACGCAAAAAAATTTAAAATTGATTTCAATTAAAAAATTCGTGTCGTAAATAAAAAAATTAATTAAAATTGCACCAATAAGCAAATAAATAGTATCAATTAAATATCTTTTATTATTAACAACATTTTCTGCAGTAATGTTGTTAATATAAGTAAATGTTTAATTAAAACTGATTGTATTTTTGACTAAAGGTTTAATTGAAAAAAAAATAAATTTTAAATGGCGAGAAATTTTTCTGTCAAAATCGCAAGCCTCTCTCCACCTACCCAACATTCAAAGTCATGGCTTTTTTTATTTAATTTTATCAGATTTTTTTTTTTAAGATTGGTGCTTAAAAAAATTTATTTCACAAAAAAACTAACTTTTTTCGAAAATTGGGTCGATTTCGGATGGCAACCCAAGCTAACAAGTCATAATAAAAATGCAGTCTAATGGGTCGATTACGGATGGCAGCTAAACTCAAGTTGTGTTGTCAGCAGAGAAATCATGCAATGCCGCTCATGTTAAATCTACAGCATTTTTTTTATTTTATATCTTAACCTCAGCGGCATTGCCTTATTTCGCTTCTGGCAACACAACTTCAGTTCAGTTGCAATCCGTAATCGACCCCTAAGACTGCATTCTTATTATGACTTGTTAGCTTGGGTTGCCATCCGTAATCGACCCACAAGACACGACCAATTTTCGAAAAAAGTTAGTTTTTTTGTGAAATGAACAGAAACATCAGTATGGTAAGATCAACAATGTGGCACTATTGTCACCGAAACTATTTTTATTTTATTTTTAAATGAACTCTGTGAACACTTTAGTTTTGTATGTAATTGTATGGGTTAAATTGTTGCTTCTTTTGTGATTCGAAATTTAAGCAAATTATTTCTTTTTTTATGTAAAAGCGTTTTTTCCTCAACATCTATTGAGTTTGTATCTTGTCAATATTTTTTTTCTTTCATTTTACTTTTTTGTTCGACTTTTTTGTTCAACACTTAAGATCTTTATAACATTTAGTTTTGTTCAGTTGAGTTCGTTTGTCTTCATTTATTTAATTTAAGCCCATTATCACATTTTCAAACATTAGAATTATTTTGAGTGGTGGTGGCCGATGATGACAACAATGACGATCATCATCATCATCATCATCATCATCGTCATCTTTATCTCTGTAGTCGACATATTTTCTTTTATTTGTTAGTTTGAAATACTTTTTGTGTGTAACCAAGCAACCAACCCAAGAAGCCGTATGGATGCGTGTGAGAGTATCTAATGTCTCTTTGACCAGCAGCAACATCTAACCACGCGTTTTTTCTTAGATGTACCTAAATAATGTGTTTTCCTATTTTTTTTTTTTTTTTTTTTTGTTATAATTCATGTGAAACATTTGTTCGCTTATTCGGTCAGTTCATTTATCAGTCAGTCAATTAAGTTTTTTTTCTTCTTACATTTCCATCGTCATAAAATTTTCAACAATAATTTTACAATTTAATTTAGTTTATTCCAATTTTACTTTGATGTGTTTGTTGGACAAGAGGAGAAGAAAACAAATTGTGAATATTGGTCAAAATTGAATTATTGCGTGGCTGTAGTTTCAAACATGTCAAGAAATGAAATTGGTCTTGTTTGGTTTGTAAGAAACGATTATTCTTACTTAATTTTAATTGAATTACAAAAGTGAGATGTTTTATTATTCCGCGGAAATGTGAACCAGTTGATTGTTAAGATAAAAAATCGCAATGATACTTTATCGTTCGTAGTTGCAAAACAATTGGATCATATAGAATTTATTCTATTAAAAAAAAACAAACAAACAATAAAAACTTACCCTTTGCTGGTTGAAAAATTGCTTAAAACAAAAATATCGACTAAGCGAATGTTTGCAAATTTTTTAAGTTACAATGGTACTTTTTATACCCTCCACCACCACAAGTGGTGAATGAGAGTATACTTAGTTTGTCACTCCGTGTGAAACTTTTTTAATATTTGTCTAAAACCCTATAAAGTTTATGGGGCCTTGAGTAATTCTAAGTCGATTTAGCCATGTTCGTCTGTCTATCCGTCCATCTGTTAAAAACTCGCTCACTTTCAAAAACTCAAAAGAAAAAAACAATATTAGTGCCAAATTGCTTTTGGGGGCTAATTATGGCAGTTGTGACCGAATATTTTTTCGATTCGAAAGCAATTTTATTTCTTATTCTTTCAGTCGGTACTGTACGAATCTAAATTATTTTTTCAGTGTTGGAAAGCATTTATTTGAGTTTTCACAACACCGAGAAAATAATTTCGATTCGTTCTGTATCGATTGAAAAAATTAGAAATAAAATTGCTTTCGAATCGAAAAAGTATTCAACCACGACTGCTAGAATTAACCCCCTGGTTATCGTCAGCGAATTGGAATGGAAATCAATCGAAATCTATTTAAAAGAATAACAGTTATGAATCCAAATGTGGAACCACCACCTTTAAAAATTTATAATTTTGCTACAAAAACTAACATAAATCATGAGGAAATGCACGAATTGATATGAGATTCTGCAGAAATCCGGTCTATATGACTAGGAAGAAATCAGGCACCTACATTTCGTGAAGTGCGGTGCATAAACGGTCCCAATATAAAGTCCATTCTCAAAAAACACTTCAGTATACGTAAAATCGTAACAAATAACTTTTTGTAATAATATTTGGTCTCACAGTTTTTTAATACCAGAAATCACTATACAAAGAAAAAAGTAAAAACTGTCTCTAATCACCCAATTCATACAATCAAGCAAACAATTTGTAGATTTTGCACCTATTAAAAAAAATGATTATGTAGATTACTAAAAATTAAAAAAACTGAAAATTGTGAATATTTTTTTTCAAAAAATGATATTTTTTATTTTATTAAAAATATGATCAAAAAACTTTGCCGTTTCAAACAATCTGTTAATTGATTTAATTAAATATAGCTCAGGTTTTGACAATTCCCAACAACAATTCTACAAGATTAAATTATTCTATTTTAAACAAAAAAATCAATTAAGATTTTTTGCTATTTAATTAAAAATTTATTTCAAAACAACTAAAATGTTAATTAAATCAAAATTATATTTTTAATTTTCTTTCAATTAAAAAAAAAAATAAATGATTCACTTTTCACATTAATTAAATTGAAATACTTTTTTTTAACAAATTTTTTAATTAAAATTAGTATTGGGGTTATTTTATTGAACGGGTTTTAATCTAAATCTCGATATTTTAGTCAGACTTAAGTTCATTGGATTTAATTTTCAATTAATTATTTTTATGAAGAAAAGAATTTTACAACATGAAATGAATTAAAATTTATTGATAATGTTTCATTCTTGATTGAGCTGGGAATTGAACCCAGGTTTTCACGGAAAGGTTGCCCTGAATAGTTTCGATTGTAACCACACAATCTCTTCAGAGGGGTTTTCCGTTTTACTCTCACCGCCATTGACGACGGATGACGTCAATAGTCAAACATCAATCTTTAAACCAAATGGTATTTTAAATGGTAGATCGAAATTTGCCTTGAATAAATTTTAATTCATTTCATGTTTTAATATTCCTTTCCTCATAATGAAAATTAAATTCACTGAACTTAAGCCTGATTTAAATATCGAAATTTGGATTAAAAACCATTAACAGTTCAATAAAATAACCACAATACTAATTATTGTTAACAGTTAAGGCACGAGCTATATGTTTACATTTGTCCTTCAAGGTGTGCTGAAAAAGGTCAACAAGAAAAAGAAAGACAAAAACATGAAAAATGTACTTTGGATTTCAAGAAGAATTCTTGACAAAAAGTACAAAAAACAGAAGTAATGAAGAAAATGTAAATTAATTAAAATAGGTAATCATTCATTCAAAGCAAATTTCGATCTACCAAGGTCAAATACCATTTGGGTTAAAGATTGATGTTTGACTATTGACATCATCCGTCGTCAATGGCGGTGAGTGTTAAACGGCAAACCCCTCTGAAGAGATTGTGTGGTTACAAAACGAAACTTGTCAGGGCAACCTGTACGTGAAAACCTGCGTTCAATTCCCAGCTCAGTCAAGAATGAAAAACTATCAATAAACTTTAATTCATTTCATGTTGTAAAATCCTTTTTCATAAAAATAATATAATTAAAATTTAATTCAATCAACTTAAGCCAGGTTAAAATATCGAAATGATTTTAATTGTTAAAAAAAAACTATTGATAATTTTTTCTTAATACAGAATTTTGTGATGTTTGATCCGTAATTTACTGTGGGTTCAATATAAATGTCCCTGCTGAAAATCGTTTTAGCAGGCTTAAACTGTTATAAGTCATGATATTTGATTCAAATAAGAGCCATTATTATAACTTGGCGTTAGCAGTTATCGGACAGATCGCTGACACTTTTTGACAGATAACGCATTACTATCTGTTAACTTAATATTAACTTTAGCTAACGCAAAGCTGTAATAATGTCTCTAAGAATAGAAATATAAGCAAACGAGTTTCTGATGTCGACACCGCAGCCAATTTTAATGCTGACGTCAGTTTATATAAAGATTGGTGACAAATTTTTAGTTGCCATAAAGAGCCTACTTCTGAAATATTCTCGTTGTTGGAAGGTATCAAAGAATAGGCACAGTCAAATATAGTTCTCTAATATGTTTTATTTACTTTTAATAAATTTCAGTAACGTAGCCTTTGAGCCATACTTTTTTGCAAAAAGTACCTTCGAAAAAAAGTTAATTTTTTGTTTAAAGGTACAGTAGAATCGCGAACAGTTAACCAAAATGTCCCAAGGGTAATTAACTTTTCTAAGCGGTTTCAAATTCGAAAAGAATACAATAATAGACATATATTTTCCGAAAATGGCACACTTAATTTGTATTTATGGCTTAGTTTTCATCAAGACAGCTGTTTTAAAATTCAGAATTACACTTTAACTTTAAGCTAAAGCTATTATTTATATACGATCACCCATGTCCCGGTAGGCTAGTTGGTAGTGAGCTAGTCTATGAACACCGGGATTGCGGGTTCGATTCACGCCAGAGACTCTGGTTTTCTTTCCTGCTGACAAGCGTAGAGCTTCGAGGGATTAGCATAGGAGGAAAAAAAACATTAAGAAAAAAGATAAAAAATTTAACAAATAGAATATGGGAATTTTTTCTGTTTTCATAAATTATTTTTAATTATATTAACCATTTTTTCAAATGTGCTTTATAAATTGAAATACAACCCATAGAAGCACATTCGATAAAATGGTTAATATAGGTAAAAAATTTATTCAAAAAAAAAAAAAAAAAAAAGAATATAATATATTAAAGGTGCTATATCCGAAGTATCTCTTGAAAGGATATCTTCACAAACTTTCAGATAACGAATTCCATGCCAGCGATCCATAACTGACATAAAATTGTTTAGGTTGCAGTATGACAAACTCGTGCTGAGCTGTTGCTATTAAAATATAACCAGTCATTACACAATTACACTTTCGTTCCTTTAAGCAACATTTATAAAAACTTGGTTCAAGATTAGCATATTTCGTGGTCACAGCCTTGATAATTTTATGTTATTTTTTAATTTTGGCCCTATCGCCTAGTTTAATTTTACCAACCTGTCTAAAGCATCTAACTAAAACAAAACTGGAATATGAGAAAAGTGTAACAACGTTCGATTGAAAAGAATTCCTTTCTGTTTTTTTTTTAATTTTAAGGGGTCTTTACTCGGTCAAAATGCTTGTCATGCCGGCGAATTCACTTGTGTAACACATGCAAGTACATTTTCACTTATACTACCATAGCGCTTAATGAGAAATGCTTGACCGTGCACAGATCCCTTTAAAAGTTTAAACGAAAGCCAACATGAAAACATAAACAATTTTTGACACTTCGGGCGTGAATTGCCAATTTACAGTCGCAAAGCTGATGATGGCGTTGGCTAACGAGGCAACCTAGTATATAATTCGCCTTGTGATTTATGATGTTCTGTCCTGCTTTTTTTATTAAGCACACGACTCACAGATTACAATGCTCGCGAATGTCTAAATCTGTAGTTTGCAAATGAAGATAATAACAGGGGTTTGGCAGCTTAACACGGTAAAGAAATTAGTTGAATAACAGCATACTTAATTAGAGTTTACCGTTATTACTGAGAATTTTTAAGAAGTGGCCAAATTGATAATTTAGTGAACGAAAAATGAATACGCTCAGGAAAGTTAACTGAGAGTTAAGTTCTTAGTGCGGCACATGGGCGTTTACTAAACCGCGAGATTAACTTTTATGCGAGTTAAGTTTTTCGCAATTCTACTATATTTCTAAAGGGTACTTTTTTGTTAAAAGGGTTCTTTTTTTACAAAGATCCTTTTTTTGTTAAAATGCACTTTTATGTAATAAATGCACTTTTTTGTGAAATATTCACTTTTATGTAAAAAGGTACTTTTTTGTAAAAATTAACTTTTTTCTAAAAAGGAACTTTTTTGTAAAAACGAAAAAGCATTTTTTTGTAAAAAAAAAAATCAACTTTTTTTGTAAAAAGGTACTTCTTTGTAAAAATGTAATTTTTGGTAAAAAGGTACTTTTAAAAAAGGTAAAAATTTAATTTTTGTAGATATGTAGATAAATTTTTGTAAAAATGTACTTTTTGTAAAAATTCACTTTTTTGCAAAAATAAACTTTTTTCTAAAAAGGTACTTTTTTGTTAAAAAAAAAGCCTTTTTTTGTAAAAAAAATGCACTTTTTTATATGAAAAAAAAGGTATTTTTTTGTAAAAATTTCAATTTTAATAAAAAGAAGCTTTTTTGGAAAAGGTACTCATTTGTAAAAAGGTACTTTTTTAAAAGGTACTTTTTTGTAAAAATGTTCTTTTTTGAAAAAGACACTTTTGTTTAGTAAAAGAGGTTCGTTGGGGTAGAGAGATAAGTTTTTATGTATTTGTTGCAATTGTACATTTTTTTGTGTATAAAAGGTAATTTTTTCCTTAAAAATTCTAGTTTTGCGAAAAAGTTACTTTAAAAAAAATTTGTTGCAATATTTTCTTTGTGGAAAACTACTTTTTAAGTCTTTTTTGGGTTTGGTTTCAAGGCTAATTAAAGATCACATAAAAAGGCCTTCATTAAAACACCTATAAAATTTTAGATAATTTTGCAGTTATCATATGCATACACATACTTATCTTAAATTCTTCCCCGATAAGTGTAAGAAGAAAAAATAACTTTGTTATTTACAATTAATAAAAACATAAATATAACTTTATTGTCAATTTAAGCAAATGTTACAGTCTTTTTGTCGCTCTGTCTTCTTCCATTTATTATCTATCTGTCTTGCAATATCAAGTGGTTGGTTGGTGTAATGTTTCAAAACTGATGAAATGTGGAGAAAAAAATAAAAAAAAGCAGTGCAAACCAAGTACTTTGTCTGTGAGAAAATAGTTGGCTGTTGCTGTTTTCTTAAGTCGTTGAAATTGTTGTCTCTTGTTGGGTGAATCGTTTGTAATCTTATCTTGACCTACAGAGATAATAATGTTTTTCCACTTTACGAAAATTTTTAAAACAAATAAAAAAAACATGAAATCTAAGCACCAGCCCAAAGAGTATCTTTTCCACTACCAACACAAACAACTGGCAACACAATTACTTACATATTGTAATTGTACTTGAAGTATTTTTTTATTTAAATGTGTATTTATGTATGAGTATTTGTGTAAAGTGTGAACAATATTTGAGTTATCAGTGCTTAAGTGGGAAATATAGAGGTATAAAAATTATATGTTGTTGTTTTTTTACATAACTGCAAATGTGAAAAAAGGTTTCAAATAATTACATTTGCAATTGATTAAATAATTACTTTTGCAATTGACAGATTTTTAATTTTCATCCCAAGTGCATTAAGGGTTAATCTCCATTTTTGCACTGTTTTGTCTTCGTATGACTCAAGGATATATTCTTCTCCAGTTTCATTAAGATCAGCACAAAAATATACAATATTTCCCTATCTTTCCTTTAGAGATTCCAAATATGTATGTCAACATTCGACTTTTGCCCTTCATGATTTTAGCGTTTGTGTTTTCCGGGTTTAATAAAACGCTCAGTGTGTATTTAAAATTATGTGGAATTTAATGTTTTGAATAAGTCTTAATTTAAATTCATAACAGTAAGAAAATTGGGCTCATTCTCTAAAATATGGTCGAAAAATACGTTTTTCCTGAAAATCGCAAAATTAAATTCGCAGGTACGGAAAAACTATTGGACAAACTATTTTCATATTTTTATTCCCTATTATATTCTTAATAAGTCCCAATGTGATGATTAAATGATTCTTAAGTTTGTTTAACAGAATTTTTAAAAATTAGAAAATAGAGTTTAAAACTATCGTTAAAAAAAAATTTTTTTTGGTCATACTTGCGAATATGTTAACTCTATTATACGGAGACAAAAACTTCTATACAAGTAACAATTTTATTTTAAGTAATAATTAGCTCCTGTTTAAATATTTCTAAAAATATGTTGATTTTGTTCCTACATTTCTTGTTCAAGTGGACTAAGACACGTTAATGGCCTGGGGAAATTTTAATAACTTAAATTTTTTTTGGTTTTCTATCTCATTAGAACGATAATTACTTTTTTCTTTTACATTTAATTGCAAAAGTAACGGTTAAAAATCCGCAAGTTATTTTTTTGGAGCCTTCTAGTGGACACAATACATCTCTTAATGCCTCGGTGTAAAGACATTAAGACAAATATTAAAGTTTAAGAACATTATTGCCGGGACAATGTACATAGCCTTGCTGAAGATCTGGAGCTTTCAAACGTCCCCACAAAGCAATTTCTGTTAAATAGCAAATAAGACATAAGGCCATCCACCGAAAGAAGGAATTTCGCCTTATGTTTTAATCAATAATCATCCTCCACTAACCCGGCCTTTTAAAATCATCCATCTAGCGATTGCATTTAAAATCACAGCCACTATGTGATCTCCAATAACCAGTCTGAGGCCTCTCCTACATCCTGGGAGTGCTTGTTTCCATGGTATCTGATATGACTCTGGTCAGCCACGATATTGGGTGATCTGCCAATTTTAAGTCCAAAACAAGCTTTAGACATTGGCTGCTTTTATTTTCCCAACACTGGGACCTTAACCAGCTGGCCGAATTTTGCCCTGTTTTGAGCAAATATCATCCGCCACTAACCCGGCCTTTTAAGATCATCCATCTCGCGATTGCGCTTAAAAACACATGTGATCTCCAACAACCAGTCTTAGGCTTCTCAAATATGCTGGGGCTGCTGGTTTCCATAGAATCTGATATGACTGTGGTCAGCCACGATATTGGGAGATCTGCCAATTTTGTGCCCGAGACAACTTTTATTTACTTTTAGAGTTCAACGCCAAAAGGTGATACACTATAATATGTTAACGATACCACAAAAATATTTTCGAGATTTCCAATTAAAGCTAAAGTTTATATTTTAGCCATATTCTTAAACAGTTTGAAAATAATTTACTATGTATTCCACCAAAAGCCTTTAAAAACCAACTTTATTCATTAACCAATATTTAAAATTAATTGCTAACGAAAATCCCCTCCACTTTAAAACTTAATTTACATAATCAATTGCTCATTTTATAATATTATTCAATACCATTCTATTCAAACGATCTTCATAATTAACCCAAAAACGAGGGACGGCACACCCTTAAAAGATTTGTATGTTTCATTTTATGTATGACTGATAAAATCAATAGATTTTTAAATTATCTCTTTTGTTCATTTTAAGCATTTGCTCTCAATAAACACAACAAAATATACAAAAAAGAACAACAAAAAAAAAAAGAGGTGAGTATGTAAAAGAATGTGACATGCTACAACGTTTGTTAAAAGAATGAGCAAAAAGTCAAACAAAAATATTGAACAAAAGAAATCGACAACATAAACAAAAGATATGATTTCGACAAAAAAAAAAAGAACAGCAAATAAATTCTATTAAGTGATACGAAGTCGACTGGAAGGTACTAAATAGCTCCAACGCATAAGTGGAGTACCACAACATGCAACACTCATTCAAACAGACTAATAAAATGTGTGTACCCAAAAACGAAAAAAAAAAGAAAAACAAAAGAGGATGACATTAATTTTAAATGTCGATTGTAAAGAAACTTTAATACACAAGCACAAACAAACATATTCATATTTCAATCATAGATTACATAGATATGAAACTCGCTTGTAAAAAACCTACCCAACAAACACGAAGTGAAGTCAAACCTTTGATATGAAATGACTTTTATCATTTGACATCAAACACAATTTTCAAGCCTTTTTCAATTGTTTGATTTTAACATTTGAATTATAATTGATAATGATTTGAATATAAACATTGGACATACAATGTTTTGTCAATTTGATATCAAATTGTTGTCAAATGTTATTCTAAAATCAAAAATAAACTAAGCGACACTGAAGCAAAAAATAAATGTAAAAGTAAAAATGGCTATTGAAGTGCGTAATTAAAGAAAAATAACATGTTAAGTGAAGTGAATTCGCCTTTAAAAACCTTAGCTTCTTGTTTAAAAAATATAAATTATTTAGGAGTTAAAAATTAATTACAAAGTGTAAGAATGTAAATCCGAATAAGTTTGTTGTACGATCGCGGTGCTACGCAATGACAATCCTATGAACAAAAAGAAGCCAAGTATTTCGCAAGTATTTGCAAGAGCTGGAGGAAGGAAAGAATACTATTTCGTCTTTTACCTATGGTGCTGAATGCTAAGCTCAAAGTTTATTTAAATAAATAACAAAACAATATTTTTTATTTATTGTATTTGAATCGACATTTGAAAAACATTTGAGAACAACGTTTGGCAGCAAGTTGAAAATAAAGGCATTTCTCAATTTGAAAATAATTTCCCCTTTTTGTTGAGAGTGATATGATTTTTTTTTTCAAATGATTTTCGAGTCATTATAAAACGTTTGTCCTTTGAGAAAAGGTTTGATTTCAAATCATTTTCAAGTTGAAATCAAACCTTCGTGTTTGTTGAGAAAGTCTGTTGTCAAAAAAAAAAAAACTAAAGTGATGAAAATCTATTAGTAAAAATGTTATCATTGTGTTAGTGTGAAATAAATATTCCCCACATTCCCAGCAAACACAAATAAAAGGTATGAAATATGATATTGACTTTATTTGAAATTTATTAAGAAATTCAAAAAAAGTTCTCCTTTTTTTGATAATGCTATTAGTTTTGAATGATATTTAACCATTTCGTAGTAATATATATTTCAGAATGGGTTTAATTAAATATCATTATTAATTTCACATCAAGCTTTACTGTTTGCTGGGAATATTTTGGAAAGAAGTTTATATAGGGCCTTTATGCAGGCCGATTCCTGCTATTCGTCCTTATGAAAATTTAATAATTTGTACCAAATTTCATCAAATTTTCTCTTAAATTGTGAACTGTATTTTGCGCACAAAGGTATACACTCAGCCGCATGATTGGACATCGTTAGGTCGATTCAGGAAGTAATTCTAAGTCGATCGGTATGCGAAAATAAGAGTCGAAAACCAATATTGTTATGTGTTACACATATCAGCACAAGCAATACCCTCTCCACGTATGGTGGAGTGAGAATACTTACTGGTTACCATAATTCCAGATGATACTTAGGTCAACCGCTATTTATTAAAGGTGTAAATTTTATGCTGTATAAGCTTGAGATATAGACTGCTGTTTTACCCAGAGAGCAACGCCTAAAGAACAAGCTCCTCAACACGCATACGAACAACCAACGGAAACACTTAAAAACGTTTCTAGGTTTAATATGATAATAAAACTTTAAGCAATTGTTTTAAATGCAATAAAATGTAAAAAATTAAATTTGTTTTAAAAAATTATAAAGAAACAAATCCAAAAAAAAATTTTTATAAAAAATTGGTTTTTTAATTGTTTATTGCAAGGCGAATTCATTACAGGTGATCCTAAAAGCCCTGCTGATAACTTTTTTTCTTTAGTTTTATAATTGTTGGATGTCAAAATTTTGTTTATTATCTTTGTTTCTGTTTTGATTTTTTTCGGTTTTTGACATTGGACAGTGATTTTACAAAAACAAATTGCTTGTGGTTTTTGTACGAGTTGTATTTGTTGTTCTACCCAGATTACCTGGAATGAATTCGCCTTGGTTTATTGTTTACAAAATATTTGTCAAAAAATTTAGGTGAACTTTTGCAAGTGTGTTGAATTCACAAATTTCCTATATGTGTGAAGAGGTAAATATATATATTTTTTCAATTTTAAGGGAGTTTCATATCTATGTAATCTATAATTTCAACACAGATACATTTGTATGTTTAAACGTGTATGTGTTAATCGATAATCAATGAAAAATTGTTTTCCAAAATTTTTTGGTGACAATAATGACGCGGTATTGGAACTTTTACTCATCTTCAAATGAATACATTTACTCATACCTGCACAAACTTTGATCATGATAAATAAAACAAAACAACAGCAGCAGCTAAAAAGTTTAGAAGAACAAAAATTTAGCATTTCCTGTTTGAGTTTTTTTTCTCATTTTTTTGCTGTCTTTTATTTTCGTAGCTTTTTTTGTCTATGAAAGTTTTGTTAGTTTTGTATCTTTTGTTTTTCATTTCTAAACGCATCAATGACTTTGATGACATACTAAGTACCTAAACATACAACTATTTATAGTTCATATAACACTTATTTAGGTATGTACCCGTACTTGTACTCTAGATTCGAACACACAGTTATTTAAAAGATTTTGAACTTAAGTTCTTCAGTTTAACAGTATTTTGTGTGCGTACATTAAATGATAAATATGCTTTTTTTTTTGTTTAAACTAATAACACTTTCCAAGATAATAGCGACCCGATAATTCTGAAAGGTCATGTTGAGTGGATCATTTTTGTAGAATAAACTTATAGTCCAGCTGGTCTGACTTTTAATTTTTGTGGTCGAAGGGAGCGTTATAATAATTAAATGAAAATATTTTAATTGAAAGTTTATGTCTGAGATAATTCTTTTGTCAGAGTTATATTGTGGAATTTTATGAGGATCATTGTTGTGGCAAGCTGGAGGGTAAGCTCCTCTGTTTATTGGTCAATTTTACCCATTTTTCGAGTAAATTAAAAAAGTGCTTTCAAAAAAGACATTCAGGATTAAAATATTCTACGAAAGTTTTTGCCGGAAAATTTCAGTGGCGGCCAACTTTGATCTTAACCCTCTAGCTCCTCTGTTTATTGGTAAATTTTACCCATTTTTCGAGAAAATTAAAAAAGTGCTTTCAAAAAAAGACATTCAGGATTAAAATATTCTACGAAAGTTTTTGCCGGAAAATTTCAGTGGCAGCCAAACTTTGATCTTAGCCTTCTTGCTCGGCTTATTCGTCAATTTGACCATTTTTTCGAGAAAATCAAAAATGTACTTTCAAAAGGGACATTTAAGAATTAAAAAATACTGCAAAAATTTTTGTTTATTGTTCAATTTGACTCTTTTTTTCGAGAAAATCAAAAAGTCCTTTTAAAATGGACAGTTAAAGATTAAAATTTTCTAAGAAAATTTTCGCCGGAAAATTTCAACCTTCGATCTAAACCCTATAGCTCCTCAGTTTATTGGTCAATTTTACCCTTTTTTCGAGAAAATAAAAAAGTACTTACAAAAACGACATTTAGGGTTTAAAATATTCTACGAAAAATTTTGGCGAAAAATTTCAGTCGGGCTTCACCAAAGACACCAAAGTTGTAAATAAAGTTCATAACGTTAAATTACCAAAATTTTCGGCAAACATTTTCGTGGAATATTTAAGCCTTAAATGTCCGTTTTGAAAGGCCTTTTTGAATTTTTAGAAAAAAGGGTCAAACTAATCCATAAAGAGAGGAGCTAGAGGGTTAAGAATATTTTAATATGTACTTAAGTACCTTTTTTGAAAGGGCTTAATATCATCCCCAAAAATGATCCTTATAATATTCCACAATACAACTCTGATAATAAGAATTCTCTCAGACATTTACTTACCTTCGACCAAAGAAAGGAAACTTTGACCCACTCTAAAAAAAACTCAGACCCGCTCGACTATAAGTTTATTCTACAAAAATTATCTGCTCAACATATCTTTCAGAATTATCACTTCGATATTCTTCATGAGGCAATAAAATCCGAACGGGAGCTAAACTACCAAACCCATATGGGTATTGTTATTTGCGATATGTACTTCGAGAAATTCCGCATGAGAAGCAGTTTGCACTTTATGTGTTGAATAGTGTTATTGGCAGTTTATATTTTAGTATATAAAGATTCAATAAATAAATTATGAAAAAAAATATTTAACATGGTGTTCAATGCATCTGCTTCCATTAAAGATTATCGCTAAACCTTTAAAAACTCCATCGCCTTTTCTTTCAAAATTCCTCCCAATATAGACATGTTTGAGTTCTGGCTACTTTGAACCATACGAAAACTGATTTGTCCAAATCTTTAAGTTTCAGGTTTTTTATCCTTTTACTTTCTAGCCGAAAACCAGAGTCAAACGACGTTATAATTATTTCGTAATTTTTGTCTGAATACATCCTTAATGGCTGTTTCACTTATGATCTTAACGACAGATAATGTTCTGAGATAATGATCTGAAACATAACATAATATATGTATATTCTGGAACCCTTCAGATATGAGATGGGTTCGTTCGTTCGTCCTTAACTCCCATATAACGTGGTATTATACAATAGATAACAAATAAAGACCAAAGATCCTATTGGAAAACGCTGCTTTTTGATCATTTTCAAAGCCAGATTCTCATCTCTAAACGAAATAGCTGAGCAGTTTGATATAACGATCTTGTGGGGTCCAGGGCACGGAGATATACTAGGGAGCAAAAGGGAGATTGCCAGACTTGGAACTACCTGACGTCTTTCACTGGTCTTGGAAGGCGTTGAAGTGTTTCTGCCCTCTGGCAAACTCAAGCTTCGGCGATCAACTATCGATGTCGCTAATGATAGATGGGCTACGAATACTGGATGCAGTACGGTCAAACAATTGTGGCCTTGCATTGGTGACGGGCAAACAATCTCTCTACTATCAATGACCAAGAGGGACGTATTACTTTTGGTATTTATTTTCACGAGACACTGCCTTATAGTTTAGCATAGCAAAAATGAGGAGGATTATGTAGAACACCTTCTCTATCACTGTCCTGTACTGGCGAGAAGGCGGTTAATGGAAATGGTATCCACCACCTTTGATGGATTGTAGATTTTTCTGGCTTTAAAATGTAGCTCATTTTAAACTTCGTTAGAAGGTCGGGTTAGCTATACGATGAGAGTTTTGTTAACTGAAGTTCTATGGTATTACAATGGGTAATTGGGTCGAAGTGTGTCAGATGAGTACTGACTGTAATTTATACCTAACCTAGCCTTTATTAGAAAGGCAGGTCCTTTCTTTAGTCGAGAACAGTTTAAAGTTACGACTCGCAAGGGTTTCTACATACACGCAGAGAAGAAATATGTTTAAATATGGCCACCTCCAATAAAACTACTTTTAAAGAAAATGTTAAGCATATTATGTAATATTTAACCATATTATTTTCACCGACAACCATTTTATGGTTAAATTAGACCTCCATAAAGAAGCCACAACCATATTATGGTTGTTTCTAAGCATGTTATGATTCAATATGAAAATAATTTGTTTATAACTTAACAATAGTATTTTTTTTTTCAAGAACAACATGCTATGGTTGAAAAACAACCATGCTATTATAAGTGTTAAACATATTTTAGTTATTATTAACCTTTACACGTTCGAATGCAAGCATAATATGGTTGTGGCTTCTTTATGGAGGTGTAATTTAACCATTATATGGTTGTCAGTGACCATAATATGGTTAAATAAAACATAATATGTTTAAAATTTTCTTTAAAAATAGTTTTGCTGGAGGTGACCATATTTAAACATGTATTTTCTCTGGGTGTAGATGTCTTGAAAGAAAATCACTCCTGTTGATCAATTCTAGGGGAAGCCAAGATCTGAATATTGTTGGTTAAAATTGTCGAAACCCATATTAGTTTGCGGCTGAACGACCAGGGTCTTATCTGGCTCTAAGAGAACCAGTAGCATCCAGAGGCAAAATGAAATCCCGGACTAGTTATACGGTGATCTCTGTAAGCTTCTGCTCATACCTAAATCACTTGAAGGAATATCTCTAAAATTCAAAACTAGCGGCTGATTGCCCGAAGGCTAAAGCGGAGTTGCACGAATGTTACTTTTACAGTGAAGGTTAGACAAATTCGATATTAGAAAGACAGTTGATTAAGACCTCAAAACCAGGTACTCCCCATAATCTCGGTTTTGGCTAAAAATTTTTATTTTTTTTTTAAGTTCTTATTAAATTTATTTCATTTGTGTTTCCGCTTAATAGTGAATTCCTTTAAAGTTCGGCAGTTTTGCTGTCGCATTTAACCACTTAAATGTTTATCTTGTTTTAATTATTTTTATTTATTTTTAAGTGTTGTTGGGTAAGTACACTTCTTAGTTGATAATTAATTAAAAGTATGACTTTGTTTTGTATTTTTAAAATCTTTTACAGAAGAACAACAAAAACAACAAACCAAAAGCAACAATCCACTTATTTAATAAATGTCCGTTTGTGCGGATACACTGGTCTCCATGTTTGTTTGTATGTGTTTGTGTTAAATGATTTGATTTCTGCTTTTAAAATTTTATTGTTTTTGTTTTAATTATTTCAACAACATTGAACTTAAACTGCATTAACCCTTTGATGTCACATTTAACAGAAAAAGTACTTTTCGAACAAACAGAAACATAAAAAGTAAAAAAAAAACAAACGTCTTGTTTTTGTAAATTAATTTCCTTTGAAGCAAAAACAACTACAACAGCAAGAAAAACATAAAATGAAATAAAAACGAAATTAATTGCTTTGACTTGTGTTGTCTTAATTTGTCATATTAACAATATAATATAAATATTTTTTTAGTTTAATTTAATTAAAACAGATATACATAAGTATAGAGAAAACAAAAAAGTTATCTCATCTTTTTTAGTTTTCTTGGTAAATCTTAAGTCTTGTGTTAAAAAAAAGTCGTCAATGGTTAAGCGAAAAGTCTTGTAACATTTTGTTAAATTAAACAAGGATTTCATCGTTTCCTCATATAAACAAAGAAGGAGAAACCATAAAAGAGATTATTATTTACAAAAAAAGGATTCTTTCAGAAAAAAGGAAACATATTGTTTCATAAATAAATAAACGTTTAATTTATTTGTATAAAGTAACTAAATTAAAGATATATTAATTTAATTGATTTTATTAAAATTTTAAGGAAACACTTTTAATTACAAATACTTGTACTTCAGTAATCATTTGAATGCGTATTGGATCTTTAAGTCAATTACATAAATATCCAAGTCAAAGTTTTATTTTTTTTTTTTTATATTTTACAACAATAACAACAAGTGTTTTTGTTGTTGAATTTTGTAGTTAATTCTAAATGTTTTTAATAAAAGTTTTCATAGAACTGCAACCTTGAACTTGCAGCAACAGAAAAGTTTAATAAATAATTGCATCTACAAAAGTACAACAAATTTATACATTTGTTGATACATACAGCTACTCACATTATAAGTCGGACACTTAGAAAAAGTCTCATGTTGCTGCTATTGGAACTCAAAATAAAAGTCTTAACCATAAAATGCATAAGCTGTCTTAAGCAACTGTGCAAATACATGTAAATCATATGTGTAACACCATTTTGAACTTAAAGAAACTTCTCGTTAAGATTTATGAAACAGTCATTTGCTTAAGCCAAGTGCGAAACTAATCGCACATTTCGTACGGAATCAGGGTTATAACGCTTACAATTAACAGCTCGCAAGGTTGCTTTCGAAAAGTCGCTCGCTATCGACTGCTGTCATTAGAAATTTCAATACAAATTATTCGATAACAAAAGTACAAATATTCCAGGGTACCTGTAAGTATTCGATCGTATACGACTTGCAAAATTAGAATCCAGATGTTTTTATAACCACACCACAATAGTGGAGAGGGTATTATGAGATTTTGCTGATGTTTGTGACAACTTAAAATATTGCCCCTTGACCGATCTCTAATTATACCGATCGACTCAGACTCGACCTAGCATTGTCCATCCGTCTGGCTGGCTGGCTGGCCCTCCATGTAAGTCATAGAGTATACAGAGGTGAAGGAAGATATTCAGCCTTATTATTGTTGTTGTTGTCGTTAATGATTGTGTCGTGTTTTGTAATAGATTAAAGTTATACACAACCTGCGTTCTTTAATCTTCTACAAAACACGACACAGTCGTTGACGACAACCGTAATAGGGCTAATTGTTTTCTTCTAGCTTTTTCTTCGAAAGCTGCTCTTTTTGCATATTCTTTGCACCATATTTTATGCCGCAATGCAATGGAAATGGGTTTTTTAAATTGATATTAATTTGCCAAGCTGTTGTAAAATTTTAATTTTAAGTTTATCGCAACACAAGTAAATAATAGCGGATTTCACTCTTTGTGTTAAGTGCAGTGTTACCACCAGCAAAATTCAAAATTACACTTGAGATGAAGAAAAATTACCCGATTTAACTGAAATTACACCTGATATAAAATTAACGTTTTGTTTTATAAAAACTCAACCAAATTATATAAAGTAACTTCAAAAATCCGTCATGTTATCGCGCAACTAAAAGGCGACTTTATGATTTTTATAGCGCACAAAATCGTCTATCTGAACAGGTTTGTTATGAACAAAACTGCTGCATACACAGTGATACCAATCTGCAAGAGACTCACCTTTTGGTGCAGTTTACACGCTGGTGGATTTTGCGAAAAAGACTTGCCAATTGGCCTCCAAGCTTGTGCGATTTGACACCTTTCGATTATGACGTGAGGTCACTGGCTTAAGCTGATAAACCAGCAACAATTGAAGCAACATTGTTCGTGACATACCGCCAGAATGGACGGCCAGAGTGTGTTTCGGCATTTGTCAAAAACCGCCGCGGTGCTAACAGGACCGAAAACATTTTCATATGTTAATGTCGTTGAATTGTTTTTTCAATAAAAATATTTTTATGGGCTTTAAGAAATATCCTTTATGGTTTCAGACAATATTCTGTATTTTAAATCAGTGTTACAACTGTTAAGTGCGCTAAATATACTCCCAAATAAAGCATTTGGAAGTGGCAAAATAATCTGAAATTTTTTCCTTTTAAAAATATTGGAAACATTTATTTTAAGGTATTATTTTAAAGTATAAGGTATTCAACTTTTTCCAATAAACTTCGGGTTCAAAACCATTTAAAATATTTTCGTAATAAGAAACAATATTTTAAGTGAAATAAATTTTTTTCTGAAATTGAAAATTTACACTTTTTTGTTTTAAAAATAAAGAATTTCAAATTACACCTGATCTACTCCTGCATCCAATAACCCACGCTCTACCCACGACAGTAAAAATTACACCAAATTCTGGTAACTACCCGCAAAGTGGCAACACTGGTTAAGTGTGCAACTTTGTTTTATTTAATACGATTTTATACTTCAAAGCGTTAGTGTATTTTTCGTATGTATTGTAAATTAGAGAATCTGCTGAGTGAGAGAAAGAGAGCCATAAAGTTTCGGCAACTATCTTATTCTGGTAGATTTAACACACGTGTTTACAATAGCTTTTTGTGTGAATTTTCAACCACATCGTAGTAAAAAAAGTTTAATAAATTTTGTTTTTGTGTTGTAAATGTTATGGCCGTTTTCTCATTAGGCGATTATCTTTATTTCCAAAGACAAACTGCACAATAAAAAAATTTGGTTTTCTCAATGCACTCATCTGCCAATTATTTATTTGCCGTTTAGTTGTCGCACAGATAAATTCAATCAGCTGACTCCTTACTTTTACATGTATTTTGAGAGGTGTTGCCAACTGAAAATAATGTTTTTGTCAGTATATTGAGAATACCAAAATCGTTAACAGACAGTTTATCGGTTCAATAAATTAATGTCGACATTACGGAACAGTCAGTTTGTCGAGACATTGAGAAAATGGCTATTAGTTTGTTAACGACATTAATAAGATTTACAAGGTCTACAAGGGTACTTTACTACCAAGAGTGAAAACCACTAATATATATGTAAGTAAAGCCGGCGTTACACTATCGTATTCAGTCGTTCGATTTGTCAAAAAATCGTGTGTAATCATAAAGTATGATAGTGTGGCTTAAAAATGCATTATGTGACAGATTTGCTTGACAAGTCTGTCCGACTTGCATATGTTTTTGAAAATTTTGATAAAATGATAGATTCTATAAGATCAGAGTTTTATTTTCTTGTAAAGTAGCTGAGTCATTTGAGTTTGAATCTTTTTTGATGGATGGTGTGGCATTGAGAGCAGATTTTGCAGCCATTTTGAATGGACCAAATAGGGTACACTCTCGAAAATTTGTTTTCAAATACTGTTGTGTTGGGTATTATATGGTCGGTCTTGACCGACTATGCCTTCTTACTTGTTGGATTATTTTATTCTTTTTTTTTAAATACAGCTGATGGAGTTTGCGTTATTTTTTTGACATTAGCTTAAGCAAGCTTAAGATAAACTTACTGTTTACTGTTGTGGCTTTGTTGAAGTTTTAATATTCTTACAAGAAAAACCTGAGTGTTTAAAATTCTTATTCAATCTATAGTCTTATCTGTATAATATTTTTAGTTTTTCGAAAGTCTTGAAAAAATGTTTCCTGGCGATCTGGCCTAAGCAACCAGTGCAATGCGCATAGAGATCAGCTTTTCCTTAACAATAAATTTCTGTATATTTATCAAAAATAAAAATAGGGAATTTAGCACGTCATAGAGAAATCTTATTAATAACACTGGTTTACAGCCAAAAAATACCAAGAACGCCACATGCCTAGATAAGTTAATTGGGACCTCCTGAACACGAAAAACGCTGTAATTTTTTTTTTTCTAAGTACCGTTTTTTAGATAACGGTACTTTTGTGTTTTTCGGTGTATGGTGCCCAGCCGAGAAGTCCGATCGAGATAAATGGCATATCGTTGCAAAGGTAATTGAATAACTTTTTGGTCGATATACCGCAAATCTATCTATCTGATAAGAACTGGCTGAGTTATGGTACCTCAAAGTTCAAAATTTGCCAATTTTTTACGTTTTTTTTTCAAAATTTTTCATTTTTATTTGGTTTTTTTCTACGTTATAGTAAAGATCTGGAATGTTTTATTTTTTTACCTAATAGTTTATTTAATTACCAACATTTTAAGTGTAATTTGAAAAAAATCGGATGAAAAATAAAGTTTTTATTAAAGATTTTGTGGAACGACAATATTTTCATCTTCATTGCTCCCACACTATATTCGGCGTCAATCAGTTTTGGACGTTTGGGAATTTACATTGAAACGACAATAAAAAAATAAAATTTGTTTTTGTTTTCAATACAAGTTCCCGGATTTACATTTTAATTTTAAAAAACAGGCAGGTCTATTATTGTGCATCGGATTTTTAAGCAATTAAGGTTTTTCCAAAAGTTTATGGTCCTTTACTGTCTAATAAGCGTGCGTGTTTCTTACAGGTAACAAAACGCGCGAAACACCATCATAAAGATGTGTTTTTTTTTAACAATTTTCCATGCAAATAAATTTTTTAAAGAATTCTTACAGGCATATAAAAGAAACACATTTTGTAAAAACATGTCAGTTTGGCTTTGTACGTACAAAAAATAAGATGTGTTCAATCGATCCCAACGAATTTTATTATGTTTGTGGTGTTCTTGTGAAAAAGAAATCACAACATTTGATGCGAAAAATTTATCTGAAGCGTATAAGAAGTATTTCGGCTTTCGACCTGCGTCTCTCGGCAAACCGTGGACACCGAATAGTGCATGTAACAACTGCCGAACAATATTAAATAAAATTGGTAAGGGTCAAGAGTGTTTCTTTACATTTGGAAAGCCAATGCAATGGAGAAACCAGATCAACCACACAACAGATTGTTATTTCTGTTTAACGGAAAAGGATATCGGACGTAGAATTGAACCAGTTTATCCAGTTGTTAGCTCGGTGACGCTACCAGTGCCGCACTCATTATCGTGCCCCAAACCGCAGCTGATTGTAGCGGGCCCCACAGAAATACGAAAAAGAACAATAAAAAATTATTCATCAGATGAGTGCAGTGAAGCAGAAATGCAATTAAATAAGAAACCCCATTTACTTACTCAGGCCGAGCTCAATGATTTGTGCCGAGATTTGTATTTGCAGAAATCGAAATCTGAATTACTTGCATCACGATTACAAGAGTGGGGATATTGTGCTCCTGAGACACGTGTTACATATTACCGTGATCGCAGCAAACAACTTGCACTTTTCTTCGCAAAAACGGCAAACTTTTGTTTGTGTGCCAACATATGTGGTCTTTTCAATGCTCTCCAACAAAATTATGACCCAGAGGAATGGCGTCTTTTTATGGATGGAGGCAAGGATAGTTTGAAATCAGTCTTGCTTCATAAAGGGAATACGAAACCATCAATTCCAATCGGATATGGAAAATACATAAAGGAAACATATGAAGCAATAAAAGAACTTCTCGATCTCATACATTATGACCAACATCAATGGAAAGTTTGCTCTGATTTACAATTAGTTGCCATACTATCTGGATTGCGAGGGGGCAATACGAAGTTTCCCTGTTTTCCATGTCTATTGGACAGCCGTGACCGTCAGAATCACTACACCCGAAAAGTTTGGCCCGAGCGAAGTGGACGTATGCAAGGAGTGCACAATATCCAAAATGACCCACTCATTCCTCTGGAGAAGATAATACTTCTTCCATTACATATTAAGCTTGGGTTATTTACAAATATTATAAAAAAGTTGCCAAAAGACAGTCTTGATTTACCTTAAACAAAAATTTCCGAGAGCCACAGCGAGCAAAATTGAAGCTGGTATATTTGATGGACCTCAAATTCGGGCTCTGTACGGTGACCAAGCATTTAATGAGTGTTAAGGTCCAGCTCATTTGGAGGCATGGGAAGCATTCCAGGACATCGTTCACAACTTGTTGGGAAACTACAGAAGTCCTGATTACGCAGAGAAGATCGATACATTACTGCAAAAATTCAATGCCATTGGTAAGCGTTGAGTGAAAACATGTATATCAAAAAGGCCGTTATCATTTTAAAATTTATTCTTTTTAACCTTTAGGTTCAAATATGACACCTAAATTACACTTCTTATTCAGTCATTTGGATATTTTCCCCACGAACTTGGGCTCCGAAAGTGATGAACAAGGTGAAAGATTTCACCAAGAAATGGAAGAAATCGAGAGACGTTACAAAGGCTGGTGGGACGAAGAAATGATGGCGAACTATTGTTGGTTCCTCATTCGCAAAGATCCATCCGAAAAAAACGCAACAGTTCAAGTCGCTCGTCATTTTAATTTAAATTTTTTGAATTTACGCCGAATATAGTGTGGGAGCAATGAAGATGAAAATATTGTCGTTCCAGAAAATCTTTAATAAAAACTTTATTTTTCATCGGATTTTTTTCAAATTACACTTAAAATGTTGGTATTTAAATAAACTTAAAAAAAATAAAACATTCCAGATCTTTACTAAAACGTAGAAAAAAACGAAATAAAAATGAAAAATTTTGAAAAAAACGTAAAAAATTGGCAAATTTTGAACTTTGAGGTACCATAACTCAGCCAGTTCTTATCAGATAGAAATTTGCGGTATATCGACAAAAAAAGGTATTCAATTACCTTTGCAACGTTATGCCATTTATCTCGATCGGACTTCTCGGCTGGGCTCCACAAGGGTTTGAGTGGGACCATACACCGAAAAACACAAAAGTACCGTTATCTAAAAAACGGTACTTAGAAAAAAAAAATTACAGCGTTTTTCGTGTTCAGGAGGTCCCAATTAACTTATCTAGGTATGTGGCGTTCTTGGTATTTTTCCAAATTAAAAATTTGTAAAGCAGTGTAATAAGCTTGTGTATATTTTAGTTTTATTTCAGAATTTCTATTACATATAATTTTTATTATATGAATTATGAATTAAATTACCCCAATTTAATTAAAACCTAGATAAAATAATTAACATAAAGTATGTTTGCTAAGTTTTTTTAAAAAGTGTTCCACTTATAGTGTAAGTAGCTGTACATATATAAATACTGGGCTATGGCATTACGTATCATATGAATATTTTTTGCTATTTGTTAAGTTAAAACAAAAAAACACACAAAATTATTTATACACAGCTAAAATAAAAAAAAAAATAACAAAATATTAGTACTTCTCGTAATAAAAATAATAAAGTCAAACCTCATTAAAAAGAATAGAGTTAAATTTGTATGGTAAGATATCAAACAACAGCAATAAGAAATTACAAAAATGTATATAAACGACAGCAAAAATGAATAAATCATTATCACATCATCATCGTCTTCGTTCTTAAAGCGAGAAAAACAAAAATGAGTGAATGAATGAAGAATTAAAAATGTTTGCTGCTTTATAATTAATTAATATTATTATTTAAATTTGTACTTGCAATCATCATATGGCTACTACGAAAGCAAAAAAAACAAGCAATTTTTTTTTTATAATTCGCTTAAAATAATTTGTTTTTTGCAACATTTAAACAAAAAATCAAAGTCATTCTTTTCACGTTTTTAAACCAGGTAGAGAAATCACTAAAAAGCCCAATATTGCAAGACAGAAAAAAAAGTTTTAAATATGACTGGTTTGTTAATCGTTAGTTTAATTGAAACCGCTGCAAAGTTAATTAATATCAACGCAAAGAACAAAACTTCGCTTAATGTATTGGCATAGCTCGGGCTTATACAGTATTTTTCGGTTAATTGCACATCAAAATTTGCACAACTTTTTGTTCAATTAACCGGGGAACCAATTAGCCGATACCCGCTTAATTGAACAATTCGTTCAATTACAAGAATCCCGTTTAATTGAACAGTTTGTTCAATTACAGAAATCACGCATAATTGGAACTACTAATGAATTAAAAGAAATCGCATATGTTCACTTTAAGTTTTTCAAAATAACTTTTTTTACCTTAAACGAAAAAAATGCAAGTAACAGAAAAAAATGTACATATGTATATGTGTATACCAGGTATTTATTATTGTAGGTATGTACTATTAAATGCACTATTTATGTGCACAATAGTTTTACAAAAAATAAAATTTATAAACTAAAAAACAATTCATATATTTATTGGTTTTACAAAAAAAAAAACATAAACTTAAAGAATAAAAACAACTAATATGCATATACATACAGCTCTTCCATTCACGTAAAAATTAAAATATTACATAGTGCTTAAAAAAATAAAAAAAGGAACAAATAAATTCATGTTGTACATATTCACACTTTTCGAGATCATTATTTAAAAAAGAAAAATAAACATGTTGTTTACATTTTAAAAGAATTACTTGAAAACGTCTGTAAAAAACACCCAGTGTTTTTCACAAATGATGTCAAATATGTGCAAAAATGCCAGACTATTTTTCAATAATAATGCAATTAACCGGGTAAAAGTAAGAGGAAATTTATTTTTGATGACATGAATTTTGAACCAATTAAGCGGGAAAATCAATTAACCGGGTTCAATTATCCGAGGAAATTTACATGGTTTTCGTATGCAATATGTATTTTTGCCCGATCATGTGGTTCAATTAAGCGTGGAAACCAATTAACCGTAGGGTCAATTAACCGAAAAATACTGTATCAGTGATAAAGAAAGTTGTAAGCCACTTTATAGTTTAAAATCGTCCTATCCACATCCCAATATGAGATCAAAAATTGGGCGTTTTAAAAAGTCCGATTTCAATATTTTACATGTCATGATTTATTGGATATTAAGTTTTTTATTTGGGATCTATTTATGTATGTGTGTAAGTGAGATGATTTTAATAAGCTGCATCTCGAGTTTAACTGAAGTTTCTTTAAACTTGTCTGAAATTATTAATTTCGACAAATTAAGACAACCAGAGTTCAAAGAAAAACTGTATACGAACATTGTGTTATTTTTGAAAACATGAACTTTAAAACTTATTTTTGTGTTTGTGAATTTGTACAAAAACAAAATACGGTACACGGGGCTGTGAGCTGATGAAAACTTATACTTAAATAATGTATCAATCTTGTTTTTGCGTACGTGTAGTATTGTTTTAGCGTATGCGTTCTGTATTTTTTAGTAAACCCGTAGTGAACATTCAATGTACGTAATGTTCTGTCCATACGGCTGGTGCATTTGGAGTTTCTATGAATTATATTGCATAAGAAAGAGGTCGTAGGAAAAAACTGAACCATTACGCTAAAAGAACACTATACGTACCATAAAACACGATCGGTACGTTATCTTAGTATTTGTGTTTGTCCGCTTACAATCATTGTGTAGCGTATTTTTTTTGTGTAAAAATACATGAACACAATTTTTTTTTATTTTGAATTTTTTTTTTTATAGAATGTGTGTTTTGTCGAACAAAATATTGTTTTTTTCGTTCAGAAAATAAAATCGGATTTAATTTCTAAACTTCTAATCTTAGAACCACGGCTGTGTAGTCGGAGTCGGAGTTGAAGAGTCGGAGTTAAGGTTTATAAATCGGAGTTGAAGTACACACAAAACTCCAAAATTGTTCGGCAAAAAAATTTTTCTAATATTTTCCAATTAAAAATTCTTCGAAATTGGCAATTTACCCCCTTATGCAAAAAAACTTAAAGTTCACATTAGTTAACCAACACATAAAAACCCATTTACTATTGCTGGGCTTAATTTGTTGGTTAACTAATATGAACTTTAACTTTTTTTTTGCATAAGGGGGTTAATATTTAAAATATCGATTTGAAATTTTTATAGAAAAATTTTCTGGCTATAAGAAAAAAAAAAGAGTTTAAAGTCAAATAAGGACCAGTCTCATATACATTTAGCATCAATCAATGTAAGAGTAGGAGCCGGAGTCGGACTTAAAAAATTTTGAGCCGTTGGAGTCGGAGTTAGAACTATTTTTTGACGACTCCACAGCCCTGCTTAGAACGCTTCTTTTCCTTCTAAATTGTCTTTATTGTGATCACTCTTTTCACAAATAGATATTGAAAATTAATTCTTTTTTTTTAATTTTTTTTTTTTTTATTTGTTAAAATAGTTGAGTTAAATACATTCAATTTATAAAGTATCACTATCCAGTGTGACACAAAGAATGCTGACGAAAGCCGTAGAGGGCCAGAAAATTCATTACATTCTGCTGGTGTCTAATAATTGTAAATTTTTCTGTACATACAATATACTTCGTTGCTATCCAACGGAAAGCTAAGGTAAAATGTAACAAGAAGGTACAAGATAATAGTCTGGTAGTGTATAAAGTCATTTCTAAAAAATTTAAGGAATAGAGCTATTACAAAAAGCTTTATAAAATACATAACTGAAATTTAACTCATAGAATAAATTCGAAAAATAAAAAATGTTGATCACTCTTTTCACTTATTATCGATTTCTCTTTGAAAACTTAGTTTTCTATGAGTGTAGGAAATGTTATTGGAGCGAACAGGACAACAATTTATAATTAATTTTTGTTTACCTCTTATAAATTATACAAAATCCTGTTAATTTTAACAACTAAAAGTTGATTAATTTAATCCTTAACCTTTATTTATGATTTGTCAGTTTATAAAAAAAATATAAGAACCAAAAGGCGGATTTCTAATTTGAGATGGAGATTTTTAGGAAACTATAAAATTTAAATTAGAGACATGATCTAAAAGTTTGCTGGCAGCACTGGTGTTAAACTATAACATAAAAAACACATTTGTTACTAAAGGCCCAACCACAATATGCATAAGCTAGCTTAGGGTACTGTCAAAAATTAACGAAAACTCTGTCAAATGCATAAGCAAATTAAAAAAAAGACTTTTGTGTTGTTGTGTATTTGTTTATTTTACGTTTTATTTAATTTGCAAGCAAAAGACAATAACTGGCGATTATTGTACATACGAGTACTTATTAATGAAAAAGAGTTACAAAATTAAAATATCGGGCTTGTTCTGAAAATCACATGATTTCAAATCACGTGCTTTTTAAAATTACACGTGTGATTTTGTGGTGTTCTGAAAATCATTTCGTTTTTGTTTCTCGGTGTGACTTCGGCAATTGAAAATCACAACGAAACACACGAAAAACGGAACACAAAAATATCACACGTGTGATTTTTAAAGGCAAATGTGATTTGAATAAAAGTGATTTTAAGAACAGGCCTGTATGGTAAGTTCCTCTTTTTCTTTATTCTTATTTTTCTTTATCCATTTCAATTTATTTTAGTTGTTTAACAAGGCACAACCAGCAGATTCCGTACGGAATGTGCGTTCAGTTTGGCACGTTGCTTAAGCAAATGACATTTGACGAAACTTAACGAAAAGATACATTAAGTACATTATAGTTGGCCAACTTTGTTTTATATGTATTCGCACAGTTGCTTAAGTTGAATTAAGGGACTTCATGCATATTATGGTTGGGCCCCTTAACGCAATAACAGAGTTAGTTCTATTTAAAAGTTGATTTCATCTACTGGTGGTGGCGAAAGGTCACCAATAAAAATTAATTTTAATTAAAAAATTTGTGATAATAATTGAAAAAATTTGTCAAGTTTGCACCATTAAACAAATTAATTAAATATTTTTCGATATTAACAGCATTTTCTGCAGTAATGTTGTTGATATAAGTAAACGTTTAATTCACTTCATGACCACACTCGCTTAAGGAGAAGAGACACTGCAGCACTCACGCAATCAGAAGAGCGATAAACACCTAAATATGTGAACAGAAACCGTGATAAGAAAAATTTGTGTCGGGCGCTGGCAGGACACGAAATAAAGTATTAGGATAAGATTTGATTACTTATTGTTAGTTCATATTTATTATATGAAGATTCAATAAAGAAACTCTGGAAAAAAATCTTGATTGGATTTTCAATTAAAACAGATTTAATTTTGGATTAATGGTTTAATTGAAAAAAAATGGCGGAAATTTTTTCTATGTACTTACTACTTTTACAAGCCTTGAATTTATTTTATATGATGTGGGGGATTCGAGTCATTTTAACTCTAAATATTCTTCACCGGAATACTCCATTTCGAATAAAATCATTTTTTTTATTTTGGCTGAAAATTTTATGTATATTATTATCCTTTTAATTTTGCTTGTAACTATTTAGTGGTAACAGTGTGGGCGAGATAAAAATCTGAAAAAGGTCAACAAGAAAAAAAAAATACAAAAACATGAAAAACAAAAATGTACTTTGGGTTTCAAGAATACATTAGTTCTACTAATTTGTCACGAAAAACCAGAAGTTAGGAAGAGCATGTAAATCAATTAAAATAGATAATCATTCATTCAAAAGCAAATTTCGATCTACCAAGTTGAAATACCATTTGGTTTAAAGATTGATGATTGACTATTGACGTCATCCGGCTGCAATAGCCGAGTGAGTAAGACGGCAAACCCCACTGAAGAGATTGTGTGGTTACAATCGAAACTAGTCTGGGCAACCTGTCCGTGAACGCCTGGGTTCAAATCTCAGCGCAGTCAGGAATAAAAAATTATCAAAAAAAAATTTTTTTAATTAATTTCATGTTGTAAAATTCCTGTCTTCATAAAAATAATTTAATGAAAATTAAATTCAATGAACTTAAGCCTAATTAAAAATATCTAAATTTGGATTAAAAACCATTAACAGTTCAATAAACTAACCACAATACTAATTATTGTTAACATCTAAGGCACGAGCTATGTTTACATTTGTCCTTCAAGTTGTGCTAAAAAAAGGTCAACAAGATAAAAGAAAGACAAAAACATGAAAAACAAAAATGTACTTTGGATTTCAAGAAGAATTTTTGACAAAAAGTACGAAAAAACAGAAGTTAGGAAGAACATGTAAATCAATTAAAATAGATAATCATTCATTCAAAAGCAAATTTCGATCTACCACGGTGAAATACCATTTGGTTTAAAGATTGATGTTTGACTATTGACGTCATCCGGCTGCAATAGCCGAGTGAGTAAGACGGCAAACCCCACTGAAGAGATTATGTGGTTACAATCGAAACTAGTCTGGGCAACCTGTCCGTGAACGAATGGGTTCAAATCTCAGCGCAGTCAAGAATAAAATATTATCAATAAAAAATTTTAATTAATTTCATGTTGTAAAATTCCTGTCTTTATAAAAATAACTTAATGAAAATTAAATTCAATTAACTTAAGCCTAATTAAAAATTTCTATTTAAATTTAAAAATCTGAAAATTTGTATATAAGGTAATGTGATGGCGCTGAAGCCGGGAAAAAGAATAGGTTTTGCCTCATGCAGCTCCCCTGGTTTTTAGGGAATGCCGAATATATTCAAAATTGACCTTCAAATGTCCACAAAAGAACCTACAATTTATTTTTGCAATATTTTTTTTCACGAAAATACATATTTACGCATGTATCAATACTTAAATATTTTTTTAATATCGCCTGATCCCCGAAATTATTATTTTTTTCTTTCTTTTTAAATCTAAGCATTTTACAAATTTCCTGACTTGGGTACGACAATGCACTCTATAATAAGAAAAGAAAGTCAATGTCTACTATAATAACAATTTAAAATATCAAAAGTGTCCCTCTTTTAGATAAAACAAAAATAATATAATTAACTGTACATTTTTATACAGTAAAAATGAGTAGAAAGAGAGTACAATGCAATGTCGAATATATTCGACAAAAACACTGAAAGGGTTAATGTAATGAATAACATTAATAAAAAAATGTAAGAGCTGTAAATTAAAGCAGCAAGCAGGCCTGCCATATTTGCCGATTTATCGGCATTTTGCCGATTTTTTGCCTTAAAATTAGCGAAGTGCTGATTTGCTGATTTTTGCTCCAAAAACGCCGTTTTTTGGATAAACACTTAAACCACGGTAACTTTGTTTGTTAACGTGTAATTTATCAATTTTGGGCAACTTTGGGGCACTTATCATAACATATACAACCAAGTGAAAGTCTTCCTTAAACTTATTAACTAATTTTATAAAAAAACGAGTAAAAAATTAAGTTTACTTAACGGAATTTATGAACACAAAGGATTTTTTGAACTTTTATGATTAGTATTTGGGCTTATCCAAACTAATGAGCTAATGAGTTACTATAAAAATTGTTAATAACTGTTTTTATATAAAACTTGCAAATCAAATATTAAAACGTTTTGATTTTGAACATAAATCTTATAAATCTTTAAATATGATAACCCTAACAAAATTATGAAAGAGGAAAATATTTCTTTTATGCAAATTCTGAAAGAGTTCCCAGCTTTATTTCTGAAAAAGAAATACAAATTTTAGACTCTAAATTTAGAGAGTAAACATTTTTTAATTTCTAAGAAGATTTAGAAGGAATTGAAGTGAATTTGCAAACTTTTTGGCAAAAAATGTTAGAACTAACACGTGGGGATTCCACATTTTTCCGCAAATGTGGAAAAAATTTGTAGCTAAGTGAGCCTTAATAAAACCAAATTTCGATGTTCCCTGGAAAATGAATCTTTGCAAGGAATTATTTTTTCTAAAGATAACTTAAAATTTAATAATGCAAACTGTTCTGATGTTGATATTAAAATGGATTTAAATTAACTATTAAACTCAAATATGTATCAATGAAATATTTGTTAAAATAAAAAGTTGAATACAATTTTTCAACTATAAAAACAATTGTTTTTATATAGTTTTTTTTTTAATTAACTTCAATTTATTTATAAAAATATTCTATTTCATTAATTTTTACGTTTTTATATAGTTTATATGTAAGTTAATGCTGAATTATTCTGTTTTGCTATTTTTTGTGTTAATAAAAATATGTTTTATGGTTGAAATATGTTCTTAAAATGGGTATTATTAATTTGCCGATTTCTTGCCGATTTTTTTTAATTGGAGTGCCGATAATGCCGATTCTTTTTTGAAAATATGCCGATTTGTTATCAAAATTATCTGGCACCCCTGGCAGCAAGTTTGGTTCGGTTGAAGTTGTAGAACAGGGATTTCCAAAAATTTTTTGGTTGTGTATTAGTGAGTACCAGAGAGTAAAAAAATTGAGAGAATGCGTTCATTTACAGCCGAATTAAATGTTAGTAATATATTTTATAAGTTGTATAACACAAAGGTACAAAATTAAAAATTTTTTGTGTTGATAAAAAATTTGTAGCAATTCTTTACCAATTCATTGTCGCTGATTTTAAAACAGCACTTTTTTCATTCGGAAGCTTTTTGACTCTAAATCAGTTTTAAATATCTTATCAAACAATTGTAAAAAAATTAAAGATTTTTATGTTTTAAAAATTCATAAAAAATAAATATTGTACGCAAATCACACGTTTAATAACATATTCCGTTCCTTCCTTAAATGTTGCATACCATATAAGGCATTGGATGTTACCAAAAGCGTTTTTGACCGCACAATATTTTTTAAGTGCCATCATAAAGTTTTTTCTGTTAACCTGAAACAAAAATATGTATTGAGGTACGTTCAGACTAATGAAATATTTGACGAAAATATTTGTTCTGATATTTGCTTCAAACTGTATGGAACAAAAAATATTTTGTTTAATGTTCAAACTAAGCTCAAACATTTGACAATTTTTGTTTGATGAAACAGTTGGCAAAAAATGTTAAATAAAATAAATTAATTCATGTTTGCCATGCGTTCAGACTAAAATAAATATTTGCATCACATAATTATTTAATGAAAGTGTTCAAAAATAATAATATATTTCACAAATAGTAAAAATGAGCGCAAAAGCTAATTTATTTTTTTTATTCTGTGGAGCAGCATCTTTCATAGTGTTAGAACAGGAGAATGTAAAATATAAAAAAAAACTGGAAGACAATGGGTAACGGGAACATGGCTAAAATTTGCGAAAAATTGCAAACTTGGATATAAACCCTTAAATATATTTGAAGTCTCTAAATCAGCTAAAAAACAAAATGTCGGGAAAAAAATTTTTTGCAAAAATAGCGAAAATTCGCGAAAAATTTAGATATTTCAAACAAGCCATAAAATTTATTAAAAGTGCCTAAAACTAAAAGGAATGGCAAAAATTCGATAAAAATTGCTAAATTAGCGGAAATTCGCAAAAATTTGATAATAGCGGTATGATAGCAAAGCCTTATAATTATTAAAAATCGTTAAAGCTCTAAAGACTTACAGTGAAAAATCGCTTCTTCGCGAGCATGGCTAAAATTCGCGAAAAATTGCAAACTTGGAAACAAACCCTAAAATATATTTGAAATTGCTAAATCGGTTAAAAAACAAAATGTAGGGGAAAAACAAAAAAAACTGTTGCAGAAATAGCGAAAATCGCGAACCATTTTAATATTTCAAACAAGCCATAAAATTTAGTAAAAGTGCCTAAAACTAAGGAATGGCAAACATTTGCTAATAGCGGCACGATACAAAGTCTAATAATTATAAAAAATCTTTAAAATTGTAAATAATCCAAAAACTTACAGGAAAATTGCTTCTATTTGGAACATGGCTAAAATTATTTGTCGTTGTTTGCTCTTACAATTTTTTTGTAATATCAATTAAATGTTTGCTCAAAAATGACTAAAATATTTGATTTTTTGTGTTCACACTATGTTCACATTGGACAAATATTTGTTTGCCGGCAAATACTTTTATTTGCTCAAAATCAGCTGTTATTTTATTTGATACTCAAAAATATTTTGTGTTCAGACTACGTTAATGAAATATTTGATGTTTGCTTTCAAATATTTCACCAGTATGAACGTACCTTTAGTAGTGGTATACACAATTGTGCATAGAAATGGATTTCCCTGGTCTATTTTTTCAAAAATAAAATAAATTACATGAGAATTATAACGTGAAAAAGTTATTTTAGTAAAAAGTTAGGGGGTTCATAGTGGTAAGTAAAATAGAAAGGGTATTCACGTTGTTGGGTTACTCATACTTCAAACATCTGTGCATACATTTTAATTCTAGCTAATAGTATATCATAACTTTTTACAAAATACCAAATGCGCACCTGAGTTTGCCTGCAAAAATGTATAGTCATTGTAACAGGTCAAAGTTACGTTAAATAAATACCATAAATTAGTAAGGTTAACTCTTTGGACTCGGTCATATAATTGTAGCATAAAAAAGTAAGCAATAAAAATAGTGCTAAACAATAAAGTTTCATTAATACATCAATAAAACACATCTTCTTACCCAAAAATGTTACCTGCTGTCACATTTGCTTTTATATGTATAGGTTTACACATAAATTGTAGGAAAACAAGACTTTTTTAACTTGTTTTTTAAATATTTTTACTTACTTAAAAAAGTGTTTTCAAAGAAAAAAACCTACCGACGCGATTGGTACAGAAACAAAAATATTTTTACAAGCACAAAATACCAACAAATTCTTGTGGCTATTTTTTTTCTTAATAATTTCTGCATTTAGGTACGTCTTTTTTACGAAAGAAAAATGGACCCTTTTACAGGCATCAAAGATTTTTTTTCACAACAAAACACATATCGTTAGCTTAAATGCAAAACAATGTAGATATTATTTGAAAATTTGAAAGTTTTGTTGATTTGGATTCACGTTACATATGTATTTTTATATAATTTTAAGTTATTTACAAAATTATAAATGACGTATCATCAAATAAATATATAATTTTTTTAACAGCATAATGTATAATCACACTCAATAAAAAAATTAGCAGAGGTTTTAATTCTTTTTATAAGAACACATTAATATTTTTAAACACCAAAACTGGGTAATCTGTTTTATAACGATTACCACGGTGTTAGTGGAATTAGTGATCAGATAATAATTTATAATAATAATTTTTAGTATTGCATAAGAAAAAATAAAAAAGTGTTGTAAAATTATAAGAACCGAATCCATAAACGTATGTAAAATAAAACCTATAATAAATGTGACTATCAGCTTCTTCCACATAGGACTGTTAGACATTTTGAAATTTTTTATCTGAAATATTAAAAATTGCTTTTAAATCTCAAATAATTACCATTTTACAAAGTTCTTTGCTTTGCATGTTAACTTATGAAATGTTACATTATTCTACATTTTAGTCTCAAAATTTAAACTCTAAATAAAAATTGCACGCAACGCATTGGATGTTACCAAAAGCATTTTTTACCGCACAATATTTTTTGAGTGTAAGCTGAAACAAAATAATATAGCATCCGCTAGACATGCACACTTGTCGAAGTCACATCGACGACTAAATTGAAGAGTATAAAAATGTGTGTTAGTAGTGGTGCGCACAATTGTGCAAAGAAATGGAAACCCCTGTTGTAGAACATGTAACCAAAGACTATAGATTTATAAAGATGTTGCACTTAGTACATTTGGAATTGACAAAAATGTTGTGCTTCTTAACGATGAGGGGGGGAAGCAACAAGGAAAGCAAAAACTTCGTGCTCACATTTAGAAAACTGGAGAGAGCAAAAAACCACATGCATTAATACATGCATACACATGTTTTTTGTTTTTGTCAACCAACGTGTGTGTGCGTATGTTTTTTTCGTTAAAACCGGTTTTCATGCTCACATTCAGAAAACTGAAGAGAGCAAAAAACCACACACATGCATCAATACATACATACATACACATGTTTTCTGTTTTTGCAAACCAACGTGTGTGTGTATGTGTTTTTCGTTAAAACAGGTTTTTGGTATTTTTATTTTTTAAGTGATTTTGTTTTGTTTGTAAGCAATTTATGTGCAAATAACTTACGTAAGAACAAATGCGACCGATTGCTTAATTGGTAGGGTAAGAATATGTGTTTTATTGTTGTAAAAATGAAATTATAACGATTCGAACCGAATTATTATTAAAATTTTTAGACAATTCAACTATGTAGGTATGTTCTTATAATATGTGTATGTATGTATCAAACGAATTTATTATAAAACAAGTGTGTTTTCTTAGGACGTGTGTGAGGCGATAGAAAAGAGCGAATGCAAGTAAAATGTTGACACTTCTGAAATTAATGAAATTTCAATAGCCCTGGGGGCTAGTAGAAATTTTAAAACAACCAACAAAATTTCTGACAAGCAGCAAATCGCAAATTGTATTTGAAAAAGTCAAATAAAAACGTTTAAAAAATTTTGTGAATTCAAAACAAAAATATAATATAAAATGCATAGAGCCACCTGCAAAAAAATTTTATTTTCCTAATTTGTTCATTATTTTATACAGTACTTTTCGTTTATAGTCATTTCCATTGTTAGTCACATTAGCTATATAGTCCATTTAATCTTTATTTTTGCCGCTATACAGAAGATTAATAGAAAGTATTTACGTTATAGTCCATTTAGCGATATAAGCACATTTACAAAAGTAAAGCAAATTATTAACGTTTTAGTCACATAAACCTAAGTTTTTTGTTTGTTTCCGAAGTTTCAAACCATATCAAAGAATCAAGAAATTAATCGTTTACTTTTTCTTATCAACTCTCCAATCGAAAAAAATTAGTTTTTGTGTTTGGTAACAGTGATGAAATATGTTATTATTGTTTTAACTTTTTTAAAACAGTTTGCAACTCTGTTGCAAAGCTATAATCCCGCTGTCAGTGTTGTTAATAGGTTTTTTTATTTTACAAATTCATATTAAATTCGCCAAACATCTGCAAAAAATTTTCAATATTTAGCATTATTCCAGTAGTGTGTTTTTATTATAGTTTTTTGAACGATTTAAAATAAATCGGGCATGCTCTGATAATCGTAAATCGCTTAACATTCTTACTTGAAATCGTATAATATGTGTTCTGTAAATCGCAATAGCACGAAGTTTGGCGAATTCAAATTACAAAAGTATGCTGAAGGAAACTAGAATTTTTGTAAGAAACTATGGCAGATCGCAAGCATAACGCACGAGTTTCCGAACACTGTAAAATAAATCTGGTGTTTTGCTTTTTTTAAATCGTGCGAATATCATAACAAGGCTGAATATCTTAAAACTTAGAACTTCAGAGATCAGTGAATTGAATTTTGCAAATATATTAATTTTAAGAAATTTTTAAAATTCCATTTAATATACAATCAAACGCGATTAAATTTTAAGAATTTATTTTATGAAAACCTGTTACCGGTTGTGTTATTTATGTTTTGCAGTTCTCATTTAAATATTATGTTTAAACTTTTTTCATTTGCTTAAAATTCCACGTGAAATAAGTGCAGCTTATATTATTTCGCAGTTGTAAAAAAAATGTTGCTAGAAACATTTCGCAACTTTTTCACTAATTAAACAGAGTACAAATCTATCAACATTTTTTCATAGAAATTCCGCACAAGTTTTTTTCATATGAGTTTTGACAGCATTTCACGTGAAATGTTGAACAGAGTACTAGGCTTAACCAAACAAATAGTAGTTAATATAACATACACTGTCCCGTATTCGAGCACTAGTATATTTACAATCATAAAATCTAAGGTGTTTTTTTTTAGGAATTTTGATAAATTAACTTGTAAGTACTGCAATACATACATATCTATGTATTAGTATAATTAAAATGGGAAACAGTTTAGGGACAAAATAAAAGTTTTAGGCACCATATCGGTGTAGCCACCATTTTTTTTAATATATAAGTTTGGCAACATGTTGTTATCCCTAAATGGATTAACATAGGTAATTTAATTGCAGTTTATTTCGTTGACTCGTCTATAAATGTGGTATACTAACGTAGTCCCATATTTTGAATATATACTTATTTATCTAGGTATACGATAAAAACGCATTCTTTATTTGGTTAAAATATATCATTTCACACAGCAGAAACATGAATTTTTTCCCCACATGGAAATACTTTGTTACCATAGTACTTTGCTACCGTTTCACACACGCCCTAACTATTTACCACGAGTATTTAGGTAATAATTTTACTTATAGGCTCTTTGAAAGTTTAATGGTTACAAATTTTAACTTTTTCAGTATGTAATCGATGATTTGAAGGTATTTAAATGTTTCCCATGTGTATTGCTTCCGTCATAATATAATGAAGGACTAGTAAATTTAACATCTCCATCCTGTAGTTATAACATACGTTATTCTCCGCAAACCAAAAACAATAAATAAATTAATAAATTTTTAATTTTCATTGCTTTATTTTGTAAAAATATTTTTGCAGACCTTTATAAGAATTTTACAAACTTCTTAAAGGTAGACTTCCAAAGCCTGACTATTTTTCATAATTTGTAATAATTATTTATTGTAATAATAAACAAAATTGGATTTTTCATCGGAAACAATTAAATAATTTGTCAAATAATACAATTTTAATAAAATGTATTGAAAATCAAGTTTTCATACATTTTTAAACAAAAAATAAATAAAATTTCAATAAATTACGTGCACACACATCAAACTGGCTGCAAATTTTTATGAAAATCAAAAGCATTTTGATTATGTCGCCATTTCGCTTTAGTAAACATAAAATATCTTTTATAAACAAAGCAGTTAATTTTTTTTAGAAAAATGATTTCTAATATTCCTACAATTGTTTAAATTCAGACAATAACAGCATTTGAACTTCGGTGCAAGTCGATATACTTTCATCTGTACAACAATAAAACACATATTATTGCCCTACAATTAAAAATCGGTCACATTTGCGTTTACATAGGTTTTTTGCACATAAATGACATGCAAACAAAACTTCTTTTATTACTTAAATTTCTTTACAACGAGAAAAACAAGACTTATTTTAGTTTTTTTATATTTTTTTCATTGCCATGTACATACGAGTACATACACACACGCATGCACGCACATATGCGCTGATAGATGAGAATAAAAAGTTCTCTGAGAGTAAAAACAAAGACTATAATTTACTCTCACAAGTGGATTTAGCGGCTAAATCCACCAGAAAAATTAATATAGACAGAAAAATGTATGAACTTTGTATGGCAGTGCAATATCTTTATAAATCTATAGTCTTTGATGTAACACTTCGAGTGATTATAGGTAACATTTAAAAAGTGTTACATGTAGATAATGTAACCATTTTTTTTCAGAGCTATTTTTGGACCTTTATTTATTTTGAAAATAAATTTGATAAATATTTTACAACTGTGACTACCTCAAACCTCACGACAGCTCATTAGAAACTATTTTTGGAGCCGAGAACTTCATATTATTCAAGGTTGCCCCTTTACTATTCCATAAACCCCAATCTTAATAAAAAGGGATTTAAATAGAACTGGTTTCGGAACTACATTCTCATACTGTTATTTCGAGGTAGAAGAACATTTTTGGATAATCATAACGTTTATTTCTTTAAAAAAAGTTCATTAATTAAATGAAAAATGGCAAAAAAAAATGAAAAGTTCTTTTTTTTTTTAGTAAAAATTAAGCATTTCCTTAAAAAAAATATTAAGCATCTTTTATTATTCTCTTAAAATAAAAAGAAATGTCGTTCCTCCAAAACTAAGAAAAATATTTAAGTGGTCGCCTATTTAATTGGTACATTAAACATTCAGTTGTTTGTGTTTTTTTTTGCTGTTGTTATTTTGTTATTATTGTTATATTATTTTTACAACTAAAAGATCATTCTACATTTTTTTTTTGTGATTTGGTATTTTTACATATTTATACAGTGCTTTTTTTCAAATTTCATGGTCATATTAATTATAGTTAAATACAATACATGACAATGTATCTAGATGTTCGTTCATACCAATAAAATGTACAAGTACGTATCAATGTACATAAACAAAACCAGAATGTATCGGTGTATTAATGTGATATACACGAACAATGAATAGAAAATAAAATAGAATAGAATAGATTAGAAAAAGTAAATAAAAGTGGCAGAAGCAGCAGTAGATGAATAGTTGGACAATATAGTCGAAGCAACAGCAACAGAGTTCGAAGTCATAATTTATATATGCATGCAAAAAGTTTTCCTTCATTTTATGCCAAAACGCTGCTATCGAGTGAATCAAAGTAAAAAACTATTTTTAAATGTATTTACAGAGAAAAGTTGCGAATAAAGTTTAATTTAGTTGTGTAAACCAAAAAAAAAACTTAGACTAAACTTACAGTGCATTGCAAAAATGAAACTACAGCCTTTACCAAAAGAGTTCTGGAATGTACACATATTTTCTTTCAGTACAATCCTTTTATTCTTTTTAACTAATAATTTTTATTCAAAATCATTTCTTAATTAATTATTAATCAAATATAGTCAATTATTTTTGAGATTTTTAAATACTTTTCAACTGCAGGACTTACAATTACGATCAGAAAAGCGCTAAACACTTGTGCAAACGAGAACTGTGATAAGGAGGAGTTGCATTCGACATTTGCAGAACATCGACTTAAGAATAATATTAATTCCTTTATTATGAGTTGCTTTCGACAAACGATTTTCGGTGGCTATCGAACGTCGAATATCGAATGTTTATCTTTTATTATGGATTGGCAGTACTGTCGAAAATGTCGTGCTTGTCGAATTTTTTAACGAAAACAATTTTGCTTTATATGCTGCAAATAAATTAAGGAAACTTGTTGAAAATGTAAATATTTGTAAATTTTTTTTTTCGTATAGCAAATACCACATTCTTAATAATGTTTGTTAATTTAATGAAAGTCTAAAGAAAAGGCTTGTTTTTCTAATGGAATAAAATTCTTTTTATGGTAAAAAGGATTTGCATAGAAGTTCAACCTGTAAAGAAGTGGGATGAAACCTCCTTCAGTTTCTAATTGTTTGGAAGCAACCATAATAAAGTCGTAGTCATGTTTAACTTTAATTTTATTTAAAAAATTTATTTTCAAAAATTTTTTATATAAACTGCCAGCTGATAGAAATGTACTACTGTGAATAAACTAAATCACAATAGCATTTTTTTTTTATATCGAATGTGCGCCATAATACCAAATGAAAATTCGTTCGAACAGCTAATTCGACTGCTGTCAAAAATCGAATTTAGTTCATAATAAGCACTTAAGTTTTGATTTATTACACTGTGCTCGAATTTCACACTTTTATTTACGAAGCTGGGTAATCGGTAAAGCTAATTTAAATACTCTAAATTCAATGGTGCTGGGCACCCTACTGATTAAGCTAATTCTTGCACACTGAATTCAATTGTGATAGACGTTTTTCGAATTTACCTTTCGTATTTGTGATAATGGCAATTAAAAATTTCGATACTTAAGTTGGTAAAACGATATTTACTTTTGGGATAACTGTTTAATTTAAATCAAACCAACTCTCTTAAATAGCATTTTAGTAATTTTTTTTTTTTTTTGAAAGAACATTTTTTTCTTAACTCTGTTGAACACACTGTGCTAATAGCAGATTGTAACAAGCTGGGCACCCTGCTGGAAAAATTTATTCTTAGCGATATTCGCAATTAACGATTTTAAAGAAGCTGTTTTTTTTTTTTTTTGGAGTTTTATTTCGCAAATTTTTGTTTTGTTGTTGCAATAAATTCAATGCTAAATGAAAAATTTCTCAAAAAGCATTTTTTCTCCAATAATCAGTACAGTGATATGTTATTTTTTATATATTAAATAGGGTTTAAAAAAATATTCAATAGAGTTAAAAAAAAATTCTTTCAACATAAAAAAAAATCAGGATATACATATTTTTTTTCCACAAAAAAAAAAAAAAAAATATTAAAAAATAACGAAATATATCGAAACATTGTATTTAAAAGATTTGGATTAATTTCCATTAAAAAAATGACGGAAAAAGTGTAAAAATATCGTTTAGTGGTACTTTAGAATGGAAATTTCTAGTCGAGAAAATCGCGAATACGAGCGATAACTTTGATAAACGGCTATCATTGAATGCAGCGGTCTGCGTAAATTCATGTTCTAATATATGATGAAAAACGTTGAATGTGCATGCCGCTAATAGCCTATTCACACTTGTTAACATTTAACATCTACCATCAATTTGCAAAAATGTTAAACTTTTCTCATAATAGCCTTTTCCCATCTATTAACATCTACATCATCTGGCAACATCTACCATCAATTTGCAAAGACGTTGAAATTTCCCAAAGAAAATACATAGAGCTAAAAATCAAGATTTTCCTATCAAATTGTTTTAGTATCATCACTAGAAAAGTGGCAACAAATTCTATTATTATTGTGGCATCACAGACAAAATGAAAATTTTTTTTTTGAAAGCATCCTTACCATTGTTCAAGTTTTCCCTCTTTTGCAAGACTTTTTGTTTAATTTTTTTTAATATTCTTAAGCGAAATGAATTTCAAATACATTTTGGTGATTTCTTTTTAAATTTTGGCACTTTTGTAGAAAAAAAGCTAAAAAAAAACTTTTTTTTTTCAGAAATGGTGACATTTTAGAATGATATGGTTAAATGTTTCAAGATTCACAATTTCAACATTTTGCATGCGTTCCTCCGAAATGCAAGTGAACTAAGGATATAAGAGTAGAAAAGGGTCCCATTGGTGCCCTGAAATCGGATTAGACAATGACAGGAATAATTCATTTATTTGAAGTGAACATTGGTGAAAAACCAACCGCATTATAATCTATCATGACATCGATCGGCCATTTGCTGCAAGATCAGCTAAAATGTTTGAAAAAAAAAATGGTTGGAAGCCTGGGCGGCTACCGCGTATTTCGATTCGGACAATTTGCACTTTTGTAAACAAATTGTAAATTATTTGACTAAATTAAGAACAAAAGTGTGACACGAAAAATTATATTTGTGCTTGTTCATCATTGAAGCGCATCCACAGTACCACAGAGCCTCCTGAAATCGGCTTTTTTTAAATACATACACACAACACGAGGCTTAAGCTGAAGGTCAACAGCATGCATTTTAGCATTTTGGCATCCTACGCATCTGACAAATTAGTAGAACGAATGTATTTAACGTTTAGCCAAAAGTGTAGGATGCCTTGAAGCGAAGAATGCGAAAAGTAAAGCCCTAATCATATAAAACGCAGCGCAACGCCAAAGAATAACATTGAAAGCACAAACAATATCATAAATATTTTGTAATTTTGTTGTTGCTTTCAACAGAAATTCATGTACCGTTTTGAAAATTTCAACGACACAAGCTATGGAGCGTTTGAAACTTTAAAACGCAATGTGAATTTCTGAAGAAAGCAACAACAAAATTACAAAATATTTATGACATTGTTTGTGCTTTCAATGTTATTTATTGGCGTTGCGCTGCGTTTTAGATGAGTCTCCTTTTTATTTTTGTAAGCATCACAAGCGGCGGTCAGAGACATCAGCTGATTTTAACAAACTAAATTTTACACAAAATTCACGCGGTGAATAAAAAAATATAATTTTTTTTTGGTTTACCTTTGAAAGTATATTCTAAAATTGTGATGTTTTTTCTTTCCCTCCTTCTTCTCTACCCCACTTGACCAACAAAACAATTGTCATGATGTTTGGTCATGATTAAAAATCACCGTGTGAATCTCGTCTTATTTTTACTTTCGGTGATATCGCGTAAAGGCGTAAAATGCAAAATCAGCTGATTTTACGCGGTGATGCGGCGTAAAAATTGTTGCCTCTAATTTTAAGCGAAAAAAGCATGCAATGCGTTAACGTGAAAACACGCGGTGTGGACCTTCAGCTTTAATTAGTCATTTATGCCCACCAGTGCGAACAAAACCAAAAAGTTTAATTTACTACCCTCTCAGAAAAAGAGGTTTAAACAGTATAAAACTTTATTATTCTAATATGTTTTCTCTTATTTTTTTAGGGTTTTGTTGGTAAAATGTAAAGAGATACTATTTATTTGCCAAACCAGCAGCGTCTTAATTTTTTAATTTGCTCTAAGACAAAAAGCCAAAGCAAGTCATGATGTTATAGATAATCTGATAACGAATTAACTATAGCAGATGTTTTCCTATGTATGCATTTGACAGAACGTGTGTGCACGCAAATAATCGAAAATAATTTCGAGCTCCGGAAATCTTTGAAAAAGTCATGGAAAACGTCATAGAAAATGAACGACATTGCAAAGCTTAGAATCTTAAATCATACGTTTTAATTAACTAAATTCAACATTCCCAGAATGTTCAGTTTTAATAATGAAACTATAGACAAAAAGACATATTCAAACCCTTTCGTTTTATTTGAGCCACACTGCATCTAATTGCTTAATTTTTTAAGGTTGTAGTACAGCACTCGTGTCATAAGATCTCAGTTTAATGGATTAATTAAGTATGTGAGATTTTTTTTTTTTTATAAATTAAAAAAGGGAAATTTTATAAAAAGTAAAAAAAATTGCTTTAATATGTACAAAATTAAAATTATTTAGCTATTTTTTTCTCTTACTTTTAGTAACTTTTTCATACTTCTTCAATTTGTTTTCAGTTAACAACTGTGTCAATAAGTTTAACCAGCAGACATTTAAAATGGCTCAAAAAATAAACCAGAAAAGTACACAATTTTTTACATTTTTCGGTGGATCCATCATCAAATAAAAAAAAAAAAAAAAAATAAAACGGTGGTACGCTTGAGTTTGTTTGTTCGTGTGTTTGCTTTGGAACCAACCAACAGCCAAGAAAGACAACTTCATGACACTTGTCTAAAAAAAAATATTTTTTAAATATTTTTTGTTACTTTTTTTTTGGAAGGGCAAATATCATTTCATTACACCACCACCAGTGACTTACAGTCAAACATCCACGATAAAGAAAACACTTTCTTATTTGGCTTCTGCTCTTTTTTTTTGTTAATTTTATTTCTTGGTGTGGTTGCGGGTCTTTATGTGGTTGATTGCTTAAATACTTCAATTGTGTCGCTGCTTCCTTTTCGTAATCGTAAAACAACAATTTTCTTCTTTTTTTTTCAAGTAAACAATTGCAAAATTTTGTGCATCATGTTTTTCGTTCCATATTAATAAAACAGAAAAACGTAAAAATGAGTGAAAAAGTCATAAAAAGTGAAAATCCATTGAATGAAAAAACAAAACGATGTACAAAAATGTTTATGTTCGTATTTTATGTTTTAGACGTGAGTGCTCATTTCATTTCATCATTGTCATCAACATCATCAAACGCATCAAAAACATCATCATCGATGTCGTCGTCATCAGCACCAGCACCTCTACCACGAGATTATCATGAATATCATTACACTGCAACAGCAACAAAAACAATATAACAGTATAAGCACTACATACAACACCAATATGGCCAAGTATCATTGGGCATGGGTGACGCCCTAAATAAATTTATATTTTACCGATTAGTCGAGAGTGCGTAATGATTAAAGAAATCTGGGCAAAACAACGGCAGCGACAGCAACAAGAAGACGAAAAAAAAATTATAAACACAAAAACATTGGATTTAAGCGGGGTACACACTATCAATCATGAGTGACAGTTTTGCTAAAATTTTCGATTGCTCGATAGTGGGGCATCTAATTTTTTGTGGTTGGCTGAACAACAAAAATTTTATATCGATAATTTTTTTTCGACAACAAAAATATTCGACTTCTTTTTCTGAAGTACTCTTTAATAGTTTATATTAAAATGCTTTCATAACAAAAATAGTACTATTGCAATAAACACTTTTTGCTTCTTTAAGAAAGTAAATTTTTGCACTAAAAATAATCAGAGGCATTAACGAGACCCCTCTACCGAAATTTACCTTTCAAGAAAAAGGTGCACTTAAAAGTACTTTTTTATGTCAATATTTTAATGTGGTACTCAGATACCACTTTACAAAAGGTACTTGTTCAAGTAACGAATCAATTCGATAAAAGTACGTTTGCTTGTTCTAAAATTAACAAAATGCTTATTAAAAATTCAACAATTTTCTTTAAAAAAAAAAAATTCTGCAAAATAATGGAGCCAGTTCTTTTTAAAAAGCGGCTAAAAATAGAAAAGTGCCTTTTAGAGACAAGTAGCTTTTTATATTTAAAAATACATTTCTTTCTTTTAAAAAAGTTCCTTTACAAAAAATATCTAGCTAAAACAAAGAGTACATCTTACGAAAAAGAGCAGGAAGAAATACAAAAACGTAAAATGTTGGAATTCAAACAGAAAGAACAGAAAAGTAAATTTTTAAAGAATAATACCTCTTTACAAAAAAGTACCTTTTTACAAAAGAAAATACCTGTTTACAATAAAGTACGTTTTTACAAATAAGTACGTTTTTACAAAAAAGTACGTTTTTACAAAAAAGCAACATTATACAAAACAGTAAATTTTTACAAAAAAGCAACTTTTTACAAAAAAGTATTTTTTTACATAAAAGTACCTTTTTACAAAGAAGCAACTTTTAAGAATAAAGCAACATATTAGAAAAAAGTACCTTTTTACAAGAAAGTTCCTTTTACAAAAAAGTACGTTTTACAAAAAAGTACGTTTTTGCAATAAGTAAATTTTTACAAAAATGTACCTTTTTACAAAAATATACCTTTTTACAAAAAAAGTACATTTTTACAAAAAGTTAATTTGTACAAAAAAGCACTTCTTACAAAAATTAAATTTTTACAAAAAGGACCTTTGTAAAACATTTGCGTTTTCAGAGAAGAGTGCATATTTAAATAAAGGAACCTGTTTTACATAAGAGTAGCTTTTTCGTTTATAAAAAATCCTTAAAAAAGCCCACTCACTTTACGAAAGTATCTTTAAATATCACAATTACTAAAATAACAGAAGAACTTTTTTCGAAAAACGCAGCAAATAATTCAAAGACCAATTTTACATAAAGTACCTTTTTATAAAAAGTTCCTTTTTTACAAAAACAACCTTTTTACAAAAAGTATCATTTTACAAAAAGTACCATTTTACAAAAAGTACCTAATCACAAAAAGTACCTTTTTGCAAAAATATATTTTAACAAAAAGTACTATTTTACAAAAAGTACCTTCTTACTAAAAATTACGTTAAAGAACAGAACTTTTTTTTACCGTTTCACAGAAGAGTATATTTTTAAATAAAAATACCTTTTTTTACATAAAGTACTATTTTTTATAAAAAGGTAAGTTTTAAAATAAAACTACATTTCTAACAAAAATGCACCTAAACAAGGCCACCGACTTACCGACAATTAAACAGAAATACTTTTTCGAATAACGCAGCAAACAGTTAAAAGAACTAACTTAACCAATTATTCTATGTTGGGGGGGTCAAACAAAATAAATGCAGCATTTCAAACTTAAATGAAAATGAATTAAGGAAGGACTGAATGCGACTGTAAAACAGTAACCACGTATTGACAGACGACAGCATCAAGGCTGCTGCCAGTCATACCAATAAATGTTTGTCTGGCTGTTTATTCATTTGAGTATCGCAAATAAGAATCTGTAATGTGAACAACATGCACGCACATAATCTTGTTTGAATGGATGGATGGATGGTGGTTGATTGGCTGATGCCCCTCTTAAGAAAGTGAAATTTATAGTGAATACGACGGTGTTTGTTGCAGCGTACTCCAAGATGTTGTATTCCGTATTGTTTTGTTCAATTCAATACATTTGAGTTGAGTTTAGTAGATGATGTTCAGTTATTTTGTTGGGGGTTTTTTATGAACTGAACGTGTTCAATATGTTGTTGGCTGATTGGGGGACATAAAAACGTATTTTACTCGCAGTTGTATGAACGTATGAATGATCTTTTTTATGGAATTATAAACAGTTTTTAGAGGCTTTTTTGTTGTCGACGTTTTATCATTGACACACCATCTTGTTTTTTTCCTCAATAACAGTTATTTTTGTTAAAAAAAATGTATATAGAAAACACAACTAACAACAACAAAAACGTTTTTGAGGTTATTGGGTTATAAATGCTCGATCCAAAAGTATTTTTACGATTATGATTTAAAAATTAACCTAAAGCCTGATTTTTATAATAAAAAGTAATAACAATAAGTAATAATAATAATAATAATATTAATAATAAAAAATTAACTACTATTAAGAAATTTATCAATTTTATTGGACAAAACAAAAACTTACAACAAAACGCAACACTCGTGCACCTTCTTGGTTGTTTTTACAGTGGATCCGTGTCTGTCTGTTTGGATTTTAAAAAGAAGCTTAATAATATGTATCTGTTTCAGTCTCTGTTTCTTATTTTTTGCGAATGTATTCAAGTACTTGGAGTATTTCTTAATAGCGGTTTCTTTTTTCCAATATTTATTATCTTTTGAGTTAAACAAAAAGAAAATTTTTATTTGCGATGACACAGGTGAAACTAATTAGGACAGACGACTGTCTTCAAGTATGAGTCTTATTTAAAAACCAATAACAGAAATTTAACTTGTTTAAAGTTAAAAAAAAAGAGTATGACTGATATTTACTTTTCATTTGTTTATTAAATTATTTTATTTATTCAAGAATATTCAAAAATTGGATCCATTTTTTTCAGTGTTTAATTAAGACAAAGAATGTCAATAATCTAGAAAAGTTTGATCATATTTTTGGTTCTTAAAACTCGAAAAACACTTGTGGCAGCTAGACAACTGGTAAAACTTAGTGTATACCGATCTTTTCGATAATTTACAAAATAAGGTCACTTCAACTAAATAATAAAATAATTAAGAAGAATAAAGAGTTTTATATGTTTTGAAATAACACAAAATAGTTTAAGTTTTTTAAAGTTACCTCTTCATCAGCAAAGCCACAAAACTTCCAGAGTTACCCTCGTATTCACAAGCGATTATTATATTTAAAAATTTTTATTAAGGAAATTTTTTCGTTAAGTGGATGGCTCTTTTTAGGTACATTTTTGTTAGAAAAGTAATTTTATTTTAAAGCTTACCTTGTTATAAAAAAAGTATTTTATGTAAAAAAGGTATTTTAGTTAAAAACATACTCTTCTGTGAAAAGCTAAAAAAAGTACTGTTCTTTAAAAAGGTAATTTTTGTAAAAAGGTACTTTTGGAAAAAGATACTTTTTGCAACAAGGTACTTTTTTGTAAAATGGTACTTTTTTTTTGTAAATAGGTACTTTTTTTTTTTAAAAGGTACTTTTTTTTTGTAAAAATTAACTTTTTGTAAAAAGGTCCTTATTGTAGTAAAGTAATTATTGTAAATTTTTCATACAAAATTTGTTTTGTAAACCTTTATTAAATTTAAAATAATTTTATGAATCCAGGCATCAGCCGACATTAAAATTAAAAACTTGTGTTTTTGTTGGTACTCCACCAGTACATGGTCAATGTCGAACTTTAAAAACGATACCGTGATCCAGTTAGGCGACGCCAAACCATTGCCCAATGTGATTGAAATGCAAAACGCACGAGGGCAGTCATAAAAGGACAACCATATTGACGCATAAGCTGCTTCTCCCACCAGAAATAGTTGAAATACAGTTTTGAAATTTCTAAAGCCTCCATTGCGGTTAAAGTTTGTTTTTCTAATTATTAATATACAAATCGGCAAAGGGAAAACAGTTAAGAACACTTTCATGCTCTGGTTGTCCAACGATTTAAATCAAAAATACACCTTTTGAAAGGTATTAACTTACAGTAGTGCATGATATTATTAACATCTGATGGGGTAAAAAGGGTAAATTCGGTAACCTCTTAATCTAAAAACTAAAAGAGATACAAAAAGAGTTGAATACTTATCGTTGCTTATTAGAAAAATAAACGGGCAGGTGTCTGGTACGTTTTTCAAATTCGTCGCTTTTGGGGGGAGTAAACGGGTAAAACCTGTATATTGGAACTTCTTTGGTACTTTTTCGAAATTCGAACTCTTAAGGGGTGAAACTCGTACTTGGTAATATTTTTAACTGGTACTTTTTTGGATTTTCGGTAGTATTGGATCAAGAAACATAAAATTAATAATACAATGTCCTGGGTGGATGAGAATCTATAAAAGAGAACTTTTCGATATTTTTTCATTCCTTAACTGGTACTTTTTGATTTTTTATTAATACTGAATCCAGAAACACAAAATTCAACTTGAAGTGTCCAGAGAAAATATAAGAGACTTTTTGTCACTTTTTTTCCATTGGTACTTTTTGAATTTCCGTTGGAATTGGACCAAGAAACATAAACATGGGTGGATGAGAATCTATAAGAGAAAACTTTTTGATATTTTTTAATTCTTTAACTAGAACTTTTTGAATTTTTATTAATACTGAACCCAGAAACATAAAATCCACTTTTTTTCAATTGGTACTTTTTGAATTTCCGTTGGTATTGGACCGAGAAACATAAACATGGGTGGATGAGAATCTATAAGAGGGAACTTTTTGATATTTTTTAATTCTTAAACTTGTACTTTTTGAATTTTTATTAATACTGAACCCAGAAACATAAAATTCAACGTACAGAGTCCAGAGAAAATATAATAGACTTTTTGGCACTTTTTTTTCAATTGGTACTTTTTGAACTTCCGTTGGTATTGGACCAAGAAGCATAAAATTTAGCATGCTATGGCCTGGGTGGATGAAAGAACTTTTTGATATTTTTAATTCTTTTACTGGTGCTTTTTGAATTTTTATAAATACTGAACCCAGAACCATAAAATGATGCTGTAGTTCCACACCAAGCGTTCAATGCGTTTATGCATCAGTCCAAAAAGTCGTAGTGTAAAATTGTATTGCCAAGTTGCACAGCAAACGCGTAAAATGCATATACGTATCGAAAGTATGAAGTAGGATTACTTTCTGCTTCAGCATGCGTCTCGAGAAAAGGAAAAACCCGTAGTGTGGACCAACCTCCTGCTTAAGAATTAAAAGAAACAATATATTATTAATTAATTCATTTTGTAATGATAATCCCAATTTTTGAATGAAAACACTGAAATTTATTGTTGTGGGAAAGCTAGTTTCTATGCGCATTTCGCTGTTTGCTTAAGCCAGCTCGTCAGGAAACTTTTTCCAAATACTTTAAAAAAGCTTAAAATATTATACAAGTAATACCATAAACTGAATAAGAATTTTAAACACTCAGGTCGTACATGTAACAATATCAAAGCTTCAACAAAGACACAATAATAAACCGTCAATTTTTCTTTCTTACATTCCCCTTTAACGGTTTATTGTTGTGTCTTTGTTGAAGCTTTGATATTGGTATTCGTTACTCCCTAATTAAAACTATCGATTATACTATATTTTTATAGAATAATTTTCTTGCTGTATTTAACCATTTAAAAGGTACGGCATTAAAAAAGTATCTAAAGTCAAATAAGGACCAGTCTCATATTCATTTAGCATCAATGTAATGCTAGGAATACAACTGGGACGTACGTACGACGAATTTTTGGCCACGAATATTTGTCGCCAAAACTAAAACATATTGGTGTATATGAAAATACACACAATAATAGCGTCCGGCGAAATTCGTCATAAGCGGCGACTTTGCAATTGATTTATTTCTGCTTCATACGCCGACGAACGACGAACAAATCAGTACCAGGTGACCATGTTTAGTGTTAATTTACAAGTATTTTCGACAAAAAAGTGACTAATTTCCTTAAATTTTTTTTTTATTTTTATAACATTTAAATAAATATACAAAGTATTTTGGTACAAAAATAGTTTTTAGTTGCTTTAATTTTTAAGCATGATTTTTTTTTTAATATGGTCACACTATTTCACTCACTCTCTTTGCACAAACAGCAATCAACTTTCTCAGTTATAAAAGCTGCTAGTTAGTCGTCGTTATTGTTCTTCGTACGACGAATTTATTCAGCGAATTTTTACTGAAAATTTCGTTGTCCCTGTTGTATTCCTTGCATAAGAGAAGGAGCTGGAGTTGGAGTCGGAGTCGGACCTAAAAAATAATAGATGAGGTGTATGTATGAATCGGACCTAAAAAATTTCAGGGGTTGGAGTCGGAGTTGGAACTAGTTTTTGACAACTCCACAGCACTGGTTAATACCCTCTTGTTGGTCAAGTGCTATGTATTAAAGATGATAAAAGATGATGGATTATGAAAAAGAGGACACAAAGTTTATAGATAACAGCGAGTTAAAAGAGATGATTGTGCTCCGAAAAAGGGGAAGAGGTGTATGGTGGTTGGCTTATGTAAACATACTTATTTAAATATGTCTTTTTATATATATATATATTCTTCAGAAACCTTTTCCTCGAAAAAAATGTATTTTTTATTCAAATGGAGCTTTTGGTAAAGTACAATTATTACACCAAAAATCTTCATTTATTTTTAACAATTAAAATCGATCTCTTAAAAAAATTATCACCTTTTTTTATACATACAAAAGTTTTTTCTTTTTTTTAAATATTTTTTTGATTAATCTATCCTTGTTCTAATCTTGCAAATAGTATTTAAAATAAATAACAAGAATCTAATGTCTCAATGCGATCTTTGGAAAACTTTGACCCTTTTGCAAAATACTTGATTAGAAGTTTTTACATGATAAAGAAAGAAATACAGACAACGTAAATGTCTTTATGTACGAAATACATTCATTGCAAGTACGTCAATATTTGTGTATGTATGAATTTATGTAACTTAAAATATATTAATGTTTGTATGTATGTTTATACTAATTAATAATTTTTTCTTTGCATCTTTAATTAGAAAAAAAAAAATAATAATATAATAGTAATAAAAAACCAACAACAAAAACATATTACTGCATGTCTATTATCTCTCTTCTAAGTCGTGGAAATTTTCAAGGTCACAAATAGTTGGAATTACATTCAGAAAATGTAAATTCAAAATACATCTTTTGCCACTGTGCACAACTTTTATTACATACACAAATTGTATTTGAAAAAAATACTCGCAAATGTAAAATAAACTAAATATTCTTGAATAAAGATCTTGAATGAAAGAGAAAATTTTCTAGGAATTAAGAGAAAATACAGAGATTATTTTTAGAGAACAAAATTAAAATTGTTTTGCTGAAATTCTTGGATTTTGTTTTTTAAAAAACTTTTAAGTTAAATTGAAGAACGAAAATTTTGAAATTGTTATAAAAATTAATTAAGGCGATTTTACTTTCTGGAAGACCGTTTCGATTTGTTCCTGTTCAAAATGTTGTATAATTTTTGCAATATACATATTTAGCGATTTCAGATATCTGATATATGTATATTATAGCTAAATGCTTCTGGTTTTCATTGGATAGTTATTACGAAAGATTTTGAAATTTGTCAATAAAAATCGAGTGCGAATGTTTGACGAAAGAGAAACAAACACAATAACAAAAATACTGATGATCGTAAATTACGACAACGCCTTTGTGTTTTTGTTGCGGCTGCTACTGTTTTTGACAATTTTTTTTCTTTCTTAGAATGGAGAAAATCGTTTAAAACGTTCTCTGGAAAGGGGGTTAGGGGATTGTAGACTAGATGCTAAACAATTGTTGAGGGGTGGTTTGTTTCAGATGGTTGGCTTATTTGCATTTTAAACGTTTGTTTTCGAGATTACTGTATATGGCCTTTTGCTTCTTATGGACATTCTAAGGTTTTTTTTTTTCTTTTCAGCTTAAAGTTTTAATCAGTTGAGAAAAAATTTAAATAATAATAATAAAAATAATAATAGTTTAGAGAGAAAAATCTAACTATTAAAGAAAACAAACAACTCATTGTTAGAGAACGAATTTAGAAAATATTAGAAAAAATGGCATTAAATCAAACACGCGAATGTTAAATAAAAAAAAACTTTTACGAGGCTAAAATGCAAACGTGTAAAAAGCAGGGACTGCAAATAATTATTATTTTTAAAATTTAAATTAAAAATAATCAAACTAAAAGAAAAGTGCTACGTACATGAGGAATACACCAAGATAATCACTGTTGGTTGCATGGACTACCTTTAGATGGAATAATTGTTATTTTTTTAAGTTTAAAAAAATCAGTTTTACCGATTATTTTCGGTATTTACGCCTTAGGACGGCCAGTGCAAGTAAAGGTGGACAATTCTTGATTACTACTCACTTGGGAGAGGCAAGAAATGATTCTTTTGTTGCAATGTCTATGCAGCTCACGACCTCCGGCTTTAAGCCAGGTATTTCTTGGGAAATGGCTATTGAACACCAGTTCAAAGCTAGCGAATGTGAGAACAAGTAAACTGATGGTTTAAATAACGTCTGAGATCAGTAGGAGAATAACTATTTCTGAAACTTAGTTTTTTTTTTACCAACAAAGTGCCCTGATTGGCTTAATCAGCGTCTCAGGAAGTAGTAGGAAGAAGACAAGTATACCCTTCGAAAAACTTATAATCAACGCTTGCCTGGAAGGCAGCTGGAAGCCCCAGACCCAGGATCAGGTGCGGAAGCCTAATCAGCTACTTCGTCTTAAAATAAAATGATTACCGAAATCGAAACAAATGAAGCAAAACGATCTGATTTACCGATGACGACCTTAAGCATGAAAACCCGGACAAGATTTGGAACACAGAAAAAATTATTAATTTTCTCCAATCACCAAATTTATACCAAATTCATAATATCAAGCAAACAATTTGTTGATTTTGCACCTATTACCAAAATGATTATATTGATTACTGAAAATTTTAAAATTTTGAAAAAAAATTTTCAATAAATGATATTTTTAATTTTAATTAAAAAAGTGATCAAAAAACTTTGCCATTTCAAACAATGTGTTCATTTATTTAATTAAATATTGACAATTCCCAACAACAATTCTGCATGTTTAAATTATTTTATTAATTAATATTTTAATTGAAAATGTATTTAAACACAACTAAAATGTTAATTAAATCAAAATTAAATTTTAAATTTTCTTTCAACTATAAAAATAATTCATTCAATTACACAATAATTAAATTTAAATGCTTTTTAAACCAAAGTTTTTAATTGATAAAACTCTTTTTTCTGTGAACATGTAATGTTAGAACGCTAATTGAACCAAAGCGCCTGGCTCAACTTTGCAAAGAGTTTATCTCGGAGCAGTTTTAAACCGAACTGGTGAAACTAGTGGAAACATTATAAGCCGAATAAAAAGGGCCACACAATATTTTGACCAGCTCAGTAAAGTATGTATATCGTCCTCAATACCACGCCGCACTGTGGGCGAAAATTGAATTTCATCGTCCAAAAGTCCAGTGTTTTTACCATTGCCGATTTCAAAAATGTTAATGCCATTCGATAGCAATCATATTAGAACCAAGGTATCTAAAAAAACTGGATTAAAATATTGGTAATTGTGGCTGTGGCATGCTGCTGGAAACAAACATTTTATATTATTATAGAGAAAATTTAATTTTTGTAAATTTGATCAGAACTAAATTATGATTTCTCGCAAACTGTTATAAATAGTGTGTCGAAATTCATTTTGTTATATGAGTGGGATAGTAGTCTTTAAGAAATGGGCAAGTGGCACTGTCCTGTTGAAACCACATATCGTCCACATCCATATCTTCCAATTCGGGCAATAAAAAGTTGGTTATCATCTCACGATAGCGAACACCATTTACAGTAACTGCCTGACCGGCCTCATTTTGGAAAAAATACGGCCCGATGATGCCGCCAGCCCATAAACCTCACCAAATAGTCACTCTTTGTGGGTGCATTGGTTTTTCGACAATTACTCTTGTATTATCATTCGCCCAAATGCAGCCATTCTGCTTGTTGACGAATACACTGAGGTAAAAATGTGCGTCATCACTGAAGATGATTTTTACGATATGCATTTTGATTTGAACGCCCATTTTCATAATAAGCTGAATAACTTTAACGCGTTTCTCGATTGTGTATCTTTCCATGGTTCAAATTGAGTATTCTGAAATTGAGAAATGTCAAATGAAATGCAAAAAAAAACTTGACGTTTAGGTGTGGTTCACATTCAACATTGGCCCTTAAAATGTAACCACAATGTAAATGTAACACAATGGTTTATGAACGTTTTGTTTTGAAAAATAATTTTGGTTCTTGTGAACGGCTGAACATGTCTGAACGAAATTGTAAACTGTCATAGCCGGGTAGCTTTTAGGTTGATTTGGAAGAACATGATTCCATGGATGGCCGGGAAAGAGACTTGCGGACCTCTAAAATTGGTAACCTCGGATATTCAAACTTTTAAAAAATTAGCCAAAAATATATTTATGGATTGCAAAAAAGGTTATCTACTTTGCCTTTGGAAATATTCGGATATATCGGATTTTTTTTTTGGCTGGATTTTTCTAACTATTTTTCAGAGTTTTTTTTAATATGGTGGATTATGTTTTATGTCAAATTGTTATCCATAGTGGGTTCAACATTTTTTATATTGGTAGTAAAGAAGTTAGACAATGTTATGTTTTATTATTGTACCGTTTATACCTGCTGTGTTATTAAATATTTTTCAGGTTACATACTTTAGTCAAATTGAAATTTAGAAGAACAGAATTTATGAGGGTAAAAACGGGTTAGAGAGATTTTACTAGCTGTAGGCAGGTGAAGGTATCCACTTTTAGCCCATATACATACAATTTTGTACCTGTTTGGACCAGCCTATAGAACACTTTTTTTAATTTGAGTAAAATTACTCGCAACATTTTTTTTGCTCTTTTTTTAACCTGGTCATATCGCACCTGTTCATCAAAAGTAACACAACTCAAAATTTACAAGTTATCAGTAGAGGCAAAAAACTAATTCCGCCAATATAATGGAATTATTGTTATAAACAAATATACCGTTGTTAAGGAAACTCAATAATATTTCAATAAAATAACAAAATTTATTTCTCTTCTTCCTTTTTCCGAAATTATTACGGATTTTTGATTTAATACAGTTTTCATGAAATTTTTTGATCTACATGTCAATATTATTTCAAGTTATGCTTCTACTAGAGTATCACAAACCAAAATCAACAGCTATTGATAAACAGATTTTTAACATGAAAACAATCACAACTCGAATTAATACACTTTCGCTGATTCATTTGAGTACCGTAACCCTTGAACTCTTCAGCGCAACTAAAATACAACTCTTTAATTGAATCAAAACAAACAATATGAGTACGCAAAGAAAGACATAACGGCATTTCTCTCATGAAATATTACAAATAGAATACCAAAAATTTTACAGTGGTTAGATATGGTAATCATACACTGTTTCCTTCAAAAAAGTGGAAATAGAATTTTTTGAGTTGTGTTACTCTTGATGAAGAGGTGCGATATGAATGAAATATTAGTGTACCAAGTCAAGTTGTAATGAACAAATTGATTATAGAAAATTTGGTGATTATGCAAAAGAAACAGCACGAATATATACTAGCAAATATCCATGGAGAAATATGTCTGCAACAGTTCACAAGATCCTTTATAATGGAGAGCATGTCATTAGGAATCATTTAGTACCACTAGGAGATCTATCAGAGGAAACCCAGGAAAAAAGGGATAAAGATTACAGATTTTATAGGGAGCACAATACCAGAAAAATTTCACGAGATTTTACAAACGAAGATCTGTTTAATATATTGTTGGCAACGTTAGATCCGCTCACCTCTAGCATTCGAAATCAATGGAAAGTAGAACATCGGGACTTAGATGAAGAAGCAAAATGGCTGCTACAGGACAGAGGTAATACGCAACCAAATATGGAATATTTGAAGGTAATTTTCCAACTGAATAACTAGTAGATATAATTAACTTTTATTGTTACTTAAGCAAAAAATGTATTTGTTGTCCTTATTGTTATTTAAATAAAAAAGAAAATAAACATTAAAAAATTTACACTTATCTATTTTTTTAATCTTAAAAGTATTCAAGTGGAACTGTTAATAGTTGAACCTGTTGTAGAGTTGAAAATATTGAAAGCTATTCACAAAATTATCCTGGGTATTATTTCATTCTTATGCATTTTTTAAAAGTATAGCGTTATAAACGAGGCGAATGTATGTGCATATAAAGGTAATAGATATTAAAACTTATTTGTTCTTTCGCTGAAAAAAAATATTTTCACCAGAAATATGTATATAAAAATGTTTATATTTTTCGAAAGAAAACATTATAGTATGCTTTAGGCATGCCAATCGGGACTGATTTTTGAAAATCCCGGGATTCGGGATTTTGGAAATCCCGATCCCAAAATCCCGGGATTTTCGGGATCAATGTGTTTATTTAAGAAACGACTTTTTTTTAAATAAACAACACTTTTTGAATATTCAAAAGATTTTATATACATAACATAAATTTTAAAAAAGAAAACAACAAAACAATTTATTTTATACATATGTTTATAACACTGGCCTCACCCATGATCAAACTGATCAGATTCTGAAAAAAGCTTAAAAAAATATACGTGTCTCTTAGTTTTTCTAGATCAATTCATTTCGGTTTTTTGACAGCAATTCAATTTGTAATGTGAATTAAGTTGTGACGACATTAATACACTACAAAGTGTAGTCCTTCATCGATCTCGATAGCTGGATTAAAAACTGTAACACTATGTCGAATGCAGTGCGGCGTGATTCATAATCAATAATTTAAGCACGTTTGAAATTTATTTTAGAGTTTAAATAATTTTTTTATGAATACGTCAGATAGTGTTTTTTTTTTTATTTATAAAAAAATTATTTTATTTACCGTATGTTTTTTAAGCAAATTTTTTTTCTATTATTGGACCGGAAGGAATATGAGCTATTTCATCAATATTACGACTTAATTGTTATAATTATATCAACTTTTATTCTTTTGCTTCTGAATAATACTTTAATTAGATGGTGAATAATTTTCTATATTTTGCATAAAAATAATCATTTTTATTTTGGTATTATGTCTTAAGCCAAAGCTGAACTTGCTAAACGTAATTGTAAAAAAGGCTTGAGATGTGAATCTTCAAATTTCGTTTTACTTAAAATAATGGTTTTTATTAAGCAAAATACAAAAATCCAGAAATAGTCGTCATATATCAAGTAAAAATTAAAAATTGTAAATACTCGTCGTGTGGCAAAAACAAATATTAAACTCAAAAATATGATTAATTTGCAATAAAAAATGTAACTCAAATATAATTTTTAATAATTTTTTTGTATATATGGGGGATTCACAAGGTGTCATAAAGACATATGTCTTATAATAATAACATGAAAAAATACGACTGTTGTGAGCAACCCCTCATAATTTAATGTGCTATTAATTACGACAGCACAATAAACATAGCAAGCAACGTTCTATTTATTTAAGACACTTTTTGTTTGCAAACCAACAACAATATTTTTAAACTATTGTAAAATGTTAGAACATTATGACAATTAACCATGATAGCACACCTTGTGAATACCCCAATATTATAAAAATTCAATAAAAACGAACAGTTTTGTACATAAAAGTTGATATGTTAAAAATCCCGGGACTCATAAAAATAAATCCCGGGATTCGGGATTTATCAATTCCGAAAAATCCCGGGATTTCGGGATTTCCCGTTTGGCATCCCTAGTATGTTTGTAGAAGCAATTTTTAGTCAATTTTGCATTTGTTTCTCCCAAATGCCCTATCAAAAGAAAAAAAAATTATCAAACAAAAAAAATAAGAAAATTTATTTCTATAAAAAATTTCTAATAATTCAACACACCGATTTTTATAAAATTAGAACAGTAATGTTTTGTAATACGTCCATAATTTCTCTGGGAAATTCTGAAAAATTCTGAGCCATTTTTGTAAAAAAAAATCATTTTTTTAAAAGCATTTTTCCGTGATAGTTTATTTAAACTTTAAATAATAAACTCTAAATTCCATTTTATCACTTTCGGAAAGCTTATATGAATCTAGTGTTAAAAATACTGTAGCTTCTAAAAATATATAGTTGGGATCTTTTAGGGAGGAAGGAGTAAACACAATTAAACACTGTTGCAATTATATAGGTCAGAGGAAATATGTAGTAGGAGCGTTTAATTGCATAAAAAGCACTTAATATTTTCATCAAATATACTGCAAATTTTAAACTATGTACTTATAAAAAATTTGAAAAAACTTAATATAAATTAAAAACTTTTTTGCATCTCAAAAAACTTGCAAAAAAAAGGGAAAACTTGACAAATGGCAACGCTGGTGGAGGGTAACAAAAATTCGCCACAGTCGATTATAGCACTCTTACTTGTTCTGTAATTAGTCAGATTTTGTGCAAAACGTGCCATTTCCGTTTAAAGCCAGTTTTTGTATTAATAAAAATTATTTTTGAATGGTCGTTTTCTAAAATCTTAAAGAATGGTTTTTTAAGTCGCATAATTTCTGATTTGTCTTAAGAAAAAGAACAATAGAAAATCCCACAATTTTTTCTATTAAATTAAATATTATATTTGTGCTTTAGAAAATAAAGCGGCCATCATCGTAACTACGAGTATGTACATCGTAGTTACGATGTTTAAACATTTTTCAAACAAATTAGCATTTCAGTCACATGCTTTTTAAATGTTGTAAAATAGATGTGTGTTTTGTGTCGGTTGGCTGACTTTGAATCTACGAGTATCTGATTGGCAGACAGACAGACAGACAGACGGACAAATAGGCAGTCGGACTATTTGTTTGTTTGTCGGGTGTTTAGTTGGTTAGTGTTGACCTTCACCTAAAAGCCACCATAAAACATAAAATGAATTTGTAGCAAAAATGGTCATCATGTTATTTGTGCTTACGTATGAGTTCTTGGACAGACAAGTTCACATATCTACTCGTTCTTAGATCGACAGGTCCATACTTTTAAGACGTACATATAATACAAATATATAATTATACTCGTATTTAGCTATTAGAGAGTTTTATACATAAACGATTGGTCAGCTTATTTATTTGTATTCCCCCAGTGGCCAATATGTTTGTATAATGAATGAATGCTGCTTCTTATGTTTGTTCTGTCTTAATGTTTGTATTGTCAGTCAGTCAATTGTGTTAAGTGGCATGTTTAAGGTAAATCTTTGTATGTATGATTTACTTTTTTGTGTTGTTGTTATTTTTGTTTTGTTGTTCGTGTTGAAGAAACATTTAATGACAAATTTGGTCAAAATTGATCTGTTGCTTGTTGTAATTTTGACTACCAAAAGTAATTAGCACTTTGTTGTCTTAATTATATGATAGTTGCTACTGCCGACAGTGGGCTGAGCAATGGTAGTAATGAATTGAATATATAAAAAATTATGAAAAATTACTTTTTAGCATAAGATACCTTTTCAGAATGAATTTTCTATTATCATATAATATCAGAAAGGAGTCCAGGAAACAATAATAGATGTTATTAAACTTTTCGGCACCAATGCCGAAAACAAAGTTCGTTACAAGGGGCAAACATCATAAAAATTTACCATTGATGTTGGAGTATGCCAGGGGTGAGAGCTGGTCAGGTCAGGGCAGATTTTATATTTTGAATTTGCTATTTTCACTGATGGCTCGAAGATAAAGGGGACGGGTGCGGTGGTCTACATTGAGGATCTGGACATCAGAAGGTCATCTAGACTTCCCGACGACTGCACTGTACTTCTGGCGGACGTTCTTGGGGTTCTCAAAGCCATGGAATTGGTATGGGCTAACATTGCTAAACGTTTAATTCACTTGATTAAACGTTTAATTCACTTGATTACATTAACATAATTAAAACAGATTTTATTTTTGATTAATGATTTAATTGGTGTAAAACTTTGGAGAATTATCAGTAGTTTCTTGTGTGTTTAAATTTAATTAATGTGACATTTGAATCAATTATTTTTTTTAGTTGAAAGGAAATTAAAAATTTAATTTTGATTTAATTAACATTTAACTTGTTCTGAAATAAATTTTTAGTTCAAATATTAATTAAATAACCTTCATTGAATTTTTCGTTTAAAATAAAATAATTTAAACTTGTAGAATTGTTGTTGGGAGCTGTCAAACCCTGAGCTATATTTGATTAAATCAATAAAAACATTGTTTGAAAGAGTAAAGTTTTTTGATAATTATTTTAATTAAAATTAAAAATATCATTTATTGAAAAAAGTTCAAAAATTTTAATATTTTATAATTTTTGGTAATCTATATAAAATCATTTTGGTAAGATCCAGCAAAAACTTTACTTACCTATTAGGTTTGCAAGTAATGTTGGATACAAATAAACACTACTTATTTTTCGGCTGAACAACTACTTATTTTTGTTCGAGTCTATTCAGAATTCAGTACTTACAAAACACTTACTAGAACTAAGAAAAATCTAATTATTATAAAACTACCAGTAAGTTGAATTGTAAGTACTTACAATATACTTAGTAGAAGCTAAATAATAACTTGCTATAATTAGTTACATATTTGTTGGGTTGTTTTAAGTACTGAATAGTACTTTTTGGTAACGAGCTCAGTAACTACTTACTAGGTCTATTAACTAGCGCCAATTCATTAATTTTACAATTGGCTTTAATCAATAATATTCGAAGAATTTATTTTAAGCAATTTGGGTATTATAAAAATATTAGAATTAAAACATTTTTGACACAGAAGGCGCTTTGTTCAGCGCATATAAAAATTAGTGAATGTAACGATCAGCTTTGCACACTGAAATTTTTGTTACCGTTATTCTTTAATATGTTCCCTTACAAACCTGCTTCGTAGTAAGGGAATGTCGAAGCTCTTCAAAATTTATATATTTTTTAAATTTATTAAGAATTCGTCACTTCGTTTCTGTATGTCTTATTGCGTAGCGCATAAATGTGTGCTTACTTTTTAAAATGTACCATTAGTGCTTCGCAAAATAAGAAAAAAATTTATTGGGATGAATTATAAAAAAAATAACTTTTATCAAAAAGAGCTCTATATAAAAAAACGCTTTTTTATAAAAAAGTTACGTTTAAAAAAAGATATCTTCTTATATACAAATCGGCAAAGGCAAAGTTAAGAACGCTTTCCTCCTCTGTTTGCCCAACGATTAGAACAAAAGATACAACATTGTAAAGGTATTTACTAGGGTATTCATTCGGTTAACGGATTTATTACTTCCCGATTAACTGATCGGTTTATTTAAAATTGGCTATGTTCGATTAACGATTAATCGGAAACAAAGTAGGTATTCAGTGATCTTCATTTTAAATAAGTGTTTTAAATAACTGTAATAGCGTGAATCGTACAGTTAAAGCCGTACTAAAGTTTGTTTTTTTGGTAGTGGACTGAATATGGGACCTATGGTAATTTATGGAACGGTTTGAGGCGTACTAAAGTGTCCTCCAAGAGTGGGCGTTATACAGGACGTATGGTTAATTATGAACAGATCGTCATACAATTTCATAGTATAATTTTCAGTCACATTAAACGAATTTGTGCGAATTCTGTTAGCAATTTATGGTAGTTTTTTAGGAAGGTTGTTCCGCATTTGGGCTTATAACTCTTTTCCTACTTAAGCCATGGAGTTGAATTGCAATCCAAAACTGCCTGGGAAAACTAGAAAGGATTTGCCATATACAGGGTGTCTGGTGGCAAATTTATATTTTTAAATACGATTTCAAAACGTAATAAACGGTGCGGAGGGAGAGTGCCGCCGTTGGAATTATCGATTGTGCGGCTTTGTCAGTCACGATGCCGCTCACTTAAACGGCCACCTCAACAAGCAAAACTGCCGTTACTGGTCTCCAAGAACCCGCAACCCTCGATTGAAACATCAAAAAGCATTGCATTGCCCCATGGTAAATGTTTGGTGTGCTTTATCCCCGCATGAGATAATTGGACCATTTTTTTTTTCGAAAATTCTCGAGGCCAGGCGACGAATGTCAACGGGGCAACTCATGGTTACGGAATTCTTTTTGCCAAACCTGCGAGCTCATCCATCGTACTCTTTGGACACGTGGTTTCAATAGGATGCGGCGACTGCACACACAGCCAGAGCTTCGATGAATTTGCTTCGGGAAAATTGGATTTGTTTTATGGGGCTGCCTCAAAGAGAGGGTTTATTATAACAATCCCCAATCTCTTGTAGCTTTAAAGGAACATATTCGTCAAGAAATCAGCTCAATTGAACTAAGTTTACTGCAGCGTGTGGCGCAGAATACAAGGCTCCGTTTTGAACAGTGTGTTCAACTCGACGGAAGACATCTGGAAGACATACTCTTTAAAAAATAAAATCCGCATTTCCATTATATCGTTTAATGCTCTTAATAAAACTTTGTGTCAATTATTACGTTTTTTATTTAAGTTTGAAAATAAAAAATTATACATATTTATGCGTAATTTTGTTGTTTGCACTTTTTAGTTCAAGAATTGTTATGTTATTGTTTTTTTTTTTTTAATTAAAAGCCCCAAATAATATATAATTTATGTATTTTTGTTTATTGGAATTACTAAATTTATAAAAAAATATTTTATTAATTAATTATTAATTAAACCAAAACCTCGATTAATTAATCGAGCGATTAACTGATTAAAGTAAAAGTCCGCTTAAATGAATACCCTAGTATTAACTAACAGAAGTGCACAACACACTCCCTTCCCTTCATTTCCATCCCAAAGAAGGTCACTAAGAAAAAAAAAATTAAAACTGAAAAACTACATTTCTCCCTTCTTAAAAAAGGTCTGGAAGGTCTTTCAAAAGAAAATGTATACCTTCTAGAAAGCATACTTCTGAAGACTGGATATCATACGAAGCGTATCTTTTAGAAAGTAGTATAGAGGCCTTCAAAAAGGCCTGCCACTTGCGGTCCTTTCAATAGTTACCGCTATTTTTTTTTCAATTACACAAAGTTTTTTCTATCAAATAAATAATAAATAGCGTGATCGATTATCCGAAATTTTTCAGAAACTGGTTTTTGAATATTTCGACTATATAAGTCGGCAAAAGCAAACCAGTTGAGAACACTTTCCTCCTTTATTTTTCAACCGAACCTCAATGGGGGGAAAGTATCAAAATGGGGAAATTACGGAAACTAAATTTCTTTCTTTTACTTTGTAATTTTTGAATTTTCTGTAATACTGAACTTAGAAACATAATATTATTGGTGTAGGATCTGAGTGACTGAAAATCTGTTAGATGAAAAACGATGGTACTTTTTGGTTCGTCTACAGGTACTTTTAGAATTTTGGTTTATACTAGACCGTTAAAGATTAAACAAAACATGCATAGTCCTGAGTGAATAAGAATATGTAAGGGGAACCTTTTTGGTATTTCTTCGTTCTACATCTGGTACTTTGATCAATTTTCGTCAATATAAGATATAAAATTATACAAGCAATGTCCTTAGTAGATGAGAATCTGTAAGTGGAGAGTTTTTGATACTTTTTTTATTTTCAATTGGTACTTTCTGATATTTTTTATATTAAACTTACAAAACTAAATAAAACATTCACGGACTCAAGTAAAAGATAACATATGAACATTTCCATGTCATCGTACGTGACATTTGTACGCCCTCGGAGCGATGGAGTTTTTGCGCAAATAGTAGTAACTGGAAAACTTATTAATCTTTATCTTCCTTTTAGAGTGTACTATATATAAAAAAAAAATTATTACATTCGAAACCTTGTTGTCCAAAATACCTAGCAAAATAGGTGTATATCGTACGTGACATAAAACGGAAGTGATTTTGGGGTGAATGTAAAAAAATCCGAAAATCTGCGAATTGTGGGATGTATTTTTCCTTTTTTAAATTTTTTGCATTAAACCATATATTTTACCGTTATAATCCGTAATTGGAAAGAAAAACATTTTTCTGGATGGTTTTATAATGAACCAAATGTAATATCGTACGTGACATACCGTACGTGACAGATTTTTCTCTTATAGTATTTACAAGATATGAAATATATTTTTGGGAAATATGTGCATATGGTCGCCAAGCCCGACCATATAATACCCTACACCATAATATTTTAAAAACAAATTTTTGAGTGTCCCTATTTTTGACCCATCGCCAATCATGGTCGCCGGAACAGAATTATGATATGACGTTAAGAGTTATATAAAAGTTATTTGTGCCGAATATTATTCAGATATCTTCATCTATATGAGTTTTTCTTGCCTTTCATCGATTTTAGGAAGGGGGTTTATATGGGACCTATAGTTAATTTTGGACCTACCAGCACAACATTTTATCACGACATATTACTTGTCGTAAAAGTTATTGTCGCCAATTTTTATGTCAATACCAGCATTTATTAGAAAGTTACAACATTAAAAGCTATTTGCTGGAGTAGTATTTGAATGAGTGCTATGGTCAAATATGGACTGATACCAATTATATTTGTTTAGATCAATAAGACTGCAAAACAATAATTTTTGATCAAATTTCAACCTAATACCAACATAATAAGATGATACATTTAGTTGAATTTATAGTAATACAATATCGTACGTGACGACGTTTAACAGCTTATAAAATTTTTTTTATACCTATTTAAAAAAAAATTCCGGTCAATATTTTTTTGCAACAAATATCTTGCTTTGAAGTTTTATTTTGAAACTCGTACGACTGATCAAATACCAATGACATAGACAAATTATGTTTTCGCACCACGTACGTGACATTTGAATAGCACCCAAAGCAAACCAAAAAATATACCGATAATCAAACTATATATTTGGTCTCTCCTTGTGAATTTTGTTCATTGTTGTTGTAACATTAATTTTAAGGTATAATACCAATGTTACCAGTATCTGTATTTAATCGGCAGAAAAGTGAAAATTGTTGATTGCAGTTACTAAAAATGAATCAAAGAGATAGTCAGCTTTAACTTTTATTTTTTGCTCTTTAAAAATTGTAATAAGCTGTAAACCCCTTTGCATAGTAAAGTTTGAGTGTTTTTTTACTTTCTACCATATTCGAAAAATAGTTTCAAGGCTATTTATTTTTAGAGTCGAGGTTGACATTCTCATGGAAATGCCCATATGAAACGGGGGGTTCGTCCCTCGCCAAATCAATCGACTGAGATGGAAAAAATAAATGCTCGAAAGTTGTAAATTCATAAATACTTAGATGTACTATGTTTTCTTCATATTTTAAAAATAATTTATGGTCGAATTTTGGGAAAACACTACTTTTTACAAAACAGTTATTTTTTATAAAAAAGGACTTTTTATATAAAGTTTTTTTTATAAAAGTACCATTAATAAAATAGTTAATTCTAATAAAAAGTACTTTTTATAAAAAAATATATAATCTTAAAAAAGAGTACATATTGTATGTTTTATTAAAAAGGTCCTTTTTATAAAAAGTGCCATTTATAAAAACTACATGTTTAAATAAAAGTTCATTTTTATAAATAGAGAATTTTTTTTAAAATTGACCTTATTTTTATTACGCTTTTTTTTAAATTAAAAAGTACCTTGTTATAAAAATAAAACAGTTTCATACAAAAGTACCTTTTTACAAATATAGTACATTTTTATACAACAGTACCTTTTTATAAAAATAGTAAATTTTTATACATTATTTTTTTTTTTAAATGTACATTTTCATAAAAAGTACCCTTTTATGTGAATTTAAATAAAAAAAAATTTGCCTTCAAGAGTAAATTAGATTTGACAAAAGAAATCTTCTTAGAACAGAACCTTTTGAAAAAAAGCAAAAATTTTGAAAAAACTTCATATCTGCAAGCACAAAGATGTCTTGATGACGTTACTCATCTAAATTAATACGAGTGTTTTTATTTTAAAATAAATTAACCTTGGAAGTCTTAAAGACAACAATATAGAACTATTAGTTGTTTTGTGCTGTTTTCTTAATACCAAATCGATCTTTTCTTTCTGTTTGTGTCTGCCTTTTTTTTTTTTTTTTTTTTTTTTTTTTTTTTTGTTGACCATCCCCACCTACACACACCAAACTAAAAAAAATGTTTCAAATTAATATTTTTCTCTTTTTTTTTGCATCGCATTCAATGGCAGCCGTTTTAAACTTTTGGTCTCAAACAAACAGACAGACGGACGGACAGACAGACAGACAAACAGAAAGAGGTACCTGACTGTTCTTTTTTAAATTATTTATCCATACAGCGTGTTTGCACATGTCTTTGCCTGAATTATTAATCCAGTGTGACCATAAATTTTAGTGCTGCTTTGGAATTATTCGTTTCGTTTAAATTCGATTTCTTTTGTTTGGGACATTTTTGCTGTTTTGTGATTTGTTTGTGTTTCTTAAGAATAATTTGCATATTTAATGATTTTATCCAACATTTTGTGCATTTTGATCTTTTATTATGATTTTTATTAAGTTAATTTTTTTTTTTTTTGTTTTTATTTTTATTTCGATTTGGATTTTTGATTTTGATTTATAAATCGAATGGCATAATTATTCATTCAAATGGCGCCCACAACATTGTTCAACATGACACATCATCAATGATGACACTTTTAGTGGTGTTGTTGTCTCGTCTTTTAATCATTTAAACAAATTCATATTGGATTAAAACGAAAAACAAATGATTAATTACACTAAATAATTTATTTGTTTGCAACCAAAACTCATATATGTTCACATCCATTTGATTAAGATAAGAAATAAAATTTGTTAAACAAATTATACTTAGAAATGGTCGGTTCAATAAACAAATTCTGTTCAAATCACATTGCACTCCAGTCAAGTAAATTCTTAATGATTTTTATGCCATTAAGGATATAAACCGTATAAAGATTTGTTAGATAAGTGGTTGAAGTAATGTCGATAATGATCATCAAAAATTTATGATTGCTGTGCTAATATGGAAGAGTAGCTTATGTCGAATATTGTAGTTTTCAGATATCCTTATTTTTTTTTAATTTTATTCGAGCAGTTTTTGCTTTAAGTCTGTATATTTTATAGTATTAGAAACAAATTTAAGAGAGGCTGAAAGTAAATGTTTAAAAAATAAATTTTAGTAAAAGACTTTACACCTTTTCTAAGTGGAATTTTGTCCTATGTCGACTTAAGCTATTCTTTCATACGACCACAGATTTAATGAAAACGATGCTTAAGATGGCACAATTGAAATTTTTTAAAAATAAGAAATATAAAACTCCTAACAAAAAATTAGACTCTTAAAATGAATATTTTAAAAATCCTTAAGTGTTATTTTTTTAAATATAGAAGTTAAAAAGCGGACATTTTTCTTTGCCTTTTTCAAAAAATGTTCGTCATTTTTTTCAAAAAAAAACCTTCTAAAAGTTTTAACAGATTTTTGTAAAATTTTGTTGGATAAATTTGTTAAAATAATTTTGATAAAGTCCTTAGAAATGTTTTGAAACTTCAATGATGATTTAAAAGACACTTTTTAAGATGACACTTTCAAAGCAACAATTTTAAAAAATCTTTAAAAAGTACTTATTCCAAAAATAAGGACAATTCCAACTTATTACAAAAATTACTGTATTAAAAATGTACAGCGAAGAAACCCTTTACCGAAACAACAAAGCAACAAAATTTCTCTTTGAAATAAAAGAACATCATTTCGCTTAAAAGCACCTTATCGAATATAAGTTTTTTTTAAAAAGGAGTAATTTTATAACCAAACTCAACTTTTTAAAAATGCAAAATTTAGTAAACGAGCTCTGAATAAAAATCTTATACAAGATGGCGCAAAATTAAGCATCCAATTTTGTTTTTGATTAATTTTTTTACTAAATCAAATAAAATTTTTTTGAGCGATGGAAATCTTTATTTGGACCTTAAATTTTTTTTTCTGTCAATTGGAAAATTTGATATCCGACAGAGTGGCTGCCGCCAGTGTTTAAACACATTTGTTCCCGCATTTTGCATGATTTTCCGCAGGATTTCCGGTGATAACTGATCGCATTCATGTCGAATATTCTCCTTAAGGGCTACGATTGTCTGGGGCTTGGTGGCATTAACCCGCCAATTTAAGTAGCGAAAAAGAAAGAAGTCTGGGATGATTAAATTGGGCGATCTTGCTGGCCATATCAAATCGCCCAATACTACTCCCTCGTGAATGCCGCTTTGACTGGATGTGACGGAATTTCGGGCATCACACGTGGATTTTTAGTCGTCCAGAAACGAAGATTATGTTTATTGACATAACCGCTTAAATCGAAATGCGCCTCGTCGCTCATGATGATTTTCGATTCAAAATCATCCTGTTCGCTGTTGACACAATTACTTCATGTATTACAAAAAAGTACTTTTTACACTTTTTACAAAAAAGTACTTTTTATAAAAAATACTTTTTACAAAAAAGTAATTTTTACAAAAGAAGTTCATTTTACTTTATAGTTCTTTTTAAGATTTATAAAGTATGTTTTACAAAAATTATTACAAAACTATTGTAAAAATAGAAACTACTAGATACTATGAAAATTTACTTAATTTCAAATTTATCACTAAGAGCATTCTTTAACAAAAAAAGTCCTTTTTTTAGCAATTAAGAACCATTTTACACAAAGTATAGTTTGTTTTGTATGTGTTTTTTCCGGAAATCTTTTTTAACAAAGTCTACAATATTAAAAAACTATTAAATGTTCTATGCATTCCATCAAATGGCTTATTATTTTAGATTTCCGTAATATCATCGTACTAAACGTATATTGTCCAAATAAGGACTCTTAAAAACTAAATATTTGCATACAATTATTGATATGCATAAAATTATCTATTACAATTCGTTTGTTATAAAAAAGTTGGTTAAAAATGTACCACAAATGAAGCTTTAATAAAAAGGATTTTTTTGTCAAAAAAGTACCATTTTATAAAAAAGTTAAGGTTATTTCTTAAGGCATTTTTTTTTTTTCTTAAATCTATTGAACAAAAATTCTGACATTAGAAAAAAATTGAACAATTTCTATGCATTTCACCTAATAGCTTCTTGATTTAAGATTTCTATAACTTCCCTGTAGTCATAATTGCATGCAGTCTTTGTATAATCATGACAAATAAAAAAATACCCGCGTCAATAGACAAACGATTTCTCGATTCTAAGCACGTTTTATCAAACCGAAAGAAAAAAAGAAGCAACTTATACATCGACTGCCCTGAATGACTGACTGGCTGTAAGACGGAATATTTCATAAGAACAAATGTGTTGTTAATGTCTAGTCAATATTCAGAATACAGAATACCCAGTCAGCCAGTCAGCTACTGTGTAAATAGTTGGCCACTAAAGTCTCAAAAGGAACACAGAAGACCAACAATAACAAAAAGTCTTTTTTTTAAAGATAAAAACGTAAATTTATACGAAAAAATATACGAAATAAATTATAAGATATAACAATAAGAGTCATCTTTGTTATGGTGATTTGATAATGGGCTTTGATGGCGATGATGTTGATGTTCATGATGACGATGATGAAAATGATGAATAGTCCCGATACCGCCGTCAATAATTAATATGCCATGCAAGAAATTTATTATTATTATTATTAATAAAGACGAGTGAGAATTGTCTTGGGTATTAAAAGCTCGGAATTGTTCATACTATTAACACACCCAATAAATAGTAAATAAAGCAACAACAACAACCATAAGACGATGATCAGAGGTAACCACAATAACAATAACAACTAATAAAGCTGCAAAGAATTTGCATGCGGATTACAGATTGCAGAATTGCATTTGCCAAATGCATAAATTATTTTAAAATACAATTTTTTTTTTATTTTTATTATTTTCCCCATCTCCTTATTGAAAAGCAACATACATACACACATGGTTCCTAAAGCAAAAGATGGCAGCAACAAAGTTAAGAATTACATTCCATATTCAACAAATATGCCATCAAAATACAAACAATCAACGACAGACAGTCCATCATAAAGTGGCGAACAGGACGGACAGACAATCATTTATTCAATCTCATCACATGTATTGATTTATAACGACTAACGTTTCCAACCATTAATGCCAACAAAGAAACCAACCAATCGGCATACGTTGAAAATGATATTAATTGTTGTTGGCAACAAATTTATTTATACATAAATAATTCAAAAACTCACGAACACAAACACACACACACAGACATCATCATACAAATTTATTTACAATTTATTTAAAAAGGCTCACGACAATTAAAAGTCAACCAAAAGTCCAGAAAAGTGTTGTGCAGTCGTACTGATATATTATAACTCGTGGTATGCGCCATATCGCATCATTCCACTGCAGCCAGCTACTCGGCGGCGCATTAGCAGTCAGTCCAGTTAATCATCAGTAGCAGTAGTGGTAGTAGTTACGAATGGGGGAATTTATTAAAAAAATTATTCGTACCAACGACAATTTATTCAAAATAAGATTTATGAAATTTTTACAGGATTCATGAGTCAAAGACGGCTTTATGTATACGCTATAGGCAAAAAAGAAAGAAAGTATGATCGGTTAAAACCATTCATATGAGACCCTACACCACATTATTTAAAAACAAATCTTAGAGAGAGAGTACACTATTTGTGACCCATTGGCAAACATGGACCCATTAGAACAAAACTATTTTATGGAGTTAATATTAATGTAAAAGCCGTGTGTGCCGAATATTACAGGGAAAAGAAAAATGACATACAAATCATCTTTGTATGGGCAGTAGTTTTTTAGATATTGAAAAAATAAACTCAACACATTTGCCTAATTCGGCTAAATTATGACATTTTGAATATGACATAACTTTTGGGAAACAAATTCCAACATTGTTTTTCGTTGATATTTGTTCCTTATAATATGACAGGAACCTTTTCACCAAATTTCATTCAAATCGAAAGGGGTCGGGTCCACTATTGGTCGATTTGACATGGAATTACCCATTACCAAGAAAAAAATTAATTAAATTTAAACATATGCTGTTATTCAAGAAAGCCGTAGATATGTATGTACATATATGTATGTATTTATGCCACTTCTATCCGAAGAAGTATCAATAATATACTTTATATTATTTAATAAACTTCCATGCATTAATATTTTGTATTACAAACTTAATATCTGTGACAGCCGAGAGACACATTATCACATTCGAAATCAGCCAACTCCATGTTGATGTGTATTTGATTATGTCAGTCTGTTGTGGCATTAAAACGTATCTGAACATTTATTATTATTTATTTGTTGTTGCTGATGTTATTAAAGTTGTTGCTATTATTGTCACACAGAAAGCAATAACAACAATATTTAATCAACATCATCATGATCAACAATTTGTCATTGCCAGATGATGTTTATAATGACGACGATGATGCACTGTCAGTTAAAATAATAAAATTGATTAGTTGGTTATTTTTGCAGCAACGAGTATGAATTTATTTTAAGTGTTGATTTTTTTTTTTTTTTTTTTGTAATTCTTTTAACGTAATTTAAATTATAAAATTGTTAATAATATTACAAGTAATTTCGTTTTCTTATTTCTTCTTAATACAGGAAGAATTTATAAAGTAATTAAGTTATTTTAGACACATTGTTTTTAATTGCTGCAGATTTCTATATAAAACCATTCTGCTTATAAATAAAAAAAAAATTGATTTAATTTTCAATGTTGCCAACTTTTTTTTAATTAATGACTCCGAGATTATAAATTCAATGACGAACTAAAAATTTCCTGGCAGTTTGAATTTTAGATTTTGTTTTATAGCAGTATTTAATAGAAATACATATTTGTATATTATACAAAATACAGTCGAACGTCTCTATACTGAACTTCTATAAAATCAAGCTTTTGCTTTTTTGGTTAAATTAAAGTGCTATTTGATTTTCTAATAATCAGGGCTGTGGAGTCATCAAATAACTCTGACTCCAACCGCTGAAATTTTTTAAGTCCGTCCAGTCGAAATGTATATGACACTGGTCCTTATTATGTTTTTTGTTTTTATATACAATAAGGTATAGTATTTTACTTTTCCCAAAACTTTTAAGAACAAGAAGCACAAACCCGTTCAACAGAATTCATTTTCTGGGCAGGTTAGTCGAATCGACCCACATTAGTCATAACGTATAAAAAATAACCTTAAGCATGCAGGGCTAAATATTGCAAATACGGTACAAAAACCTTAACTCCGACTCCACAGCCCTGCTAATAATAAACTTCCATACAGTGCATTTTTCTGCACAATGAACAAATGTTGCAAAAATAAATTTGACTCTCATGCATTTTTGTTAGGGGATTTCAAAAAATTAATATAAAAACAAAACAAAAAAATACTTGGTGGGATAGCAATCTTGACAACACACAGTGAGAGTTTATGGAAATTAATAGAAATATGCCTGGATTTTGTAAACGGTTAGTTCGATTGGAATAAAATTTATTTTATGACATTTATTTTCGATACAGCAACGTGTATTATCATCAGGGAAAAAACTAAATTAATTTAAAAAGAAAAACCTCAAGCTCTAAGGGCTAATAAATCAGAGCAAGTTAAACTCTATTTCTGGTTTAAAATGTGTTTAAGCCAACAAATCTATAAATCAGAAAACATATAAACCATCTTTAAACGCACAAAATTGGGCGTTTAAACTACCAATACAAACCATATGAATTTGTCAACATTTATCGTAGTGCTGCCACATGTTCCTTTTTACACTACATACAATACATGGGATTCTGATTTACAACTGTTGAGTTTAAGCTACATATAAATTTAAGTTTAGTTCAACTAAACCAGCGTTCAAACACTTACTGATTTATTAGCCATAAGTTATACAACAATTAAAAGAGTAATGGTTTAATTAAATAAAATTTATTTAATAAAGTTGAAGAAGGCTATAACACAAGTCTTACGTATTTTGACAAAATGGCATCAATTAGGCAAAAAGTGACATCAATCCAATGATGAACGTAATCCTAAAATGTTGCCATATTTTATAATATGACTACAGTGACATGAATTCGATGCTACATTTTGTGTACACAGATAGAAAAGGCGTCATAACGCTGATGTATTTTGATATCAGTACAGACAAACTGTCGTCAGTGCGATGACAAACTGACATTAGTGCGATATCAAACTGTCATCAGTGCGATGACAAATTTTCATAAGTGCGATGACAAACTGTCATCAGTGCGATGACAAACTGTTATTAGTGTGATGACATAATACATCATGCCATAATATATTATTAACATCATTTTCGTGTTTTGAAAGTAAAATTAGAAACAAAAATTCCCATAATCTAACTTTTTAATTATTTATTTCAATACACCAGATTTTTTAAGTAGAAATATTACAAAAACCATATCACGCATCCTGCTGGTGTCTTATAATTGAGAGTTCTTCTGTTAAAAAAGGGCGGAATACAACAGAAGTGAAACAAACATGTACAAGGGGTAAGTATATAATGACATGCTCTCAATTTGACTTAAGGTAAATTAAAACGACTCAATTTGATGACAGTTTGTCACCGCACTGAAGACATGCTTTATAAAAAAAACTCCAATTCGTCATTTCTGTGATAAAAATGTGTCATGCCATTGATGACATTATTAAAATTTTGAAACCAGATGACAATTTGGCCAAGTGATGTCAACGCTGACATCACAATGATGAAAAGTGTCAAGGGGTCAAAAACGTAGACACTTGTCATAGTACTAATGTCAAAAAAATCAGTGTTATGACGCTTTTTTATCTGTGTACCCATAAAGGCTAGTGTACATTATCACACAAGTCTTACGTATTCCATAATACTTTGTGAGATAGAAATCCAATGAGTTTTGTTTCGACTGTCAACAAATCTAATACAACATTACAATTTGTATTCACACTGTGACACATGAACATGCTTTTGTTAAAATGCAACCCTGATTAAATGAAAAATTTTATTGTTTAGATAAATTTCCAAAAACGATGAAGTCGTATGGGAAGTCAAATTTTTTTCGTAATACTTGTCAGTTTCATAACAAATTGCTTTTACACTATCAGACTAAACGCAAAAAGCTTCAAACCTGCATTTTGAGGATCTTAATGAAGCAAATGGACAACCGCTACTCGTTGAAGAGTGTAATATAAACTAAAACACTTTAAATAAAAGGGCAAAAATATAATGGTTAAATGCTTAAAGTGCCAATGTCCATAATTTGCTGTCTTAAGTAACTGGGCATTTACACATGAAAGTAGTTTCTTGAAAGTCGCAATACACTCAGACTTTTTCCCTAACACATTTACATTTTTCTACTTTCAGTCCAACTTTCAGCTAGCTTTCAATGAAAATTTCATGAAAGTAAATGACAATAACTAAGCAGTGTTGCCAATTGAATTTTTTTTTTTTTTTTTGTAAATATAAACAATTTTAATATATTTTTCCACTAAATATTAAGAACACCATGATTCTAATTAAAACTTATAAATTTCCTAAAAACTAATAAAAATAACTATTATTTTGAGCGAATGCCTGAAGTTCGGCATGAATAATTTGCTCGGCAGCTCTGAAACTTGAAATAAGCAAAACAATAAAAGAAGAAGAAGATAAATTTTTTGATAGAAGTTTGCCCTTTGACGACATTTTGAAAATGAAATTTCACTTTCATGTAAATTTTCATGAAATTTTATTATTTTCTTGTGAAATTTGTGGTGATAATACGTATATGAAACATTCATGAAATGACTTGCATGTGTTAATGCAGCGTAAGTCATTGCATTGAGGGGTATTTTCTTACTCTCTTTTGTTTTGCTGAAACAGTTTATGTATATAATTTAACCCAGAACAGCTTCATTAGTGTTTTGCTAGCCAATGGCACTAAGAACTCTTCTAAAAAAAAGTTCAATTTCTACTTTTTTTAAAATAAACATTTGGATTAAAAACTTTAAATAGTTCAATAAAATAACCACATTTCTAATTATTGCTAAAAGTGAATATTTTCATTTAGGCCCTTTTAGTTCCAAGGCACAGATATAATAAAGTGATGATCCCATGCTGATTCATTATAAGAAAGTTCGACTGTAATACAAATAATACAAATTTCAATTAAATTTCTTTATTGGACTTAAAACAAAAGCATAACAAAACACATAAGAGAGCATAGTCGTTCAAGCCCGACCATTTGATACCCTGCACCACAGTTTATTCAGACAATTTTTCGAGAGTAAATCATATCTTAGAACCCTGGGCAATATGGTAACCGATAAAAAAAAATTATGTTGTGAAGTAAAAATTCTTATGAGAGTTTTTTATAGCAAATTGTATTTAGATATCATCATCTAATAAGATTTGTTCTTCTCAAAGCGATTTAAGAGAGGATGTTTATATTTGAAAGAAATTTGTGGATGGAATTTAAAGCAATTTTCAGGAGTAGTATTTGTATGGGAGCTATGAGTAAATATGGACCGATTTAAAAATAATTTTCTAAGTCGAATTGAATTTAATACCAACTTAATAGGAGAGTTTATAAGCACAATGATTCCTGAAAGAAGTTTGTATGGGGCCCATTTGATATTATAGACCGATTTCCATATTTTCAATAGGCTTCTTCCATATGGCAATTAAAAAAAATGTATAAAATTTCACCGAACTATCTGCAATTATTATTGCGACTTTTACTTTGCGCACAAAGTTTACAGCGACAGATAACCAGCCAGCCATGCGGACAGACGGACATCGTTAGATCGACTCGGAAAGTGATTTTGAGTCGATCGGTATACCAAGTCTAGGTAAACTAAATCTTCATAGGATCAATAACCAATTTTTTAATGTGTTACACACATCAGCTTAAACGCATAATCTCCCCTCCACTATTGTGGTGTGGGTATAATAATATTCCTTAATACCGATTAAATTGTCAATATTATCATTGTTAGCAAACTAGAGCTGTCAAAGCAAAAGTTTTTTGTTTTGTTATTATCAGTCATACAGGTTTTTTGTTTATTATTTTAATCCCAAAATTGCAGTAAATGATTAATTGATTTGATTAAAGTTTATGATACATTTGATCATATCTCCACACATCATGTATTTAAGAGTTAATGGGGTGTGATAAGTATGTTAATTGAAGGTTAATGCTTTAATAAATGCAAAATAAATTTATATTGAAAAATATTAATAATTAACAAAGACGGCCGGTCTTTAATAAAGATTTAATAGATGAAATATAAAACAAATCTAGAAACAAGATTGTGAAAGCATTTCCTTCTTATTAAATGTCAAGAAAGAAAGAAAAAACAATGTTATTTAAAAAAAAAAAACAAATGCATTTTAAAAGTGGTGGAGTAAGAAATTCAGATGTAAAGGCTGACATTAAACATTAACACTAGCAAAGGAATTAAACAAATTTATAAGATTGAAAATTGTAGAATTTGTAGTTTTTGAGAGACCTTGTTTAGTCTCTTTTATTAATTATTCTTTACCATTTTTCTTTATATATTATTTATTTATTTATTCATAATCTGTAATCCTTCTAGCAATTTTACCGGTTACTTAGCATCTCTAAAGTTTACCTCATCCAATAGGTAAGGCTAAAGTCTAATTAAAATATTTTATATTTAACTATTTTTTAATTAAATTCACACATATATTTTAGGACTTTCTTAAATAATTGCTTAAGTGTTTAAGCATAGGTGCGTCGAACCACATTTTCCATACAATTTGGCCTAACAATTTGTCGTAGAAAACCGACGTGAATTAAAATCTCTTTTTTTTTGAGAACGTTTTTCGTATGCTCTCACATATAGACACTTAAGACCTGGTCACATTGAATCGTTTGTTCTTTATACATCGCTTTTTTTACCTAACACTAACGTCACAACGGAGAAATGGCAACCAGTGAACACTTTAATGACGGATATTTTATCAAGACCGAGACAATTTTATTTATTTAATTATGGTTTTTCTTATTTTTTTCTTATTTTTTTTTTTTTTTGATGACACACAACAAAAAATTTAATTAAGACCAAGGCGAATTTACTTCAGGTGGCGGCAAGACTACAACAAGTCAACAGCACAAAAACAACATGGTATTTTGTTTTTATTTTTCGGCCATGTCATGTCAAAAACAAGGCGTATTAATATATAAATGAATTCGCTTTGCATAAAACCATGGCGAATTAATATTCAGGTGACGTTGAATACACAGCTGTGCTACTTTTTTCTTGCATAATTGGGTAGAGAAATGTCAACAGTTGTTTTTATTTACACAGTAAACGGAAGTTTTAGAAAACTCAATTTAAAAAAAAAAGCTGTCATAGTGAAACAATTATTAATTTAAATAATAAAAGTGCGAATATTTATTTATTTATAAAAAATAATAAAAAGTTTTTGCTTAAAAAAAGTGTTAAAATATACACGTTTAATCAAGTGAATTAAAAGCTTAATTGATACTATTAATTTGCACCAGTAAACAAATTAATAGTTACAATTAAACGTTTAATTCACTTGATTAAACGTTTAATTCACTTGATTAAATTTTTTTTTTTTTTTTTTTTTTTTGTTAGGACCAGCATCAGGGGATGACCCTACTAATGCAATGCATTGTGTTGGAACTAGGAAAATAGGTTATGGGAAGGAGGAAATTTTTAATTAAAACTGATTTTATTTTTGATTAATGCTTTAATTGGGGCAACATTTTTTCTGTGTAGGAATGAAGATGCCTTTAAATGGAAGAAATATTAAAACCTTTCTAGTTATAGACAACCATCTCCATGTTTAAAAATTTAAAGCTCATACAATACATTCTGTTGGTGATATCGTGTTATATTGCTTAATTATGGGTTTTGCCTGAAGTTGCAGACTCAATCTTGTGTGAACACTAAGTCTTAGAATCTATTTTTTAGAAGAACCGAAAAATACTTTCTGTTTGAAAATAATAAATCATCGCTTTCTGGTTAAAACACCAAATTTATCCATTTTAATTGAAAATGATTTAGACGCATGTAAACACCATCTTATATAATTAAATTTTTCATGACCAAGTTAAAAGTGAACATAAGCGGTTTTCTATGCAACCCAGGAAATAGGTTTTGAAATTTTAACTAAAAACATAGAAACTCCTTTAGGATTTTAATATTAAAAAATGTTTTAGAAGGTCTAGTAGTCTGGTAGTTTATTAGCAAAATATTTTGGTGATCTCACTGTAATGCGTATAATTAATAGATTTTTCTAAAAAAGGTAAACATTTGGTTTAATTAAAGTAAAATTAAAAAGAAAACTAATCCATATGTGGAAACGTGTTTACTTAAACTTCCTAATTAAAAAAAAAATATTAACAAGGCTTTGATGTATCTGTGTATTTCAGTGTAAACACTTTATATGTCTACACTATTTTTAGAATTTTAAATTAACACTTGTGTTTTGTTTTTTGCTACTGGTCTTGTTGTTGTATTTGTTTTTCGATTAGATTTATATTAAATTCGATTTGATTTCATTCCAATAAAATTCCTATAAAAAAAGTGAACTTGATAATCATCCACAAGATGACAACTGCGTACCAGGAAACAAGCAAAAAATAAAATAAAAAAAAACCTGAAGAGTTTAAAACTGAAGCCAGCACTTAATAAAACAAAAATAACAACAACAATAAAATATATAAATAAATAAATAAAAAAGCAAAACTTACAACAATATGGAATGCATTTCAATTGAATTGCATGTAGAAAAATGCGACAAAAACAATAAAAAAAATCAACAGAATTTAATTCCATACAAAGACGAAACTTGCCAATACAAAAAAATCACACACACACACACGCATACTTTCTAATACAAATAGAAACTTAAACATACACAATTAAATAAATCGATAGGGGGCAATTGTTTATGCGTGAATTAAGTTAGAGCTGGTATTTAAATATTTCTAAGTCTGGGTTCACATAAAAAAAAAGAGTACAAAAGAGTGCAAAGAACAGAAATATTCCAACTCGACTTTTGTACACTTAGTCTGGGTTCACACTATGAAAGTTTTCTTTCAGAAAGTCTGAGTTTATTGGTAAGAGGGGATGAAAACATGCCATTATTCCCTCCCTTGTCACCAATAAACTCAGACTTTCTGAAAGAAAACTTTCATAGTGTGAACCCAGACTAAGTGTACAAAAGTCGAGTTGGAATATTTCTGTTCTTTGCACTCTTTTGTACTCTTTTTTTTTTATCTCGTAAGAACTAGAATTTAAAATATTAAAACACTTGTAAAACCACCACCAAGTAGAAATGTTCGTACACCTCAAATAAATTATTGTAATTTAGACCCCACTCATCCCCCGTTTATTTATTTATTGAAATATTTCGCGACCTTAGGACAACAAGGTTCTATTCGCACCTAAACTTCGTTATCCTAAGCCACTTTCTAATTATTTTAATGTAGAAAGCAACAAAAAATTACAAAATATTTATGACATTGTTTGTGCTTTCAATGTTATTTTTTAGCGTTGCGCTGCGTTTTACACGATAAGGGCCTAAGATTTCAAACTGATTTATCGACATAAAGACTCCGTCCTTGACGAAGCCCATTCTGAACGCTCAATTTCGGACGAATTTTTTGAGCATTTGATGTCAAGAATAACATGAACGATGTTGGCCTAAGGCATCAACTGTTACTGGTTTCGCAGCATAAAAATAAGTGCCCATGATACCACCACCATCGTGTTAACTGCACCGAAGGTTGCATTTTTATGTATGTAATAGAGTCGGTTGTTGAGAAGTCTTACTCCATATGCGGCAATCTTGGTTATTAACAAACCCTTTCAGGTAGACGACTATGGGCGCCATAAACATCATGAAGTCGCCTATAAGTTTGCGCGAATCGGTGACTAATTTTTAAAGTAAATATGGATAATTTGGTAGCGTTTTAATAAAATAACACATTAATTTTATTTGAGGTACAATTTTATTTAAATCGGGTAATTTTTTTTTATCGCAAGTGTAATTTTGAATTTAACTGGTAGTAGCACTGTTTGAATGTTCTATTCCAGTTTTAATGTTCTACTTTATCTTTATTCTAATTCAGCTTTATTATAGAGCAGCATTGTTCTAGTGCAGTGTTATTCTATTCTTCTATATTTTGATCGTAAAGCAAAACAATTGTAAAAGTAACATACACATTCTTTCTAAATTTAATGAAATTGCTTGCAAGCAATTTTTCTTCTGCTTGTGCAGCTCTTTAACCCATTAAAAGCCAACAGTCTTTAAAAATAAAAATCATTAATTTTGTTTATTTAGTATAAGTGAAAGGATCATAATGAACTTACAAAATATGAAAAAATAAAAATAAAGTGTATTTTGAAGGTTTTTGAGGCTGTACCCAAGCAGATACAAGGGCTCAATGCATGTTTTCAAATATGCTTATTTTTTGTACGAAAATTTGGAAAAGCACTCCTTTTCTGCGCAAATAGGTACGCCACATAGTTTACAAGTACATCTTATTCGGTTGTGTCATTGAAGATAGCTTAAAGGTTTTTTAATTATTTTCGGAAAATTGTTTTCAGCATTAGGTGCTACACTGGGAACAACCGATCGTTTAGATTGATTGTTGCGATAGTTTCGTAGGAATTGCCGGACGATGGCACGATGAAACTTCAGTTAGTCCATTGTTGAGTTGTTGGCTTCCTTAAGTGAGTTGACGACGATTGAACTCACTATTGATGTGAGAAGCTGTCACCACCACTTATTTCCACGAAATTTTGTCATATTATTATTTAGTGCTTGATCATGAAGGTTAACGCCACCCATTTCTGAATTGTTATCTGCAATCAATTTTGAGTGTTGGACTCTTATCTTGATTTTTTCGGTCGAGCACCATCGAAATTCATCGGTTGATCTGACGGTTACAGCGTTGTTATCAGTCCATTTTACAAAAATAAATAAGTGAATGAAATATTCTCTTTATGACCATTTGGGAGAAGTTTGACTTGGTGTTATGTGCTGGATTCTCCTGCGCAGCCATTGAAGGGCTATCGCTGTTAAAATAAACTCTATATTATCCAGAATATCTGGCGGCATGATGTTAGCGATAAAATCCTCAGCATCACCGTTCTCCTCATCTGTATTGGTATTTGCATCTGGTGGAATATACGCAACATAAAATTATGATTTGAAGCCCCTTCGACAAAATGCAAAGCGCTGTCTAGATTATTAAATCTTCTGCCATAAAATATTGATGGGATGATGCTTTCAAACGCCATGTCAATTCGAAAAATATAATATAAAAAATCTAATCAAAATATATACGAGTACACTGTTTTTAAAACTTCCCTTTTGCTTTGAAAATCTTTTTTTATGTAAAAAACTTTCAAATTAGAATAAAACAAACCTTTTTTTATTTGCAAATTAAGTGCAAAGTTTTTTAACTGTTATGCTATAAACTTTTGGCAGAGTCAAACAATCACTGACCTACCCGAAATGAGAAAATCTGGAAAAGTCTAGACAAACCAAAGCAAAATTCGAAGTACTTTTATTTGAAGCCGCTGCTTTTTCAATTTGTTTTTATTAAGCAGAGTACACTTAACATAATATTAAAACATTTACTGAAAAAACTCATTTCTTACTGGACTTGTAGCAATTCAAATATGAGCGTTTTTCTGTAGCTGTGCGAGTACAATGGCCAGTAATGGGTTAAAATATACTTCATTAAAATCGGTGGACGAGAAGATACTTAAAAATCAACTACAAAAAAAAATGTTTCCGTATTATATATAAATTATATATATATAAAGTAAGATATAAGATTATATATTATATAAGATATTAAAAAATTTCAATATTCATATTGTTGTCAAACTGCCTGTGTCGGTTATTTGGTCCTTAAAAGCCAAGCCGGACTTTTTTTTTTTTTTTTTTTGGTTATACGTGATAATGGCACTTCCTAATTATTTTAATTCGCCTTACCAACATACAATTTAATTCCAACCCATAGTACTTCAAACGTTATTTTTATTCTGATTTCTGAATATTGACTTCAAAGCCTCATTCGCAATGAGAGCAGCCGTGATCAGAGCAGCAAAAATAGAGTCATCAGAAGGAGATTCGTTAATTACCAAAGGCCCTTGCACCAAGAAATTGCGCGAATGTGCCCACCACTGATTAAAATAACTGCATCTACAAGTTTGAATTTAAACTAGAATGGAATTGAAACTGTAAAGGAAATACTTGTACAGTGGTAAAATGAACTTGTAATCTAAAGCCAACAACAAAAACATATAAAATTGTTGTTTTTGTGACGGTTTTTTTATATTTTATTTAAATTCAATACATATGTATTTATAGAAATCAAACTTAAAACATCAACAAGGTTTCTTTCTACATACAACATGCGGTACATACGTTTGTGATAAATTCAAATTCATTGTGAATTATTAAAGAGAAGATTCGTGTGTGCGTTTTGGTTTTTCATATTGTTTTACTGCACTTTTCGTAATTTGAAATTTATACAAAAATTTCTAATTCACTTTGGCTTTAAGCCAGGGATAATTTTAAATTTTAATTTCCAAGTATTTTTTTAGAATAATTTTATTTTAAACGCCTTCAAAATGGTCTGTTAAAGATTTTCTTAGTATTCCGTTTCCGCAATATTTAGGCAAATTAAAAAAAAAACAGTACTTTTAGCAGGGCAAGTTTTTTTAGCTTTTTGTTTAAATAATTAGTTTTGGCATATTTTGCATGATTTCAATAATTATACTTTAGTCTCATATAATTGCATATTTAACAAGTAAGCAATTAGTTTCTTAACAATTACGGGATCTTTGGAGGAGTCTCTGAGGTCGAATTTTATTGCCAAATTTGTCTTCATTACAAAAGTTAGTGATACAATTTTGTTTATTCTATAGATCTCTGCGATAGCACTAATAAACAGCCAAAAATGTCCCATATAGAAATATATCGCACTTGACCATGAAGAGGGTGTTAACGCAAAATTTTTGATTTTTCACTTTTTGGAAAAAAGTAGACACGCAATATTCATGTCAACCCGCTGTACAATTATCGTATCATTTTGTTATTATCTTGTTATTTTTATACTTTTCGGTTATGAAACGAATACATATTCCTTTAAGTTCCTACAAGAAACGCAGGGCCTAAACGATTTTGTTCGATTCAGTCCTGTCCATCATCGGCTCGTTCCATGACTTAATCGATTTGGCTGCCTTAACAGCCAACCTAAGCCGCCACGTGTGATTAGTGCGCACAGTGCTCTGTCCCATAGGCAAAACTAAAGATTAATAAAGTGCTTAGAATTTTTATGTAATACATATTTTGGTAAAGCTAACAAAGGCGATTCAAGTAGAGATACTTTTTTCAATAGCCTTTTTTAACAGATCACGTGTGAGTCGTGATCTCAACTTATGGTCAACATAATCGGCCTACTGAGCGTACTATTCGCAACACCACCACCCATTTTGAGACCAAGCATTCATTATTGGCTAATATTGGACCGAATAGACAACGTCCAGCACGCTGTGATGAAAATATAGCGGCCGTAGCTGAGGCTGTACACGAAGACCGTGGAGAGTCGATCTGGCGCCGTTCGCAGCAACTCGGACTGATGCATGGAACGACTTGGCGCATTTTACGCCGAGATCTGAAATTGAAAGCGTACAAAATACAGCTTGTGCAACAACTGAAGCCGCTACATCGCCCAAGCTACATCGCTTCGCTCTATGGGCTCTTGAAAACTTCCAAGAAGATCCGACGTTTTCGAGGCAAATTTTCTTCAGCGATGAAGTCCATTTCTGGCTCAATGGGTATGTAAACAAACAAAATTGCCGCATTTGGGACGAAGAGCAACCGGAAGAGATTCAAGAACTGCCACTTCATCCAGAAAAAACAACGGTTTGGTGTGTTTTGTGGGCCGGTGGAATCATCGGTCAATATTTCTTTAAAAATGATGTCGGTGCGAACTTAATCGTCAATAGCGACCGTTATCGTGCCATTATAACCGACTATTTGATGCCTGAAATTGAAGCTCGTGATCTCGGCGACATTTGGTTTCAGCAAGACGGCGCCACTTCCCACACATCGCATCAATCAATGGATTTATTGAGAGAACACTTCGGTGAGCACATAATTTCACGTTTTGGGCCGGTCGATTGGCTACCAAGATCGGGTGATATCACACCGTTAGACTTTTTCCTGTGGGGATATTTAAAGTCTAAAGTTTATTCGGACAAACCCGCTTCGATTCAGGCCTTGGAGGAAAACATCACGCGTGTCATTCGCCAGTTACCAGCCGAAATGCTCGAACGAGTCATCGAAAATTGGACTCAACGAATGGACAATTTGCGACGTAGCAACGGTCAACATTTAATAGACATAATTTTCAAAAAATAAATGCCAAAGAATGTTCTTTCAAATGATAATAAACATTCCACATTAAATTTGAATTTTCTGCGTTTTTTTTTTCTTTAAAAAAATAGGGAAGCTCGAAATGCATCACGCGTTATAACGTATTATTTTAGAACAACTTATTAATTTTTAGTGCATTCTAATCTTAAATGCAGCTTAAACATAGTTTTTTAAAAAAAGGATATATGGGAGGTTGGCATGACCTTGCACCGATTGCAACAAAATTGCAACAATGCTAAAATGTGAAATTTTACAGACACATACTAGTTTTTGCTTCATTCTTACATAAATTGTGGCTAAAAATTAAAGAAAAATTATTTTTTAACTCAGGGAGGTTAGTATGTTCTTGCAGCGATTTTTCACAAACTTCAAATTTTGTTTAACTTTTCCATTAAGTATCAGTAATTTAATATTGTCGTTCTGCGATAAGAACTTTAGTTTTGCCGATTCACTATATGGGGACAGAGCACTGTGGGGCGCCTTCCTTCTTCGACTGCCCTGAGGGTACCAGTCGATGGTATTATGGTGATGTCGTCTTGTGGCCTGCACAATACATAACCAATCCACCGCCATTTACGCCCTTTGATTTCCATATCTATATAATTATGGAGTTTTTCAGGATTCGCACCCGCAGTAGAGCCGCCAGACTTTCACAGAAAAAAATCTCCAAAAATGTTCACCAATTAAAGCATTCATCAAAAATAAAATCAGTTTTAATTAAAAATTTGATCAAGTGAATTAAACGTTTAATCAAGGGAATAAAACACTTAATAAAGTGAATTAAACGTTTAATTTATACTAATAATCTGCTTACTAATACAAATTTAATTAATTATGTAATTAATATCACAAATTTTTTAATTGAAATCAATTTTTATTTTTTTCTGTGTTGTAAAGATGCTTCCAAGATAAGAGAAGGAGTCTATTTCATCGAGACGATGCTGTCGAATATTGAATTTCGAAAGACTAAGTAGCTTTTAACAGCATGTATGTGTTTACAGGTAAGTTTAGCTTCAATTTATGTAATAAGACTTCAATGCAGACTTTATAAAAAGCCTGAGAAACATCGATAAAGAGTGCGGAGTGATATTTTCTTTTTGCAAAGCCTTTTCTCGTGGTGTTTGCTTCTCGATGGGTTTGTCCAATTTTCTTGTGTTTTCTTCAAAAATCAAATTGATGGTTTGGAAAACATGTTTTCATTTAAAATCGGTGTTAATTTTGGTAGAAAACAGAGAACAATACACGCATTACTACCTTGCTGGGCTTTTTATAGAGTCCGAGCCGTTTCGGCATTATAAAATGCCCCTTCTTTATTTTATTCACATTACCTTTGATTGCTGAAAAAAGAGTTTGCTTATAATTTCGGATAACAGCGGGAGTCCCGGATAATAGAGGTGATCGTTGCATAAAATAAAATCGTTTTATTAGCTAATAGGCATTAACGACTCAGCTTTTGTGTGATATTTTCCTGGTTTTTGGTATCATGGTTACTAAGGGAACAACAACAAGGTTAACACATTTCCTACAAACACAATCACTGAATAATTTTTTTTACAGATTTTTTCCAACTATTCGGCTGATGCGAAAAGATTTTCCGTTAAAAAAAAAACCGTTTGATACAATTGTCGATAAGTTGACAAATCTTTAAATGAGTGTCGCTTAAAACATTTCTGAGCTACGAAACGTTGTTATACCCTGTGTAAACACCGAATCTTAAACTCCAGATGCACTTTCGGAAGATAAGGGATCGGCATACATTTTAAATGTATCTGAAGCCTTAAATCGCTACTGAACAGATGCCAAACTGGCTTCATCATGGGCTTAAGAGTTACAGTACTGCCCCTCTAGCAAATCAATGGGTGGTTGGCTCTTCAACATAAATCGCAGAAAAGGATATATAAAATATATAACCTTTTTTGACAAAACTTAAAGAAAAAGTGGCATCTGCTATTGAGCCTGCCGCTTTGAGGGCATTGTGCCTACTCGAAATTTAGAGCATCATAAGGTTCCCTAGGGAAACGGGGAAAAAGCACCAAACTTGGCACGGGACAGTTCTAAAGGGTAGTGACCGGCTCTAATTCTAATATTTTATATGAAGAAGACTTGTCACTTTAACATGGCGATGTCCTAGGAGGGGGTTAATTGGCACCTTTTTGACAATTTGCCATAGGTCACATTCACTTTCATTTAAAATAATCAGGTATGTGATGGAAATCGACTTGGATAACGAAACGATTTGAAGCCGATAATATAGTTTTTACGACCTTTTAGAATTGATTTCTTATACATATTCCTCTTATTTTCTGTCTATATTCTTTTAAATTGTGTATTACATGAGTTAATTGTACTGTATTTTGAACAAGAAATTAAGATTATAATTCAGAAATTGATATAAAAATCTTTCGAAATTCATCACACCTCTTAAAAACTTTCGTTTTGAAATCGATCGATTTTCATCACATACCCGAATGCCTGTATCAGATATTGTCCCGAGTGAACCAAATTAATATGATAGATCTCCTTCATAAAAAAGTAATATAAATAGACAGCATCGGCCCGAACTAGTCCCATGACAAGTTTTGTGTCAATTATCTTTTCTAGGGAGTAACTACACTTTCTTACCTGTACAGTGATATGTCTTGTTTTCACCTTTCGCAATTCAGTTCATTTTATTATCAAGGGTGTTCTGGAAATCGAAAACGCAAAACGCAAGAATTTGAAGTTCTTTTTAATACTCGTATACTCTTAATCCAATTTTTTATAATTTTCTTATAGAATTCTGTTTAATAGAAAAATATTTTTTTTTTGTATTGTATTTGTATTTCTTTTGCAACAAAAGCTTATCAAAAAAAGGACTTTTAAATTATTCTGTTCACTGGTCTCGCGTTTAGTGCTTTAAGAATAATTGGCACAAATTTCCTGCAGGGTCGTAAATCTAAAACACACCTGCCTACATGTACTCTGTATTCTGCTGAGATTAATGTTTTATTATAAAAAATAGTTTTAATTGCAATTTTATACCACTTTTGACCTTGCGAATAAAACCGTAACATTGTGACCACTGAGCAGGTATTAAGATGACAACAATTTTATTAAATCTTCAAAAAAAAAAAAAAAAAAATACTAAATCCAACTAAAGCTTTTCAGTTAAATAACAAAGTTCAAGTTATTTTTATTGAAGATTTGCCATTTTAGTGAAAAAATACTAAAGACGAAATGAAGATGAGCCGCAAAAACAAACATAAACGAAATAAATATAAAAAAAATCAATAAACATTTAAATTAATAAAAACCCCTTAAAAAAGCCATAATAATAATAATTACAATAACAATTTTAATAAGACATTAAACAGCTTGTTGTTTCTTTTATTTTACCAAGATTTGATAAAAAGAATTGCAATAACATTTAAACTGGACTGGTTCACATGACTTGACTTAAAAAAAATAAATCCGCATAAAAAAACTGACTTTTTTCCAAAAAAAAAAAATCCAAAAAAAAAAAAAATTGCAATAAAAAAAATCAAAAGTTAAGAACTGCCGAAGAACTAGAGTTAAAGTTAATTTTTTTTTTATTGCAAAAAGACTGGTTTTAAAATTTTGGTTTGTTGGTTGGTCGCTCAATCGATCGAACGCTTTTGCCCGGTTCAAACTATCAGGAAGTTGAAGTTTATATTAAAAGCTGAAACTGAAGACAACCAAAAAACAAAAAAAAAAAAACTCGAGTGGGTATGAAAATGTTCAAAGAAAAAAATTAAAACCATAATATTGGTAACAAAACCAACAACTCAACTCGTTCGGTTGACAGAAATGGACAAAAATGCTAAAACAAAAAAACAGAATTATTTTTTATTTTCTCTTCTAGTGTTTATTGCTTAAATTATGTATAGTAAATGAAATAAACCGTAAATTAAAAATAAAAAATAGCAGTTAAATGCACAAAATTATCACATCATACCGGTAACAAACCATCCGGCCAAAACTGACCATCACAATCTTAAACGACAAAAAAAAACGAAAACAGGTGCTAAAAAGAATCAAATGCAAGAAATTTATGGAATTAAAAGAGTTTTTGCTTAACAAATCGCTTAATTAAAAAAGAAAGTCATTTAAAAAGAAAACGCTTAAAACACCAAACATTTTATTTTACAAACAACAGTTTTATAAAAATCCTCCTTTCCGAAAATTTTTCTTACAAGAAAAATATAAACAGAGAAAGAGCGTAGTTGACTTAAGCGTTAATAATTTTGAATCAAGTTTAATTTTTAACTCCTAAAATTCCTAAAGAAACGTTTATTTCATTAATTTGGAAATCTTAAATTTGACAAAAAATCGCTTATTTTACAAAAATGTCAAACTGATGCATATCCGTGATGAATGTGCCTGGCAAAGAATCAGTTTTTGCCATTTTTTTTTTCAAATAATCGCCTATTAGATAAAATTTATATTTTTCCAAAATCGTTTGATTTTTAAAAGTTTACAAAAAGCGTCATTTAACAAAACCGAAATAAACGGATGTTTTAGAAAATAAAAAAAATACATAAATAAAAATATTAAACGGAAAATCGCTTAAAACAGAAACATTTCACAAGAATTTCGAATAAACTATAAAAAATTAATTGAATAAAAAACGCCAAAAAAAAATATACTTAAATCAAAATCGTCAAAATAAAAAATCATGTTTGACGCATTAAAAATATCGCTTAATTAAAAAATCGCAGATGTAGCTTTTTTTTAATCGTAATTTGGATGTACAACAATCGTCAATTATTAAAATTAATTAAATAAAAAATTCCAAAATAAAATAAAAACAAATGATAAATAAATGAGAATCGCCAAAACTTATAAATAAAAAAAGATGTTAAGCATATGCAATTTGTTTTTTTTTTCAGAAAAAAACGCGTACTCAACAAAAAAAAAATTTTTTTTTTAAGAAACACCACTTATTTAATAAGTTTTGTGTACGTTTGTACAAAAAATATAGCTGTGTGTGGCAAGAGAGCTAAGCAAGAAATGACTTAAGCGGATCATATACTGCCCCAGCCTACTTGCACAAACAAGTGATGTTGAATCTTGCTCGAAACACATACCATACAATCATACTGGTCCAGTATTCATTTATTTTAAAAAATTTTACGGATGAGTTGTTGCAACTAGTGAGCAACACATTTTGGTTTATGGATACAAATATCCTATTCCGGAAAGAATCTTGTATGGGGGCTATGTGAAGTCATTGACCGAGCCGCTCCCTTTTTAAATACGCTTGGTCCTTGTGCTACTCAGAACCTATGTATCAAATTTCATCAGTTTGTAACACCTAAAAATATTGGTCGTAGACCCACCTTTAAGTATACCGATCGACTCAAAATCACATTTGGCTGGATGGCCTTATGCGCAAAGTGCAGGTCGCAATTTTATAGATAATTTGCTGTAATTTGGTACATAGGTTCTTATTGGAACGAGGATCATAATTTCTCATAGCCTCCATACAAGCTACTTTCCGGAATAGGGGTTTTATGTCCATAAACCATCTAATTATGTTGGTATTTAGATTAAATTTGGTGTAAACTAATTTTATTGCAATCAAAATCATCCTAATAAATTTTATTGGAATCGGTCCATATTTGACCATATCTCCCATACAATTACTACTCCCGACAATGGTCTTTAATGCCATAATCTATATATATAAAAATAAGTTGTCCTATGTTCGTCATTTTACAACTCGCGAACCACTCAACCGATTTTCAAACAAGTACATGCGTTGGAAAGTCTACTTTCACTGATGGTTTTTAAAAAAAAACATCGGAAAATTTCTACGAATATGCGTTATACGCGCACTTTTATGATGGTGTGGTTTCTCTATATAAAATGTATTTTATTCCTTATGAGAATTACATTTTGTCGATATAACGCTCTACTTGCTCCTGTCATTTGACTTATTTAATTTCTGTGTTCTTATTGATTGTCATTTAAGTTTACAGTGCGAACATTGACATTTTTTAATTATTGATTTGTAATCCTTCACAGGAAATGTCTATTCTTTCTAGAAAATTAAATTTTTAATACAAAGACGTAAATACAAAGACGTAAACAGCAACATGGGCAGGGTTACTCTTGTACCTTATAAATATTGGTATTAAAATAAAAATTGGCAATAATTGCTTTTACAATAGCAACTATGTCATGACAAAATGTTGTTCTGGTAGGTCCAAAATTAACCATAGGTTCCATATAAAGCCCCATCGTAAAATCTCATATAGATAAAGATATCTAAATAATATTTGGCACAAAGAACTTTAACATGAATCTTAACCTCATAACATAACCTTTGGCGGGTTCATTATTGTCCATGGGTACACTAGCAAAAATAGTTTTTATATACTGTGGTGTAGGATATCTTAAGGTCGGGCTTGACCAACTATACTTTCCTACTTATTTTTAATTCCTTGCTTATTGCTTTTAAATATAGATGGGTTGACAAAAAAGTTGCAAAATACAGTTTTCCGTTCTTTTTTGTATCTCTTTTAGTTAAGGAAATATGAGGTTAGCGAGTTTACACGTTTTTACCCTTTTTACCCCATAAACATTCGAATTTACAAAAATCTCGTCTTAGTGGATCGCCAAATCGGTCGAGACCAACTTCCGATCCAAATATCAACCTTTTAGCTTTTAAAATTTTATTTGTATAGATGTAAGGAAACCTTAATACTCGATAACACCGATACCATAATTTTCTTATTTGATTTTATTGTTGTAAAACATTAATTGTTGACTAAAAAATAATAACAAAGCAACAACAACAAAAAATATATCTATACATATAAAAAACGCGTAATCAACAAAAAAAATTTTTTTTTTTAAGAAACACCACTTATTTAATAAGTTTTGTGGACGGATTTTACGAAAATCGCTAAACAGTTTTAAAACGCCACTCCAGAGAATCATTTACAGCACCTAATTTTTTTTTTTTTTTTTTGAAAAACTCTGAGCTAAAGTTTTTCCCAAAAACATATAAGATGACGCTGAAAAAATTTTTCGTTATTTTGGTTATACAAAAATCGTCAATTATTAAATTTATTTAAATAAAAAACGCCAAAATAAAAAAAAAAACTTGATAAATAAATAAAAATCGCCAAAACCTAAAAAAAAAAATCATGTTAAACAATTGCAATTTATTTTCAGAAAAAATCCCGTATTCGGCAACAATTCAATCATTTTGGGAAACACCACTTATTTAATAAATTTTGTGGGCGCCATAAAAAGTTCTTGTTTTTCATTTTACGAAAATCGCTTAACAGTTTTACGCAACTTTTTCTCAAAGAATCATAAACTGAGCTTAATATGTTTTTTCTTTTTCATAAATCTAAAAAAATAATTAAAAACTGTAATTTTCCATTCAAAATTAAAAATTAATTGAATAAAAACCGCCAAAGTAAAAAACATATCAAATAATAAATAAACAAAAATCGTCAAAGCTTAAAGCTAATACAGCTGCAATTTCTTTTCCAAAAAAAGTATTAGGCAAAAAATGTCATAATTTAAAAATCGCTTATTTAACAAATTTTTTATGCGCCAACAAAATGTCTATTTTTTGTATTTAGAAAAAATGCTTCAGATATTTAAAACGTCATTTCTTCTGAAAGAATTGCAAGCTATGCTTAATTTTTTATTTTTTTTAAACCGAATTAAAAATATTTTCCAAATAAATCTACATTTAATGAATAAAACGACTATTTATTAAAAAGCGCGCAATTAAAAGAAACCCAATATGACGCGTTACAAAAATCGATAATTTGGTTGTAAAAATATCGTTAATTAAGAAAACGCGTATTGTAAACTCTTTTATATCCATAAAAAACTACTTAATAATATTAGAAAAATAACTAAAAACTCCATGCAAAATAAACCATTTTTTTTATTGATTCTTTTCTTTCTAAATGATTTTTTTTTCCTTTTCTAAACAAAATCATTAAAAATACACCTCAAAGTATAAACAAATTTAGTATTTAGATAAAATTTCAACAACTAATCCCTTTACAACACTGTAAACAACAAACCAGTGGCCAAAACAGCAGCAGTATCTCAAGCAACCAACGAACCAATATCGATGGCCGGTCTGTCAGGTGACTTTATCCAAAAAGAACAAAAAAATAATAATAAAAAAAAGTTCACAAATGGACAACAAGTATTTTGCACATGCTTGAATAAACAAAAACAGAATATCAAAGAAATAAAAATACTTAAACACACACACACACAAAAGGTTAATAATATTTAAAATTTTTAATTTGGAGGTCAACTACTTAATGCTTCTCTAGAATCCAACTATCCAACCAACATCTCCATACAAGCACAACTTTTTCCTTCTCTTGTTGTTATTTTTTTTTTTTTTTTTTTTAATACAACAAACAAACTTAAATAAACTATATTTAAAAAAAAAAAAAATTGCAGACCAAAATCGGCAGAAGCAATAAAAACGACAAAAACTAAAAAAAAAAAGATTTTTTTTAAACCAGAATTTAATTTATTTAAAAAAAAAATTTTAATTTCTGTTAATGCTGCCAATAATGATGATGATAATGATGTTTAACAAAAAATAAAAAAAAAAACAACACACAAAAACGAAAATAAGAATTATTAAGAAGAGTAAATGTAACAAGAAGAATTTTATTTAATCTAAATCTTTAAGTTTCATGTAAAATGACCTTGATTCCTTGATTAAATATCTTTAGTCACTGTCACAGGATACAAAAGAACAGTACATGCACATGCCGATGCATGTCTTAAAATATGAGTGCGTGTGTGTGTGACAGTGTAGTGTGTATGGGGAAAAATAGATATAAAAAATGAATAAATTTTTGAAAACGAAAGAGATTTATGTTTAAGAACAAATAAGTTTGAAGGTCATATAAAAAGAGGATCATAATAAATCCAATGAAAGGCAATAAATTTTCTGAAAGGGAGTAAAAAAAATTCATTTACTTGACAATCTACACACCGTATATGATGCGAGATTTCTTAAAAAAAAACCAAAGTTAAATGAGGAAGGATTTAATAGCATTTTCTTTTATTTAAACAGTGATAAATAAGAAATACAATGGGTCAAAGCCGACCCTTTGAGGAGCACTTTGGACCATATTTTAAGAACACGACCAAATATCTTTTTTTCGGGAGCCAAAAAGTGACACCTCTCTTCCAACTATAACACAGCGAACACGGTAATTTAAAAAAGACTTTCTTAGTATTTTGCTAAAGTTAAATATTTTTTCGTTAAATTAAATATGACTTTTTTTAGTTTTGAGAGATTGGAAAGCAATATAGATTTTGTTTAATTATGTACATATCTTCTAAGCTCCGAGTGCTAGAAAAATAAAGGTTTTTTGTTTTATGTCTTTTAAAAGTTTAATTCTTTTTAAATTAAGCCTCACTGTATATCGGCAAGGTTTCGCCCGTGTGAACCAGAACAATTTTTCTAACCCAAGGTTAGACATTTTGTGCAAAACTTATGAGTACAAAAGTTTTCCAAAAAAAATTTTATTTTTTATAGATTAGCAACGGTTTTTTTTAGGTATTTCGGCCTTTTTAATACAAATCTAAAGGCAAATTGCAGTTAGGTTCCCTTCCCCAAAAGTATTGCTTATCGCCTAACTCCAACATTTACCGTGGCGTAGACGACTTTTTCCCGAAAAGTTGCTATTTAGAAAATCGGTTTTCGATTAAGCATTAAAAAAGAACCGGTTAACCGGGGTTTTTTTTTTCAAACAAATAATAGCACAAAAATCAAATACGTTTTTGAAATGAAAAGTTTAATTAGTATTGTGCTTATTTTATTGAACTGTTAATGGTTTTTAATCCAAATTTCGATATTTTAATCAGGCTTAAGTTCATTGAATTTAATTTTCATTAAATTATTTTTATGAAGAAAGGAATTTTAAAACATAAAATGAATTGAAATTCATTGATATTTTTTCATTCTTGACCGAGCTGGGAATTGAACACAGGTTTTCACGGACAGGTTGGCCTCACTAGTTTCGATTGTAACCACACAATCTCTTCAGAGGGGTTTGCCATTTAACACTCAACGCCATTGACGACGGATGACGTCAATAGTCAAACATCAATCTTTAAACAAAATGCTATTTTACCTTGGTAAATCGGAATTTGCTTTGAATGAATGATTACCTATTTTAATTGATTTTCATTTTCTTCCTTACTTTTGCTTTTCGTACTTTTTGTCAAAAATTATTCTTGAAATTCAAAGTACATTTTTTCATGTTTTTGTCTTTCTTTTTTTTTTGTTTGTTGACCTTGAAGGACCAATGTAAAAATATAGCTCGTGCATTAGCTGTTAACAATAATTAGTATTGTGGTTATTTTATTGAACTGTTAATGGTTTGTAATCCAAATTTTGATATTTTAATCAGGCTTAAGTTCATTGAATTAAATTTTTATTAAATTATTTTTATGAAGAAAGGAATTTTACAACATGAAATGAATCAAAATTTATTGATAATTTTTCATTCTTGACTGAGCTGGGAATTGAACCCAGGTTTTCACAAAAAGTTTATTTGAACAGAAACAAAACATCTCAAAAAGAACAGAAACCACCATAATACATAGTTTTGATAATTTTTTAAAGAACTTTGGTTTTAGAAAATTATTGAAATTAAATAAATTTTTGCCTAATAATATTCTTCCAATTTTATTTTAGAAAACTTTTAATTTGTTGGTGGCTTAGCATGTCAATATATCTGCATACTATTGGTGCCAATACCAAATGGGGAATTATTTTTTTTCCTGATATAGCCACTATATTTTTTTGATCCGCTATAGTCACCTAACTGCAAAAATTATAATTTTTTCAAGTTCTATCATAAGGTTTTTTTCTAAAATTTGAGATTTTTGAAGAGGCTACCTCATACATCTTGTCGTAACTTTGGATCGACGTACTCGATTTTGTTATTCAGTCCGTAAAAAAATTCTAAATTACACCAGATTTAAGACTCTTCAATATAATTATTTGATTCAGCCATTAGTTTTGGAGTTATTGAGGCACAAGTGGAAAAAAAATTTGTTTTTTTCATAATTATAAAATTTTTAAACCCAAAAAATTCATAAAAAAATACTCCCCGTTTTAGTACTTAATCGTAAAGTGGCATCTTTTGGAAATAAAAAAAAAATTGATTTCAGGAAAATCCATGGACAAATTCCTGTTTTATTCCTGATAAACTTTAAGCACCTAGTTTTGACATTTTGTATCGCAAATTTATGTAGAGCAACATGAGACTAAACAAATTTTTTTTCCACTTGTGAAATTTCTTCCTAAAGAGTTTTGGTCATAACTTGGCCACATACTTTTGCATTAAAATTTGGACTCGGGAAGATCTACGGTTGAACCGATTTTTACGAGGTTTTCAGAAAATATGTTCTACTAAAGATTTCCATAGGTAAATTAACAGCACTAAAATTTTAATAGCAAAAAAGAGTAAAAACAAGTAAGAGTGCTATATTCGGCGATACCGAATCTTATATAGCCTTCACCATGGTGCGATAAGAACAGAAAGTTATATATATTATATAAATGCCGTTCTTTCGATAGAAATATATTTTGAGCCGATTTGGCAGATTTATATACCCACGTTTTAAGGAAGAAAAAACCATTTACTTAGATTATAAAACTTGGACTCGGGAAGATCTATTGTTCCCGAAAATTTTGGGCATTACTCTTCCATTTTTGGGAGAAAGGTTTCAGGGTTTTCGGGAAATATATGCTGCTAAAAATTTCTGACATTTTCGTATATAAAACGTGTTCATATGTCATACTAGAGCCCTAAAATTTAAAATTTTGAGTATTTTCAATAATGTCTTTGTACGGGAGGTACCACGCCCACTTTTCCAATCGCGCCCATATTTTGTGGGATACTGTGTATTGATAACCGATATGTTTGTACCTAATTTGGGAACTTTAGCTCGTTTCGTTCTCCAGATATACAGAAATGTATAACGTCTTTGTATGGGAAGTGCCACACCCACTTCTCCAATCCCGCCCATTTTTTTAGAGAGTTTGTGTATTGGCAAGCAACATGTTTGTACTAAATTTTAAAGCTGTAGCTCTTACCGCTCTCGAGATATGCAGAAAAAAAAGAATTTAAAAAATAACAACAACATGGGATTTATGGAAAAAACTAGAGTTAGTCGTGGTTTTTTGCTCATATATCAGCCATTTATGGACCGATCTTCCTGAATTTCAATAGCAAACAATTCCGGACTATATACGACATAAATGTACAACAACCTAGCCTTCATCATATCTGGGGTATTCGGAAAACCCATTTCAACGGACGGACAGACGGACAACCGGATTTAAACTTCCCTTCTCATTAGAAGCCAGAATATTTATACTTTATATGGTCTTAGATCAATATTGTAGAAATTACAAACGGAATGACAAAGTTATATATACCCTTTTACCTTCGGTGAAGGGTATAAAAACGAAAAACAAAGTTTATTCGACAAAAACTCGTCTAAAAACCCAAAGCCAAGGCGAATTCATTACAGGTCATACTGATAATTTCTTTTCTTTAGCTTTATAATTGTTGGATGTCAAAATTTTGTTAATTATCTTTGTTTCTGTTTTGATTTGTTTCGGGTTTTGACATTGTACAATGATTTTACAAAAACAAATTGCTTGTGGTTTTTGTACTTATTGTACTACCGAGATTACCTGGAATGAATTCGTCTTGACCAAAAGAAATTTTTTTTTTTGTTTGAAACATTCAGCCTTTTCTGAAAAAGTAAATTTTATGCCAGAAATGTGACTCTTTAGTAAAAAAAGTCAGTTTTTTGTAAAAAAAAAAAGGCAAATGTTTGAGAAAAATGTGAATTTTAGTGTTGTTTCAACTATTAGAGGAAATTTAGTTTGATCTTATAAAATATTTTCGTATGTACATTTTTCTAAGTATTTTTGTTATATATAAAAATAATAAATACTTTGCAATCAATTTTAAAAGATATCTGTCGGATTAGTCATTAAAATAAATAAACAGGAAAATTAAAATCATAATTTCTTCTTAGAATTACTTTGCAAGACTTTTGTTGTTGTTGTTTCACGTGCATATTTGTAATTAAACTTTAACTAATTTAAACATGCAAAATGTGGATTACAGGTGAATTGTTAAGACAAACAATTCCGTATAATTGTTTTTTTTTTAGGTGTTCATGAATGTTCGATTTAAACATCAAACCAAAACGTGATGATTTACAATAACTGAACTGATTTTTGTTTTAAATAAATTTATTAAATTCAATAAAAATCACTTGTGGAAGGAAGCTAAAGAACAATTAAATGCGGAATTAGTCATCAATAATAAATAGTTTTTTTTTTTTATTTATTTTTTTTTTTTTTTTTTGAAGAACAAAAAAAGAACAAAAGTCACAAAGCCATAATTTTACAAGCATTTTTATTTAGTATTTTTTGTTTTTGATTCTTTATGAATGTTAATAAAAATTTTGTTATACAAGTTTTTTTAACTACAACAAAAAAGTGTCCACAAAGTACTTTTTTAAATGATTTCCAGCCCCTGCTCGCACTCTTGTAAGTGAGAGAAGAGACTATTTTGTGGTTCATAAAAATAAAACACCTGCAGTGAATGCGGTGGCTTTTTATTAATTTTTTATTAAATAAAAAATATTTTAATAAAAATGATGATGGAGTTTTATTTAAATATTTGTGTAAAATTGTGGTTTTATAGAAAGGAAGTAACGTAAAAAATATTACAATACAAAAATTGTATTAAAGTATTTAAAATTTTGTTTGCGGTAATAAAAGAAGACAATAAGTTTAAGGGCTGTCACAGGCGTTTTTTTGAAATGATGTATTTAAATAAAAAAATGTATTTAATTCTGTTCACTAAAATATTAGCAAATACTATTCATTAAATCTATTAGTTAATTAAAAACAAAAACCAGTATTAATTAGTTTGTAACTGATTTAATTACTTTTATTTATAGCTGTTAAATAAAAAATAATTAGATTACTTTTTTATTAAATATCAAGTAATTAAATTAATTCCATATTTTAATTTAATCTTAAAGTTTTCACAATTACTTTTGATTGTTCTAGAAAAATCATCTATAAATATTTCCAAGCATAATTTTGATTTTGTATAAAATATTCTTAGAAATAGTTGGATTATTACTTTAAAATTATTTTGGATTATTTTGAAAAATCTTAAGTAATCGAGATTATTTTTGGAATATTTTAATTGGAATTAAGTAGTTATTAGAAATAATTTCATTAGGATTGTATCAGTATGTTAGAAAGAAATTTATCACCAATTAAAGTAATAATCAAAAATAAAATCAGTTCTAACCAAAAATTTAATCAAGTGAATTAAACGTTTAATTCAATTGATTAAACGTTAGGCCCTTTTTTGCCGCAAAAAGTTAACTGACAGTGTAATAACGAAATAAGATTTCAAGTAACGGACAGAAAAAAAGCATTGCAACCAAAAAAAAAAAACATTGTGAGTGCTGGTAATTATAATCATCGGTCGACGGTTGATTAAATTTTTAGTTAAAACTGATTTTATTTTTCATTAAAGCCTGGTACTCTGTTCAGTATTTCGTGCGTAATGTTGTCAAACTCAATATAAAAAAACTTCTGTAAAATACAAACGAAAAAGTTTTGATAGAATTGTTGTACTCTATTTATATTACGAAAAACATGCGAAATGTTTCAAGCAACATTTTTATTTTCCGTGCGAAACAAGTGCAGCTCATATTATTTCGCACGGGATTTTAAGTAACAGCTTATCATTTTTTATAATGTTTTATTTTGTATTTGTTAAGTGGTTTTTATAACAAGCATTTCACAAAGAAAAATTTAGAAAAGTGCTAAAATTAATAATAGAATTATATATTTTTTTTTTTGTTTTTTGATTTGGGAAATTATAAAATTTCATTTTTTTAGTGACAATTAAAAAAACATGATTTTTGTTTACCTTCGCAAAACAATGTTGTATACTCCAACTTATAAAAACGCTTAGTTTTTCCAACTCGCGAGATAGATATTATTGAGAAAATTTTCGTGTGAATTAATCAATGCTGCTCAACATTTTTTGCAAGTTCGAATGGAGCACTAGGCTTTATATGTTGATAATGTTTATAGAGTTGTACTCTGCTGAGTTTGTGAAAACGTTACGAAATAATTCTGGCAATATTTTTTAGAACTGCGTAATAATATCAACCGTACTTATTTCGCGTGGAATTTTAAACAATTGGAAACAAATATAAGCTTAATAATAAATAATTAGTATTGTTGTTAATAATAAAAGAGAAAGGAAAAATTTCAATAAAACCACCAGTAACAGTTTTTATCCTTTCTTTTTTTTATTTAATTTTTTATATTAAAAATTGCTTTTTAGTAAAATACATGTGGGTTTTGTTTATATACGCCAAACAATGGCGCATACTTTGAGGGTATGAAAACGTCAAATTGTGCAAACTCGCGGGACATTGATACATGTCAAATTTTTCGTATGAAATAAAAAATGTTACTCAACATTTTTCACAAACAGACCTAATAAAAAATGTACTCCAAAAGGAACAGTTTTTATGTATGAATGCATACCTCAAATCGCTTCAAAGCTGCTGATGGGGTGCCTGATTTTTGTATGGGATGTTCCCCGTTTAGAGGACTATTTTCTGCTGACAATAAGCGCTTCTTTTAACATTGAAAAAACATGCAAATAAAGCACTCCTAAATTGCTTTTTAAGGGCTAACTATATTAACATATTTATTAATGTTTTGCTTTTACTGGTTTAAATGCCATTTTTCAAGCATTTTCGTAAACCATAATATATTTTTATTTTTCTTCGCTTTCTTCGTTGTCTGCACTAAAATAGCAGCTGTTTTTGTATATTTTATTCGTTATTATTAACGGCTGTATAAGAGCTCTCTTATTGAAGCGCTCGATTATGCGCTTCTTCTCTTAAGTGCTTCAAAAACCACAAATTTTTATTGGGGAGTACCAAGTACAAGATACAAAGTTTATTTTTGCCTAGACACAATGTGCCCAGGCTTAAGCCTAGTACTCTGTTCCAGTTTGTGAAAAATGTTTAGCAACATCTATTATTATATTATACGAAAAGTTTGACATGTATCAATGTAACCTATCTCGAGAGTTTGCATAATTTGACGTTTTTAAGCTTCCAAAGTATGCGACATTGTTTTGCGTATGTAAAAAAAAAACCCACAAGTATTTTACTAAAAAGTTTGTTTTTAAAATAAAAAATTAAATAAAAATGAAAGTAAATAAGGGATGAAAAACTGCTACCGGTTGTGTTATTTATGTTTTATCGTTCTCATTTAATATAAAGTGTAAACCTTTTTTTCATTTGCTTAAAATTCCACGTGATACAAGTGCAGCTTATATTATTTCGCAGTTGTAAAAAAATGTTGCCAGAAACATATCGCAACTTTTTCACAAATTGAACAGAGTACAACTCTATCAATATTATTTCATAGAAATTCCGCACATGTTTTTTTCATATGAGTTTTGACATATGAGTTCACGTGAAATGTTGAACAGAGTACCAGGCTTAAGCTGAAAAATTTTAATATTCAAAGTTAAATATTTTGAAATTAATAACTAGAAAACCAACAACTTAAAGAAGCTTGTTTTTTATTCTTAATTTTTTTTTTTAAAAAAATGGTAGATATATTTCAATGTAAAAGCTTTTAAATTTACTTTTTAAGTCTATTTTAAAATTGGTATTGACTGGTGTTGTTGTTTTTATTACATGTATTCGCTGACGTAATTTTTTCAATACACAAAACGTTTAAAATTGTTAACGACTCTTCCATAGAAAATGAAAATAATTGTTTGTCGTTTTTTGTTTTTTTTTCTTTTGTTATTTTTTTCAAGTCTTTAAAATCGCTTAGAACAATTTTACACTTTTGTTGCTGTTCATGTTTAACAAAAACAACAATGAAACGAAAAAAAAATCGTCAAACTAAAAATGAAGAGCCAGTTGGACTTGAATGTGCATTTAGAACAAAACTACAAAAAATACAACACAAATATTGGAAAAAAGCAAATATTTGTGGTTTAGAACATGCCTTAATTGCAAAAAATATACAGAAAACAAACGTAAAATTTTGTTTTAGTGTTGGTAAAAAAAAAATCCAATGAATAAATAGATTTTTTCACTTTTTTGTTTTTGTTTAAAATGGAATTTTTTTTTCTCTAATACGTGCTCTACGTTTAAAATGTACAAAAATATAAATAATAGAAATAAAATAGCAACAGCAACAACAACAACAAATTAAAATTAAGGGTTCTCAAACAATTTAGTACAAGTTATGGACATTATGTCATTTCAACTATTAAACAAATACACATGGCAATATTTAATTAACTTTTAACTGCTAAAAGTAGACATTTTCAAAATTTCATATTAACAGCGTCAATATTCATTGAAATACGAGCGAACGAACACTCTCACACACAATAAATATTCAAGTCTTATTATGTTAACCCAAATTATTTCTCATACCTTGAATTATGTGAACAATATGTACAAATGGCCAATAATTAATTCTAGTTGTTGTTTAGATAAAAAAAACCCCTAGAATAGTGATTTTTGTTTTACTTTTTTAAATCTGTTTTGATTTTATGGTCAGTTAGAATTTTTTAAAAACCACAAAATGGTTCTTGTCTTATTTAAATGACATCTTTAAGATAAAATTTGTTAAACATAAAAAATAATTGGAGACATTCGACAACTTTTTCAAGCCTTGTAATGATAAACATTTTTGTAAGACACAATGTTGATTCCAATTTGTTTTTTTTTTTTTTTGAGATGCAACATTTTTTTTTAGGAACATAACTGCCAGAATCAAATCGTAAAACCTTTTTATAACAGCCAGCATAATTTTTCTTATATTTTATTTCTCTCATAATACTGTTTAAACACATAAAATGTTGCTAGCAACATTTACTGTTACCAAATTTTTAAAGTCAGTAGTTCAAGCAGTGTGGCCATTTTGGCATTTTTGCAGCTAAATTAGCATTAGCATTAACATTTTTTATTAAGCTGCAAAATTTTCATTTAGCACTTGGCATTTCATTTAGCATTTTTGGAAAATGTTTTTTAGCTTTTTTTTAGCATTATTTATTATAAAAATTTGGACGAATAATGCCCAATTTTCAGGATAGTATTTAAATCTATTTTATGTTAATTTCCATAAAAACTTAAATCGTATTTAATTACAGATTGATTTTTTGAGTTTTATATGATATGTTTTATTAATTAAGATAAAACTATGGTAGCACTACTTAATCCAAAAAAATATCATAAAAAAAGTGTAGTTATTTAAAAGGTGGTTGTTATTACTTTGTCTGTTGTTTTTGTATTGTTGTGATATTGAGGTTACCTTGCTAAGTTAATCCAATGGAAACTTAAGTTGGATTTAAATGTACCACATCGGTGACTTAAGTTTCATTTAAGTGTTTAGTGAAGAAGAGAATTTTGTATTTAAAACGATTTTAAACATAAATGTGTTTTAATGTTAATCCTGAAAATTGGCCATAAGTAGTTCTATTGATTTTACTGAAATTTTTTCTATAAATTCAAATAAATTTTGACCTAAAATAGTTGTACCTAAAACAATTTCGTATGAAAAGGGAAAATTCTTATGTTAAGAAACATATTACCTGTCTTGCTAAAAAAATAGAATATTCAGGGAATATCAGAAATGACCTTACCATGTCGATTGTAAATATTTTTTGCCCTTTCATTTACGATATAAAAGTACAAGAACATTTTACCTTGTATAAAGATAAAGCTTCTATACCGTTAATGCTTGAAAACATTTCTTTCTATAAACTGAGAAAAAAAAAATAATAATTTTAATACTTCAACTTCTCTTAAACTGGGTCTGTCTGCGTACACATATTTTGCATAATTTTGTACAAAATGTCGCAAAATCTTGCAAAATGTTGTCTGCGTACTCCAAATCTCTTACAGCGAGAGAGCCAAAAAGAGAATTTTTTGACAGTTGAAAGTTAGAGAACTTGCAAAATGTTACTGGAGAAATTTCCTCTGGTAAGATTTTGCAACTAGTTTGAACAGCTGTTTTTATATACTGTTTGAATGAAAGAGTTTACGTGTGCCAAGATAGCGTCGACGAAATAGCGTCGAATTTGGGAATTTAAAAACCGGGAAACCAAAATACCCAAATAATGGGGATTTACAGTATATGAACAAAAAGTTAGCGTCGAATTTAGGAATTTAAAAAGGGGAAGTAAAAATATATTTATATTTTTAATAAAAATACTAAAAATATTTACCACAGGCTTTTGCACGGTATAAACTATATATTTTCTGAAAGTAAAAAGTTTTCTGGACAAAATGAGCGATGCGTGCAAAAAATATATAGTTTATACCGTGCAAAAGCCTGTGGTTCATTGAATAAATCAGTAAAGATTATTACTGACCATTTTGGATGAACCCAGATTTCTCGGACTGTCCGAACGATTTTTTGCACGCATCGCTCATTTTGTCCAGAAAACTATTTACTTTCAGAAAATATATAGTTTATACCCTGCAAAAGCCTGTGGTAAATATTTTTTGTATTTTTATTAAAAATATAAATATATTTGGGCTTAAATCTAGTTTACCGACGCAGCTCCAAATAAAAAAAAAAAAGTACCTAGGGTGATAGAAAATGGAAAAATAAGAAGAAAAAATGAAATAAGAAAGTTGGCGCAAACGCTTAGTTTTCGAGTTATGAGCGTTTTAAATTTTTATATAAATATGGGATTTTACAGTACATTTCCAAATGTATATGGCTAATATTGGTATCATTACAAAGCGTTTCACTAGATCTTTCTGGACATACAGAATTTATTTTAATATTTTTTAGTTTATTAAGAAGTGGGACGAGTTTGCAAAATACAAAAGTCTTTTAGTAAGCATAAAAACAAATTTATTAATTTTTTCTAATTCTTTAATGTATGTATATACTACATACTAATTTATTTAAGAATTTTAATTAAAATACAAGTAAAACCTTCTTTATGTTTATGTTATACTAATGAGGAGAGAATCCTTGCCCATGGGCAAAGGCCGTCTATGCAGAGAATCTTTAGTAAGCGAAGCCGGTATTAGTTATACCATAGGGGAGAAAATATTTGCGCCCGGCCGAAGGCCGGATATGCTAGGAAGCTTTAGTAAGCGAAACCGGTGTTTATTATACCATAGAGAAGAACATCCTTGCGTCCTGCCAAAGGCTGGCTATGCAAAGAATTTTTTTTTGCGATGCTAGTGTTTGTTATTTTATAAAATTTGTATTACACTTTTATTTAAATAAACTACATTCTTTCCTAGTGCACTTCCGTTACATTTTGACGTAAAATGAAAAAAACTGTAATGTGATCTAAAGAGTTTAATATTTTGAAATAAATTATGTATATCCAGAAAAATCTGTTCAAGAGCTTTAAAATGATTCCAATATTGGCCATATACGTTAAGAATTGTAGTGGAAAATCACATATTTATATGAAAACTTTAAACGTCCATAACTCGAAAACTAAGCGTTTGCGCCAACATATTTATTTATTTTATTTTTTCTTCTTATTTTTCCATTTTCCATCACCCTGGGTACTTTTTTTTATTTGGAGCTGCGTCGGTAAACTAGATTTGTTCCTATATTTGTACTTCCCTATTTTAAATTCCTAAATTCGACGCTAACTTTTTGTTTATACTGCAAATACCCATTATTTGGGTATTTTGGTTTCCCGGTTTTTAAATTCCCAAATTGGACGCTATTTCTTCAACGCTATCTTGGCTCACGTTTGTTTTTTCAATTGTTTACACACCGATCAGCTGGTTTCTTGCAAGATTTCACTGGATACCGTCTGCGTACTTTTTGAGATATTCTCAGCCGAAAGAGTAAAATTTGTCTTACTCTCCCAAAACAATTTACTGAGTATTTGCTACTGGAAAAGTACCCAGACAGACCTACTATAAAAAATAAAATGGTCTACAAAATTTGTATATCATAGAAATAAATAGTTTAAATTTAGCATGTATCAAGGCTTTGCGGGCCCCTAAGTATAAAATTTAATTTCAACTCTCTGTGCTTCATATTTATGTGCATCAGATGCTTTAGCAAAATCCATCCACTTGTTTAAATTAAACCATTATTTAAATTTCGTTAAAAAATAAGTCTCTAAAATGTATTTAGTGTCGAATAAAATTTCATACTGGTAATAAATTTTAGCAAAAATCTTTAAAAATTATTAGCATTTTTTAAAATCATTTTTAGCATTTTTTTTGCCATGTTTAATGCCAGACTAAGCTGTAATATTTTTTTAGATCTGGTCGCACTGAGTTCAAGTTAAAGCCTAGTACTCTGTTAGAACTTGCGAAAAATTTTGAGCAACATTGATTACACAGCGGAACAAAATTGAACTTTTTGCGTGCTGATTATAAGTTTGATGCAATTTTTTTTTACTAATTTGAGGTCGCTGCTTTCAAATTTAATCTCCGTTTTTCTCTTTCAACTCGCATTTTAAAGTAACAAGTACTAATCGAATTTTTGACTTTTTTGCAAAACATTAAAAGTTCATAAAATCATAACTTCACTCTTCATGAAGCGATTTTCAGAATTCTTCTTTTTTTAAAGATGCAATTGTTGTTACCTTTAAAAAAAACAAATTTTTGCAAATCACAAAAAATGGCTGAGTAATGGTTGTTTACGTAAAAAAAAAAAAAAAAAAACCAAAATATTACAATTTTATATTTTTAACAAGTAAGAGTGCTATATTCGGCTATGCCGAATCTTATATACCCTTCACCATGGTGCGATAAGAATAATCTACATATATAATATATCTGTGACATTAAATAATAATGGCTTAAGTCGGAATTTCTTGTTTTGAGATATTAAGGGTATTACTAAAAATAAATTGTTTGGTTTTTATATAAGATTATTAGCCACATAAAAAAATGCGCATTTATTTAGAACAAAAGTCTAAATTTTATAAAAAAAAGTGTTTTTTTTTAAGTATATAAAAGTAAAAATAGCAAAAACTGATATATTTTTTATTTAATTAAAAATAATTTATAAATACCAAGAGATGTTTAAAAAAAATTTTTTTATTTTGGGCATTACTCTTCCATTTTTGGGAGAAAGGTTTCAGGGTTTTCGGGAAATATATGCTGCTAAAAATTTCTGACATTTTGGTATATAAAACGTGTTCATATGTCATACTAGAGCCCTAAAATTTAAAATTTTGAGTATTTTCAATAAAGTGCCACACCCACTTCACCAATCCCGCCCATTTTAGAGAGTTTGTGTATTGGCAAGCAACATGTGTGTACTAAATTTGAAAGCTGTATCTCTTGCCGCTCTCGAGATATGCAGAAAAAAAGAATTTAAAAAACAACAACAACATGGGATTTATGGAAAAAATTAGAGGTAGTCGTGGTTTTTTGCTCATATCTCAGCCATTTATGGACCGATCTTCCTGAATTTCAATAGCAAACAATTCCGGACTATATGTGACATAAATGTATAAAAACCTAGCCTCCATCATATCTGGGGTCTTCGGAAAACCCATTTCAACGGACGGACAGACGGACAGACGGACAACCGGATTTGAAATTCCCTTCTCATAAGAAGCCAGAATATATATACTTTATATGGTCTTAGATCAATATTGTAGAAATTACAAACGGAATGACAAAGTTATATATACCCTTTTACCTTCGGTGAAGGGTATAAAAATCATGAAAAATCCGAAACGTAAAAAATTCAAAGTCTTATTACTTTTACGTAAAGTCACATTACCTGTGAATAAAATGAGATATAGATCATAAAAATCGATGAACGCGAAGTGAAGTAAAGAAAAAACGTCCATAAATAGAACAGAAGCAAACACACACACATTAAAAAATGTTATTTTTGTGTGTAAATCGCGATTTTTATCAATTTATTTGCCTGAGTAAATTGTGAATAAATTCAAAGGTTGTGCACGGATCACAATAAAATAAAGCTCATTTCGTTTGAAATATGTTGAGCTAACTGTTTTTATGCCAAAACTGCGATTTTTCAGTTTTTATAAATTTTGAAATAAATTTTTTTTAAATTGTTCTTTTTTATATAAAAAAAACTTCAACAATATCTCTGAAACTACTGGGCAAATTTAAAAATAATGTAAGTACGGCCTAAAGATAATATTGTCAGCGAATTTTGTTTTTTTTTTAAGTGACTTTGCTGCGCCGTTTTCAAGTAATTGCAATATATGTATGTAGTGGAAGTGTCTTAATTTTGGAAATAAGGATATAGCTCGAAAAAGTAGTGCTGATAGAAAAAAAACTGAGTGCAGATTTGAACTCAGCGTCCCAAAAGACCTTAAATTAGCATAGGGAAACAAAAAAAAATAAAAATTTACAATATTCAGTTCTTTTCGATTAAACCGGTTATTTCAGTCGATTAACCGATGTAGCAAAATGTTTAATTTTTTTAGTATCATAACACATTTTTTTGTGTTTTTAATTATTTGTTTCGTCCCATATATTGTACAAAAGGTATGTGTTTAGAAAATATTGTTTCATAGAAAAGCCGGTGCTTAGTGATTTTCATTTCAAATAGGTGTTTGCTGTCAACAGCTTTTTGTTTCACGTACTTTTTATATGTATGTATCGGGAATGTTCTCTAAATCGAAATCACGTGGAATTGAAATCGAGCCTATTTTGAACACTCTACCGTGTTCAAAGTTCATTAAAATATGTCCTGTTTCGATTTTCAGAACATGGCCGTATGTGTTTATTTATTTGTCTCTTTTCATATTGTCTCATATTAATCTTTTAACAAAATTAACCATAACAGATAGACGAGTTAAAAATTAAAAAAAAATTAAAACAGGACCTTAATGACATAATGGAAGATTTTAAATGTTTTGGGGAAATCTAGGACTGTGTAATTTGATATTCTGTGTTATGGGTTGCTTTCTAACTAAAGGAAATCATCGCTTAAATCCTAAGCATTTTTCTAAAAGATTGTTTTTTAAGGTCTCCTTAAACTATTGAAATAACCGATAAAATTATCTTACCTTTATTTTTTAATTATTACATAATATCTATGTCTTAATTAAGAAATATGTATAACATATTTATGAATTATTTTTTTGTTTGCTTATTTTAGTTCAAGAATTGTTATGTTTGTTATGTAATTTTTTTTGTTTTTATACTAATAAACTCCAAATAATAAATAAGTTATGCCTTTTTCTTATTGAAATTACTTAATTTATAAAAAAAACTTTATTGATCGGTTAACCGAAGCATTTCAAAATTAACCTATTATTAACCGATTAAACCAAAACCTCGGGTTATTAATCGACCTATCAACCGATTAAATGAATACCCTAATTCTTAATCAACAAAAACCTTGTTCCCTTGTGTTATTTCACACGAAAATTTTTACATGTATAAATATTATATGTCTCGCGATTTTTCAAAACTTGACGTTTTTATTAGTTGCAAGTATACAACATTGTTTTGCGAAGGTAAACAAAAGTCATGTTTTTTTTTAATTGTCATTAAAAAACGTTAAACAATATTATCTATATATAAATCGGCAAAGGCAAAACAGTTAAGAACACTTTCCTTCTCAGTTTGTCAACCGATTGGAACAAAATATATACCATCTGAAAGGTATTTACTCACAGAAGTGCACAATTTATATTTGATTAAAATCTGAGGGGGGAAAACGGGTAAATTCGGTAACATCATATCTCCAAAACTACCCATTTAACTTTTAAACCTTTAAACTTTTTCTAAAAAATATAAATATAAATTTGGTACTTTTTCAAAGTTCGAACGTTGAAGGGGTGAAAATCTCACCTTTTTTTTGGTTTTTTTTACAACACATTTTTCTATATGTTTTGACACATACGTATTAAATTATGGTATCCCATTTCAATATTGAACTTTTTTGGAACTTTAATGCAGAGAAAAAATTATCAAAATGGGAAAATACGGGAAATAAATTTCTTTCTCTTGTTCGTACTGCACGTTGTAATATTTATTTTCTATAATATTGAACTTAGAAACGTAAAATTAGAGGAGTGAATGATGTGGTGATAATATGAAAAATGTTATCACTTTTTGCTCTTCAACTGATCCTATTTGAATTTTCGTTAAAATCGGAGCTAGAAACAGAAAATCAAACATGCATGGTTCTGAATGAATAGGAATCTGCAAAGCAGAGCTTTTTGGTTCTTTTTGACTCTATAACTGGTACTTTTTTAAGTTTTATTAAACGTAACCTTGAAACATAAAATTAAACATGCAGAGTCCAGGGTGATAGAGAAATTATATGTTAGAGGAGTCTTTTTGGTCTTTTTTGTTTTTCAACTGGTACTTTCTGATTTTCTTTATATAATTGAAATTAACGGACTTGGGGAAGAGAACATATGGACTGGAGATTGGTCCCTCGCCAAATCGATCCACTAAAACGAATAAAAAACAAATGCTCTAGACATGTAAATTTATTTTTACTTATTAATATTTATGTATGTTTTCTTCATATTTGCAAAAATAATTATAGTCGAATTTCAACCAGTCGGCAAACACTAGTTTTTATAATTTTTCAAATCAAAAATCAAAAAAAATTAATTTTATTAATTATTTTAGCACTTTTCCACATTTTTCTTTGTGAAACGCATGTTAGAAAAACAACTTTACAAATACAAGATAAAAAACTACCAAAAATTATAAGCTGTTGCTTAAAATTCCGTGCGAAATAATATGAGCAACACTTGTTTCGCACGGAAAATAAAAATGTTGCTAGCAACATTTCGAATGTTTTTCGTAATATAAATAGAGTACAACTCAATCAACATTTTTTCGTTTGTATATCACGGAAATTTTTTATATATTGAGTTTGTTCGCACGAAATACTGAACAGATTACCAGGCTTAAGTCATAATTACATATAAAAAATTAAATGTTTTATGGATATAAGGGTCCTGCCACATTATTGGCTTCAACAATGTTTCCAGCGCTAATCTGCTGTAGAAAATATTGCAAGAAATATTTTATGAAAATATTAGTAAATATCATAGTTCAAAAATACAATTGCGTTAGATTTTGAATTTCAGTTGAATACGTAGAAAGCTTCTGCTAGCTAGGCAGGTCAGTGTCAAGGAGTGGCGGCGCTGAGAGAGGCGTAAATAACTGGCTTAGTAACGCGAGAGTGGTATTCGAAAGACTACAACCATTATGGAGAAGCTCACAAATATCCAGACGAACTTGGCTTAGAATATTCAACTCAAATGTAAAGTCTTCTCTGTTGTGTGGAATTTAAACTTTGTTAGTATCGAACACCATCATACAAAAGCCTCACAATAATATGCAGAATACAAAACCAGCAACGCGGATCTTTGGAACCTTATCAACGAGGAACCCATTCTTAAACAAATAAAAGGTAGCAAAGGGAGATGGATAGGCCATACGATCAGAAGGAATCCTGGCAGTATAACAACGATATAGCGTCATGCTCAAGGACATAGCGATATATGATTATGATATGATATATGATTATCAAAATAAAAAACATGATTTCATTGCAATTTTTGCTTTTAGTGGATCATTTTTCAAATTTAATTGAGTTTTATGACTCTAAAGGATGTTAAACAAAAACCGCTGCATTTTATTTTTATATTAGAAAAACTTAGATTGGAACATAAAATCCAACAGCATAATTGAATTAAAATTGTTATCTATTGGGAACAGAATCCTTACATGCAATTCAAAAAATTATGTACTAAAAACCATCATGATACGAGTAGCAAAATAAAATTATTATAAATAAAAGTAGAAGTATTATTCCCATATGTTGCGGGGTTTTGAGTTAAATTAATGTGCCCAATAGGAAATTTTAGTGCAAAGTGAGAATAAAAGTCATATACACAGAAAAAATAGGAAATCGACTTTAATTAAACAACTCGCTCAGACAATTAAATATTTAACTAATTTTTCTCCTGCAAAAGAATTTATCATATCGAGTCATGCCACACAAATTTAGTCATTTGAAAAATTAATTGCATGAAGTAAAAAAAACACAACATATACACAAACATATAAATTTATGTGTTTTAATTAAAAAATTTAATTGCAAGAAACAAAAAATTATTTGAAAAAGGTAACCAATTATTTATTTAATTGAAAAATTGTTGGCAAATATTTTTTCTGTGTACTCTTTCTAATAAAAATATCGCACCTTCTGGAATGCTGCATAAAAGTGCATAATATTTTAGTTGTTCAGCCATATTTTAAGTTCTGATCTTTTATTGAAAACTCTTTAATGAGAGTTATCAAAATGATATTCATGGACATTTGTTTTTAGACCCAGTGCCCATGTTCTGTAACTCCCGCGGCGAGAAACTTTTCGATTGAAATGTGAGAAATGAAACAAAAATGCCATAAATTGAAACAAACAGCTGTTTTTCTCACTTAACTGTGGCTGTAACATTTTTGGCGAGTAATAACTGTCACGTAAGGAAATTTCTCGCCAATATACTGAAAAAGTGTGTCTGTAAAATTTTTGTGAGAAAGTTCCCGCTTTGAACTGTCAAATAAACTCACGCATAAAAACGGGGTTAGAAAAAATTTTAACACTAAAAAATAAATTTAAAATGCAAAATAAAATGAATATTAACACGGAAGCGATAAGTATTTTGTTCTTGCCAGATTTTTTCATTGTTTAACTATATTGCTTTTAACATTTTTGAAAAATATACGAATGTTTTCAAACACAATTTTGTATTCAACAAACATTAAAGTCGCACTTTACATTTTTTGGTATAGCCGACGGTTGTTTTTTCGCCGCCGTCGTTGAAAATTTTTCAATTTTAGTAAAATTTGGTCGCCGTCAACGTATGTTTGACTGGCGTTCACAACATCTGCAATTTCATATCGGCTTCGAGTGGAATATTATGATATTTATAACGTAAAGACGTAATCTCTTTTGATAGTTTTCGACATGAGTTACAGACCCACTTTTTTCTCACATTTCGAGAAACGATGGAATATTTTGTTTCACATGTTTCCGATGCGAGAAGTTCTCACCAAAGTTACAGAACATGGGTACAGGTTAGATACGCCTATACGCTTTAAACATAGATTATGATTTTTTTATTTGCTTCTCAAAAGGTAATTTCCTCTAGAAAACTTGTATGTAGCCTTATACTTGGAACCGATTCATCGACGTATTTTCTTCCAGAACATTAAGTGTTATACAGGGTGTTTCAACTCTGTTTGCGATTATATCGTATCCAACAATTTATCGAAATTTAGTTCTCGCAAATAGGTACTCGTTACAATGACGAACAAATTCCTAGAATTTGAATTTGTACAGTTGCGGAGAAAAAGCCCATCTAAATCCAAAGTAAGTATTGCACTGCTTAAGAAAAAAAGAATAAAAACTCTTTTCCTGTGGAATTGAACTTTTGTCGCTTACGATATAGCGAAATCCTCAAGGCTTAAGAAGCAGTGGTCGACCAAATACTGCAATTTTACATGCGAAGACGTGAAAACAATTGCTACAAATAGGGTAAGATGGTGATGCTTTGTGGAAGCCATATCTCAGCGGGAAAAAGGAGTGTGGATGCCTTTTAGAAGGCCTCTGCCCTCCTTCTTTTGAATGTACAAGGGCTAAAAAATAATTTCATTCGTAAAATAACTACATTTTTATTCAATTTTAACAGTATGCAAAACGAATTTAATAACCTACAATCAGTTACTGTATTAATTTTGTGAGTGTACTCATATCTTTTTTACAACGTTGTCATTGTGGAGTAGGCCTACCACTCTCGCTTCAGTGGCAGGTAAATAAGAATGGCGGCGTTTTTGCAGCTAATTTTAACATAACAAATTTATATTTCGCTGCAAAATTTTCATTTTGCACTTGGCATTTTATTTAGCTTTTTTAGCATTATTTATTTTAAAAATTAGGACGAATAGTTTTATTGATTTTACTAAAAACTTTATTTAAATTATAATAACTTTTGACTAGAAATAGTTGTACCCAAAATGAATTTCGTATGAAATTGGATAATTCTTATGTGAAGAAACCTGTCGTGTTAAAAAAAAATGAATATTTAGGGAATATTAGAAATGCCCTTATCATGTCGATTGTAAATATTATTTGCCCTTTTATATTACGATATAAAAGTACAAGGAAATTTCACTTTGTATTTAACTAAAAATTCAATGAGGTAAATGTTTGAAAAAATTGTTTGCTCTAAACTGCTGAAAAAATATTTATTTTAAAGATTCAACTTTAATTATCAAAAATAAAATAATCTAAAAAATGTTGTATAATAATCGTTTCGAAATAAATCTTAAATTTTGCATATATCAGAGGTTTGCAGGCGACCTAAATTTAAAATTTAATCTCAACTACCTGTGCTACATATTTATATGTATGCTTTAACAAAAATCTAGCCACTTGCTTAAATATAACAATTTATTTCAATTTCGTTACAAAATAAGTCACTCAAAAATGTATTTACTACCTGTTTAATTTTAAGAATTTTGTTTTTGTTTTAAATATAATTTTCTATGCGAACGTTGACGCTCGAAATCGATGAGGCTGTTAGTTTGGAATAAAATTTTATACTGGTAATAAATTTTTAACAAAAATCTTTAAAAAATTTTAGCATTTTCTTAAAATCATTTTTATCATTTATTGGCCACGTCTAATGCCTGATTTAGCTTTAAATTTGTTTATTCCTGGCCACACTGGAAGCGAGTGTGGAATATGTATCTTATCTATATATAAAAGAGACGAGGCCTTCTATGAGGCCTTCTTTATCAGAAAGATCAGAATGGTAATTGGATCAAAAACCTTTCTAAGCAGGCCTTCAATAAGGCCTGAAGTAAGAAGGTCTTCTGAGTTTACCCGCTGAGATGCTTCCAAGAGTGGCAATGGAGATAGAAAAGAAATCTTTAATCCAACCACCCTAATGCATATATTTATGTACGCACATATAATTTTTCTCTTCCTTTTTTAATAAAACAATATTTTCAATAAATTTTTTTTTTCTCAAAAAATATAAATAACGATAATAATAGACTTTCCTGTAATAATCCTTAGTTTACCTATGTTTCAACCCACTGTGCACTGTTAAGAGCCACATTTTAAAGAACATTTCAATTTCATGTTCTGACAATGTCAGTATTAACAATTTCAATATTGTATTATTTACATGTTCTTATGTACTTTTTTTCTCTTAGTTATTGTAAATCTTTCATTTGTTTAGCTAATTTAAATGCACTTGAAATTTACATTAGCAGCCAAAGTTGCCAGAAGTTTTCGAAAGGGGTTTTTTTTAATTATGAAAAAATTATATATAGAAATTTGTTAATTGAAATGATATTTAAAACCAAAATTTTGCTACACTCTTTTAGGGTATCAACGACTAAATCATTTATGAAATAATTTTTATCTAAAAAAATCGTATCTGCAACTTTTTAATTACATATTCTGATAAATTTAGCAGAACATCTGCTTAAAAGGCAAAAATGTCTTACTTATTGGTTTGATTATTTTTTTTTTTTTTGCAAAATTTTAAAACACATCGTAAAATTGCTGTCGCATTATCTTTTTCATTTAAAATTTTACATTTATAACTTTTTTGCAAAACAAAAAAGGATAATTGATTCCACAATAAATAACCTTGTTAGGCTGAATACGCCACTTTTTGGCAAGTATGCCAGACTACGCAAATAGAGTTATTAAAACACTCTTTCTTATGTAAATTTTCAAATGTTCTAACACAATTGCCAGAACTGTTGGGATTTTAAATATCGAGGCCTTTTTTCAGTTTGTATGAGGTAATATGCATTTATTTATTAATACAATTTACATACAAATACAATTGTCAAGTATAATTAATAGTGATGCTTAACAACAAAATGTTTGTTACTAAATGACCTACAAAATTGAAATCAGTTAATATTGAATTAAAATAAAGAGGTGAAGGTTTGAAAGTTTCTACAGCATGACCGCAGCCGTAGTTAAGAGTAAATCAGCAATTTAAAATTGATTCACACAATTGTGTTCGTTTATGGACTTACCTCTCTATGCAATACAAGGATAGTAAAATTATAAATAATTCTGCAAGATAAATTAACTGCCAGTTTTTCAAACTAAAATAAAAATTTTCGTTTAGAAAATTATTTTGAAAAAAAAAACAAATTGGAGTTTTTGTATTGTTGTTTCAATATATTTTTTATTTTGTTTTGAAAAACAAGCAGTTATTCTCGTTCATAGCAAGTTAGAGACTTTGCTAAAAGGAATCGATTAATAAGGTGTTATTTAAAAAGGTTGCAACATTGTTGACAGATAGATTAATAGCAACCTTTTCCTAGATACATATTGTAGCCAGTAAAGCCTAGTACTCTCTTGGAACTTGCGAAAAATATGGAGCAACATTGATTATTGTAGACGAAAGCTTTGTCATGTATCAATATTATCTATCTCTCGATTTTTTAAAACTTAACGTTTTTATTAGTTGCAAGTATACAACATTGTTTTGCGAAGGTAAACAAAAATCATGTTTTTTTTTAATTCTCATTAAAAAAGGTAAAACAATATTATTTTTATAATTTCCCAAATCAAAAAACAAAAAATTTAATTTTATTATTAACTAGCATTTAACCCGCTACTTCGTTAGCGTCTCCTTTTCTTTTGTGGACATATTTTTACGCCAAAGTTTATGTTTCTAGGTTTCAACCCGCTACTTTGTAATAGGACAATTTTAGAAAAAAGTTTTGAAACAAAAATAACAGAATTAGGTATAGATGGCATAGCAAAAAAGTTTTAAAATACAGGTTTTACCCGTTTACTCCCCAAAAAGGCCGAATTTCAAAAAAGTACCAGGCACCTGTCCGCTTATTTTTTTATTGAACAACAATAAAAACTAAATTTTTGAATAAAAAAAAAAAAATGTTTTGTAAAAATGTACCAAAAATAGTTACGGTTTTTACCCCTTAAATGTCCGAATTTTGAAAAAGTACCAAATTCGTATTTGGCTTTTTTAGATAACTTTCAAATGTGATATAACAGTTATTTCTATGTTAAAAGATAGATGGAGTGACAAAAAAGTACCAAAATATAGATTTTACCCGTTTACTCCCTATTTTCCCATTTTGGTACTTTTTTCTCCCATTGAAGCATAAAAAATTTCAATATTGTAGTGGGAGCCCATAATTTAATACGAATATGTCAATAAATAAAAAAAAATGTTTTATAAAAAAAGTACCAAAATTAGTTACGCTTTTTACCCCCTTAAACGTCCGAATTTCGAAAAAGCACTAAATTCGTATTTGTATTTTTTAGATAAGCTTCAAATGTGATATAACCCTTATTTCTATGTTTATGGGTTTAAAAGATAGATGGGGTGACAAAAAAGTACCAAAATGCAGGTTTTACCCGTTTACTCCGTTAAAGGTCTGAATTTCCAAAAAGTACCAGACACCGAATTTTCCCGTTTTTACCTTTTTTACCCCCTAAACATTCGAATTTCGAAAAATTCCGTCTTAGTGGATCGGTTTGGAGAGTGACCAATCGTAGTCCAAATTTCACGTTTCTAGGGTCAGCGGTTTGGGCTGGGTGATGATGAATGAGTCAGTCAGTCAGTCACTCACGCAACTCTTTTATATATATAGATTTAAGTACTTTTCTACATTTTTCTTTGAGAAAAACCACTTTACAAATACAAGATAAAAAATTACCAAAAATGATAAGCTGTTACTTAAAATTCCGTGCGAAATAATATGAGCTGCACTTGTTTCGCACTTGCAAATTTTTACTGGTTAAATTTTTACTTGCAAGAATTTTTGAAACGGCTGCTTTATGTTTTTTTTACAAAACAAACTTTTCCAAAAGAAGTTTTAAATAAGGATATTTTGCAAAATTTATAAGTTAATGTTGATTTTTAAAATTATTAAAAATATTTATGCGATAAGAAATCATACTTTTGTTTAACTTAGAACAGATATTTCGATATTTTTATTGCTAAATAAAATAACGAACTTGTTAAAAAAAATTCTTTATGTATTTTGTTTTGCTTTTAACCGATCAAGTGTTGTTATTAGTACTGTGAGTATAATGGTTACCTAGATACCCGATACTTAACACTATTGCAGTAGAATACCCCATTAATTAAAAATTTTTTTTTACTAATTAAATTATTTACAAAATTAAAGATTCTTATTAGTTATAAAATAAATTGAGATATTCTCATTGCTTATTTTATGAACGTCTTGTTTATTATGAAACAAACACCAAAGAGTTGAATTTTGAACAAATAAAACGGCCATAAAGATGATAATTATCTAAAATTATTTTATAATTAACAATAATATAACCCGCTACCTCGTTAACATTCTTTCGTGGTCATATTTAAATGCCAAAGTTAATGTTTCTAAGTTTAAAAAAAAATACCAACGTTATAGGTTCTCATTCTCTCTGGAACCTGCACCTATAATTTTATGTTTCTAATATCTATTATAGCAAATTAAAAAAGATACCACTTGTAGAACGAAAAAGTAAAACAAAGACATTTAATTTCCCGCATTTCAGTATTTTTTTTAAAGTTTTTCTCCCCATTGAAATATAAAAAACATCATTATTGTAGTGGAAGCCCATAATTGAGAACGTATATTGCAAAGAATGGAGTATAATGATTCGTTAAGAAAGTACCAAAAATAGGTACAATATTCACCCCTTAAATGTTTGAATTAAGAAAAAGAAACATATTTGTATTTTTTGGATAAGTTACGAATGTAAAACAGTTTTTATTTCTATGTTTATTGGCTTTAATTGAAAAATTAATGGTTTAATTTTAATTTATGTTCAGAACAAAATGACCTGCGATGCCACTTTTTTCCATTTGTACATAAAAGTTGAATTGAGCTGCCACATAATATAGTGCTATAGTGCATCAATTGTTATTTTGCTAAATAATTAAATAAAAAATAAATATTATTAAAAATAATAAAATCACTTTTCTTTTTTCGTCCATTTTCTTAACACACTTTTAGAAAACAATTCAATATAAGTAGTTTGCTAGTTGTGCTGCCAGTTTGTATAATTGTTTACATCTGTAAACCATATGGTGGCTTTGTTTCGCCGGGCAAATTTTCCGAAAGAGGTGAATCGTTCTGAAGAACACTCTCAGTAAAAAAATTATTCTTCAGACAAAAAAATTGTTTGCAACGCATGGATAAAGCCACGATTAGTTTAGGAGTTATGAGGTTAGCGAATTTACTCGTTTTTACGCTATTTAACCCCTAAACATTCGAATTTCCAATAATTCCATCTTAAATAGCATTTACACATTAAAGTAGTTTCTTGCGAGTCGCAATGCACTAAATCTGTTCACTAACACACACACAATTTTCGTACTATTAAACAATTTCTTCGATTTTTAGTGGAAAGATTTAGCGAGAGACCAGCATCCGGTTCAAATTTCAACCTTATAACTCACGGTGGTAAGGCTGTGCGAAGATGAATCTGTCAGTCAGTCCGTAAAGTTAAATTTTATATACCTACATAAACATAGGTTATACATAGATTGTTAAATTAAATATTTTGTTTTGACAAAAAGATATTGGGAATTATTTCTTTTCATAAGCAACTTTATTATATCCAACATTTTTTTTTTTATTTTTTGAATTTATTCTACGTGTTAAATTTCAGTTATGTACTTTATAAAGCTTTTTGTAATAGTTCTAATCCTTAAATTTTTTAGGAATGACTTTATACACTAAAAAAATTTAAAAATTTAAGGAATAGAACTATTACAAAAAGCTTTATAAAGTACATAACTGAAATTTAACACGTAGAATAAATTCAAAAAATAAAAAAAATTTATTGTCAACAAAGGGTTTTTTTTATCTTTTATTATTGATGAAACCCCGAATTATTCTTTCAAAAAAAAAATCCAATTCATGATTAATTTTATTCAACATAAACAAATATAAATTAATAAAATCACATTATTTTTACCGAAATGTAAAAAATTTTCCGAAATTTTCTGGCCGTCAGCCAGAAGGAGACACAGGGGGACAAACATGATCTTTGTGATCGTGCCGTAACTGTGTCTCACTTCCGGAAGTGCGACTATACTCTCCACGTGAGGGCGGCTGGAAACAGATCCTAAGCACGGTCATGTCTCTGCTTTGGATGCTGGCTAATGGTAGTCGGGCGTAGAGAAGAAAACTCTAGAAAAAATCACCCCAATCTACGGTGGAACAGCTTACGCCAATAGATGCATGGCCAAAGGGAAGTTTTGGTCTTTAGTAAGCGGACTCTGGATACCTGTCGACCTCCAGTTTAAATTAAGACTTCCCATGGTACACGGGCTCTGCCATGGGTGACCATCCCCATCCCTACAATAAAAACAAATTATATGGATATAAATTTAAAAACAAACAATGAGTTGGATGGCACTCTAAAAACATCTGCATTGGAGTTGGCGGAGGCGCCGAGCTCTAGTACCAGCATTAGCGGAGCCATTGGGCACGCCGATGCTAGTACCAATCTTCAGAAGACAGACATGAGGTCTGTTGATGTAGGAGACAACAAATCGACCTTAGTGGTCGGAAATCCGCAGAAGGAAACACTGTTTTCCAGCTCGGACAACAACAACGGCAGTGCCACTGGGCAAGCTGATGGAGGTATTAACCTGAGGACGACGGACATGAGGTCCCCGACCGCGACAATCAGTGTCACGACAGGAACGCCCAGGTTACCACAGCAGGAGATATTGTCTTCTAGCTCAGAAAGCGATACCGTGGAGCAGGACGTTGCGTGCAGCCAGGGCTCGGTGGAGTCAGGCAGCACAGTACGAGACGTCAACCTTCAGGGGCTTAGCCTGAAATCTGGAGTGGGTTTTGTGAAGCTCAACTCTAGGGAACGGCGGCTATTTAAAGCAGCAATTAAAAGAGGAATGCCGAGGGAAGACGCCCTAAAAGAAGCCACTAGGGCTCCGGCAGCTGCCACACTAAAAAGGGGACGTTCGCAAAACTCTCCCACAGATGGAGCTCCTGCCAAACGCGCCTGTGCGAAGCAGACAAAGATCCAGACGGTTCATATGCCAAAGGGCATTAGACTGGGCTTTGTCTCAGCATTGGAGACTCCGTTACTTACCGCCGACCAGATCGAGAGGGTCAAGAGTGCAATTTTGCAGGCGGTCATAGAAAAGTCCGGTAATTTCAAACCGCAGTTTGAGAGCTGTCTACGACGCACTGATTGGTTGATGCTTGTGTGCGTCAATAATGAGACGGCGGAGTGGACAAAGGCCAACCTTGGATTCATCCAAGCCAAATCAGGTGTTGACTGCAAGATAGTCCCTGAGGAAGAATTCCCTCGCACGCATTTCGTGCGTGGCTACTTCCCACACAGTCTGGAGCTGCCAAATGAAAAGGTGTTGGCCTTCATAGCAGCTCAAAATGACTTGGCTGCTGCACATTGGGCGGTGGTACAAAGGCAGACGCATGGTGAATTCCTTCACCTCCGTCTAGCAGTGGATGGCTGCTCCTACCAGAAGCTGGTTAAGCTGGGAGGTAAGATCAGCTATTGCTTTGGGCAAGTCAGGCTACACCTCAAGAGCACTGGCTCGAGAGACGTTGCCAACATACAACAGAAGCCTGCTGGGGCCAAAACTGAAGGAGTCGAGGAACCACCCCAGACAAAACAAATAACCACCCCACACGATGGCCCGTCTACCAGCGGAGCGGCGATTGCTCGCGAGAGGAAACGGGCAGATGAGAGGGCGGAAAACAAGCGAAAGCCTCAGCCTTCGGCCAAACGCAGCACAACCAACCCTCACGAAAGGCCGGAAAAACCGACCAAAGGTTCAAGAGGGAAGGGACCCCGACGCAACAGGCTAGGGGATTTGGTGCAGCGATCCATAAGAGATGGAGATGAGCACCATTAGGGTGCTGCAGGCGAACCTACACCACGCCAAAGGGGCGTCGGCCACAATGTGTAGGATATTCGCCGAGGAGAACATCGGTCTTGCGCTTTTGCAAGAGCCGTGGGTCAGTGGTGGCCTGGTCCGGGGACTACAATCCCTCTCAAGTAAGTTGATCTATGATCGGTCAGTGGACAAACCACGCACTGCGTTACTTGTCGACAAGAGTGTTGAAATAATTCCATTGACAAATTTTATTTTCAGAGATCTAGTGGCTGCACAGATCAATATACCCACAGAATGGGGGTCGTCGGAGATCGTCGTAGCGACGGCATACTTCCCCGGCGAAGAAGAGTTTGCTCCACCGAAGGAGGTGGTGGACCTGGTACGTCACTGCAGTATGCTTGGTAAGCAGATAATTCTTGGCTGCGATGCCAACGCTCATCACACCGTTTGGGGCAGCAGTGATATAAACAAAAGAGGTGAGTTATTACTAGACTATCTGGTAGGTACTAACTTGGACATAGCTAACGTCGGCTGCAAGCCGACCTTTATTAATGCAATCAGAGAGGAGGTACTGGACCTCACACTGGTCAGCGGCGCCCTGCGAGACTCAATTCGTAACTGGCGGGTAACGGATGAGGCCTCGCTGTCGGACCACCAACATATACGGTTCGACATACCGGGTAGGGCGGATCTGCGCGAAGGCGCTCTTAATCCTAGACGAACGGACTGGAAGGAGTTCCAGTCCCTCGTCAGACGAAAGGCTGGGCTCCTAATGACCGACATCGGGTCAGTCGATGATATTGAGCTAGCAGCCAACCTTGTAGAGGATACACTGATCTCATCCTTTCGGGAGAGCACGACCATACGCAACTTCAGCTCCAGCCGTAGAACTCCATGGTGGAACGACACGCTCGAACTGAAGCGGCGACAGGTCAGAAGGTTATTCAACAAGGCAAAGAAGACTAAGAATTGGCAGGAGTACAAATGTGCTCTTACTGATTACAACAGATCCTTACGCAAATCCAAAAGGGATACATGGAGGAGCTTTTGCAGTGGCATAGCAAACCTCCCTGATGCGGCAAGGCTTCATAGGGTAATGGCCAAGGGACACTCCAACGGAGTGGGCCTAGTGGAGAGAACAGATGGTACCTTCACTACAAATCGTAGGGAAACTCTGGAAACCCTGCTACAAGTTCATTTCCCAGGCTCTACCATTGTGACGGGTAATGAACACGCTGAGATCGAAGCGGCAATCCCAGGAGCTGGACGAGCCACGGGATTGGCCGGTAGAATTTTTGACAAGGACAGGGTTCGCTGGGCAGTTGGCTCCTTCAGCCCTTACAAGTCACCAGGTGGTGACGGGATTTTCCCGGTATTAATACAGGAAAGTCTTAATATTATAATGGACCCGCTAATTGGTCTGTTTAAGGCTAGCTTCACCTGGGGTCATATTCCGACCGCGTGGAGAGCGGTCAGAGTGGTGTTTATCCCCAAATCTGGCAACAAGCCGCTAGAGAAGCCGAAGTCCTATAGGCCTATTAGCCTCACATCATTTCTGCTTAAAACTGTTGAGCGGCTACTGGACCTGCACATCCGGGACGAGCTGAGAATCTCCGCGCCATTGCACGGAACGCAGTTCGCCTATCAGAAGGGTAGGTCGACGGAAGTAGCATTGCACCATCTGGTTGCGCAAATAGAGAAGGCACATAACAACAAGGATATTGCACTATGTGCTTTTCTTGACGTGGAGGGTGCCTTCGACAACACAAGTTACGACTCTATCAAGGATGCTTTGTCGCAAAAACGGATAGATGATTATACCATCAATTGGATCGGCGCCATGCTGAGACAACGGAGAATTACCGCCTCTTGGGATGACGCTAGCGTCAGCATTAGTGCTGTTAAAGGTTGTCCACAGGGTGGGGTACTTTCTCCCCTGCTATGGTGCCTTGTGATTGATGACCTGCTCGTCAGACTTGAGGAATATGGCCTGCGGGCCATTGGTTATGCGGACGACCTGGCCATCATTGTGACCGGAAAATTCGAGAGAACAATCACTGAGGTGATGCAGGGTGCTCTCGACAAGGTTCTCAAATGGTGCCATGAAAGGGGGCTGAACATCAACCCCCAAAAAGCGGTCGTGGTCCCGTTCACGAGAAGATATAAACACAGTTTGGGTAGACTGACAGTGAATGGGACGGAAATCGAGTACTCCAATGAAGTCAAGTACCTGGGAATTGTTCTGGATAAACGGCTAAACTGGAACTCGCACTTGGATGCGACCCTGAAGAAGGCACTTAGGGCCTTCTGGGCCTGTAAGAGCTTCTTTGGGAAGACCTGGGGCTTTGGCCCTAGCATGATTAAGTGGCTTTATTTCATGATGATCAGACCGATAATCACCTATGGATCCCTGGTATGGTGGCCAAAGATTCAGCAGGTGTCGGCGATTCAAAAGTGCGGAAGGCTACAGAGAATGGTCTGTGTAGCTCTGACGGGGGTGATGCGCACATGTCCAACAGCGGCACTTGAAACTATTTTGGGCATCTTGCCATTACACATCCATATAAGGAAGGTCGCAATAATGAGTCTCCTTAGGATCCAACAAACATCCGGACTGTCAGATGGGGTCAACGGACACGCTGGTCTGATGAAATTAGCTCCTAGTCTATCAGTCTGCACTAGGGCGGACATTAAGACCACGGAACTGAGCTTTAACAGAAGGTTTAGCACGATCCTCCCAAATGGGGGAGCCTGGGACAGTGGAAATCCCTGTGAGGGTAACCAGGGACTACGCTGGTATACCGATGGATCCAAATCGGAGCACGGGGTGGGTGCTGGGGTATTTGGACCAAACACGCGAATCTCGATAGCCATGGGAAGAACACCAAGTGTATTCCAGGCCGAGATCCACGCCATCGATGTGTGCTGTAGCAACATTCTTAACAAGGGAATGATAGGAAACAGCATTGCGATATTCACTGATAGCCAAGCGGCCATTAAGGCACTCTCTTCCTGGAAATTGTCCTCGAAGTTGGTGGCGGAATGCCGGGGAAGGCTACAGGAGCTGGGCTCAAGAAACAGAGTGACACTCTGTTGGGTGCCGGGACACTCAGGGGTTCCGGGTAACGATAGGGCTGATGAACTGGCTAGGGCTGGAGCAAATGCCCAAATGGTGGGCCCCGAGCCCTTTTGTGGGTTAAGCTGGGCCACTACCCAATCTCTATTGGGGGAATGGGCTCTCAGCGAGCACAGAAAATACTGGGTATCGCTACCGGGAATGCGTCAGGCGAAGGAATTTATATTTCCCGGGAGTACACTGGAGACAAAGGGTCTCAACAGACGAGATTTACGGCTGTTGGTGGCTTATTTGACGGGCCACCATACGGTCAAGCACCACCTCTTTCGGATGGGTCTGGCAGAGGACCAGGAATGTAGACTATGCCGTGAAGAGGACGAAACTACAAAGCACCTATTGTGTGACTGCCCCGCGCTGGCATGGGCCAGAAGGAGACACTTGGGGCACGGTACGATGGGCGCGTCCCGAGTCGGTGTAATACCGGCAAAAGACCTTCTTGGGTTTCTCTGGGAAGCAGAGGGTCTTTTGGCCAACTAAAGGGGGGTGGGTACAATAGACCTGGTTTGGTCGCGGTACCGTCTCCGTTGGGAGAAATCTCCCCGCTCTCTCTCGGAAAAAAAAAAAAAAAAGAATAATTAATGGCTATTCAAATATTCCTGTATCCTGTCACTACTTTAACTTGCAAATTTTGGCTGGCAAAGTGTTCATATACTTTTTAGTATTTTTGAGAGCAATTTCTTTAAATTCCTACTTAAGGCAGAATTAGTTTGTACGTTCTGTTCTGCTACGAATCAGCTGTTTTGTTTCTGTTCAATGAAAAGTCTGTTTGTGTGGTTCGTTTTTACTTTTTCGTTCTGTTGCGGACAAATCTGTTGAAAATAGAATTCAACGTTAAGTTACGGCCAAAGTGTGTATGTAGTAGTTTATTGCGATATGACAAATCTGTAATTTTTTAGTTTAAAGCTGGAAAAATTGGTTTTAATTAATGATTTTTTAGAAATTGACGTATTTTTGACACAAAATAATATTTTTTTTATTTTTTACGAAAAGTTTTTGTTTTACAATTTCAATGCTTTTCTTTTTTAAAGCAGATGATTTCTTTCACAGAAATATTTGCTACAGAAAGGAACGAAACAGAACGGCAACGGAAAGTAACAACTAATGAGGCGTTTACTCTCTCTTTGCAAGTTTCTGCTAGAAAAGTAAATGAACACACCTACAGTTAAGGTAAAAACTCTACATACACCCCCTTATTTTGGGTTTATAAGATATTCGTAAAGCAAATTAAAAAAGCGTTTGCATTAATATTTAAAGAACCAAAAACAAAGTTTATTTACAAAACAAAAAGCTAATTCAAAAGCATAACAATAACAGAAATAACAACAACAATAAAAATTAATGAGAAAAAAGTCTACATACAGTCTAAAAAATCGAATACAATATTTAATTTCTTTTAAATAAATAAAAGAAAACAATATATTTTTAATATTTTGTAGGACCACATTGGCCTTCAATAACCGCCTGAATACGAGGTGGCATATCACCAAATTCTCCGTAAAACTGGGCGCAATTTCTGACCACTCCCGAGTTTGGGCAGTTTTCAGGGTTTCACGAAAACGTCCCAAATATGCTCAATTGGATTGAGGTCTGGTGACTGGGGTGGTGTATTGAGCAGTCTTGGTGCATGGTAAAGAAGCCAGTCTCGAACAATCTGCGCTGTATCCTTGGGATCGTTGTCTTGTTGGAAAATCCATTGGATTCCCAAGCCCAAGTTTTCCACAGGTGGCTTCAGATTTTGTTCCAAAATTGTCTTGTAATAATATCTTTCCATATCGCCTTCAACAAAAACCAATCGTCCAACTCCAGATGCCGCCATAGCTCCCCACATCATAACACTGCCCCGCCATGTTTTAAAGTGGGTAAAATATTTTTGGGATCAAGTGCGGTGTTCGGTTCTCCCCAAACCTTGTTTCGGCCGTCATTCTCGAAAATATTATACTTACTTTCATCGGTAAATATATCTTTCTTCCAAAAATCTATTCCTTTCTGTAAATGTGTCTTAGGAAAGTCCAGGCGAAGTTGACGATTCTTGGCTGAAATAAATGGCTTTTTGCGTGCTGTTCTAATTTTAAAGCCGCTATCATGCAAAACGTTTATTACTGTTCTTGTTTTGGATCTTTTTGAACTTTTTTAAGGACAATACTGACTTCGCGTCTTGAAAGTTTCTTCGGTCTTCTAGATCGTGGCTTGTTTTCGGTATTGTTAGTGTTTTTATGGGTTTTGACAATTGTTTGCACTGTAGACTTAATTTTACTATTTTTTTTTTTCGAAGGTTAACAACCAAATTTTGAACTGATTGTTGTATTTCTCTTCTATTTACCATTTTTATAGTTAAAACGTGTTTTACAAATCGCTTTCTAAATTTAAATGATTGCAATGTTTGAGAAATAAATCAAATCAAGAAAACTAACGGGGGTTTCCCTTTATCTTCTTCATTTTCTTATTCATTTGAACAGTTGCCAATGCTGTATGTAGAAATTTTCCCCACCGATTTCTGTGTTTATCGCCAACAGTTTATAAATTCTCAATATTTACAAAATTTTTTTTTCTTCCAACATTCTTAACTATTAATGTCGTAAACATTGACATCAAAATTATTTTTAATATTATCACTAGTTCTCTAGAAGTTCAAAATAGTAGGGTGTTTGTAGAGTTTTTTCCTTAACTGTATTATTGTGTTTGCATATCTAAATAGTTTTGTCTGGTTTGTCAAATGTTTTTTTTTTACATTTTCCTTATTTTCATTTATTTCTTATACAAATTTCAATCTATAGAGAAAAGTATATCAGTATTTCAAGAAACATTAGAAAAATCTTAACTTTTCCAGACGACCATGAAATCCACCAGTGTTGCAAAGAGTTTCTTTTTTTTACTTATTTGGCGAGTAGATATATTAACAACTTCCATAAAATGCTATGAATGTAAATCAAGAATGACCGTAGATTCCTGCAAGTATGTTTTTTATTTACAAGAGCGCCATGTCAAAAATTGTCCAGATGAACGTTGCTTTACCGTTGAGTATGCCTCTAGTGAGTATGAATTATACCAACAGAATGCAGATTCCATTTTGTATTCTATTTACATACATACATATGTATGTATATTGTAGGTATATATGCGGGTAACTATGAAGTTCGACGTGGCTGTATGGGTGAAGACTATCCATGGTTTTATGGTATTTATAGAGTTGTTCCACACGGATATCTGTTTGTGTGCAACTATAGTTTATGCAACTATGCAACACATTTGTATGATCAAGGAGATGTCGAAAGTGGTGGCAATAAATTGCTATTTTTTTCTTATATTTACGTTTTTTACATTGTTATTGTTATCGTTAATTTATTAATATTTAATTGAAATTAAAAAATAGGCAAATACACAAGCCAACGATCAAAAAGATCGCTTTAATTTAAAAACAATCTCTTTAATTTAAAGATTTACTAAAAAGAGTCAGAAACGCTTAAATCGAATAAATTGCCAAATGAGAAGTTAAAATCGCTCAAACTAAAAAGCTTGATTTACTTTCTGAGTCTGCTTCTACACAGATAAATTTTTCTTGAAGCACGTCAGTATGTGTTAAACTTTTTAATATGACGCCATAATGGAAATCATATAACAACACAGAATTGAAGTACCTTTTCGGTACCAGCAAGCATGAAGCCCTTCTGTTTCTCTTTCCTCTCTCACTCTCCAATAAACTCTGACTTGCCTCAAGAAAAATTAATGTGTTTAAAGGCAGACATACGGGTATGTTCTGCAAATCGAAATGAAGTAAACTGAAATCGAACGAGATTTTAAGTTCAATTACACTATGCAACAAATGGAAAGTTTTTTTTTCCTTGAATAACCACTATATTTTTTTGATCCCCTATAGTCATCTAACTACAAAAATCATCAGTATTTCAAATTCTATGGTAAGGTTTTTTTTTAAAAAAAATTGTTTTCTAAAACTTGAGATTTTTGAAAAGGCTGCTCCATACATCTTATCGTTACTTTGGAACAACGTACGCGATTTTGTTATGCAGTGCGTCAAAACATTTTAAATTACGCCAGATCTAAGTTTCTCTACTATCATTTTTTAATTTAGCCATTATTTTTGGAGTTATTGAGTCCAACATTGGCAAAAAAAAAAAAATTTCACTTTATCGGGAATAAAACAGGAATTCATCCATGGATTTTCATGAAATAAAATTTATTTTACTTCTAATACATGCAGCTTTGATCTTTAGGACTAAAACTGGTAAGTGTTTGTTGATTTAAATTTTTTATGAATTTTTTTAATTCAAAAAACAAAAAAAAATATTTTTTTTGCCACTTCGGCCTCAGTAACTCCGAAAATAATGCCTAAATTAAAAAATTATACTAGAGAAACTTAAATCTGGAATAATTTAAAATGTTTGGACGGATTTCATGCCAAAATCGGGTACGTCGTTCCAAAGTTACGATAAGACGTAAGGAGCAGCCTTTTCGAAAATCTCAATTTTTAGAAAAATTTATTGCATTACATGTTCGATTTTAAAATTTGCTCGATTTCCAATCCACTTCATTTCGATTTCTAGAAAAATTTAAATAAAATATAGCAAAACTTTAAAATACTTAATTTATGGGTCGATTACGGATAGCAACAAAACTAAAGTTGAGTTGCCAGCAGCGAAATTAGGCAACCCAACTCATATTAAAATACACAAATTGTTGCGTTGCCTGATTTTGCAGTTGATAAAAAATAAAAATTTTACGGGGTATCCAGTCTGGCAGGGCTGTAAGCTGTTTAATATTTGTCATTTCAAGTTTAATTTATTTAGCCATTTACAAATATGGATCGCTTAACAACCGAAAAACGCGTAAAAACTTAAAACTGTGTCTAAAAATGGTGGTTCAAACGTCGTCAATTTTCGAGCATTACGGCGCACAGTTCTGTGTGCCATAGACAAAAAAAAAAAAAAAGAAAGTCTTATATTGTACATTAAAATATATAGATCAATAGATAAAAATATAATCCAATTAAATTTTAAAGAATTTTTTAGATTTAACTCTTTTTGGCGGCTATAGAGGACGCGAAAGTAACAGAATTTGAAGTAAAAAATGGCTAAACAACTACTCCAGTTTTACTCCTTTTTGGAATACGAGATTAAAATTTTTTTTCTGTAGTAGTTAACTACAATATCAAATTTTCTCGACGTCGTCATCAATTCGATAAAAAATTTGTATTCTAAAACAGCAACGTAATAATGTCGATTGTTTATCGTTTTTTAAAGCACATCTCTAATAATTTAGATAGTTTAGACAATTTGATGTTCGTTTCCTAAAAATATTGTGCTCTCAAAAAGGGTACCTTGATTTAATCTGAAAAATTTAGCCTTAATAATCGCATAAGGCATTGCACTTCAATATACTCACACATTTTTACTAACACCATCACATTTTTCGCACTTGCAGCCCAACTTGCAAGAGAATTTGCTTGCAAGTAAATTTTTGACACTTGCAGCAAGTAAAATGACAAATAAAGAAACAGTGTTACCGTGGATGCCTTTGGTATCAATTTACTAGTACTTAGTAATATAAAAATTATGTTTATTGTTGATTTTCTGTGTGTTTTTAAGAATAAAAAACAATATAAAAACACTACTACAAAGTAACACATCTTCATTGTGTTTTGTAACATAAATTGCAAGGAATGAAAAAAAATTTTAATCAAAATATTTTCTCAGCAATTTTATGATATCGGTAACTACGGCAATACTGGATTCACATATTTTAAAAATAAACATAATTTTTTCATCAAGATAGACCAAAAATAAAGTAAAGAAATAATTATTTATATTTAATATTATTAAATTCATTTCGTGATAACATTAACATGATAATGTTTATTTTAACCCAAAAATGAAGCTTTTTTCATAAGATGTTTTCGCTTCGAGAACATTTGAAAAATAAACTTACAACTGACTGCGTAAACACTCTAGTTACTTGCAAGACTTTCGGCTATTTCTTCGACATTTTCGTTGATAATACATACACACTACTTGCAAGTAATTACTTGCATGTGTAAAGGCAGGGTTAGCAAATTTTGGCGAATTTCCGCTAATTTTACAATTTTTATCGAATTTTTGCCGTTCCTTAAAGTTTTAGGGACTTGTAATCAATTTTATGGCTTTTTTAAAATATTAAAAATTTTTGCGAATTTTCGCCATTTTTGCACTTTTCCGAATTTTCGCAATTTTGGCTCTTTGAGGCATGCGTCTTATATTAAAAATTTTCGCAAATTATTGCTATTCTAGCACACTTACTGTTCAGGTGCCGTCCACTCGTGTCGACGTCGACTTTTATAATAGAGGTGATTATAATTAATAGAGGTGATTGATGATAATTCAGCTGTATGTCAATGACTGGGGAAAAATATTTTGTAAAACAAATACCAAAACTTGGTAGGATTCTCACCCCTTAAACGTGTGAATTTCGAAAAAGTAAGAAACTTAACTTGTATTTTTTAGAAATGTTCCGAATGTGATATAATTTTTATTTCTATGCTTTTTGGTTTAAAAAATAGATGGCAAAAAAAAGGAAGTTCCATAATACAGGTTTTACCCGTTTACTCACCAAAAGGTCCGAAATTCAAAAAAGTACCTGTCCGCTTGTTTGGTCATTGAACAACGATTGGTATTAAATTTTGTTTGTTATTCTTTTCGTTTAGGAGATCTGAGGTTACAAGTGTTACTCCTTTTCCAAAATTCCGTCTTAGTCGGTCGATTTGGGTCAAAATTTCAGGCGTTTCGGCTTCGCGATAATGAATCAGTCAGTAAGTACCGTTACAATTTTAAAAATATATAGATTAAATATTTTTAAAGTGACCTTTGACCTAATGCGGAAAACTAAGAGAACTGAACGTTTTTTAATTAAATATTCAAATTCTAACCTCAATTTCAATTTCTGCCGTTGAGTGTATTTCATTAAGTTTTTTCCATTAAAAAAAACCTTATCCTCTATTGATGAACAGAAAAATAATTATTTTACGACAATCCATAACAACAACAGCAATAAAATACTTAACAAATACACTACAAATAGCAACAACAAATTTTTTTTATTCATTTTCAAACCCAACTCTAATGACAGCTGCTGTGTCCAAAGTCAAAAACGTTTTTTTTTTGTTTTTTTTTTTTTTGTTTGTCAAAATCACGAAATGTTTACTTCATTGCGAGCGAGTACTTTTTTATTTTGCTTAGAATCGGGTATCGACGAAAATGTTATTGTGCATTTAGCTTGCGCTGCAGCTGCCACTGCCACTGTTGCTGCTGTTGCTTTTGTTCTGTGTTTATACCAAATTGGAGTTGAATTAGGTTTTTTATGACTTTTTTAAGTAGAGATGTCATTAAAAATTTTTTTTTTTTTAAATTTAAAGCAAAATGTTAAAAATTAAACTGAAAAATTATAGATTTTTTTTAACTTTTCCACGCCCAAAAAGACCTCAGATTTATGTCGCTTTTGTTTTTTGTTCATGTGAAATAAATTATCGTTAACTGCATGATGATTTGTAGATGCTAACCTTTTTTTTTTTGTGAGACAACAAAAAATTATCCAAGGAGAGAATTGTGAATAGGAATCGGAGAGGTATACTTAATATTTATTTAGGCTCCAAAACTCATACGTCAGAGGTTAGAAAATGTTTAAAGGATAATTTTATTTTTAAATAATTTCTAAACCATAAGACAAGGCAAATTCATTTTTTAGGTGGCGTTAAAAGCACAGCTTTGCTACTTTTTTTTCTTACTTAGAGAGAGAAATGTCAAAATTTGCTTGTGTTTTTGCCATATCGATCAACGAAAACAACAAAAAAATACATTGTTGTGGTTTTGGTGATGTTACTTGTTGTAGTATCGACACCACTGTATACATGAATTCGCCTTGCCAGAGGAAATAATAATTTTGTTAAATTATAATAAGAACAATAAAGAAAGTATTGTCGACCCAGCCGACAAGTAGATACCCTACACCACGGCATTTTGCAGACAAATTTTCGAGACCCTTGTAGGTAAAGATTTCTCAACTTATGAGGTAGATATTTTCTCATCTTTAAGTTTTTTTATGGAGGGAACCCATTGTCAATTCTGGAATTACTAGCACAAAATCTTGCCATGACATATTTAAATAAATATACGTCGTCACATTCAAAATAAATACTCGTATCAATATTAATATAAGGAAGTTTTGGCATTAAAAGGTATTTTCGGGAGTAGTTTTTATTTGGGAGCTGTGGTCCAAACAGGGACCGTTAAATTAAAATGTAGTACAATTGTTTAGATTGCAATCAAATAAGTTTGGATAAGATGGGTTATGGGCACAAAGACGAAGTTTCTATGGGGGGCTATTTCAAATAATGAATCAATTCTCAAAGTTTTTAAAGGCCTTGTCACAGTTAAAACGTATGTAGCAAATTTCATTAAGTTATCGTCAAAACTGCGATCTGTAACAATCCTGCGGGAAATTTGTGTCAATTGTTTTAGTAGACTGGTCCTGGGATTTGTGTAAATAGAACAAGTACAAAAGAAAGGAGAACCAATCCTTTAACTGGTTTATGAAGAACCAAAAGGTAGAAAAAGTAATGAATTACAGTACAGTATTCGCCGGTGCTGTAACACATTTATTTGAGACTTTCTAAAATTTGGTTCTTAAATTTAGGTCTATGACTTTTTTATTAAAGTAATACTAAATTGTATTGAAATAATACTCCATTGTAGTAACTAACACTAAACACGTTTATTGAGAATAGATGTGTGACTTGTCAAATGCCCCTCCAGTGACAACCCCATGTAAAAGTGATAGGTCACATTCGTATAAGGTGAACCGGTCCCTACCACCAAAGACCTATCACGGGACTACTTTCGTGTCAGTTCGCTTCCCCCTAGCGAAGGTATTAGGGTATTCATTCGGTTAACCGATTAATTACTACCCGATTAACTGATCGGTTAATTTGAAATTGGCTATTTTCGATTAACGATTACACCTGTTCGTTTCAGTCGATTAACCGATTAACCGACGTAACAAAATTTTTAATTTTTTGTAGTATTTTTTGTGTTTTTAATTATTTGTTTCGTCTTAAATGCAAAAGATGCGTTTAGAAAAATTTTTTCATACAAACAAAGAAGGTGTTCAGTGATCTTCATTTTAAATACATAAGTGTTTGCTGTCAACAGCTTTTTGTTTCACGTCCTTTTTCATATGGGCATTTCCATTGTGACGTGACGTGACGTGATATTTCTAGGACAAAATAAATTAAATCAAGAAGTCAAATTTATAAAATACAAAGTAATAAAGCAGCACTATATTCAGAAAAAAATGTACAACAATCAACCCTAAAGATTTGAAGGTATAAGCAAAAATATGCGCCGGCGTGATGTTACAAAAACCGAAGTGGATTTTGACTTGCATTACAAAACTGAATAAGTCTGCGAATTCAGCAAGACTTTTTGTATAAAACCTTTTTTAATAAGCTTTGGACTTATAAAGATTCATTTTCCAAGTTATCAAATTTAAAAATCTTTGCTCGTTTTAGGTTCATATGGGAATTTCCAGCGAAAAGTCTACTCTTTGTAATGTAACGCCAGAAAGCAAATAAGCTTGTATTTTAGTACACCCAGAGAAAAAATATGCTTAAATTTGGTCACCTCCAACAAAACTATTTTTAAAGAGAATTGCAAACATATCATGTTTAAATTTAACCATACTATTGTCACCGACAAACATATTATTATTATTAAATTAGTCCTCTTTCAAGAAGCCACAACCATATTATGGTTGCCTCCGAACATATTTTGGTAAGTAATAACTAAAATATGTTTAACATTTATAATACCAACCAAAGCATGTTGCTCTTAGAAGAGAGGAAAATACTATTGTTAATTTAAAAACAAATTATTATCATATTTAACCATAGCATGTTTAGAGGCAACCATAATGTGGTTGTAGCTTCTTGATGGAGATCAAATTTAACCATAATATGGTTGTCAGTGATAAGAATATAGTTAAATTTAAACATAATATGTTTAAAATTTTGTCTAAAAATAGTTTTGTTGGAGGTGACCATATCTAAACATATTTTTTCTCTGCGTGTACCATGTTGTTCAAAAGTTATCCCTTTTGTAACTTAATGTTGAGCTAGTTGCGCTTTACACAACATATAAAAAAGTAAAACTATACATATAACATTTTAGAGAAACGATTTAAATTACTTCTGGCGTTACATTACAAAAAGGAGACTTTTCGCTGGAACTTCCCATATGTATGTATGTGTTTAGTTATTGGTTTCTTCTCATATTTTCTCAAATCAATCTTTTAACAGAATTAACCGAAACAATTAGAAGAGTTAAAAATTTAAAACAGGACTCTAATGACATAATGGAAGATTTTATACGTTTAGAAAAATCCAGGAAAAGGACTGATAGTGCACACCAACGATAAGTGAAAGAATTTTTTCCAACTCAAGATTTATCAAAACTAAAGAAAAGAATCGCTTAAATCCTAAATATTTTTCTAAAAGATTTGTTTTAAGGTCTCCTAAAACTATTCAAATAACTTATAAAATTATCTAACAGTTTATTTTTTAATTGCTACATAATATTTATGTATTAATTAAAAAATATGTTTTACATATTTATGAATTATTTTTTTGTTTGCTCGTGTTAGTTCACGAATTGTTATGTTTGTTTTGTTATTGCTTTTTTTTAATAATAAGCTCCAAATAATAAATAGTTTATGCATTTTTATTTTTACTTAATTTAAACGATCGGTATATCAAAGCAGGGAAACCATAAATATGCCATTGCATGTTTTTCCTTGTGCGACCAATGAAGGCAGAACAAATATATTTATCGTTTTTAGAGCCTTTTATAAATTTTGGCTTCGAGTTGTTAGTGCATATTTTTGCATATTTAACCCTGTACAGAATTGTTTTGCATAATTTACTTAAAAAGAGCCTTTTTTAAGTTTAAAGGGCATATTTTGTCTTTTTGAGCCATATTTTGGTACACGTTAAATTTTTTTAGAGCACGACCGACTCGGACAGCTTTCGCAGCAACCAAAAAAAGAATTTTTTTTAAAATTCTGGTTCTGTATACCCAACCAACGTGTTGCTTAAATTTCGCCATCTACATTTAATTTTTACTTTACAATCGTAAGCCAAAGCAGGTCGTCATTAAAGATAAATAAATGTTTTTTAAACTTTTAAATTTTATATCTATAAAAGCAAAAATTAAGGTAAAAGCAATTATATACGTTTTGGCGATATATTACATAGAAATCTGGACCGACTCAGAATCACTTTTTAAAGTGATCTAACAATGTCCATCCGTCCATCTGGCTGGTTGTCTGTCTATGTTAACTTTGTGCGAAAAGTACAACCAGCAATTTTGTAGAAAATTTTATAAAATTTAGTAAGTACTGTTGTTTAATTATTCTATGGACAAAGTCTATGTAAGTGGTGAGAATTAGTCTATAATTTCACATATCAACCATAAAAACTTCTTTGCAAATTAGACTTGTTTGTCCGTAAACCATCTAATTATGTTGGTATTTAGATTAAATTCGCCGTAAAAATATTTTACTGCAAATAAAATTCTTTTCGAATCGATTCACCGAGCTTAAACTTCCTTTTAAATGTTAATATCCATAAACAATTTAGCGACCGTCCCTGAAATCCCCTTAAGACAAAAAATCTCATATGGATGTTAATATCTAGATAATATTCGCCACAAATAACTCTTATATGAATTTCAGCCTCATAATATAACTTTGTTCTTCAATTCCGTTCTTCATAAAAACAATTTAATGAAAATTTAATTTAATGAGCTTTAGCCTGAATATTAAAAATTTGGATTAAAATTCATAAACAGTTCAATAAAATAACCATAATACTAATTAATTAAAAAATTAATTAAATTTGCACCAGTAAAAAACAAATTAATTGTATCGATTAAATATCTTTTGGCATTAACAACTTTTTCTGCAGTAATGTTGTTCATATAAGTAAACGGTTAAGTCACTTAATTATATTTTTAATAAAAACTGATTTTATTTTTGAATAATAGTTTAATTGAAAAAAAATTGGCAAGAAATTCGTACGAAAATATTTCTTCTCCAAGGAGTGTACTTTTTTTTTAGAAGAGGTGTTTTTGTGCTCGAGGAGATACATTTTGCGATACGGGCGATTATGATGAGATTTAAAATGAGACAATGCACTGATTTTGTGAATGCAGAGCAGTAAATGGTGGAGATGTGGATGCAGTGACTTGGTCGAAAGGTGAAGACTTGGATTTGGTAAGCGAATAAAGAGTCGAGGAACCGAGGACGAAGAAGAGTGGAATGTGTTGGTTGAAGGGTGAAGAACCGGAGTTTGTGAATGAATAAAGGGTGGAGAATGAGGAACAGTGGAGTATTTTGGTTAAAAGGTGAAGACCAGGATTTGGTGAATTGATGAGTAGTCGAGAAAAGAGGATTAAAAAGAAATTGAGTAGTCTCATAGGATGTGCTTTTCCACAAAGAGTGGGTTTCTTATGGGAATTGTGCTTTTGGTGATCACGTGGTGGTTGTGATTTAAGTCCAAAACCGCGAAAAGTGAGTTCCTAAGCTGCTAGAGGAGCTTTTTACTTGTGCATTGTTTGCGCATTGTTTGTAACCAAGTGGTTAAGATCCACCTTGGTGTAGGCCTACGCGCAGGTATCCACGTAAATCTTTTTCACATCTGTTCTGATGCCACCATAACCAGTAGCCCCTAGAGAGCAAGATAATACCAGGTCTGTATGTTGATTAGGCTGCTTTAGGGATCCCTTTGTGATTGTGGTTTAAAACTCAAAAATTCTAATTAGCAAGGGATAGGAACTTGTTCCAGAAAATCATATACTAGAACTGATAGCTGTATGAGGGCGTTATTAGACGTATCGTGCCAGTTTGGTGTTGAGAACATAGTGAGGTAAAGTCCACGTTAATCTCGAGTACAGCTGACGCTTGTGTAATCGAGATTTAGCATTGCAATATCCCAGTGTCATTCTCTTTGTTCCACATATCATATTTAATTGATTGTATTAACTTTTTCATTATTATGATCATGAAATTTATTCTATCAATGTTGACATTGTGGTCGATTTTTCTTTTTCAATCAACAAGAAACTAAAACAGCACCACTTTTTGTTCATAATTGAAAATAGAAAAATATTGTAGCAAATAAAATTAATATTTAATAAAATGAAATTCAATAGTTGTTTATATTCAACTTGGAAAATTATCTACGGTTTGTCTTTAGATATTTAATCAACAATTAATTAAGTGTGTGTACTTGAGGATTCTACTAAAGTTGTTGTTATAAGTTTAGCAATTGCTGCTGCTATTAATGACAATGATGATGTCGTTGATGATGATTTTGAGGTTGTTATTGCTGCTGCTGCTGCTTCTGCTGGTATTGTTAATTTTAATAGATAGTTAATCTACGTCATTTATTATCTATTAAATTTGATTTTGTATTTTTATATTTAAAACTTAAGAAAAATTTTAATATATAAAAAAACACAAACAACTTTTTGAAAATGCTGTGCTTCTGTTTAGATTTTTTTTATAATTTTCTATCTAAACAATTTTCAAGTTTAGCTAAAAGTATTGAACAGAAAAATTTCATTGTCAGTAACAATTAATTGTTTCGTTTTTGTTTTTTTCAGGTTTTTTTTTACAAAAACAAAAATCAAGTGTTTCTCACAATTAATTAATTACAATAAAAGAAATCTTTACAATGATTAAATACTAAAATAAAAGATAAAGATACTCAATTTGGTTTGAGATTTAATTTCGAATTCACTTCTAATTGTTTAACAATTTTCAATCTTAAGAGACAAAAATTGTTTTACTAACTCTCAATAAAGAGCAGTTTTTCTCTTTTTCTCAGGTGCCTTTAAGGTTTATCTTTTTTTCCATTGCCAGTATTTGTGCACTTGAATATTCAATTCAGGTTTCAGGGTTTTTTTTGTTAAAATCTTATTATTTTTAATTGCATTTTATTTTTATTTTTTTCTTTCTGTGTAAAGTATTTATTTTGTTAAAGAAGTACTTGACTTTCAGCTAGTTTTTTTTTTTAAGTGGGAAAGATAAACTTAAAGTGTTAAAATACTGATTATCATCATCGTTTACTGTAGAGGAACTACTTTGAAGGTAATTAGAAAAATTAAATTGTTTGATTAACTAACGATTTGTCGAGAACGTTTTATTAATTGTTGAAATTTCAAGTGCAATGCAGACAAAATTCAAGTGATTCTGCTGGTTATGGAAAATTTCGTTTACAAATATTTCACATTTTACGAAGTTTAAAATGCAGAGATACCATACAATTCCTCAAAGGTGGTGAATTGTTTTTCGGCAGTCGTCTTTTCACCTGTACAGGACACTAAAAGAGAAATTGTTCTCCGTTATCTTCCTCATATAAGACAGTGCCCCGTGTAAAAATTAATTTAATCGTTGTTTAAACCAAACCCGTTTAATCGAAACGGTTTAACCGAAACAAATATTTACTCTAAGCAGCGTTACCGCTGGATATTTTCAAAAAGTACCAAAAAAAAGAGAATTTTTACAAAAAAAAGTGGCACCAAAAAGATGATTTAAGAAAAATGGTAAAACAAAAATCCAGAAAAGATTACATCAGATGTAAGCAAAAACTTTTTTATGTGATTTTACTTGGCCTTAAATTGCTTATTCCAAATCTGTTTAATGATTGGCTCTATCAGTACCCATGTTCTGTAACTTTAGTGAGAACTTCTCGCATCGAAAAGATGTGAAACAAAATATTCCATCGTTTCTCGAAAAGTGAGAAAAAAAGTGTGTCTGTAACTCATGTCGAAAACTATCAAAAGAGATTACGTCGTTACGTTATAAATGTCATAATATTCCACTCGAAGCCGATTAGAAATTACATATGTTGTGAACGCCAGTCAAACATATCGTTGACGCCGACCAAATTTTACTAAAATTTAAAAATTTTCAACGACGGCGGCGAGAAAACAACCGTCGGCTATACCAAATAATGTAAAGTGCGACTTTAATGTTTGTTTATGAAGAAATTGCTTTGAAAACATTCGTATATTTTTAAAAAATGTTAAAAGAAAAACAATTAAACAATGAAAATACCTGCCAAGAATAAAATACTTATCTCTTCCGTGTTAATATTCATTGCATTTTGCATTTTTAATTAATTTTTTAGTGTTAAAAATTTTTCTCACCCCGTTTTTACGAATGAGTTTATTTGACAGTTCAAAGCGGGAACTTTCTCACAAAATTTTTTTAGACACACTTTTTCAGTATATTGGCGAGAATTTCCTTACGTGACAGTTATTACTCGCCAACAATGTTACAGACACAGTTAAGTGAGAAAAACAGCTGTTTGTTTAAATTTATGGCATTTTTGTTTCATTTCTCACACTTCAATCGAAAAGTTTCTCGACACGAGAGTTACAGAACATGGGCACAGGTCTAGTTTTTTAAAAGCCTTTGAGTCATCCATATAAATTTGTTTTTAATTTTCAACTGTTTCGAAGTTATTTAGAAATTAGTGGCAATATATTTTTTGCAAAATTAGTACTATTTTTCTTTTCAAAAATTCATACAAAAGTTATAAGGACAAACATTTGACATTTTAATACTTAATGTTAAAGCCATGAGTATGAATAAAAAACGGCATATTTCATGAAAACGTAGGACAATTGTTAATTTTATGTATTATTCATTGTTGGGGGCATGATGCTAATATATTTCATCATGACTTGGGAGCTATATGTCCGATTTGGATGCTATTACTAGCGAATGATTTGGAATTAAATTCCCTTTTAGGAATCTTACCAATAGTTTGTTTTATTTTCAACAGTTTCGGGGATATTTAAAAATGATAGGTAACATTTAAAAAAAAAAAATCAAAAAAAATAAACGTTTTCAAAAATTTACAAAAAAAAAAATTATATAAGCAAAAATTTTACATTTTTATAAATTATCGAAGCTATACGAGTACGAGTATATAACGAATAAAAAAAGCCATAAACCATGAAAATGTTTATTTCAATGTTATATAAAAATCAAATATTTAAATTTTTTGGTGAATTTTTCATAACAAAAATTTTAAGTAAATAAAATTTGTCGAATTTTGGCGATTTTCGGTGTATAAGGTGAAAAAAAAACTGACAGTCCTGATTTATACAGGCATAATTATACTTCATGGTATAAGTATTTATTTCATCATGGTATACCGCATACGCTAAAAGCAATTGGTACTTCCCAAGAGCAATTACTTGCGAATAATTAATATGTAGACATGTTACATAATATATTCGCAATTAATGCATAAGCTTATGACGGTAGACAAAAAATTATTTCAGATAAGCATATATTTTAAAACAATTACAGTTTATATTAAAGCTGGGAGTTATAATAAAACAGAAAGTTCAAATAGTATCTCATCATTTAGTAAAAAGTACCAAAAAAAGTGTTAAGAATAACAAAAAGTATCACATTTGGGTGCATTTTGTAAAAGTAGCAAAATAGTATCCAAGCAGTCGAAAAAGTGGCAAATTGCTACTTTAGTAGCACCAACGGTAACGCTGAATCTAAGTCGCAATATTTTGAAAAAAAAAACTCTAAAGTTAAATTAAAAACGCTATTTTAAAAAGCAAAAATTTGATAAACCTAAAAAAATTGCTTCTTTACTAAAAATCGCCGAAACTAAAAGAACCTTCAGTTTCTAGTTAAGGTCTAATTTAGACTGAGTTCAGTTTTACTCGTTTTCCAGTTTTAATTTAGAAATTGTCAATTGTAATTCAGAAAGCGTCAATTGTAATGACTGACAATGAATGGCAACTGACGCTTTCTGAATTATAGTTGTGGCGCTCTGAATTACAATTGGAAAAATTTTAGTTCAGTTCTAGTTCAGTTCAAGTTCACTTCTAGCTCAGTTCTAGGTCAGATTTTCCTCAGTTCTAGTTCAGTTCTAGTTCAGTTCTAGTTCAGTTCTAGTTCAGTTCTAGTTCAGTTCTAGTTCAGTTCTAGTTCAGTTCTAGTTCAGTTCTAGTTAAGTTCTAGTTCAGTTCTAGTTCAGTTCTAGTTCAGTTCTAGTTCAGTTCTAGTTCAGTTCTAGTTCAGTTCTAGTTCAGTTCTAGTTCAGTTCTAGTTCAGTTCTAGTTCGGTTCTAGTTCAGTTCTAGTTCAGTTCTAGTTCAGTTCTAGTTCAGTTCTAGTTCAGTTCTAGTTCAGTTCTAGTTCAATTGTAGTTCAGTTCTAGTTCAGTTCTAGTTCAGTTCTAGTACAGTTCTAGTTCATTTCTAGTTCAGTTCTAATTCAGTTTTAGTTCACTTCTAGTTTAGTTCTTGTTCAGTTCCACTTCACTTCTAGTGATTAATTCTAGTAATTAATTTCTAGCTCAATTTTAGTTCAGTTCAGTTTTAACTTTTTTTGATGGGGAAAGAGGAAAAAGGCTTATCTTCCCCGAAAGCATGGCTGGTATTCCAAGACATAATGAGAATCTGGTCGAGGTATTGGAAATAACCTAAAATCATAGAATTATTTTCTACGACAGATACGTTACATATCCATATCCATTATGGCCCATACAGGGTGGGCTACAAGTCACTCAGCATTTTTTTTTTTATAAATATTTTTTTGCATAATTTTAAGCGTAATGGATAGTTTTGCGGCAAAATTTCATGTACTATTTGTATATTCCTGCAAATAATATTGGACCACCTGATCCAATTTGATTAAATGGACTATTCCATGGACTGGTCCGATGTAATGCAAGCATGGACCATGTCATTGTTAAAAAGTGTTTGTAGTGAGACGACATGTCTTCGTTTTTTAACGACATGTTTTCGTTTTTAAACAAAGTTAAAACTAATCCTCTTGTGTATACAATGGAGTAGTTTTAAAAGTACTCCTTTGTAATGCATAGCTGGGTTACGTGGTCCAGCCCTAGGACATCGCAATGTAAATTGGAGTATGTTTTTACATACATTTAGGTTAGGTATTGGAGTAGTCTTACTCCCTTATGGAGTAGTCCATACACGCATGTATAGAGTAGTCTCGTTTTTTTGTAGGGATTGTGCAGAAAGAGCAATAAATAATTATTCTCCGCAGTGAAGTTCTAGACATTTGAAGCTGAGTGGCACGTTTACGTGTCGATGTTTCAGGGTTCTCATCTTCCGAACTCGTTCGATATTATTTTGGCTTCATGCTTCAAACGGTCTTCCACTCCCAGATAAGTCACAAACAGAACCCGATGACTGAAAACGAGCGACTAGATTGCGTACTTGATTTCTTGATGTATATTATAGATTACAAAATTTGTTCAAAATAATTAATCATTAATGAAGCGTCCGACTCGTTTTTTTCCTGAGATAAATAAAAATCTTTAAAAACCCATTGCCAATAATGAATCAAAAGTTCGTCAAATTTACACAGAATTATAAAAGAATTAAACAATATTGTTTATATTTTTATCCAAAACAAAAACCTCGTATGTAAATCATGTGACTGGGGGATGACACAGCAGCCATAAGTTGTAATTTCTATATGGGTATACAATGGGTTTTTTTACAAAATAAATTTTAAAATTCATGAAAACGTTAAATTAACAACAGATACTTTACTTATTTTCTGTTTTTGTTGTTATTGTATTTGTATTTAGTAAAAGATGACCATGAAAAAATAGCAAATTCTCACTCGAGCGCAACCAGTAAATAGTTTTTTGTTTTCTTTTCTGAAAAAAGCTCTATTTTTTGCATTTCACACAGAAATATTCCCCCCCAACATCCTTAACCATCAATTTAAAACACTTTTTACACGCATACACACCCTTACACATACATTTACACACAATTACAGATGTATAGACACACACACACACAATCACTTAGTTGCATATGTCCAATACATCGAAAAAGTCGGTCTACATGCCATCACATAATGCAGATGATAAACAAGTGTTAAAAGGGAGAGAATTGTATAATAATAAAAGTTAAAATAAAAAAAAAATTAAATTTTTTATTTTTTTTTTTTTTTTGCAAATAATGATCGATTAAATCGTCATGGTTGACAGCGAACGAATGAGATGAGAGTTGAGTTACACAATCATTAGCACGAGCGAAATTAAAACAAAATGACATTACGAGCCCAGCTATAAAATAAATATATCTTTCCGTTTTGAGCATTTGCCACAAAAAAAAAGATAATGAATCGTGTTTTTTTTGCACTACTGGCCTAAAGACTTTGAAATTTGTTTTCGTTATCTTTATTGAAGCCCACTTGTAAGCTTTGCACCAGATGGACGTTGGAACAGACACACAGACCGATATAAAGCTGTCGGTTTGTAAAATGAAATCTCGGTTACATCACTATTTGCATTTAGACTTATAAACACTTCATTTTGATTTAATATCGAAGACTACAATTTGCACTATTTTGTTTTATTTATATTTGAATTTCAGTTCATTATAGATATTTGTGTTGATAATTTTATATATCTTTAAGAGAACTTATATCCGTATACTAATGGAAAATAGAAGTTATTTCCTTTCTTCTGTTGTATAAAATAGTTTATTTTCTATTTACCGCTAATTCGATAGAGATATTTGCTTTGATAACACTGTCCAACACACAAAAAAATAACAATGTTCTGCCAACTGATTCTTGTAGAGGGGACTAAAAAAAGGATATACGTGTATCAGCGTTTTAAAAGTTTACATCTGAAACTCATTGTACGGCCTATTTAAAGTTGCACCCTTGTGTAGCAAAAAATTGTATTTCACCTTTTGGTGTAACATCGTTCCAGGTAAATCAGTGTACGCATACTAGGAATCCGACGAAGATCCAACATGATAGGGATCTTAAAAAATAATCTCCCAATATGGTTCAACGAAATGCAGCTTTTTGACGAAGAGGTGGTTTATGCTCAAAACCGCGGGAAGGAAGACTAAAAAGGTTAATTTTTCACCCGTGTAGAAAAGTTCGGCCTGTAGCGGTTCTCCCTTGGTGATTTTGCTATTACGGTTAGATAGCTCCGGCTCCTAAGCCATGGGGAGTGAATAAGATTTGTCGGATGATGCACTCAAAATTACTACCTGTATGTGAAGTATCCGTGCCCAAAGAGGAGTTTGCGGGGGTTAAACGCATTGTTTGTCACCTAGTGGTTACGATCCACCATATAATTAGGCATGTCCGGTGCTCATGTAAACCATTCCAACAATTTAAGCAAAATATGGATTTCACTGCTCATTTTTCCGAATCCAAAATGAATGAATAAAGTCGAAAGAGTTCTAATCAACTGAATGGGCAAGATCTGCACAATAAGGCCAGTGGCCACTATATTCTATATATTCTTTAACTGCTCTTGCAATATGTTGCCGAGTGTTTTAATGATAGAATATTGCGGCTTCATGTCTAGTCGCATATTTCGAGTGTTTTTTTCTGCCATTTCTCGCTTCTTAAGAATTATTTGTATTCGATATAGGTCACCTGTGAACGGTTGTCCCGATTTCATGGATCCCTTTTGGTCCCACTAAATATCAATAGCTTTACTGCCCTCCTAAGAAAGAAAGTCACAAGTGCAAAAATAGCAAAATTGAGATAAGGGCAGATTCGGAACCGTGAATGGGCTTCTGATTTTTGTGTTTAACTTAAAAGATAAATTTTCTTCTGTAAATAACACTGTGCAAGAAATTGACACTTTTTTTTCGTGACAAGCCGGCCACATAGCGTTTTAACATAATTCGGGTACGCTGAATCCAGTAGTGCCCGTGGTTTTTTAAGATTGGCTCTGGTTTTCGAGATAAACCGTTATTTCGAAAATGGAGGAGGTTGCACAACATATGCTCGCGTAACTCAAAAACGCTTTAGCATATTGAAAAAACTTAAAAAACCGAAATTCCGCAATAAAATTTCCTTTAAGAAATTCTTTCTAATATCCGCAGTCGTTTTAGAAACATAATTTTTTTTTTTTGGAAAAAAAAATAATTTTTTTAACAAAATTTTGAAATTTTTGTTTTTTAAAAATTCATAAAAAATTGGAAAATGCAGCTATGCTTCTAATTTTTTTCAGACGTATGAAAGTTTTTTCAATATGCTAAAGCGTTTTTGACTTACGCGAACATATCTTGTGCAACCTCCTCCATTTTCGAAATAACGGTATATCTCGAAAACCAGAGCCAATCTTAAAAAACCGCGGGCACTACTGGATTCAGCGTACCCGAATTATGTTAAAACGCTATGTGCCCGGCTTGTCTGTTTTTTCAACTAGCATAGTGTAATTGGAAAACATTTACCAAAATGGTCACATCTACCACCTCCAGCTTGTTTCCTAGACAAAAAAGTATTATCTGCCACATAATATGATAAAAAGTCACATTGACCAAAATTGTAAGCTCTTAAGACTTTTTTTCTTAGTTTTTATGATTTTTTTTTTTTTTAATAGTATGAGTTTTCTTCTTTGTGTGTGTAATACTACGAAGAAGTTTTTGCAAACACCGACAAGTACGAATAACTTTAAGAAGCCCGAAAAGAGTAATTCAGAGTTTGCAAAAAGTAGTATCGACAGCTCAATTCCAAAACATGCTAATCTAAAAATTTAGTTTTGCAGAAGCAGCACTTAAAGTTTACGGGCGATAGACAATTCACTTGTATGCTAAATTACTTTTTTGTGCATAACTTTGGCTTATATAGGCCGATCAACACCAAAATTTAACATAATTTTAATTGAACAATACTCAATTCATAAAATTGAAAAAATTAAAAATGTGCTTTGTCGACTTAGATGGTTTGGAATTGAGTTGTCGGTATTAAATTAAAGTTAACGTTGTGCATTAGTGCAAGACATAGAAACAGCTAATCCTCCAACAATAAATTTTCAGTTGTTTCATCAAGAATAATAATAGGGAATTAAGCACAACAAATAAAATCTTTTAATAAATAATTGTATTCCCAAAAAAAAACTTTGATAATAAATTCTTGCAAATTTTTACAGGTAAAATTTTTACTAGCAAGAATTTTTGAAACGGCTGTTACATGTTTCTGTTTACATAACAAACTTTTGAAATTGGGTAAAAAAAATTATTCATAATTTTAAAATTAAAAATGGTTCATTTAGATCTGCGATCAGCAAATTATACTATTACATTTTGCGATTGTATACGTGGTATGTATTTTACATATGTTGTTATTAATGTTGTTTAATTCTCCTAACTTTACAAGTTTTTGCTGGTAAAGCGTTCATTTACTTTTTTTATTTTTTAAGTAATTGAGAGAAACATTTTGTGAATTTTAAATTTACTCTCTCGTTGCAATGTTCTGCTAGTTTTCGTTTTGAAGGAGGAGAGCAATTTCAATTCAATCTAAAAAGGTGATTTTTGCAAACTGACTCCGATTCTTATATAACCATCACTTCTCTGCGGTAATAGTTCTTTTTTTAATTATTATTCCTAAATATTCCTAATATTACAGATCGGAAGTAAAGTTAAGTTATTATTCCGAATGTTATCGCACATTGAAAAAAGTTAAGAAAAAAGTAATTTTACTATCTGAAAAATCTTATAAAATAATTGAAACTTTGGCCAGGTGGGTACTTTTGAACGTGAAGATCTCAAAGGTACCATTAACTCATATTACGCTTAAGTCAATTTAAGCACTTTTTCCTTTTTGCCACAGAAATATTACAAATATCCGTCAATATTTTCGAATAAAATTTTAAATCATCGCACGGAAATGAATAAGTTAGAGATTAAATCATAATGTTTCATTTTATTATTGTGGCCGTATTATTATTTTTTTTTATTAAATAAATAACATTTCGATCAAAAAAATGTGTTCGCGTATTAAGTGATCATAAATGATCATAAATATGTGAGTTCTATTTTTAGTTCAAATAGTTTTTAGTGTTTTAAAGCTCCCATCTTAGCGCCATCTGTTTTGAGTCTGTATTTTAATTATACCTACACCACAATAGTAGAGAGGGTATTATGCGTTAGTGCAGATGTTTGTAACACATATTGGTCCGAGACGCAACTTTTAGTATACCGATCGTCTCAGATTCACTGTTTGAGTTGATCTAACGATGTCTGTCCGTCCGGCTGGATAGATGTCCATTAAAAGTTTACATGGTGCGAAAAGTACAGTGGGCTAATTCTGACAGTCGTGATCGAATACTTTTTGATTCGAAAGCAGTTTTATTTATAGTTCTCGAAATTATTTATTCAGTGTTGTAATAATTTTTCTGAGTTTCCACCACACTGGAAAAAAAATTTCGATTGGTTCAGTATCGACTGAAAGAATAAGAAATAAAATTGCTTGCAAATCGAAAGATTATGCGAACACGACTGCCAGAATTAGCCCCCAGGTCGCAATTTTGGAGATAATTTAATGAAAGTTGACCTACTGAAAACGGTGACAATGGGTGTATAATTTCACAAAGCCCCCATACAAGCTTCTTTCCGGAATAGAGTCTTTGTTATGGGTACCATCTTATTATGTTGGTATGTAGATTAAATTTGGTCCAATCTTTTCTACTGCAATAAAAATCATCTTAGCACATTTTTTTGGAATTGGTCCCACAGTAATAATACTCCCTATAATGACTTTCAATGCCATAACTTTTTTATAAAGAATGGTATTGATATAAATACAACCCAATTATGAATAGAAATTCCCCGGGAATTTTCTCCCTTCTCACATTTTTCCTATATAAATTTAATTGTAAAAATGGGAAAAGGGAAAAAATTCCCGGGAAATTTTAATTCATAATTGGGCTGATAAAGTTTGGCGACAATAACTTTTCCGATAGCAAAATATTGTGTTGGTAGATCCAAAATTATTCATAGGTCCCCAAAAAAAATCTCATATAGATGAATATATAGAGAGAGCCCTTACCGTTAAAATAGTTTAAGCGACATAATTTTCAACTTTAATTTTTTTTAATAAATGAATTTATTGGCAACACTTGCACCATCTCCTAATACTTTGCTTCCACTATGAGCAAAACAACTTGTTTTCAGCAAAACTTGTCAAAGTGTTTCCATTATGTTAAAGTCGTTTTGGTTTTCGAATTTTCGAAATTAATGTGACATTTATGTTGTAAACAAACATGAAAGCCAAACAAAATATGTGTTGAACAAAAAAAATTTTTTTTGTATAGAATTTCCTTGTGTGTTTTTAATATACAAATATACATATACATATGTACGAAATTGTACGTACATTGTACGTATATAAAAGCACATCATTTACTACCTTTTTATTATATTATTTCATTATTTTACGTTGCAATATAAAAAAAAACAGCTGGAAAGTTGCATTAACATTTTTAAAAAAGTCTGGTTATTTTGGTAAATATGTCACTTTTTCGAATTTGTTAATCATCAATAATGGATAACTCAGAGTTGTATTCATGATTTTCAAAAATTTTTGATATGTTTTGGAGCAAAACTAGTTTTTGTTTGGGTTTTTCGAACATGAAAAATGTATGGGAAATCAAGTAGCAAAACACTTGTTTTACAGCAGAACTGGTTTTGTGGCCCAAAACATGTAAGTGGAAACGTACTATAAAATGTATTGGTCACATATGGTACCGTTACGATTTTAGAGCAAAAACAATTTTAGCTTAAGTGCCAACCTTCATACAAAATGTTTATGAAATCTAATAAAAAAAAAACTTCTGCTGTAAAATCGTGTTTTTGTCGCTTAAGCAATTTTTTGCGGTAAAGGCTCAATTTCTTAATAATTTTCGGCACCAAGAACTTTTATAGGAGTCTTAACCCTTATAACTCATTGCCCATGAGTCTCAAATAAGGTACACGCTCAAAAATGTGTTTTACACTTTTGTGGTGTAGGATAGCATCGTACTGTCGGTTTTGATCAACTATACTGTTTTACTTATTTTATTTAAATTTATTTCTTATTTGTTTTTTTTTTTTTTCTTCTTTTACCTTTTATTTTTTTTAGCTATTTAGAGTTTTTTATGTAAATTGTTTTTTTTTATTATTGTGGGTTTAATTTCTCGTTTTTTTTTATTCTTTAAATTGAATTGTCTGTTACTTTTTTTATAGAATTCTGTTAACAAGAAAAAAAGTTGTTATTGAAAAAAATTCGAATCAACTGTTTGTTGTCTTCGATTTATTTGTGGTTAAGACGATCGGTTTTCGAATATTTTTTAAATACTTTTTAAAGGAAACAAGTTTGAAGATTCTTGAAAAAAAAACAGTTTTGTAAAACGTGATTACAATAATCTCCAAAATAAATTGACGTAATTTGTTCTTAAGAGCCTACATAACAAAATATTTGGAAAGGTCTTATAAACTCTAACGTAACAAATTAAAAAATGATGTTTCGAAATTTGCTTAATTTGGAATTAATTAATTCTACGCAAAATTTGTTATTATAATTTTAATAATTAATTATCTAGAATTTAGTTTTTGTTTTTTTTTTTATAAATAATTTATTAAAAAAAATTTTTTTCCATGATAATTAACTGTTACATAAGTTAAAGAATCCATATGTAAATTTTTTCAACACAAATACAAATACAAGCTATCAACACATTGTTTTCGTAAATGATGAAAAATTTTGATTACAGCAATTAATTTAATGACAACAATTTAATTACATACCCATTTTCATATAAAAGCAAAAGAAAACATACAAATTTAATTGGTTTATTTTGTCCAAGCTATGAAATGTTTTAACCATTTAATATAGAAAAAAATTACAACATTCTCTTACAAACAACTTAATAAATATGATAAATGATAAGGTTAAAGAAATGTTTTCAATTCAAAGGGCTTCCGAGATGTTCACCTTTTTAAACAGTGCATGGTGGTCAATTTGGGCAAAAAATCCATAACCTCTTCATTTCTTTAAATAAATAGCTAAAATTTGGTATCAAACTCAAGAGTTACATATTTGATTCCTCGCTAAAGTTTTGGGCATGTGCACACAGGGGTTGCCCAAGTAAGCATTGACGACCCAAATTCATTGCCCTAAAATTATATAAGAAGTTTGTGGAATATCTTATGCTCCGCTACCGTCCCCTTATTTTTGACTACCTGAGTACAAAAAAACAGATATGATAATATATGTTTATAATATAATATATAAGCATATGTGATAATATACATTAAAATGTGTATATATAGGCGTCATAACGTATTTTGACATCAGTACTATGACAAGTATTTTCGTTTTTGAAGCCATGGCACTTTTCATCATGGAGATGTCAGCCTTAACATCACTTGGCCAAATTGTAAGCAGGGTTAAAAATTTAAATTATGACATCACTGGGATGACACATCGGCATGACAGAAATGACGAATCAGAGTCCGTATAATAAAAAATGTCATCAGTGTGATGCCTCAGTTCATCGAAGAAAGAACTCATTACACTCATAGAAAACTGCATCTTCATATTGATGTAAAGTGTGATGGTGTCAAAAACGAAGACACTTGTCATTATTTCGATTATATTGATGATGCTCTGATATCAGAATTGTGACATCAATGGTATTATAAATGGCATCAATGAGGCAAAAGGTGACATCAATCCAATGACGAACGTCATCCTAAAATGTTGTCATATTTTATGCGTCATCTATTCTATGACTACAGTGACATCAATTCGACGCCACATTTTGTGTACACTGATAGAAAAAGCGTCATAACGCTGATGTATTTTGTATCAGTACAGACATACTATCATCAGTGTAATGACAACCTGTCATTAGTGCAATGAAAACCTGTCATCATTGCAATGACAAACTGTCATCAGTGCGATGACATAATATATCATGTCATCAGTGTGATGACAAACTGTCATCAGTGCAATTACAAACTGTCACCGGTCCAATGACAAACTGTCATCAGTGCGAAGCCCTAATATACAATGTCAAAATATATTATTAACATTATTTTAATTTTTTAAAAGTAAAATTAGAAGCAAAAATTTCCTTATTCTATTTTTTTTAATAATTTATTAAAATATAACAAAATAAGTATTGTGGTTATTTTATTGAACTGTTAATGGTTTTGAATCCAAATTTTGATATTTTAATCAGGCTTAAGTTCGTTTAATTTAATTTTCATTAAATTATTTTTACGACGAAAGGACTTTTACAACATGAAATGAATTAAAATTTATTCATAATTTTTTTATTCTTGACTGAGCTGGGAATTGAACCCAGGTTTTCACGGACAGGTTGCCCAGACTAGTTTCGATTGTAACCACACAATCTCTTCAGTGGGGTTTGCCGTTTAGCTCTCACCGCCATTGACGACGGATGTCGTCATTAGTCAAACATTTTCAAGTAGAATTATTACAAAAACCATATCAGGCATCCTGCTGGTGTCTTATAATTGAGAGTTCTTCTGTTAACAAAGGACGGAATACAACAAAAGTGAAACAAACATGTGTAGCGATAAATAATTATAATCTCTCAATTTGACTTAAGGTCGATTACAATGACTCAATTTGATGACAGTTTGTCATCGCACTGATGACATACTTTATAAATACATACTTTTGTGATGCCAATGTGCCATCCATCGCATTGATGGATAATTAAAATTTTTGACTCTGATGGCAATTTGACCAAATGATGGGATCAAAAACGAAGATACTTGTCATAGTACTGATGTTAACATACATCAGCGTTATGACGCCTTTTCTGCCAGTGTACTGTTGTCAAAATATATCAGCGTGATGACGTCTATCAGTGCAGAGGGTATAAGAAAGTCCTTGACTGACATTCACAACCTGATTAATGTGTGTGTGTAAAACTGTATTTGTTATTAAATTTATTTATTTTTTAATTCATAAGTTTGCATTAAAATCAGTCATTTAACATTTACTTTAATGAAGTCATAATAAATAATACTAGACATAGTCTCATTTACATACGAAGGGAACACTGGCAATAGTTTGTATGACATTGTAAAACCACTAATTACACAATCATGATTTAAATTGTTATTTTATATGACTTTAACAAGATTTCTACAATTATTGGCAACAAGTCTGAAGATTTTTATCCCTCAAGAACAAAACAAGCATAAAAGATGAAATATATGTCTTTCATGGGTATTACTTAAGTAAAAAAAATTAAATAAGATTTCTGGTAAGTTGTGTTTAATCGATATGTGGATAAAAACAGTGGGTAACAAAATTAGAGGAAGAAAATGATTAAGAAACTGGAATAAAAATGGGTAAAATTGTTTGCATTTGTAACTGGCAAGAATTGCAAACTGGATTTAAATTTTTCATAGCGAATATAGTGTTAAGGACGTAAGTTATACTTTTGCTTGTCACTGTAGATGTATGGTTTGCTTTTTATAGAAGACTTACTTCACTATTTTACTAACTCTTACTGTATTTCTACGACTGCATATGGCTTTTAAATTCATTTGAAATAAATTATGATTTGTTATAGCATTTTTTTATAGCACATGCTACCTGTTCTAGAAAAAATCATTATTCTTCTTAGAAATTGTGTTTTTTTTCTTATTTATTTATTCTTGAAAAAGTAAAATAAAACTCAATCTAATTATTTAACCATTTGCCGTCATTCTAAATAATTGTTATTGTTGTAGATATTGTTGTTGATATTGTTGTTGATATTTCATATTGCTTGAAGCCTCGAAGTATTGGTCATTTCAAAACTGATAAAATCGAAATGAAATTTTCTTTGGAAATAATAAGTATTTATTTAGAATGAGTCATATTTACTAAAGGTATCACTCTTTTTCCATAGAAGATCTTTTTATGGCTGTATTTTTTTTTTTTATTTTTTTTTTTTTTTTTTTTTGTTCTGTATTTTTTAAAAATAACACTTCACAAAGTAAATGGCGTCAAAATTCTTAAACTGCGCCGCAATTTCTTTTTGTTAACACAAACACAAAACAAGTAAATTTATTTTTTTTTAAACCAGTATTAGGAAAAGAATAGATATTTTTCTCACAAGAAATCATTTTATAATGACTAATAGTCTAACACAATTTCAAATTTTGTTTAGGCCTGTGTAATTCATTCAAGTTCAATCAGGTTTTGGTATTTGTAATCGATGTTTCATAACAAAACCTTTTTTGATCTTTTGTCGCCTGTTTTCTTATTAAGTTAGTTTTTGCTTTCAACAATACGCCACATTTATGGTCAATCAGTCAGTCATCCAACCCACTCTCATTAATTGCTTTACAAGCAATAACAAGACGATTAAATGCAGTCTTTTTTCGAATTTAGCAAAAACAATTTTTTTTTTACAAATATCAATATGAAAAGTAATAAGATATTAGAAATATTATTAGAGAAAACTGCAATATATTTTATCGAAAGAAAATATTCATGGTAAAAGTGACTTTTATGAAAAATGTGTTTGACTTTTTATGTAAAAAGTGGGACATTTTAAGTAAAAATTGTGACTTTTTATGTAAAAAGTGTGACTTATATCGATGCAAAAGGTGGGATTTTTTATGTTAAAAGTGTGACTTTTTATGCAAAAACCGTGACTTTTTATATATAAAGTGTGAGTTTTTATGGAAAAAAAAGTGTGACTTTTTATGTAAAACGTCTGACTTTTTATGTAAAAAGTGTGTCTTTATATGTAAAAAGTGTGACTTTTTATGAAAAAAGTGTGAGTTTTTATGTAAAAAGTGTGACCCTTTATATAAAAAATGTGGCTCTTTATGTAAAAAATTTGACTTTTTTATGTAAAAAGTGAGACTTTCTATGTAAAAAGTGAGACTTTCTATGTAATAAGTGGGACTTTTTATATAAAAAGTGTGACTTTTTATGTTAAGAGAGTGACTTTTTATGTAAAAATGTGACGTTTTATGTAACAATGTTACGTTTTATGTAAAAAGTGTGAATTTTTATGTAAAAAGTGTAACTTTTATGTAAAAAGTGTGAATTTTAATGTAAAAAGTGTGACTTTTTATGTAACAAGTGTGACTTTTTATGTAACAAGTGTGACTTTTTATGTAAAAAGTGTAACTTTTTATGTAAAAACTGTAACTTTTTATGTAAAAAGTGTGACTTTTTATGTAAAAAGAGTGACCTTTTATGTAAACAGTGTTACTTTTTGTGTTTTTATTAAAATGTGACTTTTTATTTAAAATGTGACTTTTTATGTAAAATGTGTGTTTTTTATGAAAAAGTGTGACTTTCGATGTAAAAATTGGGAAGTTTAATGTAAAGCCAGTGACTTTTTATGTAAAAAGTGTGACTTTTATGCAAAAAGCCTGACTTTATACAGGGTGTTTTTTTTTACAGGTTTGTTTTTCGAATAGAGATAAAACTGGCATTTTGTGGTCAAATCTGGCAACTCTAATGTCATTTATGTTCAGTTTGGTTTGCCATTTCATTATGAACAGGTTGACCAAAGAACAACGCTTGCAAATCGTGCAAATTTATTTCGAAAATAACGGTTCAGTTCGCGAAGTTTACCGCAAGCTCCGTCCATTTTATGGTCGACATAATCGTCCATCAGAGCAATTAATTCGGTTAACCATGGATCGTTTTCGCACTACGTTTACTCTATGTGATAATACGCATCCGCAGAGACGTCGAACAGTGCGCACCGAAGAAACAATTGTCGCTGTACAGCAAAGTGTTGAAGAGGACCCGAATGAATCGATTCGCCACCGTGCACAGCAATTGGAGCTTTGTCCATCAACTTTATGGAAGATTTTGCGCAAAGATCTTGGCTTGCGACCTTACAAGATCCAGCTTGTGCAAGAATTAAAGCCGCGAGACCATGCAATGCGTGGTGATTTTGGTGTATGGGCCGAAAATGAGATTGATCTCGATGCTGATTTTCATCGCAAAATTTTGTTCAGTAATGAGGCTAATTTTTGGTTGAATGGCTACGTCAACAAGCAAAATTGCCGCATTTGGAGTGAAGAGAATCCACATGAGACCCTTGAGACGCCATTACATCCACAAAAACTGACTGTTTGGTGTGCTCTATGGGCTGGTGGAGTCATTGGGCCATACTTCTTCCGAAATAATGCTGGAGAGGCAGTTACCGTTAATGGAGACCGGTATAGAGCCATGATAACCGACTATTTTGTTCCCGAATTGGATGGCATGAATGTGGATGAGTTGTGGTTCCAACAAGACGGCGCTACATGCCACACAGCGCACGCCACAATCGATTTATTGAAGGAAACATTCGATGAGCGCATAATTTCGCGGTATGGACCTGTCAATTGGCCACTAAGATCGTGTGATTTGACACCATTGGATTATTTTCTTTGGGGATATGTGAAGTCGCTCGTCTACGCCAACAAACCAGAAACGTTAGGGGAATTGGAAGCCAACATTCGTGGCGTTATTGCCGACATACGGCCCCATATGCTCGAAAAAGTAGTTGAAAATTGGACCTGTAGAATTGGCTTTATTCGAGCCAGCCGCGGCGGCCACATGCCTGAAATCATATTTAAACATTAATGGCATAAAATTAGTACAAAACATCGGTTTAGGTGTAAAAAGTGACATTAGCTTTCTATGTAAAAAGTTTTTTTTTTTTTTTTCTTAAAAACGTGATCTTCTGTGTAATAAAAAGTGGCTTTCTGTGTAAAATGTTACTTTGTGCTGGCTACTTTGTGTTTTGTGTAAAAGAATTTTTTTTTTATTATAAAAAAAAATTTAAGTAAAATGTGCATTTTTGTTTGAGTAAAAATAAGTCTTTATGTAAAAACTGTTCTTTTGCATAAAATATTTTACTTTATAGGTAAACAACAATTTAACTTTTTATAGAAATCTAAGATTTTACAAAATCTAAAATGTGTATCTTTATGTTAAACATGTTATAAATTTAAAATTACAACAAATAGAATCTGGTAATTTTTGTTCTCATGTTGAGTTTAATTTTCATGATAAATTTTTACATTAAATCGAATTCTAATTGTAATTTGACTTATAATACTCATTCGATTTAATATAAAAATTTATAATTTAAAATTAGGTTTTTTTTTTTTTTTTTTTTTTTTTTTTTTTTTTGCAAATTAACCATTTGAAGAGATGGGTTTGTTTCTTGATAATCAATATTTCGCCACAATTATCATGATATTTAATTTTAATAGTATTCGTTTTCTAAGTTTAAATGCAATTTCCCGGAAATCGTTAATTATTAATATAAATGAAACTCGATTTACAGCTGGGGCAGACTTTAAGAATTTTTTTGTTTCATTCACTTCAATGGAATTAGAAATTATCCACAATCAGTGGTTTCTTCAAATACCCAGAACAATGTTTAAACAAATTTGCATCAGAGGAAAATTTTTATTTATTCTTGCAAAACAAAACTAAAAAAAATAAGACAATTACTAATTGTAATTTAAATAATTTTTTACGTTTCTGATAATAAATTCCAATAAAAATGTATGTTAATAAATAAAACTTTAAGAATACATTAACATAAAATAATTTCATTAAATAAAAATAAAAAAGAAGAAGGAGAAAACAACATCGTAATTACCCATTTAAGAAAAAAATCCCCTTTTTTTGTATCTGATTTAAACAAGATAATTAAGTTAAACTACCACTTATATGAAAAAGACTTTAACTAGTTATTTACGATCATTAAAACAAAATCGTAAATTTTTTATGGTGGTTTTACAAATTTTCAAAATGTTTTGAAATGTTAAGAAAATAAAATATAACATAATTTAAAGTTAATTTAAAACTTTTTTAACACCTCTAATCTGTTTAGGGTTTTTTTTTTTTTTTTTTTTTTTTTTTTTTTTTTTTTAAATGAGTAATTATTGAAAATTACCATTATAACAAACAAAAACGAAAAGAGCACACAAATTAAAAAACCATTACAAAAGAAATAACAAACAACCATAAAGTACCATTTGTCGTCATCGTTCCAAAACATTTTAATCACCATTTGAAAAAGTTAATAATTTTAATTTAAAAAAAAATCGTTTTTGCTTCTGGTCTTACACGTCTATAAAACAAAGTTTTTGGTGATTTTAAAGAACAATTAATTTTGGTAAAAAAGTTAATTTTTTTAAGTACATTTGGTACCATTTTGAAGGGTACTTTTTAGTTAAAAAAATAACTACAAATTTGTAAAAATTTATTTTTTTTTCTCCTAATATAAAATAAAATTGATATTGGGAATTATTTCTTTTTCATAAGCAACTTTATTATATTCAAAAATTTTTTTTTTTTTTTCAAATTTATTCTATGAGTTAAATTTCAGTTATGTATTATATAAAGCTTTTTGTAATAGCTCTATTCCTTAAATTTGTTTAGGAATGACTTTATACACTAACTCATAGAATAAATTCGAAAAAAAAAATTAAATAAAATATTCATTTAAAATTTTTACAAACCCTGATCTTATATATAACCGAAAATGAATCTGGGTTAGAAGTTACTTTACCACATTCTGACTTATTTTCACATAGAAAATCACGCTTATAAAAACAGAGTTTTTTTGGAATCAAATTGTACTCATTTTGCATAGAGGTCAAAATTTTTATTTCTGCAACATTAAATTTACTGATCTCAAAAATCCTAATTTTAAAGATATTCATTTTAAATCGTTTAAAATACTACAATATAAACACACTACTAGAACTAGGGTAAATATTGAAAATATTAATAAAAGTAAAATTACTCTTGTTTACTTAGTCCCAATTTACACTGTGGAAATTTCTTACCGGCCAGACGACGTTAATGGGCGAGAGAGAAAAAAAGTAAAGAGTGTCACGCATACAGCGTTGCCCCCTCACAAAAAAATTCGTCTGTCCGGCAAGAAATGTCCATAGTGTAAATTACGACTTATTTTCATATAAAACAATCTTCAATTTGGGGATTTTTGGGAATTTTTCTGATATAAATAATTTTTTTTCTTTTTTTGTTAGGAGCAGCACTCTGGGAATGACGCCTACAAATGCAATGCATTGTGTTAAAAACTAGGAAAAAAAAGGTTATTGGAAGGAGGAAAGAGGGAGTAGTGTTTGTGAACATTCGACTTGAACTTATTCATGTTGAAAGTGAAAGGGAAGACTTCAGCAGGAAGATGGTTCCACATACGAACAGTCCGTCGAATGCGTTCCCTGTAATGCGTTGTACGATTTATCGGCGAATCGACCACAAAAAGATGGGCTTTTGGGGAAAAACGTGTATTATGAACAAACGTTTCGGGAACCAGATCCCTAATTTCGTCAGAACACATCCCATTGTAGTAACGATATAAAAGGCGAAAACAACCCACATAACGACGGTGCTCAAGGGTACTGTCACCCTACCCTACTGTCACTAATGAGAACCTTCGCCCTCTCCTGCATGTGGTCGACCAGCTCCAAAATAGACTTTGAAGCTTTGACTACGCGGTCGTGTATAGGTGGTATAAATAGTAAGGAGATCAGATGGAGTGAAGTATATCGTACACCGTTTCAAAAACCGAAGCACTTGAATGAATTTTGCCGTTTTTGATATACTATTTGGCGATGAAGGTGAAAAAAGTCTGGCAACACTGATAACAACCTCTTGTGTGAAACAGGGCGGCAAATTACGACATTCAATACCGATCGAAATTATAATACAATTTATTGGGATATTTTTATCGATGTCAAATGTCGCAATTTATCCTCAGTAATTCTTGTATTTACGTTGCTTCTATTTTCCGTTGTTTTGGTTTGCATCGTCATATTTAAACCCAGACCATAAAAGTGAAGAGTTATAATACGTTTTTGATTATGTTTGTAACACCTTCAAATCTTGGCCCTATACCCACTAAGATGGACTAAGAATGACTTTTTGAATTGATCTCTCGATGTCCGACTGTCCAGATGCCTGCCTGTACATGTAAATTTTCTGTGCAAAGAAAAGTTATTTTTAATTGCGATTTACGTCGTTGCAATTTATGCCATCATTTTTGTGGTACTAAAAGCGTAAAAGGAAATGGATAGGATGTCATACCTTAAGAAAGCAAAGAGAGGATAATGCCAGACAGGTACGGGAATGAAGCCCGCAAGGGAGCTGCAGGAGTGGCAGGCGTGCAAGCACTTGGGAGTATGGGTCGAAGCTGGAGTAAAAAAAGTATTAAGCTTTAAATATATCTGAATGGAATGCCTTTGTTGTGGCCCTATGCTCCTCTCGAAAGTAAATGGAATAAATAATAATCTCAACGTAAGTCGAGGTATTACTGTAGTTTTTTTTAAGAATTCTTTGCAGCATTTTTCAATTGTAAAATTCTTTTCTTCTATTAATTGTTTTTAAATTGCTTCTACAAATGCTATCAATCTTTAAATGCAACTATTTAACAAAAAACTAAATTAAATTTATTACTTTAATTTATTCTTAAAGTTTGCTTTGTTTGGTTAATATATATATTTTTTTTTTTTTTTTTTTTTTTTTTTGATAATTTGTAAAAATTCGGTAAACGACTTTAAAAAAAATAATTTTTTCTATTATAATTAATAAAAATTATTAGTTATTTTTAGTAGTAACAAAAATTCCTTTAAACAATCTTTTTTAGCCAGTCGTTAAATCGGTCGATGGCTAATAATTTTTTTTTTGCATTTGTTTGATTTCACTCATGTTAGAGATGTTTGTTTGTACTACAAGTATGACAAGAGTTTAAGCGTAAAACCAGTTTCAGTTTGTTGGTTGGTTGGTTGGTTGGCTGTGTAAAAATTTTATATAAAAAAATGTTTTCTTTCTTTTTTCTTCCATACAAAAGCTGCCCGTAAGTCGGTAACTAATATCAAGTTCAAGGTCAATTTTAAGTACGAATTTTACTCGTCGTATAAATAAAATACTACAGAAGAAACGAATAAAATAAAAAAGCTAAATTAAATGCAGTAATAAGCATTTAATTGTTGCACCCTACACTCGATCCATCCGTTCGGAAGATTAGTTATTAAGAAAGAAAAGAAACAATTTGAAAGGTTGAAGGTACTAAAGTCTTTCAATCTTCTGTGGTTTGAAAATTTTGCAGTACATTTGATCAGATTTAGTTACTGATATTGTACTAATCTTACTTCCAGTGCGAAGCAACAGTAGATAGGAAGATGCAGTAGCAAACCAAATCCCAGGCAAATGTCAACCATAAACCAGGAATTTTAAAAATCTCCCCAGTGAATTTCGGTTTAAGCCACAGTCATCACGCGATCTTACAAGGGACCCCACTAACAACCAAATTTCAAAAATCTCCCCAGTGAATTTCGATTTAAGCCACAATCATCGCGTGACGTGATCTTACAAGGGGCCCCACTAACAACCAATTCAGAATATTTAAAGTGGGATACACATTATTAAACTTAAGCAACAGTCAATGATTTCGCCATTCAACAACCAACAACAAAATAATTTCTGGTCGACTGTTTACTGACGTAGTTTTGCCGCCACATTATCGGGCAAGCGAAAATTTGAACAAAATTTGTATTCATGTTCTACAGTGTGTAACCAGGTTCTTTTGGTGCCCGTGACTTTACTTAGTAGCGACATAAAACGTAAGTGTGACAGCTGACTCGAATTTATTGCACCGACGCCGTTCTCAGAAACTCAGTCTCTGCCCGTCCACTATTTGGAAAATTTTAAGGAAAGAAATTGGCCAGCATCCATCTAGGATCCCTTGGTCGTGTAATTTGACACATTTAGACTACATTTTGTGGGGGTACGTCAAACCCCTGGAAGCCAACATTAGCACACTGTTAACGAAAAAGTATGGCGTCCATAAGGCCCAGTCGCGGAGGCAATATGCCAGAAATTATTTTTAACCAAATTCTTATCTTATTAAAGGATCTCACAAAAGCAGCCCACATTTTTTGAAATGGCCAACGGACTACCTGTTACCCCGAAAGGACTTTGAGAAGAAATTTAAGGTCATATTTCCGCCAAGGCATTAATGGAGTAGGGGAATCCTGGCTAATGAAATTCGTACGAGCATTAACACTAATGGGTCAAAGATGACATGCGGTGTTGGCTCTGGAGTTTTCTCGAAGTAGCTCTTTCTTTCAATCTTCCGGATGAGGCAAGCGTATTTTAGGCAAGCGTATACTGGCGTTGAAAGAGGTATGTAAAACACTGCATAGCATGAACATCAGCGGCCAAATTGGTAGTTTCCTCGATAGCCAGGCGGCGATGATGTCACTAAAGTCGCATAAAAAAAACGTCCATTCTCGTTAACAAGTGTAAGGAAGAACTATCCAGGCAGGGCAGCCTATCTGATATTGCCTGAATTTAAATCTCTACGCATAGGGATCATTATGGCAATGAACAGGCAGACGCGCTGGCCAAGACTGGAGCTGCTTTTAATATATCGCATGGTGTGCCGGTCGCAACACCCCTGGGAACTATCAGAAGCGAAATCTTCCGGCACTATCAGGATATGGCTAATTATAAATGAAGGAAACTGGATGGTTATAGGGCTACCAAAGTAAAGTGGAACACATACAACATAGATAGCTCTTAGCGACTTCGCAACTTCAGTCGCACGGACATTTCAAGACTGGTATACGTACTTACGGGTCACTGGAGATCGATCTCCCTGTTAGTGAATGCTGCCGCAGCTGCAGAGAGCCTGGAACTGAGGAGACAGTAGTTCATCTCCTATGCGATTGGCCAGCATTTAATTCAACACGACATGGATTATTTGAGAATTACCTTCTTCAAGGGCTCGCTGAGATATCTCAGCGCAACGGGCTGGCTATAGCAACCGCAGTATTGCCTTGGGTCAAGCTTGATTCGGTGTTCCTTCTCTTGAAGAGTTATGAGGTGTCAAGACGGAGTCACTTTTGACTCTTCTTGCAGCACGCATAGTTTTGGACGTGTTACCACGTTAACCAACCAAACAATGCCATGAAAAATGGAAATTAATAAAGCCAACATTTTGGTCATTCCATTGAATTGGCTGTTTAAAATTAAAAAAAAAAAAGCTTTATGCCTTTTAAAAACACCCTTTACATAAAACTGTTTGAGAATACTGGATATGCAGATCGAACACAGCAAGTTATTAAATTAGCAATTTAGCGAAATTCTTTTCGGATATTTGTTGACTGCAGCTACAGGAAATATAGAATAAAGTAGACATCGAGTGAGCATAGGGCCTCGACAATGTATCTCAAGTTTAATCTATCCATTGCTATATTCTTAATTTCACTCTTGTTTTGCCTTGTCTTGGCCACTTCTTTATCGATCTGTCCTCTCCAGGTGTGAGCTGGAACCCTAGCTCCGGCGGCTACATTGTAAATCCCAATCTATTGCTTTTCGGACTATGTTCGGGCTTTCGTAGCGTATGTCCAATCCAATTCCACTTCAAGCTCGGTACGTGTTTGATTTGTTTGTGCCTATTTGAGATTGTGTTGGGCCAGAATATTTGCAAGATTCTTCGTAAGTATCTTTTAATAAAGACCTGTACAGCCTTAAGATCACGTGGTGCGGCGTTCCAGGTCTCACAGCCATATAATAATATTGACTTGACGTTTGAGTTAAAGACCCTGATTTTTGTAATCGTTGATAGTGAGCTTGATTTCCAAATGTCCGTCAATCGTTCAACTGCTTGCTTTGCAGACTGTATGCGGTTTACGATATCCATTGAGGATCCACTGAGAATGTACTGCCCACTGTATGTACTGCTAGTCCCCAAAACCGATTCTAGGCCAGATAGAATTTTTTTTTTTTTGGAAAGAAAAAAATCATTGATTATTTGATTACTGGGCTAAATAATGCAGTTTTTAATAATATTAAAAATTAAGCCATTTCTAGCCATTTTTGGTTTCAATTCTAGCCTTTCTTTGAACTGTAGTGTTGGCCACCTTGAATACTATTAATGTCATCCGGGCTGCTTTTTTGTTAATTAAATTTTTTGCGAAACGCAACAAAACTCGTTAGATTTCTATCTTACAAAGTATAATGGAATACGTAAGACTTGAGTGATAGTGTAAAGCACTCTTAAGGTAGCAAAACTTGTCCACGTCCTCTATAAGATTGTCATCGATTTTAAAGGTTGTGCTTACGTTGCTGTTTATTCTCAGTACATTCGTTTTTCCTGCATATATTAATAATCCTGCCCTGGCTGAGGCTTGTAGAACGCTTTCTAGTTTTTTCTTGTCATGTAATTACCATCTTTTGTTATTATTTTAATAATTTAATTTTTACTTTTAACAAAAAATAACAAAAAAAAAATATCTGAAATTCGTAAAGCCGTAAAACTGATATTCAAATCAACTTTTAAATACTCCTTTTGGAGAATTTGACCGCACAATTATAACAATTTAATTTATTTTTGAAATTATTATAACTAAAATTAACAGTAAAATTTTTTTGATATTCCAGTCGCTGAACTTTCAGTCGGCTCTGATCAACTTTGATTACGACTATTTGGATTTTTAATTTATTTCTGCATTTACACTGATATTTTAATAAAACTATTATTGTTGTTATTATTGTTTCTTTAACACAACCAGCAAAAAGAGAAACGTCATCATCATTAGCGCATGTAAGCGAATGAATACTTGAATTCAAATTATAAGTCTTTGGCTTTATAAAGTTTTTTTAACACAAATAAAAGCAAATACAAACAATTTCAAGTCAGCATTGGCAAAGCCATTCTGTGACGGACTGAATGATCAAAACAAATATTAATAACAATAACAACAAATTCTAAACACTTCCATTACGCCACTTGTTGGCCGTAGCAGAAGTAGAATTTCAAAGTGGTTGGGTAGATTTTTTTTAACACTTTTCATTTAATTTTTATTACGTTTTAACAATTGTATTGGAATATATTTTATTTATTTGCTACCTGTGTCTTCACCTCTTGCCTCTATTAAACTAATGGCTATTTTAGAACTTAAGTGGCAATTAATTTTGTCTCTTTTTAGAATTTGTACCTGTTGTACATTTAGTTTAGTACTCGTTTTAGCAAAAACTTTGGAAAAATTTAATACAATTTATATAACTAGTAGAATAGTTAATTTAATTAAATTTTATTTTATTAATAAATGGTGTTTTTATAGAGGTATAGAACTCTGAAATAGAATAAAACAAATACGAGTTTTTTTAAACTGACATGAAATTGATTTTATTCGAAAGATAATTTTCTGGCATTATAATTTAAATATGACTTCTGGCCTATGATCGCCATGCTAGGGCTGGCTCGGACGTCGTTTAATCTAGAGGTCCAATTTTCGATGTCTTATTCCAACATTCGGGGCAGTATATAGGCAATAACGCGGCGAATGCTGTCCTCTAAGTGGTCAATCGCCAGAAGGCTTATCGGCGTAGACTAGCGACTTCACATATCTCCACAGAAAATAGTCTAGCGGCGTTAAATAGCACGATTTTGGCGGCCAATTCACGGGTCCGAAACGCGAAACTATGCGGTTACTAAACGTTCCCCTCAATAAATCAATTGTGGCACGACCTGCACATCATGGTTGTTCAATTGATGAACGAAAAAGTCAGTAATCATGGCTCTATACCTGTCACCATTAACTGAAACGTTTTGACCGGCATCGTTTTTAAAAAAGTACGGATCAATGATTCCACAGGCCATAAAGCACACCAAATAGTCAATTTTTCTGGAGGTAACGGTGCCTCAACATACACTCGAGGATAATCATCACTCCAAATACGGCAGTTTTATTTTTTGACGTATCCAACAAAATCAAGCAGAAGTGATTGATTTTGTGTTAAGCGATGAAGCTAAGCAAAATTCGGTAATGAAAATCGGGATCAACGGAAATCTTGTTTTGGGCCCATTCGCCAAAGCTACGCCTTCCTTGGTGATCGTGTCTCTTCATGTTGAAATGCTAAAACAAACAAAACATAAATCACTTGATAGCTGACAAAATGGCCGCCAGATAAAAAAAGTGTTGCCAACTTTGGGTTCTATACCTCTATGAAAAAAACACCCTTTAGTTGTGGTACCTTTTGTAACGCTCGTCTACAAAGAGTACCTTATAACAAAATGGAACTACAAATCAATTAAACTGAGTTTTTTACAAGAAAAAGTATGATAAGTAAAATTCTTATTAAAAGTACCTTCGGAGAGTATGTTTGTTTTTTTCATTTTAAAAATATCTTTAATAAAAAATTATTAAAAAAAAAATACCGTTGCTCATTTATTTTAAAAAGTTTCTCGTTAAAAAAATTAAATAATCTTCGAAGAGAAAGATAAACTTGAGATTTTACAAAAAGTTGATTTAATGCTTTTTTGGCTCTCATTTTATTATCATTTAAAATAGATTATGGCAAAAAAGTACTTTAGCAACAAATTAATGTATATTTAAAAAAAAAAAATTTACGTTCTTCAAAAAAAAGTAACAAACTAACGTGTAACTATTGAAAAAAGTACCTTTTCTTAAAAACCCGTTTCTTGACTTTTAAAGATTTCTCTTTTTTCAAAAGTATTTATATTATACAGCATTCAACCCGCTACTTCGTTAGCGTCTCCTTTTCTTTAGCAGACATATGTTTACGCCAAACGTTTCTAGATTTTAACTTATTTAAGTACTAGCATTTAACCCGCTTCTTTGTGATAGGTACGATTTTTACCCCTTAAATTTACGTTACAAATGTGATACATTTTTTGTTTCAATGTTTATTGGTTTGAAAGATAGATGGCATTTCAAAAAAGGTTTAAAGTACAGGTTTTACCCGTTTACTCCCCAAAAAGGCCGAATTTCAAAAAAAATCCAGAAACCTTTCCGCTTATGTTTTTATTAAACAACAATAAGTATTAAATTTTTTAACCTTTTTTAGCTTAGGAGTTATGAGGTCATCGCGATCGATTTGGCGAGAGGACAGCCTCCGGTCCAAATGCAACTTTCTAGTTTCTAGAATTTTTGATGTCAGTTACGTTACAATTTTATTTACAGATAGATGAAGAAAACTTTTTAAAAAAAGCAACAAAATTAAGTACGATTTTCACCCCTTAAAAGTTCGAATTTAGAAAAATTACCAAATTTGCATTTCTAAGAAAGTTACGAATGTTAAATAATTTTGAGTTCTATGTGTATTGATTTAAAGATAGATGGAGGACAAAAATATTCCAAAATACAGGTTTCACCCTCCCTAAAAGGGCCGAATTTAATCAAAATAGTACCAGACACCTGTTTGCTTCTTTTTATTTAATGAACAACAATATGTATTAAATAACAAAAATGCTACTTTAATTTAAAAAAAGTGCCAGTTAATGGACGAATAAGTACCACAAATCCCCCTTACAAATTCTAATTCACTCAGGAACTTGCATGTTTAAGTTTATGTTTCTACGTCCAATATTAACGAAAATTAAAAAAGTACCAGTTTAAGATGAAAAAAGATCCCTCTAACAGATTCTAATATGCTCAGGACCTTGGATGTTTAATATTATGTTTCTAGGTCAAATCCTAGCGGCTTGCTATGCCTCCTGTGGGCCTGCGCAACGTATGGCCAGTTCATTGCCATTTGCGATTGAGTATTTCAATCTGGATTGAATTGTTCTGTTCCATAGAAGTGGGTTTGATAATGTTGTGATGATCCCACAAATAAATTGCAAAAAATAAATATTTATATTGTTCAAAAACTTTTAAATAAAAACATTATCATCTAAAACATAATTATATAAAGACAGACTAAAAAGTAACGTGGCAATTGCTGCAAGATTGTATGGAGTTCCTAAAATTCTTATGAAAGTCCAATTTGCACAAGTGTCAACTCTACATCATATTTCCTTTGTAAATATATTACAATAGTTCTTAAGAAAGTACATAACTGTAAATTCTGAATATAACGTTTAACAAAAAGTACCTTTTAAAAAAGTAACTTTTAACAAAAAGTACCTTTTAAAAAAGTAACTTTTAACAAAAAGTAACTTTTAACAAAAAGTACCTTTTAACAAAAGTACCTTTTAACAGAAGTACCTTTAAAAAAAGTACCTTTTAACAAAAAGTACTTTTTAACAAAAGTACATTTTAGCAAAAAGTATCTTTTAACAAAAAGTTCCTTTAAGCAAAAAATACCATTTAACAAAAAGTACCTTTTCACAAAAGTGCCTTTTAACAAAAGTACCTTTTAACAAAAGTACCTTTTAACAAAAGTTCCTTTTAACAAAATTACCTTTTAACAAAAGTACCTTTTAACAAAAGTACCTTTTAACAAAAGTACCTTTTAACAAAAAGATCCTTTAAGCAAAAAATACCATTTAACAAAAAGTACCTTTTAAAAAAAGTACCTTTTAACAAAAGTGCCTTTTAACAAAAGTACCTTTTAACAAAAGTACCTTTTAACAAAAGTACCTTTTAACAAAAGTACCTTTTAACAAAAGTACCTTTTAACAAAAGTACCTTTTAACAAAAGTACCTTTTAACAAAAAGTACCTTTTAACAAAATGTACCTTTTAAAAAATGTACCCTTTAACAAAAAGTACCTTTTAACCCGGCGCCGGGGGGGATGGGTCAAAATTACCCGTCACTTTTCGAATGGATTGTGGTTTTAAAAATGTACTTCTTGAATCTCCCTGAATGTTATAAATTTCAAATCAGTTGCATGGCAATTGTACTTCGAGTAACACGTGCTCAAAGTTAAAAAAGGTAAATATGACCCATCCCCACAGTCAACGTAGCTATTTTGCGCCATTTGTATTTTATGTATCTTGCATATCAAATACTATTTTTAGTTAGAAAACTTTTCATTATTGTTCAATATAACGGTATATTATTATTTTTTGTGCTATAAAGTAATTTAGTTTTTTCTATATAGTTGGTAGTTTGAATAAAGATGGACAAAGAAGAAAAACAACTGCAGCGTATTTTGTCAATTCTCGAAGAATCTGACTCGGATGTCGCATTGTCTGATCCGCAGTCAATGGAAGAGGGCGATAACGTCAGTGAGCGTAGTATGACGAGTGACACTGAGCAGGATGTATCTGATGGTGAAGACAATATCCCCCTATCTGATATAAGATTCCATCTATCAACATTTCACTCGCCGCCACTTCAGGGGAATGCTTCATCACAAATAGAAAATGCTTCGATTCGTGAGGTACAATTTTCGCAATATGTTGGTAAAGATGGTACAGTTTGGGCTAAAAAACATTTTCGTACAAACGTTCGTACAAGAGTTGAAAATATAATTAGACAGTTGCCAGGTGTTGTACCAGAAGCTAGTTCTGCTAAATCTGAAATCGCATGCTGGAGCTTGTTTTTTACTAATGATATGTTGCAAAACATTCTCGTATATACAAACGCAAGGATTAGACAAAAAATTGTTGCATGTACTAATTTATCTAAGTACACTCATATAAAAGAATGCGAAATGAGTGAACTAAAAGCTTTTATAGGGCTTCTGTATATTGTTGGTCTCTACCGCTCTGGAAGGCTGAATACAGACGATTTGTGGGCTGCTGATGGCACAGGAGTAGAAATATTTAGGCTTGTGATGTCTCAACATCGATTTCACTTTATTCAAAGCAACTTGGCCTTTGATGACTGCAGTACGCAAGACCAGAGGAAGCTAATAGATAATCTAGCACCAATAAGAGAACTATTTGAAGCTTTCGTAGAACACTGCAAAACTTCCTACATCCCAAGTGATTGTTTAACTATTGACGAAATGTTAATAAGTTTCCGAGGCCGATGTAAGTTTCGGCAGTATATACCGTCGAAGCTAGCAAAATACGGCCTCAAGATATTCGCTCTAGTAGATGCACGAAATTATTACATAAAAAATCTCGAAATATATCCCGGAAAACAACCAAATGGACCATATTGTGTAAGCAACAAGCCCTACGATGTTGTAAATCGCATTGTGCAACCTATATCAAAAACAAACCGCAACGTCACATTTGATAACTGGTTTACGAGCTACGAGCTCGTTCAACATTTGCTCATTGAACACAAGCTGACATCAGTTGGTACAGTGCGTAAGAATAAAAGACAGGTCCCTCCCGAATTCACTAAAACTCGTGGAGTTGAAGTTTTTTCATCTCGTTTTGGATTTCAGAAGGATATTACTCTGGTTTCACATGTACCCAGAAAAATAAAATTGTGTTGCTGATGTCAAGCCTCCATCACGATGACAATATTGATGAATCAACGGGAGAAAAGAAAAAACCAGAAATTAAAACATATTACAACTTGACAAAATGTGGGGTAGACGTGGCTGACGAACTGTGCGCTTCATATAACGTGTGACGTAACTCAAAGAAGTGGCCATTGACAATATTTTACTCTATTTTAAATATGTCTGCCATTAACGGAGCTATAATATATCGAATAAATAGTAACTCAAACCAAAAAAGACGGCAGTACTTGAAGAATTTAGGCCTTGCTCTTGTCAGTGATCATCTAAAAACCCGTCAAAATGTTACACGTTTACCTCGAGATGTGCGCAAGAAAATCGGAATATTTACTGAGCAGTCATCAGAAGAGCCACCAATAAAGAGACCCAATGTTCGTAAAAGATGTCAGGTGTGTCCTGCCAATAAAGACCGAAAAACCAATCATACGTGTCAAAGTTGCAATAAGTATATTTGTCCGGAACATATCATACCTCTTTGCGCCGACTGCATTAACGATGATCCTTCAAAATGATTTTTTCTTATTTTTTTATAAGCATTAATTAGTCATAATGGCATAAAAATGTCAATTTAATTTAAAGACTAATAAAAAAATAAGTGTTTATTATATTTGAGCTAGAAGAAGCCTCCTTTGTTAACTTTTTTAATATGAAATGTTTTTTGTTTAAAAATAAAAATAAATATGTTATTTTTTAACAAAGTCATGTTTTATTTCCTTAATAAGGTTAGATTCAATCTAAATTGTATATATTTTTTCGTAAATATAGCAAAAAACCTCGAGTTTAATAAGTGGGTCATTATGACCCAACCCCCATGTCCTTGTAGCTAAAATTCACCCCCCCGTCGCCGGGTTAACCTGATCAAAAAAAGTACATTTTTACAAGATATTTATATAACAAAAGTAAATTTTTACAAAAAGCGTACTACCGTTTTAGAACAAATTACATATTTATTAATATGAGTAAATTTTTTCTTTCTTTAAAAACAAATGAATAGATATGGGCATATCCCGCGAATGGTCTTAAAAAAGGCTGTTTTTATAATAGAATGATATACATGTATATTATGCTATGATATCTCAGCTGTTTTACTTGAGGGAATTGCGCTGGCAACTGGAAAATTTAATACTTTCTTTCTGAGCTACTTCTAAAGACATTTTTATATTTAATTATTTTACATGCTAAACAATTTGTTATGTTTGGACTCTTTCTTTAAAATCTCTCTATTTCAATCAATTAAGAAGAGAATAGTATAAAGAGAACAAAAAAAGTTCGATTAAAGGTTAATTAACGGTTAAAACATATGGAAAAATCGTACGTTCGCGGCCGGTACTTAAGCCAATTAAACAAAAACCAATAGAGATATTTTATTGTGTAAATACTAGATTATTCATTTAATGGGGCTTTTGCTTTAATCGGTTAACCGCTCGATTAATTAACCGGGGGTTTGGTTTAATCGGTTAATAATCGGTCAATTATGTCATTGATCGGTTAACCGATTCATGAAGTTTTTTTATAAACTAAGTAATTTCAATAAATAAAAATGCAATAAAATATAAGACAATTTTATAAGTTATTTCAGTAGTTAAAGATCTTATAAAATAATCTTAGAAAAATAATTTGGTTTAAATGTTTAGGATTTAAGCGATTCTTTCAAAATTCTTTCACTTATCGTAGATGTTGAAGAAATCGAAAGCAACCCATAATACAGAATATATAATTTCTCAATCCGTTTCCTGGAAATCTCTAAATTTATAAAACCTTCCATTGTGCCATTAGAGCCCTGTTTAAATTTTTTTTAATTTTTAACTGCTAATTGTTTCGGTTAATTCTCTTAAAAACTTATTATGAGAAGATATGTGAAAAAACAAATAACAAAACAAATACATATAAAAAGTACGTGAAACAAACCCCAACAAACCAAATCCAATTCGAAAGAACTTGTACTAAACTAACTAACATAAGCCTTAAGCTTAGAAAACTGCTGTGATTACTATTATAAAAGGCTTATTAAAAATTGTTTAATAATGAAAACTGATCCTATGCGTTAATAATACTTGTCTTTAATAAATAATGTAAGCTAAGAAGTCTAATTAGAGAATAAGCTTACAGAAAAGTACTTTTCTAATCTATAATAAGATTACATTCTTAACGAATCGTCTGTTTAAATTTATATGGCATATTTACAAAAAGTTTTTTACTTATGTAATGTTTTATTACTTTTTTTAAGTTGTGCACTGCTTAAAATACTTTGAAACACTTCACTCTTCGAACAAAACACAAAGACTGAAAACTTTAAAAAATAATACAAAATTTAGGCCCGCGTCAAAAAGGGACATCATTCTCAAAAACACTTACAAAACTATAACGAGAATAAGTCATTTGCAATTATATATGTTGTCATGTTGTAGGAAATCTCTTATAAGCTTATTCTACAACTCATTTACACTTTGTTCTGTTTTTTCTGTTGGGAAAGCTGTTGACAGCAAACACTTATGTATTTAAAATGAAGATCACTGAACACCTTCTTTGTTTGTATGAAATAATATTTTCTAAACATATACGTTTTGTATATGAGACGTAACAATTAATAAAAAACACAAAAAATATGTTATAATACTACAAAAAATTCAAAATTTTTTATATTAACCGGTTTAATCGTTAATCGAAAATAGCCAATTTTGATTAACCGATCAGTTAGTCGGGTAGTCAAAAATCGGTTAAACGATTAACGGTTAACCGAATGAATATCCTAGTAAATACTGGATATAGACCTGCATTAAATAAATTAATCACGTGTGAATATTCCGTGCAATTTCGCAGATTTTTACATTTCACTACTGTCAGCCAAAGTTGACTTCTATTTTTCGTACGTTCGTGACCACATGTTTAAAACTATCATTATGAAAACTTAAACTCGATGAAATCCATCTTTTGCACTAAGCATAGAGCTACCACAATGCTATCGAATCGCAAAACAAAATTGCTAGGAAAAGTTTTGTTTTCTATATTATTTGTACATCAAAAGCGTACTAACGTTCGTTCGTGACCTCAGGAAATGCCCATATCGTAAAAAATTTCTTTTTATTGCACACTTTAACAAAAACCATATTTTTATAAAAAGTATATATATTTTTTTACACAAAGTACAATTATTGAAAAAAAACTTTTTTATAAAAAGTACATTTTTACAAAATTTACAACTATTGAAGTACAATATTATAGAAAATACATACAATATTTTAATAAGAAAAATAAATTTTATCAAAAAAGAACTTTTTAAAAAATATGCAGATCAAAAAGTTCCTTTTATTACAATAGTTTATTTTTCATTTTTTTTCTTTTTGTAAGGAAGCCAATTTTTACAAAAAAATAAACACAAACACAATAAAGTACCTTTTTATAGAAAAAGTACTATTTGAGAAACCTAAAAGATTTCAAAAATGTAGGTGTTACTTTCAAACGCTAATTCTGTGTTTGTTTGAACAAATTCATGATCATAAAACTGAAGGTCATAAAAATTTTGTATAAAAATAAAAATTTAAATCGCAATTTTTTCAACTCATTATTTAGCGTTAAATTTAGTCAAAGAAGTCTAGTAACTTTAGTAAGTTTACAGTGGTTAAATTCTGAAAATAGCTTTCAATTTATTCAACTTTAAACTTGTAAATTATAAAAAAATCATTTTAGCAAAAAAAACCTACTTGATTTGTATTATTTTATTTAAATTTTTAATTAACAACATTTTTTTTTTGCTCATTAATTTTTAAACACCTGTTAATCACAGTCAAACAAATCTACACAAAATAAACAAAAATTCAATAAATTAACAATAAAAATAAAATTATTTTAATAAAAAAGAAAAAAAAAATAAAATAAAACAAACAAATCGAATAGATTTTTGTAGATCACATTTGAAATATAAAAGAAAGAAAAATAATATTCATTAAATACGAATTTGTCAAATCAGATGCAAAAACAGCAATAACAAAAACTAAACAGCTACAACATTTTAAGCTCATTCATAAAGTTGGCGCGGAAACTCGTAAATGTTGTCTACTTTTTTTATACGTAAATTTTTTTGAGATTTTATTTTTTTTTATTTTGTTTAGTGTTGTTTTTTTGTATATTTTTTTATTATTTTTTTTTTTTTTTTTTTTTGTTCTTCTCATTCCACCGTAGCGAAATACCGCGTGCGACATTGGCGGAGGTCTATTAAATTAATTTATGCCAAAGATATGCGTCAGAATTTTAGGAATAAAATAAATAATTTTTAATAGTTTTAATAGAGTATTTAAAAAAATTCGATAAGAAACGAATATCAAGTACAGTATAGGGGAATTTTAAATTGTAAAAGAATTATAAGTCTATTCAAAAGCGCTAAAATACCCACCAAATAATATTAGTCGTTTTTCGTTAATTTACAACATGTCCATTTACTATCCCTATAGGACTATTAGGCCGTCCCTGCTTGCTTATCTACGCGCGGCTTGCGTTTCACTCTAGTTCAGCAACTTTGTAGCAAAATTTCATGGCCAAAATTTTTGTAGTGCATTTCATTTCCGCCTTCGCCCTTGGTAGGGGTATTTTTTACATTATATTAGAATAGAGCCAGAAATTACCGTTATGAAGAGGGTTAACGTGACCAGTGAAGAAAATTTTATAATTAAAAGGAACGAATTGTGATAGGTGAAAACAAGACCTATCACTTAACTCGTGATAATGTGTTTAGAGTGTAGTTGGTCCAGAGGAAAGGTAATTGGCACAAAACTCTTCTTCATGTGAATTGATTTTCTGCGGGTAGTGGCTGATTTTTTCTGGTTCTATTACTTTATATGAAGGAAATCTATCATATTGACATAATTCATTTGTGACAATATCTGCGACAGGCATTTTAAAAGCCGAAATTGGATGTGTCCATTAAGGTTATTTCAGTGACATGTTACAAAGTGTCAAAAAGGTGCCAATTAACCCCTCGTAGGACATCGCCATGTTAAAGAGACTTGTCACGTGACAAGTTTAGTGTCCCTTTTCCCTAGGGATGTTCCACAAAAATATTTGCCGTATTATTTTCTATAAAGTTGCTGAACGTAACTTGTACCTCAGATGCAGTGTGGCCATTTTGGCATTTTTGCAGCTGAATTTAGCATTTAAAATTCTTATTTACTCTTGGCATTTTATTTAGCATTTTTAGAAAATAGTTTTAGCTTTTTTTAGCATTATTTATTTTAAAAATTTGGAAGAATAGTTCTATTGATTTTACCTTAATTTTTTTTATAAATTATAATAAATTTTTCCTTAAAATAGTTGTACCTAAAATAATATCGCATGAAACGGGATTTCTCTTATGTTAGGAAACATCTTACCTGTCTTGTTAAAAAAATAGGATTTTCGGAGAATATTAGAAATGCCTCCATCATGTTGATTGTAAATATTATTTTCCCTTTGATATTACGATATGTAAGTACAAAAAAATTCAATATGTGCAAAATGTGTTGCTCTAAACTGTTGAAAAAATAATTGTTCTAAAGCTTCAACTTTTTTTAAACTATAAAAAATAAAATGACCTTAAAATATTTCTATGTCAAAGAACTAAGTCTTTTGAATTTAGCACGTATCAGGGGTTTGCGCGCCTTTAAATTAAAAATTTAATCTCAACTACATGTGTTTCGTATTTATGTGTATTAGAGTCTTTCACAAAATCTATCCACTAGTTTTAATATAACCATTTATTTAAATTTCGTTAAAAAAATAAGTCACTAAAATGTATATTGTCTTGAATAAAATTTCGTACTGTGTTCAAACCACATTTGAACACTTAAATTAAATATGGAAAAAAATGAATTTAAAAATCTCTTAATAAAATATAACTTTCTTAAATATAAACATTCTACAATTATAATCACTCATATGAGTGATTATAATTACAATCTTGACTAAAGATCATCCCCCATCTTTAGTGCCCTGCAGTTCTGCACCCAAGTTAAAGTTTGTTTAACGTTCTGTGTGGCTCCCTTACACACAGAACAAAATACTTCTAATAAATTTTTGTCTTTTGGTTTGTTTGAGTATAGAATTAATCCATTTTTTAAGTTTTCAATATTTCTCGATTAATCGAATATCAGTTTTAATTTATTGGAAAAACTTGAATAATTCAAATATTTCTATGCAATGGGAAAAGCATTAATGTCGAATTGATTTAATTCTTTTGTTATATTATGGTGTTGTATCCTCTGGGGAAATCAGGTGCAGTCAACACCGGGGATTCGGCAAAAAATTTTACACAAAAGTTGATTTTTTTTTTAAAAAAAAAAGTATATTTTTTACATAAAACCTTAATAATTAGTATTGTGGTTATTTTATTGAAATGTAACTTTTAATCAAAATTTTTTATATTTTTATCCGGCTTAAATGTACACCCAATTTACATGATGACGTCCAATTTTATTAAATCCCTTTTGAAGTTGCTACCAAAAACTACTCAAATTCATACGATGGTTTTTTTTGGACGTCTAATTTTTTTTCATTTTCATTCAATCCAGTTGATAACAATATAAAAATAAAACGTAACAGAAAGAACAGAAAAAAGTGTAAAGCGAAGTGTCAAAAAAAACCATGAAAACAGAAATCAAGTCTATTTTTCTACCCTTCTTTCTTCTCTTCACCGCTTGCTACCAAACAAAAAATGACGTCCAAAATTGGACGTCATAAAATTCATCATGTAAATTGAGTGATATTTAAATGAATGAAACGAAAGACAAAAAAGATAACCACTAAAATTTACTTTGGACTTTAAGAAGAATTATTGAAAAAAGGATGAAAACAGAACTAAGGAAGTCTATGTAAATCAATTAAAAATAGATAATCATTTACAACAAATTTCGATCCAGCAAGTGAAAAATACCAAATAACATTTGGATTAAAGATTAATATTTGACAATTGACTGTCAGCCATCGTCAATGGCGGTGAGTGTTAAGTGGCATAGATCTCTGAAGAGATAGTGTGGTTACTATCAAAACATGTCAGATTAGCATTTCCGTGAACGTGGGTTCAATACCAGCGTCAGTCAAGAATGAAAAATCATCAATTAAATTTTAATAAATTTCATGTTTTAAGATTCCTGTTTTTTATAAAAATAATTTAATAAAAATGAAATTTAAGGAACTTTAGCCTGATTAAAGTAGAAAAATTTTATTTTACATAAAAACAGACTTTTTAGACAATAACAACTTACTTTTTTACTTTAAATCACACTTGTGGTTGTAAAAGGTTTTAAATACCTTTCCTAAACCGAGTAGGGTGCTAAGCCAAAAATAGAACAAAATCAAATAAATAATAAGAAAAAAAAAAATAAAATAATAGGAACATATCGAAATGCTTATATGGACCTTTAGAAAAAAGAAGAGTTTAGAACATAAACACGAAATAGAAAAAAAAATAATAAAATAAAAATTCAAGGTCAAAAAAAGAAAACGAAAGTTAAACAACGTTACGAAATGGGGTTTGAAGAAGACAAAAATTAATGTTAAAAAACCAAAAAAAAAAAAAAAAATAACAACAATAATACAAAATAAAAAAAATTAAATACCTTTTTTCAAATTCAAAACAGCTGCTAAAATCTGAAAAGAAGATCAAAACGCAAATATTATTATTAATTATAATAAACATTTATACTTAAATTGATATAAATATAACGTAATATACAAATAGATTTAAGATTTAATATAAAATATATGACATTTGAGTGACCCAATACTCTCCCCTACTCACCCCTAAAATGCACAGCTATTTTTAGATTTTTATTTCAATCCTCTTTGCTTTTCATTCATATAAAATTTATATTTTCTAATCTATTTAAGCAAATAATTAATTAAAATACACACAAAAAAAAATACTACAAACAAAAAAAAATTATTATATTTTCTCTAAATGACAATGACCTTTAATAAGCCGCAGCAAAAAAAAATACAATTTATTTGTTCTCATACTCGTAGTTTCGCTCTTTTTTTCTCAAATGCATCCAACTCCGAGTTCTAAATGTTTTATAGACCGCGAAAATGTAAATGTGCGAATAAATTATTTATTAAAATGACATATTTTAATTAAATCAACAAAAAAATAATAATAATTAAATGAAATTAGAAAAAGTGTTTTTATAATTTATAAAGAATTTGAGAACATAAATGAGTATTGGAGATAAATAGAATTCAAGTGGTTGGTTGTGGATAATTGGATTTTAAATTTTTTTTATTGTAAATTAAAAACTAAATTATTAAATAAAAATAATTTTTGTGCAAAATCTTGTATTTTCTACACTAAAAAGTGTAGAAAATGCAAGTGGTGCCCCGGTGGACCAGTTGTTAGTGAAGTAGTCTATCAGCGCCGGGGTTGCGGGTTCGATCCCCGCCAGAGACTCTGGTCTCCTGCAGACAAGCGTAAAGCTTCGTGGGATTAGCATAGGGAAAATTGTAATTAAAAAAAAAAAAAAAAAAAAAACTTTTTCCCTAGAAACTGACTTGTTTAGAGTAAAAGTCACTTTGTACGCGAAAACTGATTTTTTTTTTATAGAAAAATTCACTTTCTACTAGAAAATTTATATTTTACAACAAAAGTCACTTTTCACGAAAACTAACTAAAACTAAATCACTTTTTTCACTTAGGCTGAAACAGTGATGCCAATAGTAGGGAATTTTCATTGTTTGTAGGCATTTTTTCGGAAAATTTAAAGCGTAGGGGAAAAAAGGACAGATATTTTATTTTAAGGGAAATGTAGAGAATTTTCAAAATATATAATTTTTAATATATTCAACCATGTCACAGACCACAATTCCGTCGGAAACGGAATTTATTCCGTCTTTTGATGCTTCAGAAAATTACGAAAAAACTTTGCGGAATGAAACCATTTTTGTTTTCATGAACGGAATTTTTCTGCGTTTTCTGGGCGTTTTCTGTATCTTAAAGGCCAAAAAACTATCAAAATGTACTTTTTATCAATAAACAAATGTATTTTCTTCGGTTCCGAACGGAATTGTACTCTGTGACATGGCTGATTGTGTAAAAATACGTAAATATTCGTATTATGGTCATTTAAAATTAAAAACTTTTCATATACAATAGCTTTTAATTACAAATGTAGTATTTTACAGTGAGTGCCAACAGCCTGGCAATCATCAACAAGTGCCAAAACCATGATCGTATATATTATGGGGCGCCGAATATTCGGGCTCGCATTTGCAAACTATTCGCTTATTTTTTCTATTTGCATTCGCACTCACATTCGCTAAAATGTATGCGAATTTTAAAAGAGAATATTTAATGAATGAAATTTCTACAAAAAACAATCACACCTTCCAAACTAAGAGAAATAAAATTATACAATTTGGAATTTTTAAAAAAATGTAATGAAAACTTTTACGGATGTGGAAGGATGTATTTTTAAAAGGAAATTGTTTTTATATTTTTATTAAGGGGAACTGTAATAAATATTTTTTTAAAATTCTACAGAACCTTTCCTTTTATTTGATATCGAGTTTGCTAAAAAAAATATTAGACGCTTATATTAAAAAAAAAAAACAAATTGGAGTGCTATATTCGGCTGTGCCAAATCTTTGATACCCTCCACCGACAGGAGTGGACTCTATATTAACTTAGCTTCACAAAAACGATCGTCAGCATTAAAACTGGTCGCGGTTTAGACATTTATTAAATTATTGACCGACAAAAATAAAGTTTTATGCGTTTCTTGTTAGAACTTTGAACTGGCTTGAGTAAAATATCATGATTCGTAACAGTTTTAGCCGAACTAAAATGATTTTGAGGAGGATAATTTGTATTGGACCTGTGGTACATTATAAACCAATTATTCCAAAATTCTGAAGACTGATTTCTGGTATTACAAAAAATAAATTAGAATAAATTTCAATATAGCAGTGTAATTAGTTTTAGCGTTAACAGTAAATTTCACAAATTTGCATGATATTTTTTCTGGCCATATGAATCTTAGTTGGAAGAAATGCTACCGCAATATCTATATCTGTTATGGTTTTAGGCGAATTACAACATGAAATGAATTAAATATTTTTTTTTTTTTTTTGATAATTATTGATTGAGCACGGGATTGAACTCGGGTCGAATTTACATGTTTCGAGAATAACAAATATGTTTTAATTATTTGTTAACTAAATAATTAGAACAGTTAATTTATTTATTTTTATAAAAATATATATTTTTATTATTGTTAAATTTATATTTAATATAATACAATTCTTTAGTTTTAAGTTATACTTTTACTTAAACTTATCCGCGGTTACGACTGCAATAGTCAAAGACAAGACGCTGAGTGCTTTTTAAATTTTAAGACATGATCGTGCATGCACTGTTTTGTTTATTACAACAACAACATAACAAAGTTAAATCGTATGATTTTCTACCTAGACCAAATAATATGTATTTATATCATTGTAATAATTGAAATGTTTCAATTCTCTTTGCTTAATATTTTAAGACAAAATAATTAAACAAACAGTGGCATGGTTTAAAGGGGGTGTCCTTTACAAAAAGACTTAAATTACAAATATTATATCGTAATATATATATATATATATGTATATATAACTAATAACCACATTCCCATCATCAGAATTCTTTGCGTTCTACCCTTTGCGCCACTGCTTCGTCTGCCAGTTTATAGTCAAACATCAATCTGAAACCAATGGCATTGGTGGATCGAAATTTGCTATAATTAATTATCAATTTAAAAATTTTAATTTACATATTTTTTCCTTACTTTTTGTTTTTCCGTACTTTTTTTTGTCAAGACTTTGTCTTGAAAACTAAAGTACATTTGTTTTTTTTTTTTATTTTTTTTTTTTTCTTTTTGTCTATTTTCTAGCTGACCTTTCTTTGTACAACTTAAGGGACAAATGTAAACAAATAGAGCTTTTGCCATAGCTATTTTATAACAATTGTGATTTTAAATTGAACGGTTTTAGCAGAAGTTTTTTATATTTTAATTTGGCTAACACTTCATCAAATTTAATTTTCATTAAACTATTTTTATTGAAGGAAGGAATTTACAACATGAAATGAATTAAATTTTTTTTTATAATTCTTGACTGAACACGGGATTGAACTCGGGTCGAATTTACATGTTTCGATGAGGAAATGAAAATTAAACACGCAGTGTGACTTCGTTTTGACTCCAGAATGAAGGGCAGTGGCGTTTCTACCAAAATAAAAAAATTTATTTGTCACACAGTGTTTTTTTAATTGAATTTTTATATGTGTGAGTTTAGCATTGTAAATATTAATTTTGGTTTTTTCTTGTTGTTAACAAATGCTAATAAATCCTTTAATTATTATATTTGCAAAATGTTGACAGAGTATGTATTTATTTGCCTGAAGCTAAAAACAATACATTTTTAACGTAGGGAATAGTGCAGGAATAATTTTTGGGTAGTAGGAAAAAAAGGGAATTTTGTTTAGACATTTAGGGATTTTTTTGAAATTTCTATTGGCATCACTCGGCTGAAACGACACCAACAAGAGACAAAGTAGTTTTTTTTTGACTAGTACGACAACAGAACATTAATTCTTATGACACAACCCACACCAAACAGAACAACAGCAAGACAGTATTTTTGCGACAGTAGATTGGTTGCAGCAAATACATGAAAATACCGAGTAAGACAAAACAGACTGAAACGAGCCTCATTGCACATAAATGCGTGCTTTCTTATGATGTAAACCACACAAATGAACGCAATAAGTCAAAAAAAAAAACGAAAAAAGACAAAAACTATTGTCGCATTGCTTACGACAAGAACTGTATTGGTCTGATAAGACTCTTTTTTTTTTTGTGTGTGTTTTAGCATCAAAGAAGTGTCTAAAGATCAAAACGTTTTGTCTTTTGTTGGCTTGGTTTCAGTCTTAAACTGGCTCTTCCAAAAAATAGTAACTTTTATCACGAAAACTGACTTTTTTTAGAGAACAGTGGCGTTATACACATAACAAGCTTTTTACAGAAAAAGTCACTTTTATATCTTTTTCCACGAAAACTTTCCTTTTTTTAAAACATTTTACGCAAAATTTCTTTTTACCAAACGAAAAAGTCACACTTTAGACGAGGGCTTCGGAGTCGGATTTGGAGGTGGAGTTGAAGAGTCGAAGTTGAGGTTTTTGTACTGGTATTGGAGTCGAAGTATCCACAAAAACTCTCGATTCCAACTACAAAATTTTTCGGTATAACAAATCTAAAATAATTTTCTAAAATTTTCCAACAAAAAAAAAAATTCTTTGGAATTAGCGATGCAATATTTAAAATATCTTTTCCAAATTTTTATGGAATAATTTTCCTGCTTGATACTTTTAGCATCAATGTAAGAGTAGGAGTCGGAGTTGGAGTCGGACTTAAAAAATTTCAGCGGTTAGAGTCAGAATTAGAACTATTTTTTGACGACTCCACAGTCCTGTTTTACACGTACAATAACTTTGTACGAGAAAATAAATATTTTTTACAGAAAAGTCACTTTTTACACAAAACTAAAAATCTAATAATAACAAAATGCTACATTTTTACAAAATGTGATTTTTTTTTTTTATTGCAATTAACAAAAAAGAACAACAACTTTGAAATACAGCTTCCTTTGATAAAATTCTTCAAAAAAAAAAATAAATAAAATAAAATTGTCAGATAATCACCAACAATTTGCCATTTTCATTTTACTTTTTAACACGTTCAGCAAAAAGGCAAAACCAAAAAGTTCAAGACAATTTCTTTCAAACAGGCAGCCAGGCATACAAAGTTTAGTCACCCTTCAACTTATAATTTGTCTTTATGACACAAAAATGTCCTCTTAAGTGTCAAAAAGGAGAACGACAAACAACAACCACAAATGAACAACCTTCATGAGCAAAAAAAAAACAAAATCATAAAAAAAGAGTGTACAATGAGAAAGAAGTGCAAAAACAACAAGTAAAATAAAACACACAAAAAAAGCGAAGAACTTCCGTCAAAATGTCATTTAATGACAGATCATAATTTAAGGTCTGAAAGATTCATCCCAGAGTGGGCGGATTTATTTTGTTTTCTCGTTATTTTACACAATCACACACACACACACAGATACAGCAGCAAACATTTTCATTTGTAAACAGAGTAGAAACAATTCTTAATACATTTTTCATAGATCAAATAAACAGACAGACACATGCAGTGGCATTAAAAAAGTCCATAAACGTAAATTTTCTTTCTTTCTTTACTGACCACGCAAATGAAAACTGCAGCTGCCCATTGTTCAGTTAAGAAAACAGCAGATGTATCAAAATTAAAACAAGTTGCAAGGAAACTGCAATACCAAGTTCATGAAACAATTACTGAATAGGACCTGAAAATATATCTCTAATTGATCAAACTACCTGAGAGAAGACCAGAACAATCTGGACCATTATGAGTGTAAAAATGGCTCAGCGGGCTTTTAAGCTGTCCAGACTTCACCTTAGTAGCCTAATTGCGCTAATAACTGGAAATTGATTTATTGGGAAACACGCTCAGAGATGACCTGTGTAGACGTCGCGATGACGAGGAAGAAGAGCAGTCAACGGCACATCTTCTTTCGTCATTCCCCGGCATTCGGAAAACTAAGACCCACACGGTTTGGTCGAATAACCCTTAGGGACAAACCCAGTCTCTCTTACCCTTTCGTTGGATCAATCGGTCGGCTGAGTGATTATGTCAGCAGCCGTGTAATATTGAACTCCAGAAGGGCAGTTAAACATGGTTAGGTTAGGTTCCTTGGACAGCCAAGGTGAGACAGCTCACTTGGGTATTTCTGTGGTCCCTTTGTGATACCCACCCCATCCTACAGAGCAGTTTCCCAATTGGCGTCACTGCCGAATTCAACCAATTCGTCTTCCTAATAAATAAAAGGAGCAACATTAGTTATATCCTAGATAGATTCTCCAAAGATACAAACACCGGTCGCCATCTAGTTTTCCCTAATGTTCCAAATACCAGGACATTGACTAGAAAATGAAACACAGTTTCCTACTTCCATTCACTACGCATGAGTCAGGCCAGTGCCCAGTCAAAACTGAGACCACTGTTCTAATCTGGTCCCTATTGAACATAAGAAGAGAGCTAGTTATCCATTCATCATAGCCAGGCTATAATGCCCTAGATATGACCCAGGTAGATTCGCAAACCCAGGTGCCCAAGCATATAAACCTCGCTCCTTATAAATGACTTACAGTAAATTATATTGGAAGTCCAACGAATTGATCAATGAATTTGTCATCCAGACGACCAACTCGTTTGGTAAGCTCATCTGCTATCTCGTTACCCGGCAGTTCGCATGCCCTGGTATCCACATTACCGCTGCCTTCGAATTAATAATTCTAAATTGAATTGTCAAAATATGTAACTTAATTAATTTAGCCCATATTGGCTTACTATTCTATATGAATAAATAAATAAATAAAATGCTTCGCAAACTCTTTCTAAGACATCAGAGATTCTACAGTTTACTTAGTTGTCGTATAGACAACGGCTAAAGTGGCAATGGCAGCCTTGCTATCAGTAAATATACATAATAATTCACTTAATCAACAAGAGGGTATTAACTCAAAAGGTTTATTCTTTCTCATTTTAGAAAAAATCGACACGTTATATTCATGTCTACCCGCTATAAAAATGTGCTATTTTGCCAACTTCTTGCCTTCATATGCCCTTAATGTTAAATTAAAAATAGTTTTGCTTCCACTAAATTTTTTTTTAATTTTAAGTTAATACCCTCTTGTTGATTGAGTGTTATATCTCCTTTGATATGCGATAAAACCTAAGCCAGTTAGCCCACCCGCCTTATAGCATAGAATTCCGCCTGCAGGACACTACAGTCATCCGGCAGATGAAAGAAAATTTGTATATCCAATTCCTCTATGAAGAAACGAATTAACCGAGGTTTTCGTTTAATCGGTTAATAATCGGTTAATTTTGTAATTGATCGGTTAACCGATTAATAATGTTTTTTTATAAATTAAGTAATTTCAAGAAATAAAAATGTATAAATTATTTATTATTTGGAGTTTTTTAGTAAGAAAAACAACAATAACATAACAAACATAACAATTCTTGAACTTTAACGAGCAAACAAAAAAATAATTCATAAATATGTTATACATATTTTTCTTAATTAATAAATATTATGTATTTATTAAGAAATAGGCTGTGTGATCAGTTTATAGTTATTTCAATAGTTTAAGGATATCTTAAAAACTAATATTTTAGACAAATAAGTTGGTTTAAATGTGTAGGATTTAAGTAATTCTTTTCATTAGTTTTGATAAAACTTGACTTGGAAAAATTATTTTACTTAGAGAGAAATCGAAAGCAATCCATAATACAGAATATCTTATTTCTCACTCCTCTTCATGGATTTCTCTTAACATACAAAATCTTTCATTATGCCATTAGACTCCTGTTAAATTTTTTAAATTTTTAGCACTTCTAATTGTTTCGGTTAATTCTTTTAATAAATTAATATGAGAAAATATGAGAAGAACCAAATAACTAAATACATACACATAAAAATTACATGAAACAGAAAGCTGTTGACAGCAAACACTTAATTAAAATGATGATCACTCAACACCTTTTTTGTTTGTATGAATAAATACTTTCTAAACACAACCTTTTGTATATAAGACGAAAAAAGTAATTCAAAACACAAAAAAATACTATAATACTACAAAAAATTCAACATTTTGTTACATCGGTTAATCGGTTAAACGACTGAAATTAACCGGTTCAATCGTTAATCGAAAATAGCCAATTTTAAATTAACAGATCAGTTTATCGGGTAGTAATTAATCGGAATGAATACCCTAGTATTAATACGATTAACCGTTGTTCGAATAATCGATTAATTTTGGCCGATTAACTGTTCGAATAGTTTAAAATTGCTTATTTTCGATTAACGAATAATTCGAATAATTTGTATAGATTAATCGAAAATTTGTTTTTTCACAAAATTAGTTTTATTCTGTTATGTAAAAAAAACAAGCAGATACGTTTTTAAACCCTTTTATTGTTTTTTAACTCAGAAACATTTCCTTGGAGTAATAATTTTTTTAAATATACTACAAAAACTGAAACCAAATAACCAAGACGAAAAAGATGATTTTTTGGGACGAATTAAAATAACTTTCTACCAGACCTTAACAAGACTACTAAAAGAATTAAAAAGAGATTCAAGTGGTAAAATGAAAGACTACCAATTTTTACCAAAGACAAGAAAGAGAACAAATAAATTGGATATGTTATATAACGCTCTACTTTCACTCTCTGCAACGGCAACAATAAGTGCAAGTGAAATAAATTGAGATGCTATTTTTTATTAAAAAAGTTTTCCTGTCTTATTAGATGAAGTACCTTTTGTTAAATTCTTGTTACTTTATTATTAAAATTTTTATGTTAAAAAATATAATTTTTGGTCACATTTAAAAACTTCTACACTAGACTTAGATATTTTTAATTAGGCTTAAATTGAATTTAATTTTCATTAAATTATTTTTATGAAGACAGAAATTTTTCAACATGAAATTAATTAAAATTTTATTGATAATTTTTCATTCACAGTACTAATTATTGTTAACAGCTAAGGCACGAGCTTTGTTTACATTTGTCCTTCAAGTTGTGCTGAAAAAGGTCAACAAGAAAAAAGAAAGACAAAACATGAAAAACAAAAATGTACTTTGGATTTCAAGAAGACAAAAAGTACGAAAAAACAGAAGTTAGGAAGAACATGTAAATCAATTAAAATAGATAATCATTCATTCAGAAGCAAATTTCGATCTACCAAGATGAAATACCATTTGGTTTAAGGATTGATGTTTGACTATTTTTGTCATCCGGCTTCAATAGCCGAGTGAGTAAAGACGGCAAACCCCACTGAAGAGATTGTGTGGTTACAATCGAAACTAGTCTGGGCAACCTATCAAATCTCGGGGCAGTCAAGAATGAAAAATTGTCAATAAAATTTTAATTAATTTTATGTTGTAAAATTCCTGTCTTCATAAAAATAATTTAATGAAAATTAAATTCAATGAACTTAAGCCTAATTAAAAATATCTAAATTTGGATTAAAAAACATTAACAGTTCAATAAAATAACCACAATACTAATTACTTCAAGTTTTCGATTAATCGAATAATTTTAAATTGTTCGATTATTATTCGAGCCATTAATCGATTAATTTAAAACATTGATTAATTGAATACCCTAGTTAAGACCCTTAAAGCTGGTCCACGTATAGTCCTTTCACCTGACAGCACACTACCGCGTGTCGTATGTGATGCGCAGTTAAGGTAGAAAATAGACAAGGCATAGTCATTAGCAATTTTGTTCTAAATTTTAAAATCCATATAACGTTAAACAAATGAAACAAACTGCCTGTCTGTAGAACGCGAATGCAAAAATGACTCGCTTAACTTACATTTAAAACCAAAACAGAATTTCAAAATTTGTTTTTGCGTTCGCGTTCTACAAACAGGCAGTAAGGAAAACAATTTCAAACAAGCGTCAAAATCAAATAAATTAATTTGACATTACATGGGTTAATAATGACAACTGTCCCTAATGAACATACCTGGTACTTATTATACTATGGTATAGCCCATAGTTATAGGCATTTAGTTAATAAAAATGGAAATGGAAACGGAAACTAAATAAATTTTTTTCTAAACTGTAAAAGATGATGTTTAAATAATTTGTTAGTATAAAATTTTTTTTCATATGTTGTGAATTTTTGTATTTGTAAAAATTTTGTTAATTTGTTTTTCAATATCCTGAAGACGTAACTCAAAGGAGTAACGAAAATTCGATTAATAAAAACTAATATTTGAGAATAGTTTTAATTTTAAATTATTCTTTGTTTAATAACAATTTTCGGGTTGTTACATAAATACATGTAAAGATGGTACACATTTCTAACTGATTTTTTTTTTTCGTTAAATACTTTACTTTTATTTTTAAAGAAAAATAATTTAAAAAAAATATAAAAAAATGTCATTGTACTTTCGATGAGTTGAAATTAACGTATAAAATATGATTTTATTTTTTGAAGGATTTTCTTTTGCACAAGTGACATTTAATTAAAGATTTATGTGTCCAAGAACAAAAAAAAATTACAATAATATAAAAAAAAAATATAGTAGCAGCAGAAGCAAAACTGCAGTAGCAGCAAACACAATTCAGAATTAATATGTTGCAAAAAAATTAAACAGATTTAAAGGAAAAAAGACAACATCCAGCTGTTCTCTTCGATGGCTGTTGTGAATTCATATAGAGGTGAGTGAATGAATGAAGAATATCTGTTCAAATAAGTGGAATATATATATATATGTACGTATGTGCATATGTATGGATATGTATTGTGCGTGGCACAATTCCAACAGATGTATAATGTTGACTTATTATTGTATTTCAACGTCAACAGCCACCTCCAAAAAACTGTTGACAATTGACTACTGTCTCGCATAGACTCATAAACTGAAAAAAATGTGGACAGACGGACGGACAAACAAGGCAAGAAGAACAACAAAAAATTAATCATTTTCTTTGACACAATCGAGAAATTAAAATACGAAAGAAGAACTGAGGAAATCTGCTCCTCCGTTATTTAAAAAAAAAAAATTATAAAAAAAAAGCTTTAAAAATGGCCATAAAGTAGATAAATTAATTTGTAAAACAAAATGATTTTTTTTGATTCACTTTTTCGTTGCATTTGTGACTGCGAATCCATCAGAATTTATTTAATGTTCTTTAAAAAGGTATAATTTACAATTTCATTTATTTATTTATTTAATTCTCATTTTTATTTGCTTACGAAAATAACACAGCAGATGTTGGGAGCGCTCTCTAAAGGCCCTGGAGATGAGTTGTTGGACTGGGCTGGGCAGGAGGAAACGACTGCAGGCGGCGATTAAATTCACTCAGAGTGGGAAAATTATTTTTATGTTCCTTTTTTTTTGTTTTTTTTTTTTGTTATTTATTAAAAACATTATTATTTTTTATGAAACATTCTTGTGGAGACATTGAAAAGATCATCATTTACGTTTAATGTCCAACTCATTATCACTTATGGCCGGTTTGTTGAAAATGAGATATAATTCATGAACAAATAAAAAAATTTTAAGGAATTTATATGCATCACATAATTCTTTTCAAATAATATTATATGTTTTAAATGAATGGTTTAAGTGGAAATGTGAACAAAAAAGGCAGCAACATTGATGAAATCGAAAAGATTGAAAATTGTTTTGTCGACGTAGAAGACAACTAGAAGTGATGACGATAATCATACGGGATACAACTTTTGGTTTATTGCACTTTTTACACACAATAACAAAATAAATGTTGAAGGGAACTATTAAACGCGAAGGTTTAAGTCAAATAACTTTCAATTGTTGTCGTAGAAAAACTACAACAAAGGCTGATTAACAAAATCTAGCCGTGTACTAAAGGCCTGCATAAATGTATTTGAAAATCATGATGTGTGTACAAAACGGTTTAGTTGCAAGCAGGGCTGTGGAGTCGTCCGAAAAAAGTACTAACTCCGACTCCAACTCCAAACGCTGAAATTTTTTAAGTGCGACTCCGACTCCGACTCACGACTCCGACTCCTACTCTAACCGTGATGCGAAATGAATGAGACGTAAAATTATTTCTCTTTTGTGTAGAAACATCTTTATTAAACAATTTATCAGAATCTCCGCGTAATGTGCATAAGAAAAACATGAGTGTTATGGTAGGAATTAAAGGCAGGCCGATAAAGATGTTTCTACACAAAAGAGAAATAATTTTACGTCACAATTTTTCTAATACATACAAGTATTTATGCGCTATAGCAACACTTATTCTGTACAATGTTGAAAATATTTCAGCGTTGATGGTTAAAAAATTCTGATATTAAAATTATTGGCAATTTCTGTCATTAACATTTTTTAGCATGAGTAAATTATTTAAAAAATCACACATCTTTTTCAACTAGATCAATAACTGAGTATAAGTTTTGCTAATGTAATTTAGACCTTTTCACGCACGTATAAAAAATATACCTAAATATACTTAAATAGTAAAGTACTTGAATCAACTATTTCTCATAAAATAAATTAAAATCTTCTTATTCATATTGATCTGCAAAATATTGCATCGCCAATTTCGAAGAATTTTTATATTGGAAAATATTATAAATTTTTTTAAATTTTTTATGCCTAAAAATTTTGGAGTCGGAGTCGCGCGTTTTTTTGGGTACTGCGACTCCGTCTCCGGTACAAAAACCTCAACTCCGACTCTTCAACTCCGACTCCGGCTCCACAGCCCTGGTTGCAAGTGTAGAATAATTCAAAGAAATACACTCCAGACAGTACTTTTTTCTTTCAAAACCTTTCAATACCGTCAAAAAAAGTTTGCCTATACTCCTGGTATTTGAAAATACCAGTTTGCGAGAATTTATGATGTTTTCTTGTGAGTTGTTTGTAACGGACGCATACAGAGAACGTGTTATGTTAACTTGTGCGTTGCAGCATGGTGTAGTGGTTAAAGTGCTTGCCAGTGTGACCAGATCTTAAAAATGTTTAGAGTTAAATGTGGCATTAGACAGATGTTAACTTGTGCGTTGCAGCGTGGTGTAGTGGTTAAAGTGCTTGCCAGTGTGACCAGATCTTAAAAATGTTTAGAGTTAAATGTGGCATTAGACAGATCTTAAAAATGTTTAGAGTTAAATGTGGCTTTAGACAGGGTCAAAAAATGCTTAAAATTCTTTTAAAAAATGCTAAAAATAATTTTAAAAAATGTTAAAAATAATGCTACAATTCTTTAAGGCTTTTTGTTAAAAATGTATTACCAGTATGAGATTTTATTCGAAAAGTAATACATTTAAGTGACTTGTTTTTTAAGAAATTGAAATATATGGTTATATTTAAACAAGTGTGTAGATTTTGGTAAAGCATCTGATACATATAAATATGTAGCACAGGTAGTTCAGATCAAATGTTAAATTTAGGGATCCGGCAAACTGCTGATACATGCAAAATTTAAGCGATTTTATTTCTATGCTATACAAAATTTTTTAGATCAATTTATTACAGTTTAAAAAATGTTGAAGTTTCAATACTATTATTTTTTTCAGCATCCACCCTGGTCAGTTAAAAAATCGTCTTTTATCCTATCTATGGTCCAACTTCCTAAAGCAACTACTCCACTTTTGGTCTATAGGCAGACATTCGGTAGTATTGTGCTATCATATGTCAACGACAACTGGAATTTGTTATTATATGATGGCTCTAAGTCTCACGACTCCACAACTTTCGCTATAGTGCAAGCATACAATCAACTTTAAAAAACGGGATATATCTCTAAACACTGTTCCATCTTTACCGCTGAGGAATTTGCCATATTTCTTGCGGTGGAGTCTGCTGCTCTTAGCTTAGGAAAGCATATCATCTGTACAGATAGTCGATCATCTATAATCGCCATACAAAGCTCGAAACACGACTCTCCATTAATAAACGACATCCGACATATTCTTGGTAAGTCCTCGAATAGAACAAAACTTATGTGGGTTCCTTCGCATGTTGTTATTTCCGGTAACGCGTATGCAGACACCGAGGCTTCTGTAGCTGAAACTAGACCACTACTTGCATTCCAAACATGGGAAAGTCGTGACATATTTAACGCTATTCTATCGCACTTCAACTTCTTAAACCATAAAAAAATGGTCAGAATACCAACACAACTACAAAATTTTTAATCCTGAAGGCAAAAAACCTAACTACCCAAAAAGCTGCCCCAGAAATGTAACGTCAACCATCGTCCGGCTCAGAAATGGGCACTGCAATTTCTCCCACAAGCATAAACTGGAAAAATTATCAGCTCCAATGTGTACACTCTGCAACACACAACTAAACGTTTTACATGTCCTAGATGAGTGTCCAAAGTACAGCTCATCCAGACAATACATATTTGGAACAAATCGACCTACTGATTTCTTAAAAAATACCTGTGAAAAAATATAAAATTAATTTGGGAATTTATCTCAGCAAACAATTTACAACACCTAATATAGCTTTAATATAATTTCGGAGTTGAAAGCCACAGCAGCTAGTACTCCTGTCTATTTTATGTTTGTTACAATAATTATATTTTGTAAGTAACAATAAAAAATAAATAAATAAAAATTTTTCAGCAATTAAAAGCAAACATTTTTTTCAATTTTAAATTTTTATCTAAATACAAAGTGAAGTCTCTTTGTACTTAAATATCGTAATGTCAAAGGGCAAATCATTTTACAATCAACAGAATGAGGGTATTTCTAATATTCCCTTCCTTAACAAAAGAATTATCCATTTTTATACGAAATTTCACGTTGGGCATAACTATTTTTAATTAAAATTTATTAAAATTTATAAAAAAAAAAACTTAAGTAAAATCAATAAAACTATTCGTCAAAATTTTTAAAATAATGCTAAAAAAGCTAAAAATATTTTATAAAAATGCTAAATAAAATGCCAAGTGCTAAATGAAAATTTTGCAGCTGAATAAAAAATTTTAATGCTAAATTTAGCTGCAAAAATGCCAAAATGGCCACACTGGTTCTTGCCTACAAAACCAAGCATCCGAGGTTCGATTCCAGGCAGAGGACGAACAATTTTTATCATGGTTTTCGAGCATAAAAATATTAAGTGGCTTCAACTCCCCTCCAAACAAACAGTCAAAACAAAAAGACCACTAACCACCCCCTCCCCGTGGCAAAGAGGGTAACACCATGGGAAAAGGTCAGACAGCCGCCACCTCCCTAGGAAAAAAGGTAGAAATCCAAGATTATCCAAGTTTTCCACAACTACACCAAAATTAACGGAGTAAGTTGTTTCTAGGCAACGACATGTGGCAGCCCCATTATCCTAAGACCTGTTACAGCAGACCAATCATCTTCATAGCTGAAACAACACCCAATTAAAGAAACCGATATAAGCCAATTAACAATACTGAATGGATCGATACTCCAAGAACAAGAACAGTGAAATCCTACATGGGAAGGCGCGAAAACAACTGCAAAAAGTCATGTAAGATGCAGCAAAATACTTTGTGAAAGCCATATGCTCCCAAAGCAGGTAATGGAGAAAAAAAAACGTGTGCGTCGTATGTGACGTACGCATTCAACGAATTGCTGTTGCAATAATTTTATCATACAAAATCTTTCACAGACGCATATCCAAAACTCACATTAAAAAATGCGTAAATTTTTGTTTCCACTCTCATAGCGTATATTTTTCATTTCCTTGTTAATTTTTGAGGTGGTTTTTACACCCGCACTCCCTTAGGTTTATTTTCTACTCTTCTTCTTTACTTCTCTTTTTCCTCTATTCTCCTTTACTGAATGAATTCACAATGGACCTCATTGGTCTCCGAGTTTATATGCGCCCTTGGGCACATAACCCTTCTTAATCTAACCTAACCTATACCCGCACTTGTTGTTTGCTTCTACACGCTGACGCATACGTTCATTCGTCGACTTCACTTATCTTCAGTATTTGTTTGTGACAGCGATACTGCAGTATAGAGTTTGAACCTTTTTCTATGATTTGCATGTGTGTTTAAATGGAATTGTGCAGGTCTCTATTGTGTACATTTTGTTGTTTGCACTACAAGTAGAAGAATAATTAAAAAAATATGAAGCTTGACAAAAAGTTTGGCCATGCGTTGAATGCTTTTTCACGTCCTACGAATTTAAAAAAAAAAAGTAAAATCATTGTATTTGTACGTAACAAGTCACATACACGTAGGATGCCATGACGCGTAGGTCAAGTAGGTAAACTTTCCATTTATGAAAGCGTCACAAATGGCGCTCAAACAGCAGAATTTGACAAATGAAATTTGATTTTCATTTGCGTTGATGGCGTGCAAAAAACGTACATGCAACTTTAAGCGTAGAATGCAAGTTAGCTGACAGAAGTATGCAGTGCATGCACGCGAAAGCGCGTGCTTTGCATCTCGAGCTTAAACTTTTAAGAGAATCAGACTCCATGATTGTGCTCGTCAAAAATTTGACATTACATTTTTAAAACCTCACAGTAGAGTTCCATCACAAAAGAGCACGTTATGCTAGGAACACAACTGGGACGAACGACGAATTTCGCCCAACACGACGAATTTTTCCCTAAAAATTTGCCGAGTAAATTCGTCGTATGAAGCACAATAACGACGAATAACTAGCAGATTTTATAATTGAGAAAGATGATTGCTGTTTGTGCAAATAGAGAGAAATTGTGTGACCAAATTAAAAATAAAAAAACTTAAAAATTGAAACGTAATCAAAAACACAACTAAAAACTATTTTTATAGCAAAATACTTTGTATATTTATTTTAAAAGTTATAATTTCAATAAATCAAAAACAAATATTAAAGTAATAAGTCACTTTTTTTACGAAAATACTTGTAAATTAACACTAAACATGGTCACCTGGTACTGATTTGTTGTCGTTCGCCGGCGTATGAAACAGAAATAAATCTTTTGCAAAGTCGTATGACGGATTTCGGCGGACGCTATTTATTGTGTGTATTTTCATATACACCAATATGTTTTATTTTTGGCGATGAATATTCGCGGCCAAAAATTCGTCGTTCGACCCAGTTGTGTCCATGGCAATAAATTCGGAGTGTTTTGGTGCTAAAATTTCTAATTTTTGAAATTTTTCTTTCGTTTCTGTAAAAAAAAATTATCTGCCTGATTAACGATTTCGAACGTCAACGTTCGCATACAAAATTATATTTAAAACAAAAACCAATTTTAGAATTTTGTTTTATTTTTGTTTTTTCTATGCGAACGTTAACGTTCGAAATCGATGAATTGGCTTTATTTAAAAATATTGATAAATTGTTGGCGCTCACTGGTAATTTTATGGAATTAAACCAGTTTAATCAGAAGCAAAAATTAACTGTTTGCATTCTTTGAAATAAGAGGCCAATAAAGTAAAAATAAATGTTCATTTCTCAAAATCAGATGATTTGTTCTAACGCTGCTTGTGACGCTTAAGCTGGAGGTCAACACTACGCGTTACACGCCTTCTCGCAGCCTTCGCAGCTGTCAAAAAAAAAAGAATCTGTGTAATTATATGTAACAAGTTACATGCACGAAAGCGTAGGATGCATTGAGGCGTTGAATGCAAAAGTAGGGTTACTTTCTACTTTTGCAAGCGTAATAAGCAGAATTTGAACAAATCAGCTGAGGTTGGACAAATGAAATCTTATTTTTACATGTAGTAATGCCGCATAAAAAGCGTTGCGTTTAACTTGAAACGTAGAACGCAAGTAAGGTATAAAAATCATGCAATGCGTGCAGGCGAAAAAGCGTGGAATGGACCTCCAGCTTTACAAAAGTAGAAAGTAAATTTACTTTAATACCCTTTGTACTCTTGCATACATTTCGAAGGAACGTATGGAAGATGTTTTTAAATGTAAAACATGCGTTCACACTTGAAACATCTAACATCTACTATCTATAGAAAATGTCACCAGTTCTGAAAAAAATAATTTTTTGGGCTGTACACGGTAAGCTGGTTATCAGGTTAAGCCTAGTACTCTGTTCCAATTTGTGAAAAATGTTCAGCAACATCTATTATTTCATGCGAAGAATTTGACATGTATCAATGTTACCTATCACGAGAGTTTGCTCAATTTGACGTTTTTAATCTTTCAAAGTATGCGACATTGTTTTGGATATGTAAACAAAACCCACATGTATTTTACTAAAAAGTATTTTTTTAAATAAAAAATTAAATAAAAATGAAAGTAAATATTGTTGAAAAACTGTTACCGGTTATGTTATTTATGTTTTGCAGTTCTCATTTTTATAATAAGTTTAAACTTTTTTAATTTGCTTAAAATTCCACGTGAAATAAGTGCAGCTTATATTATTTCGCAGTTGTAAAAAAAATGTTGCCAGAAACATTTTGCAACTTTTTCACAAATTAAACAGAGTACAACTCTATCAACATTTTTTCATAGAAATTCCGCACAAGTTTTTTCCATATGAATTTTGACAGCATTCCACGTGAAATGTTGAACAGAGTACTAGGCTTTACATAGTTATTTTTTAAATACTTTTTTCCACAAAAGTGCCAAAACTTTAAAACAATATACAAAAATGTATTCGGAATTAATTTTGTTTAAATATGTAAAAAAAACAATAAAGCAAAAAAAAATTTTGCAAAATGGAAAAACTTACTTGGCAAATGGTAACGCTTCTTTCAAAAGAAATGCCATTTTGCCAGTGATGCCACAATAATAATAGAATTTGTTGCCACTTTTCTAGTGATGACACTAAAATAATTGGAAGATATAGCATGTAATACAATGAGATAGGTACGTCTTGTAAATATGTTGATTTTTAGCTCAATGTATTTCTTATGGGAAAATTTCAACATCTTCGGAAATTAATGGTAGATGTTAGATGTTGACAAGTGTGAAAAGGCCATTAGCGTTCAAGGCCTCAATGCATCCGACGCTTTTGTGCCAGAAACTTGTTACATTTAACTATACAGATTCTTCTTCTTTGACAGCTTCGTAGACAGCGAAAGCCGTCTAACGCGTGATGTGGTCCTCCATCTTAAAACTCGCTCATCTTGACTTTTGTTCCGAAATGCTTGTCATGGATGTTGAACCTTCTCCTCGCATTGCAAAAGATTTCAAAAAATCAATTCAATAGAAATTCAAGGGAATTTGTTTTGAACGCATTCTAGTTGCTTTCTTCAAGCATTCGCTTGAAATCAGAAGATTTGGCATTCCTATTTCCATATGTTGAATATTTAATAAAAAAAATTTTGCGGGAGAAATATCCGTTTTAATGTGTGATATAAGAGAAATATGTTATATACTGTGTGATCAGGCCTGCCATATTTGCTGATTTATCGGCAAATCGCCACTATAAGCAAAGTGCCATTTGGGCTTATTGGCTAATGAGTTACTATCTAAATCAAAACTCAACAAAAGCGATATTAACAAAATTGTTAATAGCTGTATTAATTTGTATATAAAACTTTCAAATCAAATATTAAAACGTTTTGATATTGAACAAAAATCTTTAAATATAATTGACCCTAACAAAATTATGCAAAAGGAAAAATATTTCTTTTATGGAAATTCTGAAAGAGTTTCCCAGCTTTAGTTTTGAAAAAGAAAAACAAATTTTAGACCCTGAATTTATAGAGTTAAAATTTTTTAACTTTTAAGAAGATTTAGAAGGAATTGAGGTAAATTTGCAAACTCTTTGGCAAACAATTTCAGACTTAAAACGTGGGGATTCTACGGATGCATTTCCAGTGCTGCCAAAGTTTGTACAACAAATTATGGTCCTTCCACATTCTTCCGCAACTGTGGAAAGAATTTTTAGCCAAGTCAACCTTAATAAAACCAAATTTCGAAGTTGCCTGGAAAATGCATCCAGTACTAGGAACTCATACATAAACTTTTTTGTCGATAGTCAGGCGGCGATCAGGGCGATATCCGCTGAATATCGTCCAGGAGTGTAGGGACTCGATAGATAGACTCTGTGCCAACAGGAGGGTACACATCTAGTGGGTTCGCGGCCACCAGGGCATAGAGGACAACGAGGAGGCGGACGAATTGGCGAAACGGGGGGTCCATTTACCATATGATAGGCTGATGGCCATTCCGGCTCCAATTCGGAATATTAGGAGAGATACGGACTCTGCTATACGGAGAAGATCAGAGGCAGTTTGGGAAAACACCGGAACGTGCAGGGTTTCCAAGGTAATGTGGGATCCTATGAGCCGGAGTCGACGAAAATTCTTCTGTCGCTATTCAGAAGGGACTGTAGACTTCTGGTAGGTTTATAACGGGTCAGTGTTGGACTGCGGTATACGCCCAGAGGGCGGGCGGATGAATAGTGACAATTACAGATTCTGTGGAGTACCAGGGGAAAAGGAGACAGTGGAGCATATACTCTGCTACTGTCCGGCACTCATGCGCTCCAGGGCGAACTGTCTGGGAGAACATTACTTCCAAAATCTCGGGGAAATCTCTGAAATTGAATTAATGAGACTCCTGACGTTCGTCAAGAGAGTGTAGGGTACTCTGATTGTTTTTTTTTTTTTTTTTTTTTTTTTTTTTTTTTTTTTTTTTGTTAATAAATGCGTCATTATTGATCGCAGAAGTGTAAAAGTTTGTCAAGACATGGTGCTTAACGGCATTCATAATATCCAATCAAAAATTCAATTTTGAATTTTTTGCTTGTTACGCCTTTTTGCATTTTAGCTAACAATATGTTTCTATTAAATATTTGTTTAAATAAAATGTTAAAAAAAAAATTTCAACTAGAAAAACAATTTTAACCTAATGTACAATTTTTTTTTAAATTAACTACAATTTATTTATAAGAATATTCTTTTTTATTAATTTTTATGTTATTATATGGGTTATATGTAAGTAAATGCTGAATTATTCTTTTTTCTTATTTTTTGTATTAATAAAAATATGTTTTATTGTTTTTAAAAGGGATTTTTTTATGAAAATATGCCGATTTTTTATCAAAATTTTCTGGCACCCCTGCGTGTGATTCGTTCCTTTATTTATCGTCGTCTTCTAATAAAATTACCAACAGAGAAAAAATGATGCCTATTATGAATGCTTTCGTCCCTTTAAACTATATAATATTGTTAATCCTTTCACGTTATAATAAAATTAAAAATTCTCAAATTTTTCTTTCAAACACTAGTATGAATACAACTTATTTTGATAACAATTTAATGCTTTTTATATGTTTCAAAATTCACTTTAAACAGAAGTATTAAATAAATAATTAAATCATAATGACTTTGAATTAGAATACGTTTTTTCACTTGATTGAATTTTAAAAAGCCAAAAAAAAAAATTAATCGCAAAACAAAAATTAGCAGCTACAACAACAAGTTTACTAACAAAATTATTATTGTATATTATGCACAGTGTTTTTAAAATTTTTAAATGCAATAGACGAAACCACTGAGTTCATTGCTCTCAAAATAATTTGATTTGATTTTTTGCATTCTGTAGCTGCTGTTTTGTTTTCTTGTTTTAACATCGATTTATTTAATGATTAATGATAATTTTATTTACACTAATAGTATTAAAATTAATATATGAGCCAGACAATTATTATTAAATTTTGTACTTTTATTTGGTCGTTGTTGTTGGTAAATATAAAATTTCGTTTATTTTTCGAATATTATAGAAAAAAAATGGCAATTTTAGGTAAATAGGAAAACATGGCTGTTTTTCTAAACGTGTGTTCACCATAGTTGGGGGAAGTGCACTAAATATTGATTTATATCAACATTGCACTCTCACTTATTAAAAAAATAGAGTTTACCAGCCTTTAGTGATAATTGGTATTTTTCACTAGCACTAAAAAAATTGAGTGGTATTGTAAATTTTTTCACTATCACTAACTGTGATTCAATGCATAAAATCGACATTTAATTCATATTGTACAAAAGTTGAACTTAAAATTCCAAAAACTCCATATAAATAAACTCTTACTAAAATTTAAAAAATTGTAATTTTGTATGTGCTCGACATAACGAAATAACTCTTGGTTTTAATTATAAAAAAAAAAGTTTTTGATTTGAAATTTAGTGCAAAATGTTTAGTTGCACTCAAATGAGTGAAGAAAAAAAGTTGCAATAAACTGATGATTGCTTTTTTAAATCAAAGAATTTTTTAATTTTTTTTTTTTGAGTGCAAAATTTTTTAACCTCACTATTCCTCATGTTTAGTGAGATTGCTAATTTTCAATTCATCACCCAACATTAGGGTTGCCAGTTTTTAAATCAGAGAAATCAGTACATAAGAGAAAAAAAAATCAGTACAATTATGAAATTAGGAAATTCGTACGATGGGTATCGTTAACAATTGCATGAAAACCGAAAACGCAATTGATGTTAATCAACTTAACTTAGAATTTGCCAATATACCAATGCCAGAAGCAAATCTCAGATATAACAATTCTACAAATGCCTTTTATAACGCTAACAATACTAATCAACAACTTTCATTATGTTTTGATTTCATACATGTTACCCAGGACGATGTTCTTAAATATATGCTTAGCATTAAATCTGACTCTTTGGGAAATGATCAGGTTCATCCGAAATTTATTAAATTGATAGTTACATATATACTACAACATATAACACATTTGATTTACACAATAATTACAACATCTACTCTCCCATCAATGTGGAAACAAGCAAAGATTATACCTGTTCCGAAACCTGATTTTGCCATATTTGTCAAAAGTATTTGAAAGGTTAATACATACGCAAATGACTCGATTTTTGTATGAAAATTCTCTGCTCTCTGAGAGACAATCTGGTTTTAGAGCTAGACACAGCTGTATTTCTACTCTCATCGATGTTTCAGAGGAAATACGGTCAAAAATTGATGACAATATGATATCTTTTTTGGTTTTGCTTGACCATTCAAAGGCGTTTGATACCGTCGAACACACAATACTTTGCCAAAAACTGAAATACATGTGTCATTTTTCAAACACAGCTGTAAAATTACTTGCTTCATATCTATGTGATAGAAGTCAATTCGTTTCTGTTGGTTCTAATAAATCAAACAGCTGCTTAAGGACAAGAGGTGTTCCACAGGGATCAATACTTGGTCCACTATTATATTCAATATACTCCAACGACTTGCTGTCCAGACTCAACTACTGTGGTGTACAGATGTATGCAGATGACGTTCAGCTTTACAACAGCTGTTCCCCATCAGGTATTATTGAGTGTATCAGCAAATTAAATCACGATCTTGATAACGTATTAAGATGGGCGTCCGTGAATGGTCTATGCCTCAATGCGAAGAAATCGAAGGCAATGCTAATAAGCAAAACAAAATATTTACCGTCTAGCTTGCCGCCAATCCAAATTGGACATTCTACTATTGAAATCGTAAAAAGTGCCAAAAACCTTGGAGTTATTTTTAACAACGATCTCACCTGGTCAACTCATGTAAATGCCATATGTGGAAAAACTTCCGCTATGTTAAGAAATCTTTGGATGACACAGTGTTATACGCCAATTAACATCCGCATGCTACTCGCTAAGACATATCTACTACCCACTTTAATGTATGTATGTGAATTATTTTCCAGTTGTGATTCTATAAGCAAGAATAAGCTCAAAGTGACCTACAATAACATTGCCAGATATATATATATGGACAAACAAGATATAGCAGCATAACTCAGTTTTCAAACCTAATCTATAATGTATCTTTTGAAAATCTATTAAAATACCGTACACTTATATTTTTACATAAACTTATATTTAATAGACAACCTACTTATCTCTACAAAAGAATAACATTTTCAAGATCGAATCGGGGCAATAGAATAAACTCCATAAGATACCGTAAGCAAATATCTGAAAGATACTTTTTTGTTAATGCCATCCGTCTCCGGAATGAACTTCCTCCTAATATACAGATAATAAGCAATGCAATGCACTTTCGATGCGAAATATTTACACTCTTGGGTTAACGAAAAATCACAAAAATAACTAAAAATTTTTTTTTTTTTTGTTATAATTATTACTTTTCTTTTGTATTAAAATCTGTTACTCATAACTTATTAATTTGTTTTTCTTAGTTTAAAGATAAACCTTTGTAAATGTTCTAATCTAATGTGCCTTTATCTCCCCAGTACTATTAAATAAGATTAAGTCTTGTTGTACTGTTTATTTTTCAAATAAAAATAAATAAAAATCTTCTAATTTTTAAAAAATCTTCTAAATCAGTACTTAAAATAAAAAACAGTACATGTACTGATAAAAACAGTACGAATGGCAACCCTACCCAACATCAACAAAATGATTGCAATCATTTTGCAATATCACTACACTGATAGAAAAGGCGTCATAACGCTGATATATTTTGCCATCAGTATTATGACAAGTGCTTTCGTTTTTTACATCAGTATTATGACATGTGTCTTCGTTTTTTACTCCATGACACTTTTCATCATTGTGATGTCAGCGTTAACATCACGGCCAAATTGTCATCAGAGTCAAAAATTTAAATTATGTCATCAATGGGATGACACATTGGCATCACAGTAATGACGAATCGGAGTCGGTTTTACAAAGCATGTCAGCAGTGCGTTGACAAACTGTCATCAAATTAAGTCTCTGTAATTGACCTTAAGTCAAATTGAGAGAATATCATTATTTACTTACCCGTTACACATGTTTGTTTCACTTTTGTTGTAGTCCTTTAAAAATTTGTTGTATTTAAATAAATAATTTAAGAAAATGGAATATGGGAATTTTTGCTTCTAATTTAACTTTTTTTTTATTTATTATTTAACAGATATTGGGAATTATTTCTTTTTCATAAGCAACTTTATTATATTCAACATTTTTTATTTTTACGAATTTATTCTATGAGTTAAATTTTAGTTGTGTATTTTATAAAGCTTTTTGTAATAGTTCTATTCCTTTATTTTATAAAGCTTTTTGTAATTTAACTCATAGAATAAATTCGAAAAAATAAAAAATGTTGAATATAATAAAGTTGCTTATGAAAAAGAAATAATTCCCAATATCTATTTGTTAAAATAGTTGAGTTAAATACATTCAATTTATAAAGTATCACTATCCAGTGTGACACAAAGAATGCTGAAGAAGGCCGTAGCGGGCCAGAAAATGCATTACATTCTGCTGGTATCTAATAATTGTAAACTTTTCTGTACATACAATATACTTCATTGCTATCCAACGGAAAGCTAAGGTAAAATGTAACAAGAAAATACAATATAATAGTCTGGTAGTGTATAAAGTCATTTCTAAAAAATTTAAGGAATAGAGCTATTACAAAAAGCTTTATAAAATACATAACTGAAATTTAACTCATAGAATAAATTCGAAAAAATAAAAAAATGTTGAATATTTATTATTTATTTAAATAATTTCAGTTTTTGACTTAAGCCGCTACGCCTATAGGCATTTTAGAAGCGAGTTGATAAATATGTTTCTTACAATTATGTATTTAAATAAAATAATTAACAAAAGAAAAAAGTAATAAGAAGTTAGTTACTAAATATTAATATTTGTACATTTCAGATCAATAATATTATATCAGTTCTTCGGACTGTTGTAACAAATAAGTTTTTAATAAATCTTTAAACAATGAAATTCTATTTACATTTTTCAAATATTGTGGCAAATTGTTAAACTCACGACTAACAACAAATTTAATTCTTTGCTTCGTTGTTTCTAACCTGCATCGGGCTAACACTAAACCCATATTATTCCTGGTGTTTATTGCATATTGGTTCCTCTGGAACTGTATTGTATGATATCCAATATTATGAACACATATAATAAAAGTTTAATTTTGTAAATCCCATAAACTGGCAATACTCTTGGAAATATGTTTTTATAAATTGGTATAGTTGCGTGGGTATTAGGAAGATTTGCTACAATTTTTAAAGCTTTGTTCTGCATACGCTGTAGTGAATTCAATTCTGCACTTTTTTTGTATCCATGCAGGACAGCTAAATAACTCAGATGGCTTTCGATTAAGGCTTGGTAAATTAAAAACTTTTTGTGTATTTATCAAATTTATTTTTAAACTTATATCAAATACCAATGGCTTGAGAAATTTTTGTTTTAAGATTGCATTATGTTCATTCCAAACAAGATTACTTTGCAGTCGTATTCCCAAGTATTTCACAGATTGAACTTCCACAACTTTCCTTCCTTCAACGAAAATGCTAAAATTGTTATCATGATTACTGTGCGGCTTAAATCTTATCAAATGAGTTTTACTTGCATTTAGAAACAGTTTATTTATTCTTGAAAACTCAGCTATTTAAGATGCATCGCGCTCCATATAAGCTTTAACCACAGTTTCATGCTTGTATGGATAGAAAACAGACATGTCATCCGCATAAATAAATAGTTTACCAGATAGTTAGAGATTTTTTATGTCGTTGAGATATATTGTAAACAGCAAAGGTCCCAAAACACTGCCTTGGGGTACACCATATTTAACATCGCTTAACAGACTTTTTTGATTGTTGATTAGAACAAACTGCTTGCGATTTGTAAGATAATATTCTATAAGCGAAAGTGCTCTTCCATAAATACCATAATATTTTAGTTTTCTGAGCAGAATTTCGTGATCAATCAGATCGAAGGCTTTCGAAAAGTCATAAAAAATTCCTGCTACCCCCCTATTTCCTTGATACATACCTTTACAAATTAACCACATTTACAACCGCTTCTTCGGTACCACATACTTTTCTAAAACCATATTGATAATCGTTTCATTATCAATGACCGACAAAACAGCAATTGGTCGAAACATATCAGCAGTGCAAGCATTCCTAGCTTTGGGAATTGGAACTACCTTATGTATCTTTAGTATGTCTGGATATGTGCTGGTATTAATCATTTTATTAAAAATATTTTTAATATACGATGCAAACTCATTTTTACATTTTTACCAGCTTGACAGCTTAGATATAATACTTTGAACTTGATCATCTGTTGTATATTCAAAATGAAATCTATTATAAATTTATTTATTTATTTATTTGGTATGGATTGTAAGCCCTGTCGGCCAAATTAATCCAGCTAATTATTATGGCAAATATTACATTTTCTTTTTCTTAACTAATGTATCACTATTCTTAACTACCCCCCTATTGCACAAATGTTGAAAAGATATAAGGACAAGCCACAGGCGGTAAATTTATAAAGTCAACTTCCACTTCTCTACAGATTTTCTAATAGTATTATCTTGAACTTAGGAATAGAATTTGAGAACGCGCGCTCTCTACAAGGTATGAACGAATTCCACATCCTTGAGACTCTGACAGTAAATGACCTGTTCATAATTTGAGTAGAATGTCTAGGTATAATCAATAAACTAGTTCTAGTAGAGTGTCCAAAACTGAATTTCTCCTTAAGGTAAACAGGATTTCCAAATTTAAAAATCTTATAAAATAGTAATAACATCCTCATATTAATAAAGCTTTTAAAATTACATCCCAAAATATTTATAGTATAAGAAGTCATATGAATGTGCGATCTATATTTTAGTCCAAAGATATAACGCGGTACTCTATTAAAACACTGTTTAAGTTTATTGATACTAGTTTGTGATACACCAGAATAAACTTCAAGTCCATATAGTAATATAGGCAGACATAATGCCATAGCAACATTTCTCTTTACATTACATGGCAAATACAGTGCTATAGCATACAACCTCCTCAAAACAAAATTAATTCCTGAGACAACATGATTAATATGAAACTCAAAGTTCAGGTTGTCATCTATGTACAATCCTAAAACTTTATAATATGACACAAACTCTATTTTCTCTTCACCTAATATAAAATTCGGTTTTATGTAAGATTGCGAAAACCACATGCATCGTGTTTTGACAGAATTCATAGAAAGAATATTTATTTTAGACCACCTCATAACGACATTTAATTCCTCATTAACTTTTTGTTCTAAAAACTTAAGACCACGACCATTGTCATCCGCCAGCAAGAGAACATCATCAGCGTATGTATAACACGAATTTGATGTGATGATATAAGTCATTTATATAAGTCATAAACAACAAAGGCCCCAAAATAGACCCTTGGGGTACCCCCCAAGAATTGCAGGAATCTGAGGATATATTATATCATCGCACTGATGACAGTTTGTCATCGAACGATTACATGATATATTATGTCACAGCACTGATGACAGCTTGTCATTGCACTGACGACAACTTGTCATCGCACTGATGACAGCTTGTCATCGCACTGATGACAGCTTGTCATCGTACAGATTACATTTTGTCATTGCACGTTTTTATTTGTCTATGCTGATGTCAAAGTACATCCGCAAAATGCGGCATCGAATTGATGTCACTGTAGTCATAGCGTAGATGACGCATAAAATATGACAAAATTTTAGGATGACGTTCGTCATTGGATTTCTGTAATTTTTTGCCTCATTGTTGCCATTTGTAATAACATTGATGTCACAATTCTGGTGTTAAGGCATCATCAATATGAAGATGCAGTTTTCTATGAGTGTATAAACATCCTCTCATAAAAATTAAAAAATGTAATTTTGTGTGTGCATATGGTTGTCCTTTTTTGTGATGATATGCATTAGCAAAGAAAATTAAACAAAATGAAATCTCGTCAATACAAAATAACTCTTGATTTTAATAATGAAAAATAGTTTTTGATTTTAAATTTAGTGCAAAATTTTTAGTTGCACTCAAATGAATGAAGAAAAAAAAAGTTGCAATAAACTGCTGATTGGTTTTTTTAAATCAAAGATTTTTTTTTTAAATAATTTTTTAAATTATTTATTTTTTTAGTGTAAAACTTTTTAACGTCACTATCCCTCATGTTTAATGAGTTTCCTAATTTTCAAGTCATCATCCAACATTAACAAAATCATTGCAATAATTTTGCACTACCACTAAGTGAGAGTTGAAACTGCAAAATTAGTGCAATTCCCCCATCTATGGCGTTCACAATGTGTAAATACAGTATTGATGCATTATATTCTTAAATTTTTCGTGGGATAGGAAAACCACACACCAATAAGTAGGGTCATACTTGTTACGCAACCCGCGAATCCAACGCTTTATTCTGAGTACATTTTTGTTACTAACAACTACAAGTTTTGTTACACTCTATACCCTACAACCCGTATTTCAGCAAAGTCAGTCCTATTGAGAGCGAATTTTTTTTAAACAAATTAAATTTTTTTAGTTCGCATAAAAACCGTTTAATTTATACATTTTTTTTTTTTTGATTCTATGACTGCCACACAAAAGTATGTTGAATTGCACAAAACTCCGCAAAAAAATGAAAAGAAACTGCATGCATATTGACCCATATTTCATATATTTTTTTCATATTTTATTTTTTAAGTACAAATGTAAATATTACGTTTTTATTTTCTTTTGAAGAAAAAAATATAATGAAAAAAAATATCTTTTGTAAATATTTATTTTAACTCTACTTAAATTCAGTTCAGACGTTTTAGTGATTTTTATTATTTTTACGACTGATTTCAGAGCTGCTAAATGCGAATGTGTGCAAGGGTGAGTCCAGCACCATGTGTTTCGCTGATGTGCTCATTGTTTAACAAAAAATTATGTGGCGAATTGTTACGCATGCGCATACATAATGAATGCACTTGAAATGCCATGAACTGAAATTAAATGCAGGCCCAAAAAAGCACAACAAATTTTTAAGTGAAATAAATATAAAAATATTATAGAATTTAGAGTCATTTGCAAACTGCTGCCTGCAGTAACACTGATGAATAAAGGTGTGTCATCGAATGGCAGTTCAAAGAAATATATATGTACATTACACATTTCAGAGGAAAAAAAGGGAAAGTGCCAGTAGGAGTTTATGCAATATTTCTGGCAAATGTTGCAAATAGAAAAAAGTTGTAGAGACTGCTACGGTGGTACAATTTGAAACTACGTCAAAGTGGCGCTGATGGCAAACGTTTTAATGGTAACTTTACATTCATATGTAACTCTTTCAAACTTTTGTTCCTATTAAAAATGAATCGGAACAAATGATGTCAACGTAATCCAGACATTCTAAAATCGCTGTCAACGTCGCATCCTGAAAACATTTTCGTCAGCCATAATCTCAAGCCCATCCCTATGGCAGAGAACAAAGCAAACCCCAGTCAAAATGGAAATTCTCCAAAGGAAATGGTGATGGATTAGGCATACCCTACGAAAACCGGAGGGCGACATCACAAAAGCAGTTATTAAATGGAATCCACAGGGAAGCGGAAAAGTTGTAAGACCAGCTTATACCGGGAGAAGACAAAAAGAGAAGGAAGCTGTAGCCCACAGGATGTGTTGAAGTCAATTGAAGTCTTCAGCAAATAATAGACGCCAGTGGAAAGAGTTTATTATGGCCCTATGATCCTCGATGGAGCGAAAAGGAACGAATAATAATAACAAAAAACGAATTTCAATAACTTTTACAGGAGGAACTTAGATTTAACTTCATAGCCATCCTGTTTTATAAAACAAGATGTAATAGTGGACTGGCATTACAAAGTTAAACTTTAAACCCTTATCCAGATATCAGTATGGTCCATTGTCGTTTTGAGTAGCAAAAGAATTTTAGAAATTAGGATATTAGAAGAACGAAAGGGAAAGCCCAAGGAAAAGCATAACCCCCCAAAAGCCCTACATAGACCCAGTTCCCAGCTGCCTCTTATACAGAAAGTTCATGCCCATAACTAATCCCAACAAATTCCCAAGTCAACAATCCGAGCCATTTTACAATTTGCTCATGAACCTACTACCCAGCCATCTAAGCCTGCTGCTTTTTAGCCTAGTACGGTAACACATGATGTCTTCAACTGTCTCTATCACATCTGCATAAACTTGGCGAGTCAGATCTTTGTACCACTGCCCTCCTATTTATCATGCAGTGGCCCATGATTAACCTATGTACCATAGTTATAACACAGAACTTACTCCCGCCTTTTAGTGAACTAGGATCTGACTTCCCGAGCAACGGCATTATCGTCCGTTATACTCTTCAGTCCGTTCTATTTATCCAGACCCGAATAGTCCAGTCCAGAACCCATTCCCCAATCTTCCACAGATAAGAGCCCAGTGGAGGTCTGACTGCCTCCAAACGGTTATGGTTATCCATTTCCGAGCCCATCCTCGCCAATTCATCGGTCATTGCACAAGTTAAATTTTGTATGCTTTTAGGCCGAGATCCTTACGTAAAATACGCCAAGTGGTCGAATATGACAAGCCAAGCTATTAGGAACGACGACGAATCGATTCGTTACGGTTGTCGCGTACACTCTCAGCTACAGCTGCTATATTCACTTCACTACGTGATTGATGTGGTCTAAGCGGTCGAGTATAATCCACTTATGTAAACTGGGACTCAAATTTACGAGTAGTGTTGGTTTCAGCAGGTCGATTATGCGCACCGAACGTTCCTCGAATAGCTCGAAAAACATTTCTCACAGAGCGCTGATTTTCGTAATAGAGCTTAACAATTTGAACACACTGTGGTGGTGGGAGTCTTTCCATGATGACTTGCCAAACGAAACTGAACCAAAATAAAAAAAATATTAAAAATCAAGCCTCACGATGAATCTCCCCTTACAAGTCTGCCATTACGTTTGAAATTTCTACAATATTTCTCGTAGACCCTATAAAGTATATATTCTGGGTCCTTATGAGTAGCGAAGTTGATTTAACGATATCCGTCTGTCCGTCTGTTGGAATGGGTTTTCCGAAGACCCCAGATGGGATCTTCGTTGTTACACCCTTCAAATAACATCTGCTCCTTATAACTTTGCTATTGAAATTCGGCAAGATCGGTCCATAAATGGCTGAGATACGAGCAAAAAACCACGACCTACTTGAACGGAAGGTTTCAAAAATTTCCTAGCATCTTGGTTTTCAATAGACAACATCCGAGAAAATGTGGGCAGGATTGGAGAAGTGGGCGTAGCGCAAAATAAATTTATTTATATCGAAAGAACGGTAAGAGAAATTTGTTATACATAGCTGGCTTTTCAATACACAACCTCTCTAAAAATATGGGCGAGATTAGAGAAGTGGGCGTGGCACATCCCTTATAAAGAGATTATAGATTTCTGTATATCTAGAGAATGACCAAAGCCAAAGTTTGCAAACTATGTACAAGCATCTTGGTTATCAATACACAACATTCGACATAATTTGGGCGTGATTGGAGAAGTAGGCGTGGCACAAAATAGATTTGTTTACATCTAAAGAACGGTATTTATATAACTTTCTGTTTAAATCGCACCATGGTGAAGGGTATAGAAAGAGCGTCATAACGATGATGTATTTTGACATCAGTACTATGACAAGTGTCTTCATTTTTGACCCCATGACACTTTTCATCTTTGTTATTTCAGCCTTAAAATCACTTTCCCAAATTGCCATCAAAATATCAAAAATTGATATTATGTCATCAATGCGTGGATACATCGGCATCATATAAATTAAGAATCGGAGGTAGTTTAATAAAACCTGTAATCAGTGCGATGAATCAGTGACATCGTAGAAAGGAAAAAAATTTCATTAAATTGAACCATTGGAATTGACTTAAGTCAAAGTGAGAGAATATTATTATTAACTTATCCGTTACACATATTTGTTTCACTTTTGTTGTATTCCCCCCTTTATTTACAGAAGAACTCTTAATTATTAGACACCAGCAGCATGCCCGATATGGTTTTTGTAATCACTCCACTTCCACATTCCACCAAATAGAATATGGGAATTTTTGGTTCTCATTTTACTTTTTAAACATGAAAATAATGTTAATTATCCACAATATGTGGCCTCGAATTGATGGCACTGTATTTAAAGGATAGATGACGCATAAAATACGGCAAAATTTGATGATGAATTTCGTCATTGGATTGATGTCACTCATTGATGCCATTTGTAATAATATTGATGTCATAATTCTGATGTTAGGGCATCATAAATATGAAGATTCATTTTTCTACGAGTGTAGAAATAGTTTTGTTGGAGGTTGTCATATTAAAAAAATTTTCTTTTCCGGGTGTAGGAAGATATATTGACATATGCATTATGTTTGCACTCAGCCCCATTGTGCACCAGTTAAACAAAAATAACCCTTGATTTTGTTATGTAAAATTATAATTAGCATCTGCCCTGTATAGAGAGTGAGGACTGTATTGTTAAAGCCTGCCAGGCCACAAAACAACAAGTACGTGTTAATTCTTTACAAAATGTTTAAGCTTTAACTGATTTTACGTAAAGAAAAAACCTGTGAAAAAAATTATAATTAATTAATTAAATTATAATTTTTTTTTTTTTAATAAAAGTCATAAATTTTTGCCATTTCTAAAAAAGAATGACTGCTTTTTTTAATAACAACAGTATTTATTTCTATTCAAATGATTTACAACTTTGAAAAACACAAAAAAGAACACAAACCTTGAACTTGCAATATGTTTATTGACATGAAACGAGAAAATACAACAAAATGACAATAATAAAAAATTACTAATAATAATAAAATTTTAAATAAACAAATTACTATTTATTATTAATTATCATTATTAGAAAACACTCTGTCATCATTGTAAAGAAATAACTTGAAGAACTTTTAATTTTTTGTTAGAAATTCTAAGAAAACTACCATTTTATTAAAAAAAAACTTAAAAATTTAAAACAAAAAACAAATATGTAATGAAGAAGATGACAATAATGAAGATCATGATGATCATTTTAATGAAACACCGGCTGCAATTATCGAATTGTTTGTTTGATTTCTCATAGTGGGTGGTTTAGTTTTGACAATTAATGAATAATTTATAATTTATAATTTTTTTTTTTTTGTTAAATATTATTTTTATTAAAATAAACCGAAGAAAAATATCAACAATAAAAACTGGTTTTGCATGGTTGATTTTGAAAAAATGTAAAGTGATTAAGAGATAAAAATTAAGCAGCAGCAGCAACAGTGAATAAATGCAATTGAAAACACTGAGAAAAATTTTACTAGAAATATTAAAGTTTATCAAAAAAATGTTAAAAAGTTGTAGTTGTCAAAATTACGGATATTTATTTCAGCCATAGTGCAATAAAAGTTGCCACCAGTTTTTGTATTACATAAAGTCTGTCTCGTTACTTCTTCAAGATAATTAATTGTTTTACTTTCTAGATAATAGTTGAAGGAAATCCTAAAATGATTTAATAATTAGTTCTATTTATAGTTACGTAACATCCATTTTCAGGTTACTAGAGGAGAGTCCAGTAGTTAGTCCCAAATTAGCAATTGGCTACTTTTCTATTTAATCTTTAATATAAAAAAACAACTCTCAAATTCTCTGTGTAAAACTGTATTTTTAAATTAATTTATCTTTTATTGTTTTATTTTACCAGTAAAACTGATTTTCTAATGCAACAAAACTGAAAAACAGGAAATTGGTAATTTTAGGATTTATTGTTTCTCAGAAGTTCGTTCGCAAAAAAATATTCTCACAGGTACAATTACCATAAAAAAAGAAACTTGTGTAAATTGTACATATTTTCAATTGCTTTGGATTTAAGTTTAAGATTTTTTTCTATTTCTGTATCTAACTTCTAATGCAAATGACTCATTTTAATATGCTTCACTGCCAAGGTCATGTAAAGATTCTATTGTCTTGCAATAGAATATGCAAACCGTCGGACGAATGGACGGACGTATAGACACCATTGAAATATTGTTTTTCAATGTAACATTCAACTTGATTTGTAACCAACGAACCAACTAACCAACCAGATGGCAGGCAAATACTTTGACAGCCTCCCAGTAATTACAACACCGTACCATAAACAAGAAGAAATATATAAATAAAGACTTTTTAGATAGACAGACGGACGGACGGACATACAGACAGACGGAGAGACGTGAAAATACTATTTAGTTACCGGCTTCATTTGACAAAAAAATTTTAAGATTCATTGCTTAAATGGAAGAAACAATTAAAAAAAATTAAGAAATCTTTAAAGAAATTTATAAAGTTCAAGAAAAATCTACGATTTTATTTAAAATTAAATAATTTTGTATTAAATCTGTAAAGAAATTCTTTATTAGATAACTTTGGATAACAATCCTTAATGACCCAGACACTTAACTGATACCTGATTACAGGGTTTACAAGCTCCCGTTGTAATGCAAATAGGTGTGGTTTCGCTTTAGATTACCCGGTTAGGCCCCCAGTGCAGACGGTGAAACGAAATTGCAACTTCTAAATAGTTTTAACTTTTATTTGAGTTTATGAAACCGGGTTGGAACGCCTTAGAAATGCAGAAAACAGAGTACAGAAAACTCGTAGTTGCGTTTTATCTGTTCTCAAAGAAAACCAAAATGATTGAGATAATTTCATCACATTGTGGGACATTTTAGTTTGCAAAGTATATGAAAAACGATTGACACTGATTTCAAGTCAATCAGTGGTGTTCTGGAAATCGAAAACGCAAAACGCAAGAATTTTTAAGTTCTTTTCAAACACTCTTTATCCAATTTTTTGTAATTTTCTAATAGAATTCTGTTTAATAGAGAAATATTTGTATTGTATTTGTATTTCTTTTACTTTAAAAATCTTATAAAAAAAACGACTTTTAAATTATTGCGTTCTGCGTTTTCGATTTCCAGAACACCTCTGAATAATTTAAAAAGGGGTTCGTTGCAGTTGCATTTCATCGCCTGTCCTGGGCGTAAAGGATAAAGCCAATAACACACCAGTATCTCTTATCTTTAAAATTCACTCCGTAACAAGTTTCTAGTTACTCGACTGGTACATTTATGCTTTTATTGCAATAAAGGCAAAAGCGGCTTCCCCATAGATTTCCCCGGCAATGAGTAGAGTCCAATACTCACTAATTCCAATTAACCAATTGTATGGCCATTTCGAAACCATTCAAGAGTTTCAAATTCACACACATATTAGAATAAATTTAATAAAAGTAGTAAAGTATACGGCCATTTTTTGAAAATCGAAATCTCGTGAAATTGAAATCGATGACGATTTTCAATTGAATTTGTGTAAAAATGAACGTAGCTCCTCCTGATTTCAAAAGAAGTTAAGGTAGAGAAAAGTGGTCCTCAAAGTATGAGGTGTATACCCTTGTACAACTACACATGGCAGACTCGTTGCTACAACAAGTACAACAAGACAAAAACAACAGGCAATTTGTTATTGTATTTTCTACCGAGACGTCAAAAAAAAGAGCAACACTGTGCCCTCAACAACACTAAATGAAAACAAAAATTGAAAAAAAACTCGTGAAGGGAAAGAGAAATGGCGCGCACCAAGTTTATGTAAACAAACATGAAAAAATGTAAGCAAACATCAACATTTTTTTTGACATTTGGGGTTTAACTGGGGTAAACAGCTGACAAACATTTGGGCCAACGAGTATACCTTGTGTAGTTGTACCATGGTATATACAAGGAAATATTTTTATAAACTTTGAACACGTCGGAGTTTTCAAAATTTGTTCGAATTCAATTTCACGTGATTTCGGTTTCTAGAACATGGCGAATAGATATGAAAATGTTCAGAACTCATTGCATACGAATATGAAAATTAAACTAAAATTTGATTTCAAACAAACGACTTTTTTCAAAAAATGTTTGAGCGATTATGAAAGTTTCGACAACTTAATTATAAATAAATAAGATTTCATTTTAATGTGCTTCATTCCCAATTCGTGGGTCGGATTCACTAGTTCCTAGGCTTAGTTCACTGGTTGCTTAGGCCAGATCATCACGAAACCTCTTTCCAAAGACTTTAGAAAAGCTTAAAATATTATACAAATGAAACTGTAAAACGATTGAGAATTACAAACACTCAAGTTTTTCTTGCAACGAAATCAAAACTTAAGCAAAACAACAACAATAAAGAGTGATTTTATCTTTTCTGACATCCCCCTGCAATTGGCTGGTTTTTTCCAACTCGAATTGTAAAACTACAAATGGGTAAAAAGAAAAAACAAAATTAAAAACAAATTGCATAATAAAGCAACCTGCCAGTCATGTCAGGGTTTTTTTTTACAAAACAGTCAAGTCCTGTATTATAGTGTGAAGCTGCCTAAATAACTACAAGACGGTTGGCGGTATAGGCTACACAGAAAAAAATAAAAATTGATTTCAATTTAAAAATTTGTAATATTAATACAATAAATTAATTAAATTTGCGCCGGTAAAAAAAGTAAATAGTATCAGAATTTTTCTGTGTATCTGGCAATGGTATGAATAATCCACTGACAGCTTTGGAGGTATTTAGAATATTAAATTTACATCAGTAAACAAATTTATAGTGTCAATTAAACGTTTATTTCATTTGATTAAACGTTTATTTCACTTGATTAAATTTTTAATTAAAGCTGATTTTATTTTTGATTAATGCTCTAATTGGTGATAAACTTTGGAGAATTTTTTCTGTGTGGCTACTAGACTAACTGCTTAAGTTTAATTAAGAGGTAAATGATCTATAAAATCAAAGGGGAATTTCGAAATCAATGTAAATTGAAAGCTACTAGTCAAAGTTTGACAGCCAGTGGGAATTAACAGTTGCTAATTGCAAAATAGAACTCGGAATAGATTACCTGATAATGAGAACTGTTCTCAACTGCCTTCTTTTTCAGTTGTCTACTGCAATCTTAAGATATATGGAGAGATAATTGACTCTTATATTAACATGTTTGGTAACTAACGTGAATCAATATTCTTAGCGGAATTGATATTTATAGGAGAGCTATGATCAAATATGGACCGATTAAAAAAAATTGGTAAGGCGATTAACATCGCAGTAAGATATTCCAAATTTAATTTCTTTCCTACAACTACATTTAAAAGAAAAACAAATTCTAAAAATTTGGTATTTTCGCGTTCTTTCGATATCGTGATCTTAATAAAAATATAATGAGATAGTTTATGGGTACAAAGACCGTTCAGGAAGTAAGTTTCTATGGGGGTGAAATTATGGAAAGAGTCACACCATTTTCTATAGGTTTCGTTCCTAGGACAATTGTTGGCGTCTAGCTGGTGTGAACCGGGCCAAGATGTTTCCCATTATGTTTGCTCGTGTGAGACTGGCCTACACCTTTTATCATCTTGCAGCCCCATATGTAGCGTGGTGAGTCTGTCAACCTTTTGATTTGTATTTGTCACTTTTTTCATAAAACTCACACCAGCCAATAAAACATTAGTGAAGTAAAAGTTAAAATTAAAATTAAAAAAAAAAACAAAAACCTAAAAATAAAGAAAGAAAAATAAGAAACAAAGGGTCTTTTAATTAAATGCCCAAAAGAAACCCCAGAAAGTTTACTGCTGGTCGCCTGACAGAGTTTCTTTCCCGGCGTTGTACCAGGGTGGTTTTTTATTGTTATCCACGCAGCAGCAAGACGATTGGCCCTATTGACACAACAAGCCCGCACCGCAGCATTCACCGAAGCCACAGCCAGGAACCAACCCAAAAAGGTAACCCGTTTTTGCACCCAAACAACAATAAAAAACAACTTTCATCAAATTATATTCAAAATTTCAACCAGCCGGCAGGGCGGACAGACGGACATTGTTATATCGACTGCAACTAAAATCGATACTAGTACGGTTTTGGACTAGTTTATTACTTGTTGTTAGGCGTTGAAAAATGAGAAAAATTATAAAATTTCGGCTTCGCAACTTTATACGTGACTCCGTTTGCTTTAGAAATGACAACAACACTACAAAAATTGGTAAAAAAAAAAATGTATAATACTTGTTCGTTGCAGGTACAACAACAACAACTATATAAAAGTAGATAAAAACCATTTACTTGTCTATTATTGAAACAACAACAACACTACAAGAAGAAAAACGTACATTTTTGGTTTTTTTTAGAAATGAAAAATTATTTTCATGTTCAAAAATAAATCAACAGAGGGAAAATTCCCGTAATCTTTTTGTTAATATTATTTAGTTAAATACATCAAGTTCTTCAATTTAAAATGATGAACATAACGGGACATTCTGCTAGTTTCTTATAATTCTGTAAGCAAAAAAGAACTCAACCAAATTTAAATATGGTGTAACAGGAAAATAAATAATTACAATATTAACTCTCTTTGGTTCCAGGGGTAAGTGCGTAGAATTATTCTTTATAGTCGAAACTAGTCAGGGCAACCTGTCCGTGAAAGCCTGGGTTCAATTCTCAGCGCAGTCAAGAATGAAAAATTATCAATAAATTTTAATTAATTTCATGTTGTAAAATTCCTGTCTTCATAAAAATAATTTAATGAAAATTAAATTCAACGAACTTACGCCTGATTTAAATATCAAAATTTGGATTAAAAACCATTAAAATAACCACAATACAAATTAAATAAATACATGCTCAATAAAACAATAATTAAGTATGAAAGAAATATTGAGGGGAATTGTCAAATTTACTTTTGCTTTTATTAGTCCTTATACTGTAAATAAAGCTACTAGTTTTAAACTATTATAAAAATGCATAAAACTGAAGTAGTTGGGTTCCTATGACAACCCAACGTTAAATACGGAAGTTTGATATATGAAAATAATCAAAAGTTCAACTAGCTTAAAGTTAATACTACCCAGTATAATTCTAGCTCAATACTAGTTACTTTGTCTGCAGGGAACCTCTCTATTACTGGGCATTTACACATGAAAGTAGTTTCTTGAAAGTCGCAATACACTCACACTTTTTCACTAACACATAAACATTTTTCTACTTTCAGTTCAACTTTCAGTTAGCTTTCAATGAATTTGCAAGAAAGCGATTTCATGAAAGTGAATGGCAATAACTAAGCAGTGTTGCCAATTGGAATTTGTTTTTCGTATATATAAAGAATTTTAATATATTTGTTCAACTAAATATTAAGAACACAATGATTCGATTTAAAATTTATAAATTTCATGAAAACTAATAAAAATAACTATTATTTTGAACGAATGCCTCAAGTTCGGCGTGAATAATTGGTTCGGCAACTTTGAAACATGACATAAGCAAAACAATAAAAGAAGAAGAAGAGAAATTTTTGATAGAAGTTTGCCCTTTGACGACATTTTTAAAATGAAATTTCCCTTTCATGAATATTTTCATGAAATTTTATTATTTTTTTGTGAAATTTGTGGTGATAATACGTATATGCAACTTTCATGAAATGACTTTCATGTGTAAATGCAGCGTTATGGTGGTGTGGGTACAAAAATATCAAAAACCATTTTCTTTTAAAATCTAAAAATTTTCACACACAAATTACTACGTCTTAAATTGAAACCATTAAACTGAAAACATTAAAACATCCAATAATTTTAATCTTTAAGTAAAAAAAATACAATTTTCTAAAATTTGGTATTTTATTACCCCTCAAATCGCATTTTGCAAACAAAAAAATAAGCAGATTTAAACGAAAACCTGGTTTAATTTGCGTGATTTTGTAGATTTGCAAAGTTCATCATCTTTTGTTTTTTTTTTTGCAAAAGTTCGAACGATACAATAAACTCTCCTGTCTTTTTTATTATTTTAAAATAAAATTATTTAAAAAATAAAACAAGAATTTGAACCACAACGAAAACTTTTAAAAACAAACTTCTTCTAAAGAACCAATTCGTTTTGTTATTTGTGTTATAAAAATAAAAACTGCACACAAAAATCTTCCCCAAAAAGAAAAAATACAAAATAAAAAGCGATCATACGTTTATTTTCGGTAGAAAAAAAAAGACGTTAAAGACTATTAACCAAATTCAAGGTTAAATTTAAGCCAAGCTATTAACACTTACGGATAAATATTTGTGTTTAAATAAAAATGCTGAAGCATTTTGGCTGATTATATGGACCCACTCATACTTAAGCAAGAAAAAGAACCAACAACAACAAAAAAAATCATTTCGTTCTCTTTTCTTTGAGAAGCTTTAAGTGCAGCAAATGTAAAAAAATTATGAATTTTTTTTTTTTTTTTATTTCTTTCAACCGGTACCAGTTTGTTGTCTTTGGGGTTAATAAAATTAAGATTTAAAAAAAAACCAAATGTCCCTGCTTTCAAAAGAACTCATTTTGTTGCATAATTTATGGGAGTTTATGGGTAGAGAACTTGACATTTTATAGGTGGTATGGCAACAAAGTTTCGAAGCATTTTGCTTTTTTTTTTTCTTAAATCCGTAATGATCTTGAACAATTTATATTAAAACCCAACTGAAATGAAAATGAAAATAAAATTTGAAGTTTATTTGGAAAAAAAAGCTGTGTGGGAAAATTTGTTAAAAAAAAATGTATGGGGAATTTTGGATGCTTGCAACCAGGATACAGTAAAGAGGTTTATGCATACGCTAACGCCTTTTATGAGTTGATTAAGGATTGACAGTTGTGTTGCCAATAGCGTAATTAGGCAACGCTGCTCATGTTAAAAGATACAAAATTTTTTTATTTTATTTTATATTTTAACATGATTTCGCTGCTGGCAACTCAACTTCAGTTCAGTTGCCTGCCGTAATAGACCCATTAGTTTCTTTATTTTTCAAAATGCTATAAAGAAAATTGACATCCAGAATAGCTCTCTCGTATGTATACACAGTGTCGGAAAAAATAATAAGGATGATACCTTCCTTCCAAATAACAAGTCGTAGAACATTTTGTATTGAACTTTTATTGATCAAACGAACTGTAAAAATTCTTTCAAATATAATATCTGAGAAATACTAAAAAGTAAAATTGGGACGTATAAATCGGCAAATAAACAGAAAATGAGACAAAAGTTTCAAGCTGCTTGTAACTCAAAGTCCCCGGATACCTGCGCCAATCTCGTGAATTCAATGAAGTGGAGATGTGAAGAAGTAATAAAAATTAAAAGTATTAAAAAAATATTTTTTTTTTCAGACAAATATTTTAAATCTCAATAAAAAAAAAAATTTTCGAATAAAACTGGACTGTAAGTTTTTTTAAATGTATGAATTATACAAATTGAATATCTTTAGTTTAATATGCATATTTCATATTATTTATGAAAAACTAAATAAAAATTTAAAACATTATCAAAAACTGTTTGTGCTCCTATTATATTTTTCGACACTGTACATACGTACCTTATAAACGCGCCTGTTTCAAAACATAGAAAACAATTGGAATAAAAAGATTGAGATGGAGAGAGAGAATCACTTTCAAAGTCGATTTAATGATGTATATCCGTCCAGCTGGCTGGCTTTCATGTTAACTTATGCTCAAAGTACAGGCCGCAATTTTGAAGATGTTAAATTAAAACTAGTGTTTGCCCAATGGTCGAAATTCGACATTAACTATTTATGCAAATATAAAAGAAGCATACATTTAAGTATAAATGAATTTATGTAAATGTTTCAACCATTTGTGTTTTCCGTCACAGTGAATAGATTTGGCGAGGGACCAACCTCCGGTCCATATGTTATCCTCCCCTCAAGTCCGTGAGTGTTTTCATTGTTTTAAGTTATTTTAAGTTCAATAATTTAAAAAAAATCAGAAAGTACCAATTGAAAAACAAAAAAGTACCAAATAGTCCCTCTTTTAGTTTCTCAATCACTCTGGACTCAGCATATGGAATTTTATGCCTCTATGTTAAGTATTCTCTCAAATTCAAAAAGTGCCAATTAAAGAACGAAAAAGTACCAAAAAGATACCTCTAACAGACTCTCATTAAATCAGAACTTTGATTGCTTAATATTATGTTTCTATAAATAGAATATGGGAATTTTTTTCTTTTTCATAAATTATTTTTAATTATATTAAACACTTTTTCGAATGTACTTCTATGAATTGTATTTCAATTTATAAAGCTTTTTACAATAGTCTTATTCCCTTAATATTACATATACGTTTTTGCTTAAGCCAACTTTTTGAGGGAGTAAGACTCTCATAGAAGAACAGAAAAACTCATAGAAGAACATTCGAAAAATGTTTAATATAATTTATGTTTCTATGTTAAATATTAGCGGAAATTTAAGAAGTTCCTGTTGATGAACAAAAAAGTACCAGTTAATTCCCTCTTATCGATTCTCATATACTCAGGGCATGTTTAATTTATCTGGTCCAATATAACGAAAATTCAAAAAACTACCAGTTGAAGAACAAAAAAGTACCGAAATTTTTCATCTTATAGGTTCTCATTCACTCAGGACGCTGTACACATAATTTTATGTTCCTAGGTTTAATATTATAGAAATTCAAATATTACCATATGCAGCACGGAAAAGTAAAAGAAAAGAATTAAATTTAAAATATTTTCCCTTTTTGGTATTTTTTTCTCCCCATTGAAGTATTACAAGTTTCAATATTGTAGTGGGAGCCCACAATTGAATACGTATATGTCAATGAGTGAATGTTTTGAAAAAAATGTTTTGTAAAAAATATTTAAAAAAATCGGTACTATTTTCAACCCTTATGATCGAATTTTTAAAAAGTACCAAATTTATATAAGTATATTTTTGATAAGTAACGCATTTGGTATAATCTTTTTTTTCTAAGTTTATTTTTTCAAAATATAGATGGAGTGACATAGAAGTTCCAATATTCAGGTTATACCCGTTTACTCCTCCAAAAGGGCCGAATTTCGAAAAACTACCAGTGCCCATGTTCTGTAACTCTCGCTTCGGGAAACTTTTCGATTGAAATGCGAGAAATGAAACAAAAATGCCATAAATTAATAGAAACAGCTGTTTTTCTTACTTAATTGCGTCTGTAACATTTTTGGCGAGTAATTGCTGTCACGGATGGAAATTACTCGTCAATTTACAGAAAACGTGTGTCTGTAAAATTTTTGTGAGAAAGTTCCCGCTTTGAACTGTCGAACTACCTCAGGCATAAAAACGGGATAAGAAAAAATATTACCACTTCAAAATATATTAAACTAGCGGGCCCGTTGCCTGCTTCGCACGGCAAAACAAAATACCGCACACACATGCGTTATCGGATTTCAACCAAACTTCATATAAACCATATATGGGCCACTGCCTACGTAGTGTATAAGTTTGGTTGAAATCGCACGACGCGTTTATGATTAGTTCGGCGACGTACATATACGGACTTATTTTTATATATATAGATATCGCACTTAATCAACAAGAGGGTATTATCTCAAAATTTTTATTTTTCCACTTTTTCGAAAAAATCTACACGCTATATTCATATCTGCCCGCTGTAAAAATATCTTGCTATTTTGTATACTTTTTGGTAATGAAACGGTTGGTTTTAAAATTCATTTCCATATGCCTTCAATGTTAAATTAAAAATTGTTTTGCTTCTACTGAAAATGTTTAAATTTTGAGTTAATACCCTCTTGTTGATTAAGTGCGATATGCAAAATACAATGAATAATACCATGGAAGAGGTAAGTATTTTGCTTTTGACTAACAGCAAAACTTAAAGTCGCACTCTACATTATTTTCTATAGGGGACGATTGTATTTTCGCCACCGTCATTGGAAATTTTTCAATTTTAGTAAATTTTGGCCGCCGTCAAAGATATGTGTGACTGGCGTTCTCAACGTCTGCAATTTAATATCGGCTTCGAATAGAATATTATGACATTTAAAACGTAACGACGTAATCTCTTTTGATAGTTTTCGACATAAGTTACAGACACTTTTTTCGCACTTTTCGAGAAACGATGGAATATTTTGTTTCCCATCTTTGCGATGCGAGAAGTTCTCAACAAACTTACAGAACATGGGTACAGATCCCTTTTCGTTTATTTTGTTAATAAAAAACGATAAGTATTACATTTTTTATTATATTTTTTTTTTTTTTTTTTTTGTATCTCTTTTAGTTTTGGAGATATGAGGTTTCCGAAATTACCCGGTTTTACCCCCTTAAATAAAGAACATATATACACTTCTGTAAATTCCTTTCGAATGGTGTATTTTTTGTTCAAATCGGTTGACAAATAGAGGAATAAATTGTTCTTAACTCTTTTGGCTTTGCCGACTTAGATTTGGTAGATACAACCATATAGTGACCTACAACAAAACTATTTTAAACGAAATTTTTTAAATATATTATATATTTCATTTAAACATAATATTATCACCAGCAAACATATTTTGGTCAAATTAGTCCTCCATCAAGAAGCCACAACTATATTGTTATAAAAAACAAGTTAGAGTGGTATATTCGGCTGTGCCGAATCTTTGATACGCTCCACCGACAGGAGTGGGCTCTAAATGATAACATACATATATATTATTCACTAAGCTTCAAAAAAAAAACGAACGTCAGCATTGAAGTTGGTTGCGGTTTAGACCTGAATTAAATTGTTGACCGACAATAAGAAAGTTTTATTTGTTTCTTGTTAGAACTTTGAACTGGCTTGACTATAATATAATGATTCGTAACAGTTTTAGCCGAACTAAAATGATTTTTAGGAGGGTAATTTGTATTGGACTTATGGTAAATTATGGACCAATCATCCCAAAATTCTGAAGACTGATTTCTGGTATTACAAAAAATAAATTAGAATAAATTTCAATACAGCAGTGTAATCAGTTTTAGCGTTAACAGTGAATTTCACAAAATTGAATGGTATTTTTTCTGGCGATATGAATCTTAGTTGGATGAAATTTTAACGCAATATCTACATATATCTGTTATGGTTTTAGGCAAATTTAATTTTTTTCCCAAAATGGGCTTTATTAGGTTTTAGGCGCAATAAACTGTTTTCCGAGAGAAGGGTTCATATGGGGCTAAGGTAAATGATAGACCGATCTTTACGAAATTTTACAGTCTGATTTCTCGTCCTATAAAACTGTGACGTACCGAATTTTATTATGATATCAGTATTTATTACGGTTTTAGGCGTACTAAACGGTTTTCCGGGAGTAGGTTTTATATGGAGCTTAGTGCAAATTATGGAGCGATCTTCAACAAATTTTACAGTGTAATTTCAGGTCTTATAAAACTGTGACGTACAAAATTTTAGTTTGATATCGTTATTTATTACGGTTTTAGCTCATATAAACCCTACGGGAGTAGGGTTTCTATCGGGTCTAGGGTTATTTACGGACCGATCTTCAAAAAATTTTAGGTTGACAGCGTAATTTATTACGGTTTTAAGCGTACTTAACTGGACGGACTTCACGAAATTCAACAGTATGATTTGCAGTCATATAAAGCGATTTCGTGCAAAATTTTATACCATTCCGTGCATTTTTCCGCCATTTATGTTATGGCGATTTCTTTTCTGAGAAATATGTTGCATAAATGGTACATGCTCTATCTCTTTTGTGTAGAGCATGTACCATTTATGCAACATTTTTTTTTTCTCAGAAAAGAAATCGCCATTAGTTTTTGTATCATATTATCAATTTTTTTAGGGTGGTGGTTCCACATTTTGATTCATAGTTCTGTTCCTACTGAAACGATGTTGCTGGATTTCAATCTCAAACTGCTTAGGATAACTACAAGCAATTTGAGACCAAGTTTGATATTTTCTTTTGCGTTTTTCGAAAGTGAGCGTGTTTTCAACAGACGGATAGACGGACAGACAGGCGGACATGGCTAAATCGAATTTTCGATTTACTCAAGGAGCCAGAATATATATATTTTATGGGGCCTTAGACGTATAATAAAAAAGTTTCACACGGAATGACAAACTTAGTATAACCCCATTCACCACTAGTGGTGAGTGAGGAGGGTATAAAAATATACACAAAAGAGTTTTCACAAGTCACGACACTCATTTTCGAGCGAAATAACGACTTGTCAAAAGTTACGCAATGGACGAGATATGGACCATGAAAGCTGCTGATATAAAGAAACTAGAGTCCTTCGAAATGTGGTTTTGTCGATGGATACTTAAGATACCGTAAACCCTTGTTTTTAGGACACAAACTCAGGGGATGATCCTTAATAATGCATTGCCTTATGTTGGACCTGGGAAAATTGGTTATATGAAGGAGGGAGTACTGTTTGTGGACATTTGGCTTGTATTTCAAGCAGTGCGAGAAATAGAGAAGTTTTTGCAGATATAATGAAAAACTTATAAAAATTATTGAAATGTAACTGAACTTAAGCCCTAATGGTGTTAAACGCAACGCAACGCCAAAAATTATATTGAAAGCCAAAACAAAGTCAAAAATATTTTATAATTTTGATGTTGCTTTCTACAGAAATTTATATTGAATTTCTAAATTTCAAACGCTGCATATCTTGTGGCGATGAAAATTTTAAAAAGAAATATGAATTTTGTGTTGAAAGCAACAACAAAATTATAAAATATTTTAGACTTAATTCTTCAGATGAAATTTGAAAAGCATTTCAATTTAATTAATGTGATAATTGAATAAATTTTTTTTTTTTGTTGAAAAAAAGTTTAATATAAAATTTTGATTTAATTAACATTTTAGTTTTTTTGAAATAAATTTTTAATTAAACTATTAATTAAATAACAAAAAATCTTAATTGATTTTTTCGCTTAAAATACAATAAATTAAATTTGTAGAATTGCTGTTGGGAATTGTCAAAACCTGAGCAACATTTAATTAAATCAATTAACTAATTCTTTGACATGGAAAAGTTTTTTGATCATTTTTTTATTGTAAATTATTCCGGTTGTCGGTTTGTCTAATCTACTATAAAAAACGACACATTCGTATACGACAACGGCAGCCGGAATAAGGCTGATTATTTATTGAAAAAAAATCACAATTTTTAGTATTCAATATAATCATTTTGTTATTACGTGCCAAATCAACAAATTGCTTGCTTAATTCTCTGAATTTGGTGATTAGAAACAATTTTTTATTGTTTCTATATAAATAATGCCAAAGGAATTTTCTCCCAACTACAAAACGTATGAATTAGGGAGATCGATTATTCGACTTTTTTCAATAACCGGTTTTCGAATATTACGAATAAATGCTATTTTAAAAACCCCGGTTTTCGGTTAAACATTTTTAAAATAACCGGTTAACCGGGTTAATTTCGAATACTTAAAAAACAAAAATTTTATAAAATTTGTAAAAAAAAAAACGTTGACTTGAATAAAAATAAAACATTTCACAAAGATAAGGAGCCAACAAACTACATAAATATGAATTAAGGTTTGTTCAGACCTAACAAATATTTGACGATAAAATTCAAAAAGCCGAGACCAGCGGCCTGATTCTGGCAGTTGTGATCGAGTACTTTCTCGATTCGAAAGCAATTTTATTTCTAATTATTTCAGTCGATACTGAACGAATCGGAATTATTTTTTCAGTGTTAATAAGCATTCATTTGAGTTTCACAATACTTAACGGGCATTCCGTCCTCGCCAACAAAACGGGTTAATATTTCACCTAATGATTCATTTTTGGTGTACTGCACTGCAGTCGACATAGTTTTACAGTTTTTAACTTAGCTATCGAGATCGATGAGGGACTACACTTTGCAGTGTATAAGTGTCGTCACAACTTAATTCACATTAAAAATTGAATTGAGGTCAAACAACCGAAATGAATTGATCTAGAAAAACTAAGAAATACGTATATTTTTTTAAGCTTTTTTCAGAATCGGATCACTTTGATCATGGGTGAGGCCAGTGTTATAAACATATGTATGTATAAAATAAATTGTTTTGTTGTTTTCATTTTTAAAAATTTATGTTACGTATATAAAACCTTTTAATATTTAAAAAGTGTTGTTTATTAAAAAAAAAGTAGCATCTTAAAGAACACACATTGATCCCGTATTCCTGGAAATTCCGGATTTAATCCCGTTCGAAATATCTCTAGAGATAACATCTATATAAAAATAAATTGAATATTTAGAATACTCTCGCACAATTTACTATTTACTTTTTAATTATACACGTTTTTGTAGTATTTTGAATAGTTTTTGGTTTTTTTTTTACACGACACTCGCTCTTATAACCGATTTGTATTTACATCGTTCCTAATGTTTTTTGAGTTTTGTTACATTTTGTTTTGACAGTCTTCATAATAAGTTTAAGTTTGCCCAATATTCAATGAGAAAAATACTTATATTATGGGTACATCTACAACAAGACTAAGGAAAATGTATATAAATTATCCCTTATTAAAATAACCGGTTTATTATACCAAAATAACCGGTTTATTCGATATTCGAATAATGGACATTTTAAAATAACCGACTTGGGCAAAGCTTAAATAACCGGTTTAAACCGGTCGAATAATAACCGTTCGATCTCCCTAGTATGAATATCAAACTGCTTATCTGTCAAAATCAAAATCAAAATAATACAACTCTAATGTGAAGTCGGTCCTTTTAAGTGGATGCGAAGCGTGGAATTTAACACCAGTCCTAACTAGAAGTCAATATACATTCGCTAACCGCTGTCACCGAAAGATTTCGAAAATATGGTGGCCACAAATCAACTCAAACCAGCCACTTTTTGATGCAACAAATAAAATTACTATCGATATCGAAATAAAAAGAGAAAATGGTGTTGGATAGGCCTTACACTCAGAAAAGGCGTTAAGGAAACGTGCAGAGCGACATTATGGTGGAGACCTTAAAGATCCTGAGTTCAGGGAAGGCAAAAATCAACAAGGCGGCGCAACGCAAATTCAAAAATGAACCAGATTAATAAATCGTGGTACGACATAAAACAACTATCCAAAATAGAAGCGACTACCGGTCTTTCGCTATGGCCATATGCTCCGCAAGGAGTTAAAGGAAAATATTTTTTTTATTTTTTTATTATTTTTTTTATTTTTATTAATATTATATATAAATATAGAGTGCCCCGGTAGGCTAGCTGGTAGTGAGCTAGTCTATCAGTACCGAGGTTGCGGGCTCGATTCCCGCCAGAGACTCTGGCCTCCTGCAGACAAGCGAAAAGCTTCGCGAGATTTAGTGTAGGAATAATAAAAAAAAAAAAATATAATACAATAAATGACACTATATAATATGAGTTGGGAGTGCTAGCTATTATGGCCTTCGACTCCAATGGTTATAGACTATATAGATACTTATTTACATTTGGTTCAATAAATTAAATTTTTTAATAAAGTTAAAAATTTTTGCGATGTTATTTTGGCTTGGATCCTTCAGACATGAGCTGGGAAGCGTCGTGTCAAAAATTTGTACTCTTTCTGTGGAATATTCTTGGCATTGATCAAGTATGTGGTTTGTCGACTGATGTAAGTTGCATCTACGGCAGATGGGGGTAGCTTCATTTTTCAGCAAGTGTTTGTGAGTAATTTTGGTATGACCCAACCTTAATCTAGTAAAAACCCGTAGTTCTAGTCTGGTGTTCGATTTTGGCAAGGTGGGGGTGACTCCATTTGGATTAATAAGTTTGTAACGATGGTTGTAGTTTACCCATAGATTTAATTTGTGTTCTTTAAGGTGTTCGGATATAAGTTTTTTATTTAGATCTTTTACAACATGAATGGTGAAGGTATATGTTGGAGATTTAGCGGCAAGGCATGCAGTTTTGTCGGCTGCTTCGTTACCTGAAATGCCAGCGTGCCCTGGTACCCATATTATGCGCAATTTATTTGGGTATTTAATTAAAAAGTTACGTATAAATGTAACAGATGGTTCCGAATATTTGGTATTTAAGATAGCTGAGATTGTGGAATTGCTGTCTGTGCATATAACGTAGCAAGTTTAATTGCTAGTGCTTCAGCAGTAAAGATACTACAATGTGGATCTAGAAGGCCCTTGAGTATAGGTGTTTCATTTTCATTCACTATGCCAAAAGAAGTATATAAATGTATTTTAGAGCCATCTGTGAATATAAACTTCCAGGTATTATAGGTGGGAGAAAAACGAATGGAATTGAACTCTTGCTGATATATTACTGGAGGGGTTGATTGCTTGTCATATTTTAGCAAGTCAAGTATAAATATACTGTTTTTTAAAAGCCACCAGGGTTCATGTTTCGAGAAAATTTGTAATGGTTGTATAGTTGGGAAAAATTTTCTAATGTAGTCCTGTGTATTGGAGATTGTTTTTTAAAGGTACGTCTGAGATATATGGTATTTTTTACAAGTTTATGCAGATTGCGATTATTACAAATATATAATTTAGGTATAAGTTTTAAGTCTTTTTCGTATATTCTTTCGATAATAGATGGAAATCCGGATTCAACAAGTAAATTTTTAATGTTTGTTGTCGGAAAAGCTCCCGTTGAACATCTGATGGCTGCATGATAAGGCGAATTTAACATATTTAAAAACTTTTTTGGTCAGTTTCCATAAATTTGTATACCATAATCAGTTTTGGAAAGTATGAGGGATTTAGTTACGATAAGAAGTGTATTTGTGTGAATAGAACTTTTTTTGGATGAAAGGTATTTGATTATATTCAGTCCTAGTATAAGTTTATTCCTCAGGTTGCTGCAATGTTGGCCAAAATTGAATTTATTATCGAAAGTAATATAAAGGAAAATATAATTTTGTATGAAGATTGGCGCTTAAGCTAAAATTGTTTTTGCTATAAAATAATAACGGCACCTTAGGTTACCATGACGTTTTAGGAGATGATGCAAGTGTTGCCAATAAATTAAATTATAAAAAACAACGAAATTTGAAAATGATGTCGATATGTCATGGCAAAATGTTGGGCTTCTTGGTCCTTATTAGACAGTAGGTCTCATATAAACTGCCTCCCTGGAATCCCTTTAAGACGAACAATCTCAAGAAGATTTAGAGATCTCGATAGAATTCAGCACAACGAACTCTTAGCCTCATTAAATAATATTATTCTGGAGGGTCCAATATAGGGACCACTCTCGAAAATTTGTGTTTCCATACTGTGGTGTAGGGTATCATATTATCGGACTTGACTGACCATACTTTCTTACTTGTTTTTCTAAAAAGAAAATTGTTTCCTAAAACTTGCCAACGAAAATGAGTCATATGAAATAAAATTGCCTACCAGGGCGTATGATTAATATGCATGATAAAAATTACGCAACCATCACGTATAAAAATAATACAAGGATTCCCTGTTTCAAACAAATCAGGAAGTATAAATTTTGTTTTGGTTTTTTGTTTTTTCAATTTCTGATTTCATTTAAACCAATGAACATTGTCGTTGTATTCCATCAAGAATATTAATCAAACATCAGATTAACAATAGAATGTTGTAGTCAATGTCACTTTCGTAATAAAGTTAAGGAAGCCATACATAAACATTTGAGAGCCACAATTACCCATACCAATTGTAGACTGGCAAACGGATAGCCATTGAATTTTTTTAGCTACCACTACAAAGATACATGAGACGGGGGAAAAAACACTCAAAAAAAGAAAACAGTTAATAAAAGTGGTGCCATATTCAATTATAACGGCCGTAGAAAATTAACCGCAAATAATTTATAATTGATCTGCCATCAATGTTTTTTTTCTATTTTTTGTATTTCTCGAATGCAGTACAGTTGACTACAGAAGTGAATTGAGCTCACACCCGTTTAAGATGGCTTCACAGAATGTGGAATCGCTTGCCCCGGGTTCCCTTTTTCTGTTGTTGTTGGATAAAGAATGAATAAAAAAATACATCTAACACAAACTCGTATATTGTTGAATGGTTATGCAACGATGCCAGAGCTCTTTAGGCTCTTTATAGGCTGACATGTTTTAGCTGGCGGTTGTGTTTTATTTTTTATTATTATTATTATTATCTCTATATCTCGTAAATACTTTTAGAATTTACAAACCAGAAAGAGAGAGTCACTCTTAATAGGCCGCACCACCACTTTGTGTTGAATAGATGAATTGAAAATTTAGTTTGTTTTTTTTTCCATTTTGCCAAAGACAATAAGACGCAATATCGTATACTCGTTTTCGTTTGGATGTCTAGAAATGCATTTTGTGAATTTTAATGCATTTCAATGGAAAAATTACAGAAAACAAGCAAAATAGCAAACAAACTAAACATACCAATAGCACACAGTGGGCTGGAAGGCAATAAATTATGAATGCCTAATAAACACGAAGTCAAACCTTTAATATGAAAGGACTTTATCATTTGACATCAAACACAGTTCAAATTGATTTGAATGTAAACATTTGACATACAATGTTTTTTCAATTTGATATTAAATGGTTATCAAATGTTATTCTCAAGCCAAAAAAAAAAAAACTTGACAGAACTGAAGAGAAAATTAAATGTAAGCATTAAAAAATGGCGATTAAAGTTAAATGTGTTGCACAATTAAAGAATAGTTACATATTACGTGAAGTGAATTCGCCTTTAAAAAACATACATTTGTTGCTAAAAAATATAGAATATATTTGTGAGTAAAAAATTAATTAAAAAATGTAAAGGGGTATGACCACGGTCAAAATGCTAGTCATGCCGGCGAATTCACTCGTGTACATGTACTGGACGTAATATTCGCCGTCATGTCTAAATTTTTTTATTTTCCATCCGACATCGTCGATGTCACATATACAACCACATTTTCACTAATACTACCATAGCGCTTGATGATAAATGCTTGACCGTGTACAGACCCCTTAAGAATGTAAATAAAAATAAAACGGGAAAGTGAAGAAATTATAAATTTGTGGTACGCTCGCGGTGCTACGCCATGACAATCCTAAAAACAAAAAGGAGCCATTTCGTGAGTATTTCGTCTTTGCAAGAATTAGAGAAAGGAAATAACACTCACTCATCTTTTAGCTATGGTGCTCACAGTTTATTTAAATAAATAATGAATTTAAATAAAAAAAAATATTTTTCATTTATGATCCACATTTTGTTAAAATCCACATTTGAAAATAACGTTTGAAAGCAAGTTGAAAATAAATGCATTTCTCAATTTAAAAATAATTTCCCCTTCTTGTACAGAATGCTACGGTTTGATTTCAAATCATTTTCAATTTGTTATCAAACCCCCGTGTTTGTTGGGTTTAACGAAAACTCTGTTATGATTAAATCAGTTCTCCATATGGCCACCGGATATTTTATGGTCATTTTATGGTTTCATAATCATTAATTTGTTTACCACATAAAATTGTATGGTTGTTTGAATAGCCGTAACATGTTGCTTTTTAACAACTTCCCCGGCTAATGAGTCATATACGACTCACGAGAGCATATGAGAACAAGTTTTAGAGCTATATATATAAAAGTTCCCATAGTTCCCTTTTTTATGGCCGTAGGCTCCTACTCTATTCCATTATCGCTTGTCCGATGCGAGTGTTTTTTATATCGTTCAAGCTCTTGTTTTGAATGCCGCCTCAATTTCGATTTGACAGCGCCAGGTGTGTGATAGTCTCCCTATTCTAAGGCTGCCTTGCGGATTCCATTCCATAGCGTGCCTTGTGATTTAGTCTTTAGCAGAGTATGTATGCTCTAACTAGCGTCATTTTCTTTTACGAATCTCAACGTGTATAGGAAGTTTAGACCCATAGCATTTCATTGGATATCGTAATTGGACAGAATATCTTATATATAAATCGTCAAAGGCAAAAGGGTTAAGAACACCTTCTCCCTTTGGTTGTCAACCGATTTGAACAACCAACCACCATTTGAAAGGTATTTACTTACAGAAGGGCAAAATATAAATTTTATAAAAAGGGTAATTCGGTGAAATTTATTACTTATCGCTGTTCATTAGAAAAACAAGCGGACAGATGTCTGGTACTTTTTCAAAATTCGAACGTTTAAGAGGTAAAAATGTTACCTAGTTTGGTACTTTTTAGAAAAAAATTTTCTTCATTCATTGACCTATACATATTAAATTAAGGGCTCCCACTACAATATTAAAATTTTTGATACTGCAATAGGCTGAAAAAAGTACCAAAAAGGTTAAATATGGGATATTAATTTAATTTTTTCCCCCTTCCAATTACCACATGCAGCATGAACTTAAAAACAACTAAGCAATTTTTTAACAAGAAATTTTTAAAACAATAGCGGTTTTCATGTAAAGTCCTTGGTAATCTTATTAATTTAGTTAATGTACTTACCACGGACCGTAAGAGTTATTCCATTTTTTTTATAACAGTCAGATGATAACAATTATCTTTGATTATTATTTTTTTGAATAAAAATAACAGATTTTTTTTATTTTTTTTTTTTATTTTTTTTCGATCAAAAATAACAGTTATTTTATGATTTTTATTTTTTTTGAACAATAATAACCGTTATTTTTGATTTTTATTTATTTGAACAAAAATAACAATTATTTCTTAATTTTTATTTAGTTGACTTTAATAATTTTTTTAAATGCCCATAAGAACTCCCAATGATGACCACGCATTTAAATAAATATTTAAAGGCAACTTAATAATTAAAACTTTTAACTTTTATTTTTGTTCGAAGAAAAAATCAAAAAATAATTGTTATTTTTGTTCAAAATCATAAAATAATCATAACATAACTGTTATTTTTGATCGAAATAATAAAAAATGACTGTTATTTTTGTTCAAAAAAATAAAAATCAAAAAATAACTGTTACTTTTGTCCAAAAAAATATAAATCAAAAAATAACTGTAATTGTTGATCGAAAAATCCAACAAAAAGCTGTAGTAAACACGTGTATTATTTTACCAGAATAAAAGAGTTTACGAAAGTATATCTGTCTCTTTCTCTCACTCAGCAAATTCGTTTATTACAACACAATGCATACGAAAAAGGTACTCACGCTTTAGTATAAAAACGTATTAAATATAACAGAGTTGAACACTTAATACAAAGGGTGAACACCGCTAATATTTTGCATTTGCTCATTCGCAAGACCACTTGCACCAAACACAGAACTCCACTAATGAGTTTAAAAGAAAAAGCCTATTGTGAACAGAGTTTTCTGTAGAAATTTTGCTTTAACCAAAATTTTATTTTAAATAGGGTAAAATAATTTTTCAATACGACTTTTTTTATGAATCTTTATGTACAATGTAAAAGTAGAGATTATTTCCTTTTCATTGGTGTAAAATTTAACTTACTTTTCTTTTTCCTTATATGAAAAACTTGCACGCAAACGTTAATACACTAAAATTCATTTAACCCTTCCTTACTTACTCTAAACCCCTGTTTAACTTTCAGGTCAGAGGTACTACGCCGTTTTCGGAACCAAACCCGGATGAGAAAGAAGAAGGGATTATACAATCAATCAACAACTGCAACTGGACTGTGCTGGAACGCACATGGAGGACCATGCCAAAGGTGTTGCCCTCCTATTCCAGGTGTAGAAGACTTTGGGCCAATTCCTCACTTTTCTGAATCTACAAAACTTTTAAAATGAATATCAAAGAATTCAAAAAAAAAATGGCTCGTCCAGCCCACTGTTCAGCAACGAAAACAACAGCAGTAAAACTGAAAATGAACATCAGCAGCAACTATTAGCACACTTTACGAGCCATGCCAAAACCTCAATTGATCTTTTTTTATTCTATTTTTGTAGTTTTAGTAGTTTTTTCCAGATCGTGTATAGAAAAGTGATAAAAAAAAAACATCAGCAACAAACAAATTTTTACACTTAGAACTTTAATAACAAATTTACCAAAAAAAAGCTCTCACACACACACACAAATGATAATCATGAAAATTATAAAATTTTTAAACCTTTAAAAAATAATACTAATTTACCATAATTCAACAAAAGTATTATTAACAAAAATTAATTACATATGTGAACTTAAACATGAGTTTTGCTGTCATCTTTTTTGCTACAGTTGACAGACATCACAAAAAACAAAACTTTTTCAAATTGCATGCCATAATTTTATATGAAACCGAAAATAACAACTACCAAATGACAGAGTCCGGCAGTCAGTCATATGGGCAAATAGTCGGTCATAACATAACGTTCGTCTACAAACGCAAAACATGAAACGCTATCGAATCATTTAAAAATTATACAGCTACAACAAACAGTAGCAGCAAACTACAGCACAAAATAGCAGCTCTAATTAGCGGTTGAAATACAGCAACAAAAACGAAAGAAAAATTTTTATAAAAAAAATTAAAAACTAATTTTAACCTTGAACTTGACAAAGGGGTTTTAAAAAAATTCAAAAAAAAAACGAACGAATGACTCAGACTCCCTCTCTGACAGAAACAGCAAGACAAAGTCATCATGATGGTGTCGTAACACAAAATTTTTTATTAAAAATTTTTCCTTAAACAAAATAAAGAACAAGAATCAAAAAAATATTAAGATTTTATTAATGAAATAAAATTTAGTTTCAAACACTTTTAGCTCGTTTTTTTTCTGAATGCTATTTTAATTTAATTTTTTTTTAAATACTTGTTAAAAAAGAATTAGACAGACGTCATTGATTTGTTATACAATTTTGGAAATCTTCAAAGTTTTGAAAAATGATTTTAAGAGAAAAAAAAACTTGAAAAAGAAGCAACTTTGAAAAAGTAGCTTTTTGAATCTTTTCCAAAAAAGTTTTATTTAAAACAAGGAAGAGTGCCATATTCGGCTATGCCGAATTTCATATACCCTTCAGCCTGGTGTGATAAGTGCAGAAAGTTATCAGCCCAATGAATGACTACAAATTCCCCGGAAGTTTTCTCCCTTTTTCCATTTTAACAATTGAATTTAAATAGGAAATATGGGAGAAGGGAAAAACTCCCGGGAAATTTTTATTCATAACTGGGCTGGATGGAAAAAAGTACATTTTTAAGATAGAACCTTTTGATAGGGATGGGCAATAAATATCGATATATCAAAATATTGATATTTAAAAATATAATCGATATATATTGCCGATATTAAAAATACCATATATCGATACTTATCTACGACTATCGAATTCGATATTTTTAAGATCTCTTTATAAAAAAATTCAACATTTTAACCGTTCCTCAACTGCTTACAATACTGTTGTTTTTTAAGAATAGCATCATGTGTTTTTTAACTAATTCAACATTTTTAATTTTTTTCGAATTTATTCAATGAGCTAAATTTCAGTTATGTATTTTTTATAAAGCTTTTTGTAATAGTTCTATTCCTTAAATTTTTAGGAATGACTTTATACACTACCAGACTATTATATTGTATCTTCCTGTTAATAGTCTGGTAGTGTATAAAGTCATTTCTAAAAATTTAAGGAATAGAACTATTACAAAAAGCTTTATAAAAATACATAACTGAAATTTAGCTTTTAGAATAAATTCGAAAAAATAAAAAATGTTGAAAATAACAAAGTAGATTATTAAAAGAAATAGTTCCCAGATTCTATTTTTTAACTGATATTAAGAAAATAACGACGCTTTTCCATTGTACATTTCCATAGATTACACAGTTCAGTGTTGTCTCGGTTTTTTAAGAGATGAACACAAAAAAATAAGCGCGGAAAAAATATTCTGGAAAGGGTTCTTAGAATTATGAAAATAATCGCCTTAATTATGGCTTATTAGCAGCAATGGACTCATGAAAGTTGGAATGTTAATAATAAAAAAAAATATTTTTTTTTATTTGAGCAAGTTTCTATATAAAAAATATAAAATATTGCACAGTTAACTTGTATAGTATGTGTCACAAGTTTCGTTTACCGGCAGTATATCAACCGGCATTATATAAACCCAATGATTTTTTTTTTTTAGATTTCATATGGCGAATAAATAACAATTTGTTTGTATTCTTTACTTTTTTATTGTAGAATTAACTGCCGGTCTCTCGATTTCAAACGAAAACTTCGTTCGCATAATTTACCTTAAAAACTAAATTTTAAAATTGGTTTTGGTTTTAAATAAAAGTTGAGCGAAGGAAAGTTTCATTCGAAATCGAGGGACAGGCAGAAAATTTGATAGAAACAATAAAAAGTTTGAATTGAATTACATGTAATATGTTTGTACATATGTAAATATGTATTGACATACATACACAGAAAAAATTATTAAATTTCTCCAATCACCAAATTTATTCCAAATTCATAATATCAAGCAAACAAGTTGTTGATTTTGCACCTATTACCAAAATTATTATATTGATTACTAAATATTTTAAAATTTTAAAAAAATATTTTTAATAAATGATATTTTTAATTTTAATTAAAAACGTGATCAAAAAACTTTGCCATTTCAAACAATGTGTTAATTTATTTTAATAAATATTGACCATTCCCAACAACAAATCTACATGTTTAATTTTATTTTATTTTAAACAAAAAAAGTCAATTAAGACTTTTTGTTATTTAATTAAAATTTTAATTGAACATTTATCCAAATTTTTACTATTTAATTAGGCTTAAGATCATTAAATTTAATTTTCATTAAATTATTTTTATGAAGAAAGGAATTTTTTTTTTTTTTTTTTTTTCAAAAGAACTGAAATGTTAATTAAATCAAAATTAAATTTTTAATTTTCTTTCAACTAAAAAAATAATTGATTCAATTATCACATTAATTAAATTTAAATATTTTTAAACCATTTTTTTAATTGATAAACCACCTTTTTCTGTGTAGGTATATTAGGTTTTTAAGTTTGGTAATAATTTGATCTTAATACGCTCGATACATCGATATATCGATATTTTTAATTAATAAATATCGATACTCTTAGAAAAATATCATTACGATATATATCGCTATATTTTTTCAATTTGCCCATCCCTACCTTTGAATAAGGTATAGTTAAAAGTATTTAAAAAAAATCATGATTAGTTTCAATTAATCATGCAAAATACTATTACTATTCCTTTTAATAACTTCTCCAAAAATGGATTTTATATTTTAAATTTTGCATATTTGTTTTACAAAAATGAAAGTACCCTTCTACTTAAGCCTTTACAACAGAAGTTTTTTTAAGAAATAGAAGTAGTTTTTTGCTAAAATCGAAAACTAGTTTTACAAAATAGAAGTTAAAAAGGGGAAAGAACTTCAAATTGTAAACAATAATAAAAAAAAAATAATTAAATTTTAATTAAAAAAATTTTTTATTCCAAAGATGGATTAATAATTGTCTTAATTTATAAAGAAATAAGGGCCGATGTTGCCACCAGCGTGTTAACCGCACTAAACGGTGTATTTTTATGAATGTCCTTGAGTCTGTCGTCGATTTGTCTCACTCCATATGCGGCAATTTGATTTATTAACAAGCCCGTTAAGCCAAAATTCCGCCGTGAGCCATAAAAATCTCGAAGTCGTCTATAAGTTGCACGCACAGAAAAAAATTCTCCAAAATGTATCACACAGAAAAAATTAAAAATTGTATCTTATCACCAAATTTTAACCAACTTCATAGAATCAAGCCAGCAATTGGTTGATTTTGCACCTATTACCAAAATAATTATATTGATTACTAAAAATTGTAAATTATGAATATTTTTTTCAATAAATGATATTTTTAATTTTAATTAAAGAAATGATCAAAAAAACTTTGTCATTTCAAACAATGTTTTAAATTATTTAATTAAGTATTGGCAATTCCCAACAACAATTCTACAAGCTTAAATTATTTTATTTTAAACGAAAAAGTCAATTAATATTTTTTGATATTTAATTAATATTTTAATTAACAATTTATTTCAAAACCACTTAAATATTAATTAAATCAAAAATTATAATATTAATTTTTTTTCAACTAAAAAAATAATTGATTCAATTATTACATTAATTAAATTTAAATACTTTTAAAACATTTTTTAATTGATAAAAAAAACCTTTTCTGTGCACCAAAAATAAAATCAGTTTTGATTAAAAATTTAGTCAAGAAAGGGGTTCTAGAATTTTATGTTAAAAATAATCAAGTGAATTGAAAATTGATTCAAGTGCATTAAACGTTCAATTGATACTATTAATTTGCTTAACTTTAATCAATTTTTTAATTAATATCACAAATTTTTTAAATGAAATCGATTTTCATTTTTTTTCTGTGCGAACTGATAACTGATTTTCAAAGTAAATTTGGATAAAGTGATAACGTTGTTCAAGCGTGAATCTATTGATGATGATTTTCCAGAATATACTGATCATAAATATCAAAAAGTGAGGGCAGTATGACAGTTCATTTGACAGCTAACCCTTTCGTGAGCTTTTTTTTTTAAAAAAAAACTTTTCTTATAATTTAACTTTTTTGAAAAGGTTCTCTTTTGGCCATTTTATAAGAACGTGCATATCTGCAAACAAAAGTATCTTTGTACTAAAAACTGCAATTAAATAAGTACATTTCACAAAAAAAAAAATCTTTTAACTTAATCTAAACATTAAAGTACCTATTTTTAAACTTTTAAACTAAAGAAAGTGTAATAAAAAAAAAAACTAAAATATTTTCATTATAAATTTTTATATTAATTCGAATATATATTCAAAGTCAAATTACAGTTTATAAAGCTTTCATACTTAAATAGTCTTATTCCTTCAATATTTTCTATAAGACTATTAAAGTATTAAAATATTCCTGGAAAATATTGAAGGAATAAGACTATTAAAGTATGAAAACTTTATAAATTGTAATTTGACTTAGAATACACATTCGAATTAATATGAAAATGTATAATAAAAATGTTACTCAACATGAGAACTAAAATTCCCAGATTCTATTTGCAAAAATATTTTCTTAACGAAAACACATTTTAAAGAAGGTGTAGTTTTATAAAAAAATAGTACTTTCTTTAAAAAAAATATTTTCTGAACGAATAACTTTTTATATATAAAATTAAAAAAAAAATCCTGCTTGTCTCCAACTAAATCCCTCTTTTACCATTATCAATTAAGAGACTTTTTAAAAATTGTTTACTTTAATACAAAAGTATTTTAATTCTTAATTAAAAATTTTTTTTACAGAAAAAAGTATCTTTTTCAAAAAAGTTGCATTTTTAACAAATGAATTTTTTGCAAAAAAGTACTTAAACAGGCAAATTGCAGAACTTTACTTTTTACTAACTGAAGTTATCAAAAGGCTTTTTGTAATAACATCATAAGCCACCCGCTTTTCTCCTATTGATTATAACCAAGGAAATCAGAAATATGCCCTGTAAACGCGTTTTATGAGCATTAAATATACAGTAAAAACTCAAAAATATGCCCGGAAAATTTTTAAAAATATGCCCCAAAAAAATTAAAAATTCCTCATTTGAAAACAAAATATTCAAAAATTTAAAAACATTTGCATTTTGAAAAAAAAAAACAATCCTAAAATTATAATCGGTAAAGCCCAAACGCCAGACGAGTTTTTGATATTTTGCCCTTTTTGAAAACGATGGGTAGTCATGGACTCACAAAAACAAAGTTATGTTATGAGATTAAAATCCATATCGAGGATTTGCTGCAATAGAGTCATAAGTCAAATTTGAATTTTCTAGCACCTTAAAATTTAATTCTTCTGTCTAGAGTTGAGTATATAAGACATTTGTATGACATTTTTACGCAATATGAAGAAACGATTTGAGTTATAACACTGTTGCAGCTAAAGCGCGATTTGAGAGTTATTTGGGCGAATATTATCTAGATATTAACATCCATATGAGATTTTTTGTTTTAAAGGAAGGGATTTCAAGGACGGTCGCTAAATTGTTTCTTAATATTAACATTTAAAAGAAAGTAAATTCTTTTCATAGATGGAAGCTTTGGGCAAATGTGAACCGATTCGAAAAGAATTTAATTTGTAGTAAAATATTTTTGCGGAAATTTAATCTAAATACTACCATAATTAAATAGTTAACGGACACAAAAAATCTAATTTAGAAAGAAGTTGTTATGGTTATGTGATATTATAGACCGATTCTCATCACTTACATAGACCTCGCCCTTATGCCTGTAATTTTTGCAAAAATATATCTGGTCTCGTCTTTTTCAACGTCTATTTAGACTACGTGTTTTTAACTTATGTTTTCTTCTAAACCTGGCAGTATTTACACCAAAGATTTTTATACACAGCTTGATTTCTATTTGTAGAAATTACCGTCATTAGTACAGTAAAAATGTACATACCAAATTTGATCAAATTATCCAAAAAATTGTCAATTGCACTTTGCGTAAAAAGTTAGCATGGACAGACAACCAGCCAGACGGACGGATGGACATATTTAGATCACTTAAAACAGTGATTTTGAGTTGGACGGCAAACTAAAAGATTGGTCCAAATTTTTATATATTACATCGCCAAAATGTATATAATTGCTTTTTCCTTAAGTTTTGCTTATATACATAGATATAAAATTTAAAAGTTTAAAAGAACATTTATTCAACTTTAATGACAACCTGCTGCGGCTTACAATTTTATAGTAAAAATTAAATGAAGATGGCGAAATTTAAGCAACACGTTGGGTATGCAGATTGATATTTAAAACAGAAAAAACCAAATTTTGAAAAAAAGGTGGTTATTTTCTAAAACACTTCACCTCAGTTGAAAAATATTTTTGTACAAATTTTTAAAAATTCAAAAAAAATTTATATCGAGGGACTATATTCAAAATCCTCTATCTTAAAAAACACAACTTTTCAGGAGAGCCAAAAAACTGCTTTTTTCGCGTATTATTTGAGTTATTAAAATTCGGTATTCTACAATATTTTTTAAATCAACTACTGAATCCCACAGATAATTGGTTCATAAAATTTTGCATTATTGGGGACTGTATGCGAGATAGAGGGTTTTGCTTCTCAAAAATGTTCAATATGTATGCATGAAAATGAAAAGATAGAGGGGTTTGCATTTTATTAAAACTAAATTATTTTGATTTTTTTTTATGTCGGTGTTTAACGTGGTATATTTAAGATAAAGGCTAATAATACAACATAATATAAAAAAAAATTAACAATTAACCATTAACTGTTACAAAAGTTTATTAATAAAATCTTATTATTAAATTGAATTTTAAACTTACTATTATATCAGTTTATCACACGATAATAATATTTTAATTACATACGATTTTAAATATCCTATAAATTATTTGACAATAATATTATAGATGACACTTTAAAAAAAGACACTTTTTTAAGCAAATTCCAACTTTTTCCAAAAACAAGCATGTAAAATATTTTCATGGTAATTCAGTTCAGAATCGGCTTTCGCTATTTTGATAAACCATTAAAAATGTCAAATTCATGTTCAGCTTGCAAAAAATAGTAAAAAAATAACATGTATTGCAAGAAAAAGTTATTCCAAAAATGTTTGGAAATTAATTATTAGAAAAGATAGAGGGTTTTGCATTCGGAAAAATTAATTGTGTAAGATAGAGAAAATACAAAAATGCAAATAAAACAGCAAAAAAAAATATGTTTGTTATGAAAATCACACCATAGATGAGGGTTGTTTTACTGAACATTTTACCATTAAAAAGTCATTTTCGTGAAAATCAAAGATAGAGGGTTTTGAATATAGGCCCTCGATATGAAGAATTTCTCAACACAAGGTAAAGTAAACATAAAAATTTTACAAGTATAAAAATATGCCTCAAAAAGACAACTGATGCGCTATAAACTTGAAAAATGCTGCAAAAATGCTCTCTTAACTAAATTATGCAAAAAAAAAAAGCTGTCAAGGGTAAAATATGCAAAAATATGCCATAAGTCGATGCCAAAATTCATAAAAAGCTCTAAAACGGTAAATATATGGTTTCAGCCTTCATTAATCGCATGAAATTGCATATTTATGGTTTCCCTGATTATAACCATCCCAGCGGCCCCTCAAAAGACTTACAGCCGTATTCTTAAAAATTGTTTTATGATTAATTAACCGTTTATAAGCAAAAAGTGCTAAAGTTGTATTCATAAACGAAAAATAGTCTATTAAACCTTTAATACACCATTCATAAAGTATGAAAATTTATTGTTGGATTTACCCTTCTTTAAACCAAAAATATACAGCCATGTCACAGAGTACAATTCCGTTCGGAAACGGAATTCATTCCGTATTTTTGTGCTTCAGAAAATTACGAAAATACTTTGCGGAATGAAACCATTTTCATTTTCATAAACGAAATGGGAGTTTTCTGTATTTTAAAGACCAAAAAACTATCAAAATATACTTTCTATCAATAAACAAATATGTTTTCCTCGATTCCGAACGGAATTGTACTCTGTGACATGGCTGATAATGACATTTTGATAAATATTTGCATTTAATTATATTATTTTTGGTCAATATGTTTCCAAATAATTAAAAAATTTCTTATTTATTGATATGGACATGTTAAATACATCTTTACTAAATTTATTTTAGTTTAGACAACCAATTTGAAGTTATATTGTTAAATATTTAAAAAAAAAATTATGTGATTTAAATTAATATGTTCAGGGGCAAATGCAGATATATATTTTTTATTATTTATTAAATTATTGCAATTAGTTTTTTTTTAGCTTTTTAACAACAAATTGTTGTTCAAAAAATAAGAAAAAATAATATAAACAAATCATAATAAAAGTGATGTTAATAAAAAGTAAAAAAACCTTTTATTCGAATACTTTCTTATCGTATATATAAAAAAGTTTCAAACAAACATTTTTTAATTCCTTTCAGCAAAATCTAGTTCAGAAAATAAAAAAAAAATAATATGTATTTTTATTTTTTAAGAATAATTGTTGATGTCTTTATAAAATTATAAAAAAATATATTAATTATAGAATATCATGTGAACCGAATAGAAGTTTCATGCATCACTAGCAATAAAAAGCCAACGTAAATAAAGTTGCCATACTTAAACACAGAATCGTTTAAAGCAGAATGTACGTTTATGAATACCAATTTGTATAACAGGCTTAAAAGACAAAAATCGTTTGATAGTTATTACTAAGGCCCGGACTTTTATGCAGTTAAAATCGCGTTTTATGCGCATAGCACATGCACCAAAAATAGAAAAATATGCACTAAAAATTTATAAAATATGCAATTAAAATTTTTTTTTAAACCCATTTATTAATGATAAAAAAATATTAATATAACAAGAAGAAAACAATAATAACATAAAAAGGTAAAAATTCAGTCTGATAAACGAAAATAGAGTACGATAAGCACAAAAGTAGAAGTTTAAATAAAGTGAAGCACAAAAATAAAAAGAAAACATGAAAGCAAAATAATCATGTAAATTAAGTCACTTTTTAGATAGATATTTGAACCTACATATAAAATGAATTAAAAACCATAAGAAAAAATTTTGTTTATATAAATATATAAATTTTTTTTAATATTTTCAAATGTAAAGTTAAAGCAGTTTGGCCTCAAAAAGCTTTTAGACATGAAAATGGCTGTTGAACGTGACTGAAGTGAACGGTACATATTTTAATACTGATAGTTCCTGTGGTATATTAATTTTTCGCTAAGCTGTTTTCGTAAAAATTTAAATTAAATATGCCAGCAGTTTGTTTTGTCGCTTTGAATCTTTAATTTTTCTAAGAACTTTATAAGCTTGATATGAATTTGCTTTCTCAATGGATTTTTAAAACACAAACATTTTCTAAGCTTTTATATATGATAAATTTGCTTTATTAATGAAACTGCATCACCATCGTTGAATCCTTCCACCATATCCTTGAATTGCTCAAAATTTTCAGCATAATAAATAACTGCTTTCAACCGCGTTCCCCACCTGGTTGTCATAGACTGTGGAGAAAGAAATAAATCGGAATATTTTGCTTAAAATGCGGCAAATCGCGCGGTGCTTTGCAAAATATTTTTTCCCTAAGAAATCAATATGTAAATCAATATCATCGCAGTTATCTCTTCTGGAAAATGATGCATCTGAAAATAAAACAAACAAAACAAGTTTTGTCAGCCATATATGCAAAAATATGCATTTAAAGCAAAATATGCAAAAATCTGCACTTACAAAGCGATGCCATTTTACTTCAAATTTCATGATTCGCAAAGATATTTAGTTTATGTTCATCTCAGACTGACGACAACAAATATGCATTTGCATAAAAATCCGGGCCATGGTTATTACACACTTTAAGCTTAAAATAAGAACTTTTTATGAATATGGCCGTTAAGCTTTTTTTTTGTATTTAACTTTTAATATTAACTACAATTGATTTTTTACATTTCAATGTTTGTTTGTAACTTTAAAGTCGATTATCTTAAAATATTTTTTTTTTTTTGTTTCATATGATGATTTTATTACAATAAGTCCTTTAATTTATTTCAAAAAAAAAAAAAAATATTTTCTTACAAACATGTAAAATCAACCAAAAAGTTACAATTTACCAAAAAAAAATCTAAAAACCCATAAAATTTGTTTAGGATTTATTACAAACTTCAGATGATATTAAATCTTTCAACTGACACAGTTCCTGAAGCTTAAGTCTAAAATTGTTTGTAATTCTTATCAAAATGCCCTTGTACCAGTCTGTACAGTCTGTGTTCCTAGTCAAAGTTAAATAAACAACAACAACAAAATATGAAAACAAAATGTGTAAATTTTGTAATAACACAGCAGGAACAACAACAACGAAAAACAAAAATATTTGCAAATTTTTTTAACAACATATTGTTGCTGCTAAGGTCTCTGTTCTCGCGGTTGTTGTTGACTTGTTTAACCTTCCTCATAGTTAGAAGAGTGTAAAGAAATCTCGAAAAAGGAAACCTGCGAGAATAAAGAGGAGGAGGAGAGCAATAGGAAAACACGAGACATAATATTATTAAATTATCACAGCTTGTCCTTCCATCGTTCTCTCCATTTGCAAATTGAAACTTTAACAGCTTTTAAATAACGAAAATGGAAAAAAAATTATTTAACAAGCCCGTTGTTTTTTTGTTTTTTTGTGATTCCTACTGAAATTCTAATTGTTTCTAATGGCTGTTCTGGTGATGATGACGATGGTTGTTGGTTTTTTGTTTTCTTCAACTCGTTAGTTGGAATATTTTTTTTCTAAGATTCATTTAATTTTTATGACTTTTTCGTTTTTTTCTATATTTTTTTTTAATTTTTTTTTTTTTTTGTTCTTTATGGTTTATGGGCTGCCACGGTCATATAACGACTACACGACGACAAAAACAAGAAACGTCTTACGTATTGTTATTATGTCGTTTTAAAAAGGCGATAATGTTTTCTGTTGCTGTTGTTGTTGCTATTTTACTTATTACTCGCTGCAATTGCTTTAGAAAACAAAGAAGCTGCTAATGAAGCTTTTTTTATTTCAGTGTTTTTCTATTTGCCTTTTACATTTGTATGGGTGTTTGTATGAGTATTAAAAATATATATAATAAATGCCCTGGGTTTGTTTAGTGATTATGATCGACGTTGCACAATGGTACCTCTTTTATTGCAGACGTTATTAATATATTAAAAAAAAAATCTTTTATTAAAAAAACAATGCCCAGTAAAAATGTGCTCCAAAAGGATCTAGGTTTTTCTATGAAAATTCAAAATAGGTGCTTATTAATAATCCTGCTGATGCGATGCGTGATTTTTGTATGGGGAATTCCTCTAATGAATCATGCAATTTACATGTACACGACATGTTTTTTACACGAGACTTGTCAAATTTCCCACTGCAAGGTACCCAGATGTCGTGTGTTACCTTTATAACGTTGCTTCTGTAAATGTCAGATGAAAATCGTCTGACAATATTTCCACTAGAGTGTGCTCTATTTTCTTCTGACAAACCATCTGACATTAACTGTGTCAGAAATCTATGCTGGGAGGTAACCGGCAACGGCTGTTTTTATATATTTATATCACATACTCCATTAAAGGTTGCTATTGAAATTCAGCCCGATCGGTTCATAAGTGGCTGAGATATGAGCAAAAAACCACGACTCCTAATTGTACCCATAAATCCCTTCTTGTTGTTGCTTCGATATTTGTCTTCTAATTGACTTTCGTGGTCACACGTCTGTATGCGTATAGAACATTTTTAAAGGTTTTTTTGTATAATTTTTTTTTATATAAAGCACGATTCTTTCTTCTGGGTATGTTTCATTGCGATAACAACTTTTCGTTAAAAAGTACATACTTTTTATACCCTCCACCACCACTAGTGGTGAATGAGGATATACTAAGATTGTCATTCCGTGTGAAACTTTTTTATTATACGTCTAAGACCCCATAAAGTATATGTACTCTGGCTCCTTGAGTTATTCTAAGTCGATTTATCCATGTCCGTCTGTGTGTCCGTCTGTTGAAAACACGCTCACTTTCGAAAAACGCAAAAGAAAAGAGCAAACTTCGTTTCAAATTGATTGTAGTTATCCTAAGTAGTTTGAGATTGAAATCCAGCAACATCGGTTCAGTAGGATCAGAACTATGAATCAAAATGTAGAACCACCACCCTAAAAAAATTGATAGTTTTGATACAAAAACTAACATAAATGATGGTATAATGCACGGAATGATATAAAATTTTGCACGAATTCGCTTTAAACGACTGCAAATCATACTGTTAAATTTCGTGAAGATCGGTCCATAATTGACCATAGGCCTCATATAAAGCCAACTCCCGGAAAACATTTTAGGACGCCTAAAACCGTAATAAAGCCCACTTTGGGAAAATAATTAATTTCGTCTAAAACCATAACAGATATTTTTATTGCGGTAAAAAAATTTTCCAACTGAGATTCATATGGCCAGAAAAAATATCAAATATTCGGCACATCCGAATATATCACTCTTAGTTGATTGTATTACTTTTGAGTGTTTTTAAAAAAAAAACATCCTTTTTTTTATTAAGCTACTTTGCGTAAACAAAGTGCTTTTTGCAAATGGTACTTTTTGTAAAAAGTCCTTTCTATATATGGTACTTTTTTGTAAATGGTAATTTTTAAACATGTACATTTTCAAGTACGTACTCATTTTAAGAAGTCGATTTTGTAAACAGTCTTTATGAAAAATGATTTGTTAAAACAAGTACTTCTTCCAAAAAGGTGCAGTGCAACCTCGGTTAAAGCAACCCTCGATAAACGCAACTCCTCGATAATCGCAACGCCCAAATTCTTAACATTGGGGACTCTGTTAACGCAACCAGCTCAGTTAATACGTAAACATTCTAAATTTCTATTGGTTGTATTTACCGAGGTTGCACTGTCCTTTTAAATATGTTCTTTTTAAAAAAACTTTGTACATTTTTAAGGGTACCTTGTTTAAAAAGCAATTTTTTCCAGGGCTGATTTTGTCCAGATTTATTTTTCAAGTGAAACCAATTTTATAATAACTTTTGTTCATTGGGTCCCACTGTGTCATATTGTCGCTGCCTTTTTCATCACACCGTCATTTGGTTGTTTAAAGTATGTATTCTTCTTATTATTCTTGCGCTGTTGTAGTTTTTAGTTATTTGTTTAGAATTTAACAAACGCTACACGAGGTCCGTCTAAAAAGCTACTTTGGAAATGTTAGAAAAATACCTAAAAATAGAAACGTTCAGAAAATTTTAAGTCCTTAAAATGCATAGAATTTCGATTTCTTTTTATATGACTTTTTAGACTAACCGGCTTTTGTTAATTTTCTTCGTTATTTTCCGCCCCCCGTTTTAGGGTAGTTTAGGGTGGAAGGCGTTGCTTAGTCGGTTTTAATAGCTGCATAGATGGACGGTTGGATGGCTGTTTGTTTTCTTTGTTTAAATGATTGGATGGGATGAGATGGAATGAATGGATAGATAAGTTGGTTGCCGATTTGACTAGAACTGTTGCTGTTACTCTTGGCTGATAGACTTGCGAATGTCTATTAGATTATTTGTTTGCTTGTCTAACTTTCTGTCCGTTTGTTTGATTTGCCTGTTTACTTTTGCTCATTTGCTTACTTTGGCTTGTGTCAATGGCCTTGAAAATTATTTTTCTATAATATTTTTCTATAAAGCAATATGCTTATGTACTATTTGATCTCTAGTACAATATTTTCCATGATATTTGGCTTTTCTGCGACTGCTGCTGCTGCTGTTATTGCTGGGCTATTTCCTTAATGATTAGTTGTGTTTTTGTTGTGTTTTATTACTACATTTTACATTTAAATTGTTATTTCTTTAAGTTTTTCGCTTTATACATTTCTAGAGATTAGAAAATTTGTTTGTATTTCAAAGTATTTAAGAATATTTGCATGGCTGCATTATTTCTGCCTGCCTGACTGACTGATTGCCTGCCGGACTTAATGAATCGTGTTGTATGGTTGTATGGTCGTAAGATCGTATGCATTGTTGATTAAGAATAAGACGCCTGACTGTTCAACTAAAAAGAACTAAAAATGCAATTTATGATGTCAAAACAGTGCAAAAAAAAACCGGCGTTAAGAGATTATTTCAAATGCTTTTTAGTTAGATTTTTTTTCTTCGAAAGAAAAAAATAAAATTAAAACTACAAAAGCAATATTTATTTTTTTTTTTCAAGGACATTTTCATATTTATTTGTGGTCTTATTATCGCACAATATGATTGCAATTTCAATTCACACATTGCAAGTGCATACAACAACAACAACAACAACAACAAATAGCTGCAGCAAAAATTGTTAAATCGAATGGAAAGAGACAAGAAGAGAGAACTGCACAACTTGCTACATAATTAGCATCAGTAATATAATTCAACCGGGCGAGTAACTTAATATTACCGAAAACTTTGAGCCAGTGACTTAATTTAGTCTTATTCTCTTTAATTTTAACCCTTCGACTACCATAGAAACACTGTGTCGTAGGACAAACATTTTAAGAAAATTAAGGTTTTAAGAAACGAGTCTGTGTCATTGTACTTTTTTTGTTTCTTGTTAAGTTCTCGATACAGTAATAGAAACATTTTTTCCCAAGGAACATTCTCAAAACTCCAAGTAAGCAGAAATAAAATAATGTTTTTTAAGATAAAATTATTTTTATGAAAAATTTTCAATATTAAAGCCATCAGCCATATCACAGAGCTTAATTCCGTTCGGAAGTGGAATTGATTCCGTATTTTGCTTCCATGGAAAATGTAAAACGAAAATTTTTTCGGAATGATACCACTTTCATTTTTCAAAGTGGAATTCATATTTTAAGCATTTTTCAGGTGTACAAACTATTCAAAATGCATTGTTATCAGTATAGCACGCTGTTTTTTTGCTTCCTCATCTAAAATAAATATAATTTTATGTGAATTAAATAAAAAAAATTTTATTTTTCTAAATACTTTCCAAAAAAAAAGAAAAATAAACGGAATTTGTCTATTTAATGTTGCCATACTTTAATTCTTTCTTGCCATATTTAATACACAAAAAGTGATTTCATATTTTTTTGAGGTTTAATGAATCGAACGGAATCTATAGAAGATAAAACCATTCCGATCGGAATGGTAACTACGGAATCATTTCCATTCCGAACGGAATTCATGACATGCCTGTATATAAAAAAAAGAGAGACGAAAACATGAAAAACAAAACTGTACTTTGGATTTCAAGAAGAATTCTTGACAGAAAGTACGAAAAACAGAAATTAGGAAGAACATGTATTTCAATTAAAATAGATAATTCATTCAAAAAGCAAATTTCGATCTACCAAAAGAGAAATACCATTTGACGTCATCCGGCTTCAATGGCGGTGTGAGTAAAACGGCAAACAGCTCCGAAGAGATTGTGCGGCTACAATCGAAACTAGTCAGGGCAACCTGTCCTTGAAAGCCTGTGTTCAAATCTCAGCGCAGTCAAGAATGAAAAATTATCAATAAAATTGTAATTTATTTCATGTTGCAAAATTCCTGTCTTCATAAAAATAATTTAATGAAAATTAAATTCAATGAACTGAAGCCTAATTAAAAATATCTAAATTTGGATTAAAAACCCTTAACAGTTCAATAAAATAACCACAATACAAATTATAAAAAAAAATTTTACGCAAGGTTAAGGGATTTAAGAAATAAGCCCTCAGAAAGCATTTAACCAAAAAATACTTCTTCTTCTGTCATCCTTCTCTCCCACTGGAGCATAGGGCCTCTACTATTCTTCTGTATCTGACTCTATTATTGGCTTCGCTAGTGATGTAAATCTAGCTATAACTTGCGGCATGCAATTCAACATCAATACTTCTCCGCCAGGTCTTTGAGGGTGCACCAGGTTGTCGATTACCTTGCGGATTCCATCTTAGTGATTGTCGGGCGATAATGCTACTGGGTATAAGAAAAGTGTGACCAGTCCATCACCACTTTCGCTCTATTATTATGGCTTTACGATTGCGCCACCATATACTCAGAATATTTCTGAGACATTTGCTGTTGAATATTTGTAATCACGTGCCTATATTTATTGTACTTTTCCAAGTTGCGGATGCGTAGTACAAAACAGCTTTAACGTTGGAATTAAAAATTCTAAGTTTAGTGTGCGTACTTATTTGACTTGACCGCCAAATATTATTAAACATGCCAAACATCCCTTTGGCTTACATCCAATTCAGCTCCGCTCGTGTTACCAACAACGCTACCAAGGTAATTGAAGTTGTCGACATTCTCAATGAATTCGTTTCCTATATTAAGAGTTGGATTCCGTAAAGCACAGGACCCACCATTTATGAATTTCGTTTTTTGCTATATTGATCTCAAGTCCTGCAGCTGCGGCATTTATATTGAGTGCTGCAATTTTCTTTTGAATATCACTTTATTTCTGGCTATGTAGACATATCGTCGGTTGATAATTTAATTGTCGTATGTGGATTCCGATAATTTCGAGTAAATTGAGTTTGAACACATTTAATTTGAAAATTGCTTCAGCAAATACCACATACGACAAAATCAACACTCCATATCTCGAAAACCGTATGAGATATCGAAAAACTGATTACGCCAAATGAAAGATCAGGTCGGAAAATCTAGAAATCGATCTTAACTCAAAACCGGAAAAATCCACATACGACATTTAAATAATCAACCGACGATATGTCTTCGGCATATTCGACAGCTTCAAATTGTCTAAATGGATTCCATTGTATACCTTTTCTGCCTTGTATGGAACTTATCATAACCTCATCGAGGACTGGTTCCAAAAAGAAGTGGCGAGAGTATAAAACCTTGCCTTGCCACGGTTGCAACACCAACATGCCACGAAATCCAGTGTACATGACTTTTACAAGATTCGTGATCTTGGTAGGCATTCCTCTCTTCTCCAGGGTATACTACAAAAAGGATTTGTTGACGCTATAGAATGCTTTTCTGAAATCGATGAACTCCATAGAGAGATGTTCTAAATTTATTACATTGCTCATTTATTATTCTAATGGAATTTATTAGATCCACACACGATCGGTTTTCCCGAAATCCAAATTGATTCTCACGAAAGGTTTGTAATACAGCCTCTGATATACGGTAAAGTATTATTTTACTCAGAATCTTGCTGGGGATCGGTAAAAGAATTATGCCACGGTATTTGTTGCAATCGTGGGATAAAATTTTTCCATATCACGTGTAAGTAGTGCCGCTGCTATATTATCATTTCCAGGCGCTTTACCATTTTTGAGGCTTTTTATGGCTTTTACTACTTCCGTTTTATTAGAAGCTGCAGTGTTTATTGCTTAATATTTACTAAAAGTTTTCTTAGGATTTATATCTTTTGCATATTTTTCACATTTAAAACAAAAACAAAATTTCAAAAATTGTTTTTGCTTTAAATGTAATTTTCTATGCGAACGTTAACGTTCGATATCGATGAACATACAGTTATTAAGGTATTTCTTCACAAAACTAGAAATTTCCACAAAATAAAAAATCTAAATGCTAAAAACTTTAACCTTTGACCTATTTATTGAATAGGCAGATATAATGGTGTTTTCTCTTCAGATACAAAATGTTGCTTATTTTGTTACACTGCTTAAAGGCAACTTACACCCTCATAATGTGTTACATTTTCAACGATCACAAACGAGCAATATAACTGTCCTAGTTGAAAAAAATGTCAAGCATGGAACCCGGCAGGTTAACCTAATTCGAATACGCTGAATCCAGTGGTGATAACCGTTTTTTAGGTGTTTTTGAGATACACCGTTATTTCGAAAATGGTGGAGGTTGCACAACCAGAGCTGCTCTATTTGCCGATTTATCGACATTTTGCCGATTTTTTGACTTAAAATCAGCAAAGTGCCGATGTGCCGATTTTTTCTCAAAAATGCCGATTTTTTGATAAACACTTACACCACGATAACTTTGCTTGTTAACGTGTAATTTATTAATTTTGGGTAACTTTGGAGCACTTGTCATAACCTCTTCAACCAAATGTAAAGTGTTTTTAAAACTGTATTAACTAATTTTATACAAAAACCATTAAAAAATTTAATTTAATTTATCAACACAAAGAATTTTTTGAACTTTGATGAGGAGCATTTGGGCTTATTGGCTTATGAGTTACTATCAAAACAAAAACTCAACAAAAGCGAAATTAGCAAAATTGTAAATAACTATATTAATTTGTATATAGAATTTTCAAATCAAATATTAAAACGTTTTGATATTGAACAAAAATCTTATAAATCTTTGAATATGATTAACACTAACAAAATTTTAAAAAAAGAATATATTTCTTTTATGGAAATTCTGAAAGAGTTCCCCGCCTTTATTTCTGAAAAAGAAAAACCAATTTTAGACCCTGAATTTATAGAGTTAAAATTGTTAAATTTTTAAGAAGAATTAGAAGGAGTTAAAGTAAATTTGCAAACTTCTTGGCAAAAAAATTTCAGACTTAAAACGTGGGGATTCTACGGATGCATTTCCAGTGCTGTCAAAGTTTGTACAACAAATTATGGTGCCTCCACTTTCTTCCGCAAATGAGGAAAGAATTTTAAGCCAAGCCAACATTAATAAAACCAAATTTCGATGTTCCCTGCAATGAAAATGCATCCTTTCAAGGAATTCTCTTTTCTAAAGATAACGTAAAATTTAATAATGCAAACTGTTTTGATGTTGATATTAAAATGGATTTAATTAAACCATTAAACTCATTTATGTATCTATAAAATATTTTTTAAAATAAAATGTTGAAAAAAATTTTTCAACTATAGAAACTATTTAACCCTAAAGCCTAGTAGTCTGTTCAAATTTGTGAAAAATAGTCAGCAACATCTATTTTTTCATATGAAAAAATTGACATGTATTAATGTTACCTCTCTGGCGAGTTTGCATAGTTTTACGTTTTTAATCTTTCAAAGAATGCGACATTGTTTTGGGTATTTAAACAAAAACGTACATGTATTTTACTTAATAGAATTTTTTTTTAAATAAAAAATTAAATAAAAACGAAAGTAAATATGGTAAAAAAACTTTTGCCGGTTGTGTTACTTATGTTTTTCGTTCTTATTTAATATTAAGTTTAAACCTTTTTCATTTGCTTAAAATTCCACGTGAAATAAGTGCAGCTTATATTATTTCGCAGGTGCTAAAAATGTTACTAGAAACATTTCGTATCTGTTTCTTAAATTGAACAGAGTACAACTCTATCAACATAATTTCAAAGAAATTCCGCACAAGTTTTTTTCATATGAGTTTTGGCAGCATTTCACGTGAAATATTGAACAGAGTACCAGAATTAGTGTACAAAATTTTTTTTAATTAACTACAATTTATTTATAAAAATATTCTTTTTTATAATTTTTTTGTTTTTATATGGGTTATATGTAAGTTAATGCTGAATTACTCTGTTTTGTTATTTTTTGTGTTAATAAAAATATATTTTATTGTTCTTAAAAGGGATATTTTGAATTTGCCGATTTTTTGACGATTTTCTTTATTTTTTTGAAAATATGCCGATTTTTTGTATCAAAATTATCTGGCACCACTGTGCACAACATAGATTTCTGTGGTTTTCATGGGTAACCGCGTATGTTTTAAAATCAAATTTTTTTAGGAGAGCGGAAAAAACATTCTAGATCGACCTATGAACTTTTTGAAATTGGTCATTACGTAAAAAAAATGAAATTGGTCCATTTTTTTCAGAAATTTTAAGAAACAGGAAAAGAGCGTTTAAAATTAAGCAATATGGCATCAACATCTCAAGATCGAAAAAATGGACATACGCGGTTACCCATGAAAACCACAGATTTATTGAATAACCTAAAAAATCTGTGTAGTCGATTTATAAACATAATTTTTTTTTGACAAAAAGAAATGAATTTGTTATCAATATTTTGAAATTTTTGTTTCCTGGAACGGCATAAAATATTGTAAAATGCAGATATGCTTCTATTTTTTTCTACACGTAATTAGTTCCAAATAAAACAAGCCATAAATGATTACATGTTATATAACTTCTGGTTTTGTTCAGAAGAGAAGAATTTTAGCTAAATGAAAAAATTTCATAAAACATATCAGCATGTATGGTGAAACATGTAACATCCCAGCAAAAGCTTTACTTACCTGGTAAGTTAGCAAGTAATATTGGAGACATGAATACTACTTATTTTTCGGCTGAATAACTACTTATTTTTGTTCGAGTTGTCCACAGAATTCAGTACTGACTATACACTTAATGGAAGCCAAAAAATATCTTGTTATTATTTGACTACCAGGAAGTTGATTTCAATATACTTACTAGAAGACAAAAAAATTACTAGTTTTTATTTTAAGTTATTAAGCTCATTACCAGTAAGTTAATAATCAGTACTGAAAACAATATAACAAGTAAGTAGTTATAGAGCTGATTATTTATAAGAAAATATTCAGAACTGAAAATAATAGGAGTAATAAAAAGTTACTGATGTCATTACTAGTACTTTTTGCGGTTTGCAGAATAATGACAATCGTAATTTCAAGTACTTACCAGGTAACCTATAAAATAACTACTACCTATTACCAAAATTCAAAAAGTTTTTCCTGGGATAATTTTGATTTTTTGGGACAACATTTTTAGAAACTAACACGTTATGCACCTACAACATTAAATATTTTTTTTCTTTGTTAGCAAATGCGAAATTATCAATTTTAACCGAGTTATTGCAGCTCCTTATAGTTTTAGGGACTTTTTATCAATTTTATGGCTTGTTTGAAATATTAAAAATTTTTTAGCGATTTTTGCAAAATTTTTTATGTTTTTTTCCGACATTTGGTTCTTTAAACGATTTAAAATATATTTTAGGGCTGGTTTCCTATTTTGCAATTTTTCGCGAACTTTGCCAGAAGCAATTGTTTTTCCATTTCCGCTTATCAATTTTTACCGAATTGTTGCCATTCTTTTTAGTTTTAGGGACTTCGTTATTTTTGCAAACTTTTCTGATTTTTTTGCAATTTTTGCGTAGCTTTGTTACTCTTTCAGACAATCGTCGTCGTTCTAAAAAAAACCCTCATAAAAACAATGTCTTATGCCAGAAGTAAAAGTGAATGCTTTAGAATTAAACATGTTACCCTTTTAGAGAGCAAAACATTTTTGTAAAACGAACACCAAATTATATTTTTTCAAATAAAATTTCACATGTTTTTGTAGACCTTTTTCTTTTAAAGATAATTTTTATTAAATTGCTTATTAAGAATCTCAATGTTAAAGTATTTATGATTATATCTTTTTTGACGAGTTTTCAAATTTTTGCCTTAATAAGCTTTAATTTTACAGCTTAGCTTTCAAAAAAGAGATTTAACTATAGAAAATTACTTAAAACACTCCCGGCATCGTTAATAAAAACTGCACAATTCTTTCCCTCGAAATGTTGCTATTCTCCATGCATTTTTTAGAGAAGAGAGAACAAAGTTCGAAGGAAATTTAAATTAATTAAATTTTAAAATTTATTACGATAGTGGTAATTAAATTTTCACGGAAATCCCCTACTTCTTTGTAATCAAAACATTTCCTGTTTAAACTAAAATGTTCAATTAATTCATAAAGTTTACGTTTATGTACGTACTTGTATCTTTAATCTTAGAATAAATTTCTGACTTTTATTATCAGTCATCAGAGTATTAAAGTGTTTGACTTAAATATAAGAAGTGATTAAATAAAATAATTAGTCTGTTTTAAAAGCATTTTTGTTGGCCTGCATTTAATGTTAATGCTTTTGTTATGACATCTGTTTAATTTAAGTGATCATACGCGTATCTTAATGTCATCTCAATGGCTTGCATTTTTTTAACTTAAAATAATTTTAAAATTATTTAAAATTTTATACAAATCACTGCTAATTTGAGGGTAATTAAATTAATATCATTCATAAAAATTTTAAAAAGGGAAGTTATTTAAATTTAAATAAAAAAAGTTAAACACCATAAAAATCCATTTAAATTACTACAGCTGTCAGTTGAATTAAATCATATTTACGATAAAACAGTGTCAGTCAAATTTGTCGCATGATGATAATGAACAAACAAAAACATCATTATGACATCAATTAATGCAGCAACAACATCGGCAGTAGAGAATGGTTAGAATCATAGCTGCCAGATTTGACGATTTATCGTCATTTTGACGATTTTTAGGTACAAAAATGGTCTTTTGACGATGGGACGATTTATACCCTGAATTTGACGATTTTTCATATGAAAAATTTTGTTCAAATTTACAAATCTTTTTAATATAATTTCACATTTTTTTTACCTATGCTAGTCCCGCGAAGCTCTTCGCTTGTCTGCAGGAGACCAGAGTCTCTGGCGGGAATCGAACCCGCAACCCCGGCACTGATAGACTAGCTCACTAGCTCACTGTTTGTTTATTTGCATTATTTGATTGGCAGTAATGTTCATGTCTTAAGCCCAGTACTCTGTCCAAATCTGTGAAAAATGTTCAGCAACATCTATTATTTCATACGAAAAATTTGACACGTATCAATGCTACCTATCTCGAGAGTTTGCAAAATTTGAAGCTTTTAATCTTTCAAAAAAAAAAAAAAAATGCGTATATAAACAAAACCTACATGCATTTTACTAAAAAGTGTTTTTTTAATAAAAAATTAAATAAAATAGAAAGTAATTTTCAAAATACATTGCTGGTTGCTGGTAATCTTCTTTCACACAATTTATTATAAACTTTATTTACAGCTGTCAAAATTCCGTATAAAATAAAAAGCATTTGCTTTACTTCACAGTTGTAAAAAAATGTTGCCAGAAACATTTCGCAACTTTTTTACAAAATGAACAGAATACTACTCTATCAACATTATTTCATAGATATTCCGTACACGTTTTTTTTTTTCAAATGAGTTTCGACAGCATTTCACGTGAAATGTTGAACAAAGTATTAGATGTTCATCATATAAAATACGATTGTTTTTTTTAGCACGATGCATATTCTTTATTACACGCATTTTACAACTACTCTCTTTAATCTGGGTTCACATTACGAAACTTTTTTTTTCAGAAAGTGTGATTTTATTGGTGTTTACCAGACTTAAGTTCTTAAGCAGGATTTTCGACGTGAAAAATAAGTGTTTGATATTTCTTGGTTTTAGTTTATTCTCTTACTTTTCTTATGAATTCCAATACTTTAAAAAATGTTTGGTTGTGTTACTTCAATTATAAGTTGCTTAACGAAACTTTTTATTTAATTTAAAATAACAGGCAGAATATATTAAAATTTTATTAGCAACGGAAACTAAAAATAACAATTCATTTTTAAAACTTATAAAAAATTAGTAATTTTTTACAATGACGATTTTTGTGCCGATTTTGCTTAGTCAATTTGACGATTTTGACGATATTTTCCTCAAAATTTGACGATTTTTTACCAATTTTATCTGGCAGCTATGGTTAGAATAGATAGTTGGAGTTGGATCCAACCATTAAGTAAAATCAATTCATGCTTAAATACTTGAAGACTCAAACCTGACCTTCTCGTATTGCTCTGCGATAGAAAACGACTAAAAACGAAGACATGTAGCACTTTTTAACAATGGGGATTTCGAACTATCGCTTCAAAACGTTTTCGGTTAAGTTTCTCTTTTGTAAATTTTAACGGGGGTACATCTTATCGAGCATGTATGACAGTTTTCCTCAAATTTTCGCTTGGTCGATAGTGTGGCCGCTAATTTTACTCAGTCAACGGCCAACCGACTGACGAAATTTTTGACTGTCGTTTAAGTTTGGTAGTGTGTACCCCGCTTAAAAACAAACATTTTAGCTTCTTTTTGTTTAAGCCTTCTCTTCTAATCTTATTCTATAGTGGTAGCACCTTGTGCTGAATTAAACCGAGGTAATAAAGGAAAACCATACAAAAAAACAATATTTTTTATATTAATTCGTTATGTATTCCTATTCATTTTTTTAAATTGAAAACAAAATCACTTACTGATGTCATAGTTTCTTTTGCAGCCATTAGCCGAACAATGTTTAAAGTAGCAATTGATCAACAACACACAACAGTTGCAAATTTAACAGCAAAATATGAAATAATAATATTTTTTTTATAAACACTTTTTTGTAAACTAAAAAACAAAATAAAAAAAGGAAAACCTGGAATGACAAACAGTTGAATTGGATGGACTAATGAAACAATGACTCAATATCCAACAACAATAAAAAAAAACTGAAACAATTTAACACGAGTGTCACTTGCACAAAAAAAAATGATTTGTTTAAATAATTTTATTGCACACATATTCCGATATTAACTTACTCACTTTTAATTCATCATATGAGAGTATTAGGCAGGTCCTTGTTGGTCATGAAAAACGAAAAAGCATTTTTTAAGCCTTCATTTTTTTTTTTTTTTTTTTTTTGTTATGCAATATATATGTAAGTCAATAAAAATGGAAAGTTTCCTAAAAGATTCAAAAATAGTTTAAAATATATTTTTTTCTTAAGTATAGACGAGTGTTAAAGCCCCCTTAAGGCCAAGCTTCATTATCCTAAACAATCGTACGATTTATTCACACGAAAATCTGACGGAATTCTATCCGACATTAAAAAAAAATGTAAAAAAATGTCTGCAAAATCTGCTGGCAAAGCCACACTATCCCACAAAAGAGATGCAAAATCAAATGACTCGGCTACTTTACAAGCAAATGCAACTCTGATCGCATAGAATCCAAAACTAAAAAAAAAAACATTTTTTTACGAAGTCCCAATTTACAATGTTGAAATTGAAAGGCAGACATTTTTCTTATTCTCTTTTGAACGTGCCTAAAAGCCCAACCATAATATGCATTAGGCCGCCTAAGTCAACTTAAGCAACTGTGCGAATACATAAAAAACATATGTGGCTAACTTTAATGTACTTAATGAAACTTTTCGTTAAGTTTCGTCAAATGTCATTTGCTTAAGCAAAGTGCCAAACTGAACGCACATTCCGTACGGAATCAGCTGTTTGTGCTTTGTTAAAAAAAAATAAAATGAATTGAAATGGATAAAGAAAAACAAGAATATAGAAAAAAAGGAATTTTACATATTTTAATTTTGTAAATATTTTTTATTAAAAAGTATGTACAACAATCTCCAATTTTTTTTCTTTTTATAACGTTGCTGGCAAATTAAATATAACATCAAATAAGCAAATACAGGGCTGTAATTTTTGGTACTTCTTTGTTTAAAGTACTCGCAAGAAATCAAGATATTGCACAAATATGCAACATGGATCTTAAGTTTATGTAAGTACATTATGGCCACCTTTAAGTCTCTTTTAATTTTCTTATGCATTTCACAGACTTTTCGTTAATTTTTGAGAGTACTTTAAGCTAACTTATGCATATTATGGTTGGCCCTAAAACCTTTCACAATCGCGAAATTAATAGACAAAGAGAAATTATTCTTTACTGTTTTTCGTTCTTTTTCGCTGTTGACGGAGATCAACATTTTACAGGCATTGATACTTAAATTACATTGGTGTGAGAAAAATGATATGAAGCAAGGCGAATTCAACTACAGGTGGTGTGGCCATCTGATTTTGACAGTTCGAGCTACTTTGTTTTGATTTGTTAGAGTTTTGTTAGGAATGGTTGACATTTTGGACAGTAAACACTAACAATTCAATACAAAAAACCCTGTGTTGTTTCTGTTGTTTTTGGATTGTTGTAGTATCGACACCACCTGTAGTTGAATTCGCCTTGATATGAAGCAACAACATGAAAAAACTTCGTCTGTCTGCTTTCCACTTGCCACATTGTAAAATTGGACTTACACACTTGCAGTGTTGCCACTTTGCGGGTAATTACCCGAATTTGTTCTAATTTTTACTGACGTGGGAAAAGCGTGGGTAATTGGTTGCAGGTGTAGATCAGGTGTAATTTGATATGCTTTCGTTTAAAAACAAAAAATGTAACTGCCTGTTCAACGATTTCGAACGTTAACGTTCGCATAGAAAATATCATTTAAAACAAAAACAAATTTTAAAATGTTTTTGCTGTTTTAAATGTAATTTTCTATGCGAACGTTAACGTTCGAAATCGATGAACTTGCATTAAATTTTTATTTTCGGAAAAGTATAAATGTATACCACTTAAAATATTGTTTCTTATTACGAAAATATTTCAATCGGTTTCGAACCCGAAGTTTATTGAAAAAAGGTATTCAAACTAACATAAATATCTCCAATTTTTGAAAAAGGAATAAATTTCATATTATTTTGCCACTTCCAAATGGTTTATTTAGGATCATATTTAGCGCCTTTACAGTTGTAACACTGATTTAAGAAACAGACTATTGTCTGAAACCATAAAGGGTATATCTTAAAGCCCATAAAACTTGAAATTGTAAATATAAGTTTAAAAAAAAATTTTTTTTATTCAAAAGACAATTCCACGGCATTAGCATTTGAAAATGTTTTGGGCCCTGTGAGCTCCGCGGCGCGGAGTTTTTTGACGAATAGATTACGGATTTTTTAAGTTAATTTATATAATTTGGTAACGTTTTTAGAAAACAAAACGTTAATTTGTATCATCTTAAGTGTAATTTGGAATTTTTTTAGTGATACGACTGCACACTTGCAACAATTTAACATTGAATTAATGAGTTAGAGAGAAAGGCAAAATCACATGTACACAATCACATTTTGCTCTTAATAAATTAATAGAAACTATAAACAATATATCGGTTAGCACTAATGGTCATCTAACTAGTAAAATGACCGGTAGTCTTCTTGTAGGGATGTATGATTTTATGAAAATGTTCATAAACATTTGCAAGTCGGACAGACTTTTAAAAAAAATCTGTCACTCCATTTTTAAGCCACACTATCATGTTTTATAAGCACACATATTTTTTTTGACAAATCGTACAACTGCAATAGTGTATCGCCGGCTTTAATGGTACCCCGCTTTTATTTTCAGCTAGTCAATACCCAACAAGCATTTGGATGAGACTTGACTTTGGACTAGATTGAAAAATTATTTAACGCATCAAATACAATGCAATCGTATTTTTTATTATCTGATCAAAGTCTTCTTCGTCACCTCCTGACGATAATAAAAAGACAATACACACAAAAAACCATCGCAACAGAGATACATTTTATCCGAAGGACGTAAACATTCAATAAACAACTAAATACATTTCTTCCCTTAGACACTTTTGAGCTCATATTTTTAATCACTTCTTAGAGCCCTTGTAACGAATCTTTAGGAAGTTTCTAAAGATTATTTTTTTTATAAGTTTCAGAAAAGACCCTTTTACACTAAACAAACCTTTCCGCCAAATGTTTGGAATTATGTTAAATAAATTATATAATGGACGATGTTTTTATTGGAATGGCGGCAGATATTTTCCGCATTTTTGCTATAACAAATGCTTGCAGGTTAAGTGCCACCCTATTGCCAAAGCATGCATGCATAAACGTGTAAAAATTCATAATTTATAATCGCATTCAATTTATTTTTAATGTTTCACTATAAAATTCATACAAATATGTTAAAATGTCTGTTTGACTGTGTATTAATAATAAATGCGATTGTGTGTTTGTATATATTTAAATTATTTGGCACAAGTGCCAAAACATAAATTTTATGTTTTTTTTTTTTTTGCACAATTCGTCTTTTTGCTCATCAACATCATCATGATGATCTGCTTTATAACGATTTATTTCGTTTTATATGAAAAACAAAAATGTTCGAATGAACAGCACGAGACAACAAACAGACATGATGTAGACATTTAATGCAACTACAACTACAAAAGTAACAAGACAACATAAACATTCGTATATTAATAGTTGAAACAAAAACCAACAATAAAAACTACAACTTGAACACCAAAAAAAAAATATTATTAAAAATAATAAATTAAATGAGTGAAGAAAATCGTTATTTTTATATGATATTCATGAACATAATAAGCACCCTACACACAGTTTAATTCAAGTTTAAATCGTTTAAAAAAAATTAAATCGTCTTAAAAAAAATAAAAATGTATCTACATTTTACATTGAACATTTTACATTGATCAAATAGTTCAGTTCAGTACAATTGATTTTTATCGAATAGAATCTGGGAATTATTTCTTTTTGAAAGCTACTTTATTATGTTTAATAGTCTGGTAGTGTATAAAGTCATTCCTAAAAATTTAAGGAATAAAACTATTACAAAAAAAAAAAAAAAAATCTTTATAAAATATATAACTGAAATTAAGCTCAATAAATAAATTCGAAAAATAAAAAATGTTGTCAAAATGTAAAGTTGCATCTGACTCCATTGTAGATTACCTTAAAGCAGAAAAGTAGGTAATTGATAACATAGACATACAGTGGGGAGCATTAATGAGTACATAGATGTAATTCCTGTACTTCGGAATGCATAAAAAGTGTAATAATAAAGATAACAACAAACTTTTTTTCCATTTATTTATTGTTAAGTCGACTTTAATTTATTTTAAATGCAACAAAAAAAAGTATTATATATTAATAACAAAATGACAAAAATCAAAACAACCTGCATGTACTCAATTTTGCACCCGTTATCTGTTCAGCAGAATTTTAAATATTTACCGTTATTTTTTCAAATTGATTGTTTAATTTGTTGTTAATTCTAATCCAAGATGTTATTTTACATATTGTGGACTTTTTTTTTAGACGCTTTCAAGGTCAATATAAATTAAATAATAAATAACATAAAAAAACATTTTAATAAATAAAATTTAAACCAAATTAAAAAAATATCTCGCGAAGTTGAAGACAAGATTGTTTCAATGACTGAGAATGGATTATCTTCTCGAAAAATTGCTGTGGAACTTAAAATTAGCCAGTCACTTGTGATGAGAGTCCATAAAAGACGCAATGTAAAATCTAACGTTAAGGTCAGGGGGCGTAAAAGGCTTTTGACAGATGCGGATGCACGTCTTATGATGATTCATATGAAAAAAGATAAGTGCTTGACTCCAGGAAATGCAGCTTTAGCAATTGGAAAACCAGTAAGCCGATGGACTGCAAGAAGATCTCTCCACAACATTGGGTATATTTCTGCAGTAAAAAAGAAAAAACCTGCTCTATCCGTAAAAAATGTTAAGGCGCGACTAAAGTTTGCACGAGAACACCTGAGTTGGACTGAAGACGACTGGAAACGTGTCATATGGTCAGACGAATCGAAATTCAACAGATTCCAATCTGATGGTAAGCAATATTGCTGGCTCCGGGCCAATGAAACCATAAAAAAACATCACGGAAAGGAAACAGTGAAACATGGTGGTGGCAACATCATGGTGTGGGGCTATTTTACATGGTGGGATGTTGGACCACTTAAAAAAATTGATGGAATAATGAGGAAAGAGGATTGCCTGAAAATTTTACAGAGCCATCTTCCCGATTTTGTTGGCAGAAGCGCCTACCATGAGGAAGAAGTCATATTTCAGCAAGATGGTGACCCTAAACATACGTCCAAAAACGTGAAGAAATGGCTTACTGAACAAAAATTTCAATTGATGGAGTGGCCGGTACAAAGTCCTGATCTCAATCCAATTGAAAATTTGTGGTCAGTTGTGAAACGACGATTAGGCACTTACGAAAGAGCACCAACAAGTCTGGGCGAGCTTAGGGAGCTTGTTGCCAGGGAATGGCAAAATATTCCTCGAGAAATAATGCAGAATTTGGTTGAAAGCATGCCAAAGCGCATGAAAAATGTTATAAAAACAAAGGTCTATGGACCAAATACTGATATTTGTCGCGCAAATTAAAATATTAAAAATGGTGCATAATTGAGTACATGCAGGTTGTTTTGATTTTTGTCATTTTGTTATTAATATATAATACTTTTTTTGTTGTATTTAAAATAAATTGAAGTCGACTTAACAATAAATAAATGGAAAAAAAATTTGTTGTTATCTTTATTATTACACTTTTTATGCATTCCGAAGTACAGGAATTACATCTATGTACTCAATAATGCTCCCCACTGTAACTATGCCAAATCAGCATTCATTATCACATCATATCTCTCATAACGGAGCTGTAATTTGACTCTCAATGCAAAGCACGTTTCAAAATCCAAGAAAGTAAGAGCTTTGAAATAAGCACAGGCGTGAAATGAGGTTGTGCTTTATCGCCTGTACCGTTTCTCTTAGTTCTGCCTGAAGTTCTTCAAGAGATCAAGACAGAGGTAACAAGAGGAATGCAATAATAACTAAAAAGCTGGAAAGACTGCAACAGCATTGGCATGCAAGTTGGTTTTAAGATTATCATAAACTACGACGATAAGAATCGGCACTCCAAACACAGACCCGATCCATTCAAACGGTACACAAATAGAAGAAGTGGATAAATTTACTTATCTAGGCAGTATAAGATATAAAGTCGGTGGTGCAGACGAAGAATAATCGCATTTGCAAATTAACGCATAGAGGTATTAAATAAATATATATAACGTAAAATCAGTTCTTCTTTATGGCTGCGAAACGAAATGTTCTCTAATCACCAAACTTATTCTAAATACATATCAAGCAAACAGTTTGTTGATTTTGCGCCTATTACCAAAATGATTATATTGATTACTACAAATTTTAAAATTTTTAAATTTTTTTTTTCAATAATATTTTTAATTTTAATTAAAAAAGTGATCAAAAACTTTGCCATTTCAAACAATGTGTTAATTTATTTAAATAAATATATTTATAATTCCCAATAACAGTTCTACAAGTTCAAATTATTTTTTATTTTAAACGAAATAAATCGATTAATATTTTTTGATATTCAATTAATATTTTAATAAAAAATGTATTTCAAAACAACTAAAATGTTAATTAAATCAAAATTATATTTTTAATTTTCTTTCAACTAAAAAAATAATTGATTCAACTATCACATTTATTAAATTTAAATACTTTTTAAGCCATTTTTTTTTAATTGATAAAAAACTTTTTTCTATGCATGTATATCTTCAATTGTTATAGCTTCAATTGTTTGAAAATAAATCTCTGGGCAAAATTAAAAGAATAATTTGGCCCAACCACACATCTCAAAAGCCGCCCAGTTGTCATGCACCAGATAAAGTCCCATTGCCCATGATTTTCGCTGTCATAAATGGATACAAGCTGGCAAATGCCAGCCTTTAGTAGAGCACCAGGGGTTCAGCTGTTACCTGGATGCCAAAGAACAACATGGAGAAGAACGCTAGACGTGGAACATCGAACACGAGGGCTTACATGGCCATAAATACATGGCACAAGACAGTATATGATGGAGAGCATGCTCAGAGAACGTGTACATGATCTCTTAAAATATACTCATCAACAAAACTCTTCTAACGGCCGTACCTAAACAAAAGCGTTACGCGTTTTCTAGTTGTCAAAAATTGTCATGTCCACACAACTTGTATGAAGCATTACTAAATAGCGTGGCGTCAAGGCCTTGCAATTGGAAAATCCGATCATGACAGCGAGTTTAATAGTGAAGTTGGCCGATATTAATAATTAATAATGGCAAATTAACTACGTTTTGGTCAATCCATTTTTTTCCGTTATGTACGTTTTATTAAACAAAAAAGTTGACCATACTGTTTGTGACTTTATCACCAACTTACAGTGCCCAGCATAATTCAAGGTACATAATTCAAGGTAGTTTATGATTTTTAAAAAAAATATGTGGTTAAATTTTATTGGCTTACTATTTTTTTAATTCACTTACTTATCCATATGCAGAGATAAACAAAAAAAATATTTAAAACAAAAACACTCTACATTAAAAACTTTGGTAACTCCATATTTTTGCACAACAAAAGTCTTGGTACCCCTCAAAAAACAAGAATGTAATTACAAATGTGTTTATATTACTTAAAAAAAATTCATACCTAATATCTAGTGGGATAACCCTTGAGACGAAGAACTTAATTTAAACGATTTGGCATTAAATACACAAGGTGTTTTGTGTAATCAGAAGATATTGGTTTCCATTCAGTCTTGAGCATTGTTTTGAGTTGATTCTTATTAGAAATTTGGTGACTACGCAATCTTTTTCCAAATGATCCCACAAATGCTCAATAGGGTTCAAATCGGGGCTCTGTGGGGGGGTATTAAGCATGTGGGGAGTGTTGTAAGCAAGCCACATCTTGACGTCAGCAGCTGTGTGCTTGGGATCATTGTCCTGTTGAAAGTAATAATCATTACCAATTTTTAGATTTGCAGCACTTTGATTTAAATTATTCTTAAAAATATTTATATAAACGGTTTTATTCATTATTTCCTCTATAAACACAAAGTTACCCAAACCTACAGCTGACTTATAGCTACACACCATTATACTTCCACCTCTATGCTTAAAGGCCCAACCATAATGTGCTTAAGTTGGCTTGAGCAAATGTGCGAATACATGTAAATCATATGAGGCAAACCATACTGAACTTAAGGAAACGTTTTGTTAAGTTTTATGAAATTGTCATTTGCTTAAGCAAAGTGCGAAACTGATCGCACATATCGTACGGAATCAAATGTTTTTTTATTTTGTTTTTTTAAATACATTTGAGAGACTTTTTGTTAATTTTTGACAGTAGGTTAAGCAAGGCTATGCATATTATGGTTGGGCCTTAACTGTTTTACGTGTATTCTTCGGATTAAGCTCTTCATTTGTTTTTCGCCACACTAAGGCACATCCGTCCGAGCCAAAAATATTATACGTTGACTCATCGAAAAAAATTACTTTATCCCAGAAGTCATTTGTTTTGGTTTTAAATCCATTTGCAAAATCTATCCGTTTCTTTCTATTTTTGTCGTTAATAAACTGTTTTTTTCGTGATGTGCATGTCTTGTATCCGGTTCTTTTGATCGATCTGCGTGTTGTGTCTGCAGACACACTTTTGTCCAACGATTCTCTTAACTCTTAAGCAATCTTTGGTGCACTTTTAAATGGATATTTCTTAATTAATTAGCTTCTATTCTCCTTACTTCTCTATTAGTTAGCTTTCGAGGACGTCCTTTTTTTTTGGTTTATTTTCAACTCGTTTTTGGAGCGATTTACTACTTTTTGCTTCGAATTTTGTGAATTATAATATTACGTTCTTCGGGTCTTCTTTAAGCACTACTCTATAGAGGAATTTAGCTTTGTTTTTCTGCCACTTGTAATTAATAAGATATTCCACAGATTGTATTTTATAAGTACCGTTTCAAATAAATAAATTAAACAAATTAAAAAATTTTATATATTAAGAGGTACTAAGACTTTGCAAAAATATGGAGTTACCAAAGTTTTCAATGTATAGTTTTTTTTTTTTTTTGTTGTATACATAATTTTTTTTTTTTGCTTATCGTTCCATATGAATAAGTACATTAAACAAATAGTAAACAAATTAAATTTAACCACAAAAAAATTTAAACCAAACTTAATTCAGCTGTGGTACCTTGAATTATGCTGGACACTGTATATCAACAACATTACCTCAGAAAATTTTGCTAACATCAAAAAATATTTAATTGATACTATTAATTTGTTTACTGGTGAAAATTTAATTAATGTTTTAATTAATATCAAAATTTTTTTAATTGAAATCAATTTTTATTTTTTCTATGTATGCTTAGTTGATAAAATAAAAACAAAAACAATTTTAAAATTTTAATGCACTGAGATTCCCATATCTGCTTTTTTCATCAGTTGAGACTTATGACAGTTTTGTTTTGTAAACGAGCAGATCTTCACTATTGATTACATTGGAATGTGTGAAGTAGCTAATTAGTAACTTCGTATAAGCTATAAGTAAAAACTTTTTTATTGACATTGCAGCATAAACGAACGTAGGTCTAAACGATCCAATATAGAGTATCAAAACTGAATTTAATAATAGAAAAGATTTATTAGAATCGGCTTCATAAACAAAAATTTTTGTTGCAACAAAATCTTTTAAACATCTAAAAACTAAACTTAATGAACAGTGTGTTCAAAAATTTAAATTTCAAAAAAAAAAGGAATAAATTATACAAAGCAAATACCGCTAGAAAAAAACGCATTAAGCAAAAAGCAATAAAAAACGCAGATAAAGCTTAAACTTGATTTACCTTAGAATTTTAAACCCCTCGAATGCGAAGAAAACCTGGAATCGAAGAACAGAGAAAAAATTAAAAATTATAACTATGAAAAACAAAATTGAAAAAGTCGCTAAAAAGAAAAAAAAATATAAATATGTGCGAAAAATGTTGTTTTAAGAGATAACAAGAAAATGCAATAAAAAGTCGCTTAAGTCACTTAAAAGTAATCGCTTAAATCACTTTTTCTTTTTGAAACCCATCTTTTTTTTCTAGCACTCCTTTTAAAAAAAATCGCAAAATCACCAGAATATTTTAATAGAAAATTACTGAAATTACAAAATTATTAAACATAAAATCAAATTTCATAGAAAATCGCCAGAATTAAAAAATCTCAAATTGATATTTATTTAAATATTAATTAAAGTCAGACCTTAAAAAATCGCCTAAATTTATAAGTAAACATACAATAACAATAAAACTATTTTCAAAAAGAACTAAAAATCAAAAAATGTTTAAAAAAAATCGGAAATCATTAATTTAGCAGAAAAATTAAAAACGCTCTAAGATACAAAATAAAAAAAAAACGCAAAAAACTGATGATAAAAAAAATTTTAAAAAATAATATGTTTCAACAAAAACAAAACGTTTAGAATTTCGCAAATAAATAAAAAAAAAATGAATTTCGGAAAAATTTAAAAAAACACAGAAATAAAATATCGCTCAAAATTTAAACGATAAAGTTGTAAGCAAAAATTTTGCAAAATAAATAAAAAATGTTATTAAAATCCAGGGGGCTAATTCTTGCAGTCGTAATCGAATTCTTCTTCGATTCGAAAGCAATTTTATTTTAGATTCTTTCAGTCGATACTGAGCGAACTGAAAGTTTTTTTTCAGTGTTGTAAAGTATTTATTTGAGTTTTCACAACACTGAAAAAATAATTTCGATTCGTTTAGTAGCGAGTGAAATAATAAGAAGTAAATTTGCTTTCGAATCGAAAACATATTTGATCGCGACTGCCAGAATTAGACTTCTGATCAAAAATGTTGTATAAAACTTCTTACTTCTCACAATATCACAAAAATCTGAGAAACTTAAATTATGCCGCAAAACAAAAAGAACTCAAAACAAGAAAAAAGCGTTAACGTCGGAAAAACTGATTAAATTTCTTAAAGAAACAAATATGACCAAGTAATTTTCAAATCGCTTAAATCATTACAAAAAAATTTTTATTTTTCGAAAAAAAAAAAATCGCTAATATATAATTAAGATTAAAAGTTGGAAAACTCCTTACAGCCATACCTAAATAAGAGCGGAACGCGTTTTCTAGCTGTCAAAAATCCTCATGCCCATATAATTTGTTTGAAGCATTCCTAAATAGCGCGGCGTCAACGCTTTGCAATTGGAAAATCCGATTCTGACAGCGCGTTAAAATAAGCAGGGTTGCTATATTTCATGGCAAATTAGCTATTTTTAGGTCAAACTAGCGGTTTTAATTCCATGTCTTATTTCTTTTATGAGGGTTTTAGTAAGCATGAAAGTTAACAAGAGTGTTTGTGACACAACGCTGACGCTCTTGTGTAGGTATGGCATATCCGCGTAAAAGCTACGCGAAAGAAAACGTTCCGCCTTCCGCTATTGTTTAGGTAAGGCTGTTGCTTCTCGCTAATTTTACCAAAAAAAATGTAAACTTTAAAAAATCGTTAAAGATTTTTATCTTTGACTAATAAAATACAACTGAAAAATCGCTAAAAAATTGGGATTATTAGCACATCATTAATAAATGAATTAATTAATAATATATTTCATTCCCGAAAATAATTTTTGATAATAAATTTGCATGTGCCCGGCAAATAAAAAACTTAAATGGCAAGCTGCTTTATTTAAGCAACTTGTTTTTTTTAATTTTGTTTTTTTCTTTCTATCCTCTTACAACTACAATTCGTGTTGGAAAAAAACCAGCCAATTGTAGGGGAATGTAAGAAAGAAAAAATTGACGGTTTATTGTTGTGACTTTGTTGAAGCTTTGATATTGTTACATTTAAGACCTGAGTGTTTTAAAATTCTTATTAACTTTATGGTCTTACTTGTATAATATTTTTAGCTTTTCTAAAGTATTTGGAAAAAGTTTCCTGACGAGCTGGCCTAAGCAACCAGCGAAATGCGCATAGAAACTAGCTTTCCCACAACAATAAATTTTAGTGTTTTCATTCAAAAATTGGGATTATTAGCACATCATTAATAAATGAATTAATTAACGATTGAAAAAGCATTACAACATAATTTAAATATGCTTTAATTTATAAAAACAAAAACGCTTATTCGTTCCAAAATTATTTTTCTCAATAAAGATTTCGTACCAAAGTAAAAAACTGCTTAAATCTCCATTTTTTTTAAACAGTTTACTTTACAGCCTTTCAATTAAAATGATATAAAAATTATCATCATAAACTTCAAAAAATTTCTTTAAAAAAAATAAAAAAACCCAAAAACGCTAATTTAAAAAAAACGCTAAAAGGTTTTTTCTAGATAAAGAAAAAATAGTAAAATTCGAAAAAAGTACAAAATAAATCAAAGAGCTTTTTTCAAACAAAAAAGTATACAACTAAATTTCCCCCTAAGTTAAGTCTTCATAAAATCGTTAAAAAAAATTCATGAAAAACAAGTTACAGTGCTCAAGTTGAGACCCTCCAACGACAGGAATGGGCTCTATATGATAAATAGATATTTATTATTAACTAAGCTTCACAAAAACGAACGTCAGCATTAAAATTGGTTGGGGTTTAGACCTGAATTGAATTATTAACCGACAATAAGAAAGTGTTATGCGTTTCTTGTTAGAACTTTGAACTGGCTTGAGTAAAATATCATGATTCATAACAGTTTTAGCCGAACTAAAATAATTTTTAGGAGGGTAATTTGTATTGGACTTATGGTAAATTATGGACCAATCATCCCAAAATTTTGAAGACTGATTTCTGGTATTAAAAAAAATAAATTGGAATAAATTTCAATACAGCAGTGTAATTAGTTTTAGCGTTAACAGTAAATTTCACAAATTTGCATGATATTTTTTGTGGCCATATGAATTTAAGTAAGAAATTTTACCGCAATAAATATATATGTGATGGTTTAAGGCGAATTTAATTATTTTCCCAAAGTGGGCTTTATTTGGTTTTAGACGCAATAAACTGTTTTCCGAGAGTATGGTTTATATAGGGCCTGGGGTTAATTATGGACCGATCTTCAAAAAATTTTACAGTGTGATTTCTGGACCTATAAAACTGTGACGTACCAAATGTAAGTATGCTATCGTTATTTATTGCGGTTTTAGGCGTAATAAACTGTTTTCCGCGAAACGGGTTTATATGGGGCCAATGGTAAATTATGGACCGAGCGTTACGAAATTTACCAGTATGATTTGCAGTCGTACAAAGTGAATTCGTGCGAAATTTTATGTCATTCCGTGCATTATTCGACCATTTATGTTATTTGTTGTATCAAAATTATCAATTTTCTTAGGATGGTGGTTCCACATTTTGATTCATAGTTCTGATCCTACTGAACCGATGAACTGCTTAGGATAACTACAAGCAATTTGAGACCAAGTTAGTTCTTTTCTTTTGCGTTTTTCGAAAGTGAGCGTGTTTTCAACAGACGGACATGGCTAAATCGACTTAAAATTACTCAAGGAGCCAGAATATATATACTTTATGGGGTCTTAGATGTATAATAAAAAAGTTTCACACGGAATGACAAACTTAGTATACCCTAATTCACCACAGTTGTGGTTGAGGGTATAAAAACGGTAAAATTATGCAAAAAAAAATCAAAATAAAAATCGATTCTGCTGACATGGTTCGAAGAACTTTTTAATTTTAATAAATTAGTCACTAGATTTCCCAAAACTAAAGCCCTAATCATGTAAAACGCAACGCCAAAAATTACACTGAAACCACAAACAATATTATAAATATTTTGTAATCTTGTTGTTGCTTTCTACAGAAATTCATGTACCGTTTTAAAATTTTCAACGCCACAAGGTATCCAGCGTTTGAAATTTGAAAACGCAATGTGAATTTCTGTAGCAAACAACAACAAAATTACAAAATATTTATAACATTATTTGTGCTTTCAATGTTATTTTTTGGCGTTGCGTTGCGTTATACATGATTAGGGCCTTAGCCTTCAGACACTTTTAAGAAAAGCGCTAAAGAGTAATATTTAAAAAAAACGTTTCTACATTCTTATTAATTAATTAACATTATTTTCTTAAAATTAATGGTTCGATTGCGGATGGCAAAACAACTGAAGTTGTGTTGCGAGCAGCAAATTCAGGCAACGCCGCTGATGTTAAAATATAAAATATAAAAATTATTTAATTTAAATTTTATTTTATTCAACCTTTACTTTTTAAATTGTGATTGAGCTTGAGGTTTTTTTCTTTTTATATACAAATTTTTATTAGATTTATTTTATAACTCCAATATTTCGATACAGCAATGTGTATCATCATCAGGGAAACAAATTAAACAATTAAACTAACATTTAACAGGAAATTAAAAATTTTTTAGAATGTAATAGATTATTTTTACAAAAAATTTTTTTAATTGTAAATAATTTTTTCTATGTGACAATTGTTATTGTTTTTTCATTATTTAAAAAAAACGTTAGTTTAATTGTTTAATTTGTTTCCCTGAAGATGATAAACATTGCTGTATCGAAATATTGGAGTTGTAAAATAAATCTAATAAAAATTTTTATATAAAAAGAAAAAAACCCCAAGCTCAATAAATTATACAACAATTATTTAATTTTTTAATATATAAAATATAAAATTTGTTTTATATTTTAAAATCAGCGTTAACATCAAGTTTAAGTTTCCAAAAGTTTTTTATGCTCTTATAACTCAGTTTCGAGATCTTCTTATTTTTATATAGTTACTAGCTGACCCGGTCCGCGTTGCTGGCCCTAAGCAAACATTAGTGTTGTATTACCAGACGATTTAAATTGATCTTTATACGAAATTTACGGCCTTTAAATAAAAATCCATGAAATACCTATTATAAAGTTTTTCTTACGAAAAAAGTGGGCGTAAAAGTGGGCGGGGCAAAATGGTTTTTCCGTAAAAACCTAAGTTGGACCATGGCGATCATTTTAAAGAAAAAATCGGTCAAGCCGTTCTCCAGTTATGCGCTTAATAGAAAAAGTGGGCGTACAAGTAGGCGTGGTAAATTTTTCTTTCGATGAAAACTTAAAGTTGAATTATACAAACATTTGAAAGAAAAATTAGTCAACTCGATGGAGCCGTGTTCTGATTTTAGGTAAATCGAAAAAAGTGGGCGTAAAAGTGGGCGGGGCAAAATGTTCTTTTCGTAAAAACCTAAGTTGGACCATGGCGATCATTTTAAAGAAATGATGAAATCGGTCAAGCCGTTCTCAAGTTATGGATTTTGCCACGCCCCTCCGCCCCCAGACCGAAAATCAGAAATCAAACTTCACAGTGTCACCCGCCTGAATATTCTGAAGATTCCCTGAAAATTTCATCAAAATCGGCCCAGCCGTTTTGGAGTCCATACGTTACATCCTATTTTATATATATAGATAGATTAAAAGTATAAAAAATGTTTTTTAGTGCTTTTAAAAGCACGTTTTTGACAACCATTTTGATTGTTAAATATTTTTTTTTTTTTTTCATTTCTTAAAATTCAAGCTAATGAAGTACAAATTCATGTTATTTTTTTTTTTTTTTTATTTAAGAATTTTTACTCTTTACCACGAAACAAAAAATTTCTAATAAAAAACGCTTAGATGATGATAAATGATTTATTTTGTGTTTCGACCATAAAAATATTTATGAAAAATGTGCAACAATGTCTTCCTTCGTTTTCATTATTATGATCTAAAAAAAATGAAAGAACAAAGTAAATAAAATAATTTTTTTTACCAAAAAAAAAATACTTAGTAGAACAAAAAACGTACAAATTGTTCATACAAAATGTTCGTACAGAATTCAATCGTACAATTTGCAACCATTTTTGGACTGCATTAAATTGAATTGGATTTTTTTTCTTTTTTTTTTTTTTTGAAGTTGGTTTAGTTTCGGTTTGGATTTGAAATGCTTTTGAAGACACTGAATGGATGTCTGTGTGCGTGTGTGTTTTTTCTGGAAGGCGATTTATAAAATGTTTATTTTTGTTGTTTGTATATTTTTTGGCAAAAGACATGATCTCATATTAGAAAATAAACATTCCTTTAACACTTGTTGCCCATTTATAAAAAATTCTTTGTGTTGAATTTTCTTATTTTGACTTAATGAATATCAGAATGAGTAAATATTTTTATATAAAAGTTTAGACGTGTGTGTTAAGCATGAATTTTATCTTCATTGAATGGAATTAATACAATGGCCATTAAATTATGACAAATGCAGGAGTATCGTTAAACCACAAGCCATGTCCATATTTTTAATTAAGCGCAATTATAAATGATTATTTTTTTTATGGTCACTTGCTGCTGATTTTTATTTTAAATTTTCTGTTTTTAAACTTTAAATCGTATTTAACAAAAAATGTCAGTGAATTAATAAAGAAAATTTTGTTAAAGTTGGGAAGTTTCATAATGTACTTTGTATCTTATTACTTATGTAAGATTTAGCGTAAAGCTCTAAGCTTTTTTCAAAAGTTAGCACCACTTTTCCCATTAAAAGAATAATTTATATAAGTCCGTTCACTTATCATTCTGTTAAAAACACGCTCACTTCCAAAATAAAGGAAAACCAAAACTGATATTGCTGTTAAAATGTTTCTAACTTGTCTAATCCACGTTACGTCATGCCAGGATTAAGGCACAATTAGGCGAACGTTGCTGTACCGTATCTGTACTGTATTAATCAGCTAGTATATGAAAAGCAATGCATAAGCTTACCGAAATGTAGTGTACCGTAGTTATAACGTTTCATTCTGTATAAAATAGAATTTCATACCGTTGTTACGTGACATTTGTAAAAAAGTGATGGGTTGCTTCTATGTTAAATTGAATGCGGGTATTTTCGCTCTTTTTTTTGGTACTTATTTAAGTATATCTATGGATTTTCGACCAAACTACTTACAATACAACATATTTCCATATAAATATATATAGATATATAATCATACATATGCTTAGAAGTACAAATTTAAAAAATGCATATGCACATACAATAGAAATGAGAAATATATAAAAGGCTTTAAATGATTACAAAACATTGTTTTGTCCTTTCATATTTACAAAATAATACATGTAAATGTGTATTTTTATGCTAAAATACATATTTGTTTGTTGTAAATCTATAATATAAATATCAGATATTAAATTACTAATGTTTTTTTAGATACACTAAATACTGTTTTTATACCATTTTAATCACTTGGTACTTTTTCTGCACAGCGGTCACCATTTAAACCTTATGATTTCCCACCACTGTGTGTGTTATTTTATGTATACTATTGCTCAAGGCGAATTCATTTTTCAGGTGGTGTTGAAAGCACAGCCGTGCTACTTTTTTTCTTACTTAGAGATTGAAATGTCAAAAGCTGTTTGTGTTTTTGACATATCGATTAACGAAAGCAACAACAAAATATAAAAATATATTGTTGTGTTTGGTGTTGTTACTTGTTGTAGTATCGATACCACCGTATACATGAATTCGCCTTGCTATTGCTTTTTTGTTTATGTATATGAAAACATATGACACGTTTTTAGATGTTCTATAAGTGCACCAACGTGCTAGCAGTCCGTTACAGTAAGTTACGGGTACAGCAATGTTCGCCTTAATCAGACTTTACACTGCACACGTCGGGTGGCCTGGCATGACTAGACTATGGTACTCTGAAACCCTATTCGATGTCTTCTTTACGGCTCATCAGGGCAATGGTTATGGGCCGTTTAATGACACCCGATCTCTGAAACCGACCCTAACGGTCTACACTGGTAGTTCTAAGAGGGCCAGCCGGGTAGTTGAGATTTTGCCTTGCATGAGCCCCTGCCAATATGGCCCTATCTCATGGTGGATCTCAACCACTTGCTGATTTACATATCGTTACCTAAAATGCAAAAGGGCGTAACAACAGAAAAATTAGAAATGGATTTTTTGATTGATTGTTGTTAGTTTTATTTTTTAACTACATAAGTAGAAATCTGAGTGTATAACCGACAACATCGCACCCTCCCGGTTGTTAAGGAGCTAAAGCTATCTTACCTTCGCTGCCAATTGCTTCAATGGCAGTTTCCGTACTATTAGCAACAGAACCTTTTGATGATTTAAGCCTCGCAGCCGGTGCGCACCCCAAAAGGCTCCCCTACGAACAATGACACCTCGTATAACCAGCGATTTAACCATAGCCACCACGAGCTCCCCGAACGTATTCCTTCAAAGGGAACAAGACCATCTTCCGAGTCCTCGGGATTCAGGAAGAATTTCTTGGAAAAGCATACTAACGGAGACCTTACCAATAGTCAGACTGGTTTGCTAAGCCGGCGCTACTGACTGTCAAGGCACCAACAGTTAAGTTTTACTGAGGTACAACTTCGGACTCCTTGAAATCATTAGATCCCAAAGAACCCTTTCATTTCGGATATTTGCCGCATGCCATACACTTTATTATACAGAGGATATCGACACAAACAGTAATCAGTCATGCTCCTCTAGCCCGCTACTATATCTCTGTTCCGAAGAACTCCATAGAAGTACGAAAACAGAAAAGATAAATCTTCCTATATCTCTCGACTGCCTTTCTATTATACCCAAACTATCACCAGCTTAGCCATTTATTTTCAATTTGTTACCTTTCGGATCCCATGATTGACCTCAACCTGATTTGACCCGGAGGATGTACACTAAAAGGTTAAATATCCTTTAGATGATCCCCCCTTGGGCTGCAGGGTATATGAGAGTTTCTTCATCGATTAACAAGTTATTACAGTCCCTTTTAGGCTTCCGCATGACAGCAGTGTCTTGCAGGCGAAAATCTCAGTCATAAAGCGGGCAGTGAATTGGCTGAGATATTTACCGTACATCAAGAGATATATTCATACTTACGGACAGCAAGGCTACCACTGCAGCTCTGACTGGTGTCTTCCCAACATCAAAATAAACTGGGGCAGGCCGGATGTATCTAAATAAGATTGCTAGACATTCTAAGGTAACGCTAGCTGGCATGGGAAACCAAACTGCAAACGGCCTGGACAAAAAAGACTGGCTGTAAAACGTTCATCAAACGTGAGTTGTACAAGACGTCTGAGGAGAGATGGTAGTGTGAGAATACCTGCCCGATGGCCATGGCTCTATGGCTTGGGGAAAATCAGCGTGCTACTTAGGTTTGGTTGGGTTCAGATTAGGACGGTGATATGGGATATTACGGATCACTGTTTGATATGGACCCATGCGATGAGGATAGGCCTAGGTTATAATGGCTTCTGCATAAGTTTGAATGATGAGGATAAACAGGAGGATACGGTGTTTCACTTTCTCTGCCAATATCACGAGCGCGGGGTTATTGCCGTGCTTGAAAGCAATCTTTTCTGCAGGGAGTGGAGTGGTGTAAAGCTGCAGCGGTGTCTGGGAAATAATATGGTGGGCACTTGCTTGACTCTGGACCCAAGTGAGAAATCTTATTATAATCTATGAACTTTTAACGTTTTTAGCTTAACTTAGTTGAGATAGGACTTAACAACTTAATGCTAGGAAGACAACTTAGACGAACGACGAAATTCGCCCAGCACGACGACTTTTTCAGTAAAAATTCGCTGAGTAAATTCGTTGTATGAAGCACGATAACGATAAATAATTATTAGCTTTTCATTAAGAAAGTGCAATGGGATGAAAATAGTGTGACCATATGAAAAAAAATAAATATTAAGCAAATCACAACTAAAGGCCATTTTTACAGCTGAATATTTTGTATATTTAAAATAAAACTAATATAATTATTTAAGTTTAAAGTAACTGCATTTACTAAAATTCTTGAAAACTCAATCAAAGCACATGGTCAGCTGGTGCTGATTTGTTTCTCACCCAGAGGGGTATTTTGCTAATATATCCGGACATTACTTTTTTATCATTTAAATTGCTTCTTAAAAATTATTAAGATCGATGAAGCTTGGAAGAAATCTATGTTATGGTCATAGGCTGGTGAAGCTTGAAAATAAGAACAATCGGACCAAGGGGAAGAAGTTCCACTTATGTCCGTAATTTCAACAAATAGAAATCTAGCTGTGCTAGATATCTATGGTGTAAATGCTGCCGTTTTTAAAATGAAACTTAAGGTTATAAAACGTAGGCCAAATAAACGTTGAGAGAGGCAAAGATAACTGTTAGATTCGAGGACGAGACCAGTGCCCATGTTCTATAACTCCCGCGGCGAGAAATTTTTCGATTGAAATGTGAAAAATGAAACAAAAATGCCATACATGGAAACAAGCAGCTGTTTTTCTCACTTAACTGCGTCTGTAGCATTTTTGGCGAGTAATAACTGTCATGTAAGGAAATTTCTCGTCAATATAAATACTAAAAAAGTGTGTCTGTAATATTTTTGTGAGAAAGTTCTCTTTTTGAACTGTCAAATAAGCTCACGCATAAAAACGGGGTAAGAAAAAATTTTACCATTAAAAAATAAACTAAAAATGCAATGAATATTAACACGGAAGAGATAAGTATTTTATTCTTGGCAGATTTTTTCATTGTTCAATTATTTTGCATTTAACATTTTTTAAAAATATACGAATGTTTTCAAAGCAATTTTTTCATCAACAACATTAAAGTCGCACTTTACATATTTTGGTATAGCCGACGGTTGTATTTTCGCCGCCGTCGTTGAAAATTTTTAAATTTTAGTCAAATTTGGTCGCCGTCAACGATATGTTTGACTGGCGTTCTCAACATCTGCAATTTCATATCGGCGTCGAGTGGATTATTATGACATTTATAACGTAGCGACGTAATTTCTTTTGATAGTTTTCGACATGATTTGCAGACACACTTTTTTCTCACATTTCGAGAAACGATGGAATATTTTGTTTCACATGTTTTCGATGCGAGAAGTTCTCACCAAAGTTACAGAACATGGGTACAGATCTCTTTTTGTAGATATTACGGGCATTAGAAGAACTAATACTTCCTCTGAAAAATTATATTTTCTTAAGTTTTCCCATACTTTTGTTTAGCAAATGCAACTTTTAGCAGCTGCGAAAGTTAAAAAACCTAAATTTGAGTCTTTAAATACCATTTGTCGTCCCCGACCCTTTTGTGGGCGCTTAATAAAACAATATTTTTTCAAATAATGTTAACACTGCATAAAACTTTGAAATAACGAAGTATTTATGAACTTGTTTCATTGTATGAACGTAAATCAATGAAAAATATCATTGTATTTATGAAACAATATTGTTGAAAATATGAAAATATTCCATTTTATTAATGACAAGTTACATCATATGAACTAAATAAGTTCATTGAGTTTATGATAAATTGCATTTCAGTAACTAAAATTTACGTTGCACTGTAGAATTTAAGTCATAGAATTAATGGCAAAATATCATTGTGTTTATGGCGATTTCGAACTTAATGGAGCAATTTTCGTAGCGGGAATAACACGCTACGTTGGCTCAAAAATAATAAAAAAAAAGTTCATTGCAATTCAATACTCGTCAAATTAAGGGGTTGCATGGCGCATTTTATTCAATTTTAAATCCTCTTTGCATTCCAAAAAGAAGAGTAAAATAAATAAAAAAAAAAAATTTTTTTTAAGAAACGCTTTTCTTTACCTTAATATATTGATCAGTTGTGAACACAAAATGAATATGAATACTAAAAAAATCGACCAAAAGTCAATAAATAAGAACATTTCAAACAACATTAACTTTTAAATCAAAGTGGAAAAAATCTCACACATCCCTTTATTTTTTACTTTTTAGTAACGAATAGCTTTAATTAATACATTATAATTTCCATGGTTAATAAGAAAATTTTTTTACATGTTTTGTATTTTATATTCATATAATAAAAAAAATTTATATTCATATAATAAAACTTTACACTTATGGATTAGTATTTACTGTTATGATAAATTTCGCAGTCTCTCCATCTCTTCCAATGCTTTAATATTGCACGGTTTAGGCCCTGTTAATTTTTCGCTGTAATGCTTCGATTCGTAGGCCGTTAAAAAAGCGGTTAAAAAAACCATTTTACAACAAAAAAAAATCTGCCAGCCACCCCCCTACATTTCATCCTGGCTACGCCCATGAATTCGTGTATTGCCATCGGGAGTATGAATGCCTGCTAAGTTTCATCCATTTGCATTGAGTAAAAGGCGATTGAAAAAGAATTTTACAAAAAAAATCTGCCCCCCCCCCTAGATTTCATCCTGGCTACGCCCATGTATTCGTTTTATCCATTTGCATTGAGTAAAAGGCAGTTAAAAAATCATTTTATAAAAAAAATTGCCTCTCCCCCCTAGATTTTATCCTAGCTACGCCCATGTATTCGTGTATTGTCATCGGGAATATGTATGCCTGCAAAGTTTCATCCATTTGCATTGAGTAAAAGGCGGTTAAATTAACGTTACAAGATGTGATTTTCCGAAGTGAAGCTAAAGAAAAGCATTTAAAAAAGAAAGCAAGATCCATTAAAAAGTATTTTTTACTACAAAAAATCACTTTTTACCTTTTTGAATTGTTTAACAGTTTGCAACGAAGTTTTTTGTTTACAGTTTCTTTAAATTTGTTCAATGTTGTAAAACATTTATTTGATTTTGCACAACTCTAAAAATTTAATGTCAAATTGTTCAGTATCGACTGACAGAACATTTCGTACACAACCACCAGCATTAGCCACCTGATTTGAAGTGGATTCTTAAGACTGTATGTGAATTGAGATAAAAATGTATGTGAAATTTTTTTCCCCTCCCAATAAATGTAATTTTCACTTTTTTTCTTATGCCCTTTCGTAAGTGTAAACCACCACAACCCACCCTAATTAATTTTTTTCTTATTCTCATGCAATTTTTTCACTTTCTCTTGGGCTTTTTTCTCTAAGATGTTCCTTAATGTATAATTTAGTTTTCTTTGAAAAATTTTCCATTTAACAATTGACCCAGTTTTATGGCAACAGTTGTTTATGCAACTGATCTTTCAATGATTTTTAACATAAATGAATCCATAGAATATAAAATGTGATTTTAATTGGACTGAAGGCCGATATTTGCACACACATTCACCAACACTCACGCAAAAAAGTCCAAACACACAAGCAACTTATTACAAAAATAAACAATAGCAACAAGTACTTGATGGATGACACAAAGAATTATTTACAAAAAGAAATCATCTCTGCAGGGTTTGCCAAAAAAAAAAAAAAAAAAAAAAAAAACTATATGGAATTAAAAACAAGTAAGAGCGTACAGTCAGCAAGCCCGATCAGTAGACACCACCGTATTTAAAAACAAACATTCCCTAACCCAAAGGCAATCACAGACCCGCCAGGCTATGAGGTTAAGTTAAGATTCAGTTAAAAGTTCTTGTGCAGAATTTTATTTTGATATATCTTCATCTATATGAGATTTGTTTGCCTTTCAGCGAATTTGGAAAGGGGTTTATATGGGGCCTATCGTGCATTTTGGTTTCTGTTATCGTTGGTGTTTAGAATGGTTGATCTGATCCTAGTGTTTGGGCTGCCAACAGCCTTGTCGCCCTTTGCACAGAAAAAGGCCCTAATCAGGTGCTAGGGCAGCTTTCGGAGAAAGAGACAAAAAGCGTTTTTTGGTAGTGGAGTGACAATGTGTAAAAACAGGCCTCTACAATCAACACAAATTGCGTGATCAAAACAAACATAACAATACACAAACCACGCTTAACAAAAGCATTAGTTCAACAAACTTTTTATTTTGTGCAAAAAAATGTATTTAGAAATATTGTTTTGTTTTATAATGTTATTTACTTACTTAAATATTATTTACTAGTATTGCGATAAACTTAAAATTTAATTTATACAGTTTTGCAAATAAATCTCAACTAAATAAATTTGCGTTCATTGTATTGCGGCATAAAAGATGGTTCAAAGAAAAATTAAAAAAGGGCAGCTTTCTAAGAAAGAGACAAAAAATCTTCCGTCTCGTAACATATCTGTGTGTAATCTGTGCCCTTTGTGCCTTATAGGAACCACAGGATATAATAATAATATGGTGCATTTTGGACCTTCCAGCACAATATTTTGTACATGACATAGTAGCTATCGTAAGTTACACAGGGTCTCCACCTGAGATAAGATATAAGATTTTTATATCAGCAAACGTCAAATTCAATCGCAGAGAGCATAATCTTACGTGTGGACACTCAAATAGTGTTTGTATTAATATTATAATAAATGTTATGAGACAGTTGTTATAATAAATCTTATAACAACTATCTTATAAGATGAGCTGTCAAAAATACACATGCATACACACATATAAAACAATAATAAGCCAACATTATTAAAATGTGTAATTTGTTAATGCAAATAGTGCCAATATTGTGAAAATTGTTAAAAATAACAATATTTTAAACTAAAAAGCTAAAAATAGAATAAAAAAAGAATAAAATAAATACAAGTTTACTGTACGAGAATCAGTCGATTATGAAATCTTATAAGATACGTGTTCCCCTTGTTTGATATTAAGATAAACATAAAGAAATGTATTCTCTCATTCTGCCGACGATCTCTCAGATATTATCTCAGGTAGAGACCCTGTGTTATTGTCGCCAAATTTTATATCAATACCAGTGCTGCCACTTTGTGGGCAATTACCCGAATTTGGTGTAATTTTTACTCTCGTGGGTAGGGCGTGGGTAATTACTTTGAGGTGTAGATCAGGTGTAATTTGAAATTCTTTTATTTTAAAACAAATAATATAAGCATTTGATTTTAGTGATAAAATGTATACCATTTAAGATATTGTTGATTCAAAATATTTACAGTATATTCAACAAAAGTCACTGTTTATTTTAAATAAAAAAAAAAAATGATTTCCATAGCTTTTGAAGCAATAGATTGGTAGTGATTAGCGCCAGATGGACAACAATTAGATTTTGATAAATATGGAATTATAGTGATTTAGAAACCGAAGTTTATTTAAAAAGGAAGGTATTTATTCTAGAAAAAAAAAACACCTGAACGAATCTTTGCTTCCAATATTACATATAAAGGGTGTCCCAACTAGAACGCAATTTTTAAATTTGGCGCCATTCGAAGTGTCATTGTTTGACATTTGAACAATTGTTATTGTTTGCTAGTAGAAGGTACGAGGTTAGTAAAAATGGAGCGCTACACGAATGAACAACGCATTCTCATTGTGAAATTGTTTTACCAAAATGGTGAAAGTTTTGCGGCTACAGTTCGCAAATTGCGATTAATTTAGGGTCACAATAATGCTCCAAAAGAGATTAATGGATAAATTTGCCGAAACTGGGTCTGTTAGTGATGTAAAGACAACAACGCGCCTTCGACCAGGTCGATCGACCGAAAATGTCGCAGCTGTACGTGATGATGTCGCTCAAACTCCATCCACCTCAATTCGACACCGAGCTCAGCAAATTGGTGTCTCCAAATCTACTATACAGCGAATTTTGACGAAAGATTTGCATCTTCATGCATACAAAGTTCAATTGACTCAGGAACTGAAGCCAGCTGACCATGGACAGCGAAGGGAGTTCGTTAATTGGGTATTGGAGAGACAAGATGAAAATGCTGATTTTGCCGATAAAAATCATCTTCAGTGACGAGGCCCATTTCCATCGTGATGGCTTCCTCAATAGGCAGAATTGTCGCATTTGGGGTGAGGAAAATCCTCGAGTGATTCACGAGAAGCAAATGCATCCTCAACGTGTCATTGTGTGGTGTGGTTTTTGGGCTGGAGGAATCACTGGACCTTTTTTTATGAAAATGAGGCAGGTCAAGCGCAAACAGTCAATGGTGTTCGGTATCGTAAAATGATAACCAGTTTTTTCTTGCCTAGACTTGAAGAAATGAATGTGGAGAGCATGTGGTTTCAACAAGATGGCGCCACATGTCATACAGCCAGAGAAACAATTCAATTGCTGCATCAGTCATTTTCCGGTCGTGTTATTTCGCGTTTTGGAGACCAGAATTGGCCGCCTAGATCGTGCGATTTAACAGCTTTAGATTTTTTTCTTTGGGGTTTTTTGAAGTCGATGGTTTACGCGAATAAGCCGACGACGACTCAAGCCTTAAAAGAGGAAATTGGACGCTGCATTAATGAAATACCGCAGCATTTATGCAAAAAGGTCATTGAAAATTTCATTAAAAGATCGCGTGTGTGCCAGCAAAGCCGCGGCGGCCATCTGCACGATATATTTTTCCATACATAACCTCATTCTGTCTACTTTACGATATAATAAAGTTTCACGATTTTTTTTTAAATATCTATGTTTTATTTAAAATTTAAAAATTGCGTTCGAGTTGGGACACCCTTTAGTAATGAATTTTGTGCTTGTTTTAACATTTAAAATGCTTAAGTTGAGAAATATTCAGCGACCTTAACATTTGTTAAGCTGATATGAAAAACAAACTGTCATCTGAAACCATTACAGTAATTTTATTTACTTAATAAAGCATACAAAGGAACGGCAATGGACATTTCGAACCTTCCCTAGAAAGGTGTATGGAAGTAAAACTTATTACTTAAAATTTTTATAAATTTATTTGAGGTTTTAAATGTTATTTTTGCTAAATTATTTTGAATTACTATATGAATCTTAAAAGTATGATTAATATTACTCTTAATTAAGAATTATGTGCTTGTGCTGATATATGAAACACATACAAATATTTGTTGTAGTATATCGTTCTACTTAGAAGTCTGAGTCGTCCGTCCTGCTGACTGTTTGTCTGTCCATGTACCCCTTCTGAACGAAGTACAGCTCGCAATTTTTTAGATAATTTAATGAAATTTGGTTCATACGTTTTTTGAAAATTTATAGAATCGGTCCAGTCCATAATATCACATAGCTCCGATTCGAAGCTTTTTCCTAATAGAGTCTTTGTGCCTATAAACCATCTTATTATGTTGGTAATTGGCCCCAAACATATTTTATTTTAATCAAAATTATCTTAATTAATTTTGGAATCAGACCATGGCTCCTATACAAATGCCACTCACGAAAATAGCTTGTAATACCATATCTGCTTTATAAATATTCGTATGTATTGATAAAAAAAAAAAATAACTAATATGCCTTGGCATTGAACGTATGTCATATATAAACCCAATCACTTTCAGACGAAAAAATTTCAAATAGATGTAGTTACCTAGATAATATTCGGTGTCAAGAATTCTTATATTATTAGTCTTAACAGTATATAATTTTATTTTAATAGGTCCATAATTTCCTATGGGACCTAACAAGTGAACAATCTTTAACATTTTTCGCTTTGTACTTTCTAATTTGTTCTTTTTTATAAACATTATTTAAACGTTAATTTGGTATCAGGTGTAATTTCATTTAAATTGGGTAATTTTGCGTCATCTCAAGTGTTGTTTTGAATTTTTTTTTGGTAGTGACACTGATCAATACCAGCATTTATAACAAAGTTATGGCATTAAAAGCTATTTTCGGTAGTAGTTTTTGTATGGGAGCCATGTCCAAATATGAACCGATTCCAATCAAATTTGGTAAGGCGATTTAGATTGCAATTAACCCATTAAACGCCAAGATCTTAAGAAATTGAAATTCATTTATTTGTTTATACATACTTAAATACAGTTAATAAATATTAGGGAGATCGATCGGTTATTATTCGACCGGTTTTAACCGGTTATTTTAGCTTTGCCCAAGTCGGTTATTTCAAAATGTCCATTTTTCGAATATCGAATAAACCGGTTATTTTGGTATAATAAACCGGTTATTTTAAAATTGTGTAATTATATACATTTTTGTTACTCTTGTTGTAGATGTACCTGTAGTTTAAATATTTTTCTAATCCAATATTGGGCAAACAAAAACTTTTTATGAAGAATATCAAAGCAAAAGTAACTAAGCCAAAAAACTTTATGAGCACTGTAAATAAAAATCGCTTATAAATGCGTGTGTTCTTTAAAAAAAAACTATTTAAAATACAAAAAAAGTGTGCAGTTAAAAAGTAAATAGTAACTTGTGCGAGAGTTTTCTTAATATTAAAAATATTTTTATATATATGTTATCTCTAGAGATATTTCGAACGGGACTAAGAAGACAAAGTTTGGTGATTGAAGTGTCCTAAAGTGATAAGTGGCGAAGAAGTTTCCACGTCACGATTTATTAATTACCTTTGAATAGTATACATGCATGACATTAATGTGCTCCAAATAAAACTTAACCCCGTTCGAAGTAGTTCTAAAGAGTCCGCAAATAATACTTTAACAAAATACTCTGCCAAAAATGAATCATTGGGTGAAATATTAACCAGTTGTGTTGCCGAGGACGGAATGACATTTAAGGTACTTAAAACTCTTAAATAGTTCCAGCATTTCTTTATGCTTCAAACTACAACATTCCGGCGGAATCAACGATATGGAAATAATTCATCAGATTTATTTATTCAAACACCAAGAAAAAAAAAACAAAACTGAAGAAATCAAACAATGTCATGGAAGGTTTTAAATTGTGGTCGACGAATTGACAAATATTTCATACAAAAAGCATGCTCATATTACTAATCGTTTATATAATGCTGAAAGAAAATCGTTTGATATATATAATCCTGGCTAAGAGGTTTTGTTTGCAACTTTTCAAAAATATGGTTAAAGTCTATTAGTTCATATAGACATGCTTTACCACCAACAAATTGAAACTCATTTAAAATAAATTTAGTAGAATATCTCAAATAATAAATTTATTAAATTCCTATAATATTTTATTTGCGTTTGCAAAACGTTTGGCTAGATCAAACATCATTTAATAGTTTTTAAATTACATTAGACAGTTATCTTCTTACAAAAACAGATTAATAAATAAGAAGAAATTGTTAAAAATTAGGTTAAAGTTTGATAAATTTACTGGTCTCGGGTTTTTTTTGGATTTTATCGTCAAATATTTGTTAGGTCTGAACATACTTTAAGTCATATCTACGTATTTTGTAGGTGTTTTTATGTTTTCGAATTAAAACCGGTTAACCGGTTATTTTAAAAATCTTTAACCGAAAACCGGTTTCCTTAAAATAGCAACTATTCGTAATATTCGAAAACCGGTTATTGAAAAAAGTCGAATAATCGATCTCCCTAATAAATATAGAAAAAACAAAAAATAAAACAATATCTTGGAAGTGTGTTTTAAGGGCATAGAGCAACATCGCATTGCTCACATACCCATCTTATTCTGCAATGACACTCACAACATCGTAACTGATGTTTTATCCTTTTAGGAAAGTGGCTTCCACCACTGGTTGTAACACCAGGAGCCAGCGACCATTTGGAAATATTCACTTTCTGGGTACACTCATAGAAAAATACATCTTCATATTGATGATGCCCTAACATCAGAATTGTGACATCAACGTTATTACAAATGGCATCAATGAGGTAAAAAGTGACATCAATCCAATGACGAACGTCCTCCTTTAATGTTGTCATATTTTATGCGTCATCTACGCTATGACTATAGTGACATCAATTCGATTCCACAATATGGGTACACTGATAGAAATGGCGTCATGACATCGGCGTTATTTTGACATTAATTCAGACAAACTGTCATCAGTGCGATGGCAAACTGTCATCAGTGCGATGACAAACTGTCATCAGTGCGATGACATAATATATCATGTCATAATATATTATTAACATTATTTTGATGTTTGAAAATTAGAATTAGAATCAAAAATTCCCGTATTCTATTTTTTTACATTATTTATTTAAATACATCAAATTTTTTAAGAACAATTATTACGAAAACCATATCGGGCATGCTGCTTGTGTCTTAAATTGGGAGTTCTTCTGTTAACAAAGGGCGGAATACAACAAAAGTGAAACCAACATGTGTAACGGTACTTACCCGTATAATGATATTCTCTCAATTGGACTTAAGGTCAATTACAATTACTCAATTTGATGACAGTTTGTCATCGCACTGATGACACATGCTTTATAAAACCGTCTCCAATTCGTCATACCTGTGATGCCAATGTGTCATCCCATTGATGATATAATTTAAAACTTTTTACCCTGCTGACAATTTGGCCAAGTGATGTTAAGGCTGACATCACAATGATAAATAGTGTCATGAGGTCAAAAACGAAGACACTTGTCATAGTACGGATGTCAAAATACTCAGCGTTATGACGTCATTTCTATCAGTGTATAATTTCGCAAATAAAATCGAGCAATATCGCGTTGTAATTTGAGATCTGTATGCAGTTTTAAACAATTTCCATGCATTTACCACAGTAGAACTCAACATTGCGGTAAAAATCCGCCACCGGCCTTTTTTTCCTTGGAATTTTATTTTATAGTTATTGAGAGCTTGATCGTGGAGGTCAGCGGTTGGCTTACACTAATTTTAGCTTTTTCAGTTGAACACCATCTGTTTACCATCTGCATTGGCTCAACACATTCAAAATTCGACCCCATGGTTACTGCACTAGTGTCGTTACATTTAACAGATATTATCTGCTTGATCTTGTCAAATCCGCAATCAAAATATCCTCTCTTTTCCTTTTTGAAAAGCGCATTTGATTATAGTGGATATTTTGTTGTTCTTGAATCTCGAACAGTCCCAATAGCTCGAACTCTTTTTTTTTTTTAATTCAACTAGAAGATCATATGACGTAAAAAAAATTGTCAAAAAACACAACATGATCTGAAGGGTTAAGAACGTCCAAAAAAATCAAGGACGACTTGGGATTTAAGAGGGCGTTTTGATCTTTCTGCACTTACACCTTTGGCCCTACAGTAGGTATTGAATGGGTATAAATAACCGGAGCTGCTCGTTGGCATCCAATTTTTAAAACCAAATCTCACTGGTCTATCTCTTATGAATTCTTTTGAAGAGTGGCTACCAAAGTATCGCACCATGGATTCATCAACTGACAGGTTTTCATGCATATAAACATACCGGAAAAAAAAATTTTGAGAGAAGTTTCGACGAGGCTCTCACTTTAGCCATTTTGTCAGTAGCGTCAAAGTAAGTGTTATCAGCCAACTAAATAAAACGTTTTATTTTTCTAAATCTATTTCGCAACATATTTTTTGAAACAATTGGGGTATGCGTGTTTTCGCAAAGCTGCCAATACATATTGTCTCTAGACAGTGAGAGGTATCCACTGTACAGTAGGTTAGGTTAGGTTCAATGGGCAGCCAACAGGAGGACGGCTGACTTGGTTCTTTATAGCGGTCCGCTTGTGATACCCTTAGTCAGTCACGAGAGTCAGCCAGTATTCACCAGACTATTATCCAGAAGTCACTGCAGCCTCGAATCACTCCGACTCCCTGCAGATCGCTTTCAGTCCCACATTTGACACATGGTCCAGACATGGCAGCTCCGGTCTCCCGAAATACCTTTTTTTTTTTTTATTTTATTAATTTATTTAAAGACCTAAACCTAATATCCCCGAGACCGGGGCTTTGGCAGAGAAAGTGAAACACCGTCTCCTCCTCCTCATCATCATGACAACTTTAACAGTAGTAATTTTAATTAAGACCCATTCTCAGTACATGAGCCCCTATCACTGTACAGTAAAATACCGATGAATACTTTCAAGTCTTCTGCGCTGAACGAGAAATTGTGCTCGATAGCTTGTGAACCATAAATGCTCAACGATAAAATTAACACCTTTTTCATCAAATAAGACTTTAAAAACCTCAACCGACGATTTTCCATTCGATTCGGCGATTATATTGACTTCGTTGTCCGAAAAAAAATTGGAGTATACATTTGAATATCACAAGGTCTCTTTGTCCACTTAGGAGCTATTTTGCTTGAGTTTGAAGAATTCATTGTCTGTCGCAACTGGACCAAATTAAGTCTAAATTACAATATGTATAATAATATGGTTTATGGGCACAAGGACTCTATTGCGGAAAGTTGTTTATATGGGGTTAATGTGAAATCATGGAATGATTCTCAATACTTTTTATAGGCTTGGTCCTTGCAATAATAAAAACCAAATTGCATCACATTATCTCTAAAATTGCGACCTGTACTTTTCCCACAGTATTGAACATGGACAACCAGCCATCCGGACAAATGAATATTGTTAGATCCACTCAAAAAGTGATTCTGAGTCGATTGGTATACTTAAGTGTGGGTCTATGCCTACAAACATCAGCACAAGCGCATATAAAGAAGATAAACGGGTATACAGAAGGTATTACAATATGTAAGGATCTGTACAACAACATAAAAATAATATAATATATAATTTACTTTGCGATACTTAACGTTCCGATATACCAATTTAATGCTATTAAATTTATACGCTTATTTTTGGGAAGCTACAAAACTTTCTAACAAATTATCAAAGTTGTTTGTGGGAATACTATTATTTATTAAAAGATTTTGTTTGTTGTGCTTAATTCCCTTTTTAAATAATTGATAAAAAGTACTGAAATTTATTGTTGGAGGATAAGCTGTTCCTATGCGCATTTCACTGGTTGCTTAGGCCAGATCATCAGGAAACGTTCTCCTAAATAATTTTAGAAAAGCCAAAGCTATCAGCAAACAAAACTACAGAGGGAATGAGAATTACCTACAAACACTCAAAAAGTCTTGTTTGCAACGATATCAAAGCTTAAACAAAATACCAAACAATAAATCAGTGTTGATAAAAAAGTTGTAAAAAAGATAAAAACTCAACACTGATTTATTGTTTGGTATTTTGTTTAAGCTTTGATATCGTTGCAAACAAGACTTTTTGAGTGTTTGTAGGTAATTCTCATTCCCTCTGTAGTTTTGTTTGCTGATAGCTTTGGCTTTTCTAAAATTATTTAGGAGAACGTTTCCTGATGATCTGGCCTAAGCAACCAGTGAAATGCGCATAGGAACAGCTTATCCTCCAACAATACATTTCAGTACTTTTTATCAATTATTTAAAAAGGGAATTAAGCACAACAAACAAAAACTTTCTAACAAATATTTTTTTTTTTTTAATTTGAATTCCCTTCTAAGATCAGTTGCGGCAAACCCTATTCTTTTTTTACATCTTACATCGTATAACTAAACAGTGAATAGTCAACAAAAATATCGTTTAGAGCGCAAGAATAATGAATTCTTTTATTCTTAAATTTTTTTCTATCTTCTTCTTTTGCGTTTCAAACATTAAAGATAATCTTCGACATTTAACAAATAAGTCAGAAATAGTCTTATGTAATCAATTACGTATTAAGTTTGTTCCATATTTTAAGTGATTTTTTATTTTTCTTTAATATTTTGAAACGTATACCAAAGTAAGCACAGTGGGCTATAAGCAAAATTATAAGTGAAATATATTTATGTTAGCATATGCAAACTTTGAGTATTGATTGTGATGCATTGGTACGACAAAAAATTATTTAAGATTTTGGCCTGGTAACAAGTGGATTCCGAGCCATAAGAACTACTTTTTTTAAGAGCAAAAACAAACTCTCTTCTGTTGTAAAGCGTATTCCATTGAGACCGTCGTGCATTGATCGAAACAAATTATAGTCGAACGGGACAATACCCGAATTATTAGGAGAAAAATGCAAAACTTCCTAACCACTATTTTCTAAATAGTTTTAATTTTAACTGGTTTTAATGTACAAATGGACGAGCATTGTCATATCACGGTTGCATATCGGATGACATATTCCCGAAGTGTGTCAAGCAATTTTGGCCTTCGGCAAATCATTTACGTTCTACACAGGTCCCATGTAATTGTCTGTCCAGATTTTGGCTGCTTGCAATAAATAGTATCCTTCTTATACGGTGTACACTTAACATGTAAATGCATCAGCCCAGTTGATTGTTGTTTATACACATATGTCATATTTCCATATACACAACAGTGACAGCCAGAGAAACTCTCTCAGATGCGTATACCTTATTTATTTGCCTTATTCTAGTCCTTTAAATAGAGAGACTTCTTTTTGCACCATGCATATTGAGGTTGTCGTTGTATCTATGGCAAAAAGGAAAAAGTGCTTAAGTTGACTTAAGCTTAATTTGAGTTAATGGCATCTTTGAGGTCCTGCGGTTCAAAAGTACACATGGGCAAATTTTCAATTGTACGATTTTTTGGAAGTTATAGCAAAACTTCCTCAATTTATCGCCAAGACTTCGGGATAACTGTAGTGTTTTCCAGTCGGAGATACTTGCGATCAAGGAAGCTGTAGACTTGCTCAGACGATCTGCTGTGTCGACGACTGCCATGGTAATTTACACTGATAGCCGTACCGCTGTTATGCCCTTGGTATCTCCCACCCTGAGAACAGGAACAGCCCTTGACTACCGCTCACCTCTTAACGAGATGACTGAGCAGTTTGATATCAGGAGCATATGGGTCCCAGTGCACCGGGATGTACTGGGGAACATTAGGGCACTAGGCACTATCTTACGAGCTCCACTAGATCTGGAGGGCGTTGGGGTTTCTCTGTTATCCTACAAGCTCCGACTTCGACGATCGACTATGGATAGTACTAATAACATCTGGGCCACGAACATTGGATGCAGGACTGCCGGGCAATTGTGGCCCCGCATGGATGACTGGCGAACCATGTCTCTACTATCGATGACCTAGAGGGACGTATCTGTTGTCACGGGACACTGTATTAAAGACAAGAGTCCGGGAGCCGGACACTATGAATACTGCCACAGCTTTGATGACGAGATCGAGGAGGAGAACGTAAAACACCTTCTTTGTCACTATCCTGCACGGGCGAGAAGACGACTGGCCGAAATGGAATCCGCCACCTTTGACGGATTGTACGGCGTCTCGTTGGTCTCGTTGGATTGTACGACTTCTCGTCGGGATGGTTCTGTGGTGGGGATCCTATTTAGTGGAACTCCATGGTATCACAATGGATAATTAGGTCTAAGTATGTCAGATGGATACTGACTGTCATTTTAGATAGAAACCCATAGCAAAAATACTGTTTGCTTATCTCTTATCAATGTTCAATACCATTTGGAATTAAAACTTAAGTTAACTTAGGAGTATTAGGATTATTTAGGAATAAAAACTCAAAAAAACTATAACCTCAGAGAAGGGATGGTTGCATTAGAAAAGGGGTAAATTTTCAAAAATTACCTTTAAACTTAAAATTGCTTTCCCATGAAACTAAAAAAATGGACTTAAGCAAATTTTTCTTATTGCCACATATATGTACATATATTGGTTTTTTCCTTGTCACCTTTTTGACATTTTTTTTTTTTTTTTTTTTTTTTTTTTTTTGTAAACCCGCAAAATTGTCTCTCAACACCTTTAGGCTTCATCTCGTGAGGTATTCAATTGCCATGCTTTTAAGCTAATCCTTGCAAACGTTTTACAATAGCTGCATGTGTTGCTTCCAATTATTTTGCCTTCTTAAGTTTGAAAACAAAAATCATAAGTAATGTCTGATCTTCTTGAAAGTTTTTGCTCGACCTTGGCGGTTTTCCGTGTCAAAGTCCCCACTTTTGAACCGCACAAACCATTTTTTGCGCGTTAAAATCAATGGAACATATTCAGGATTCGGTGAGTATTTTTTTAAACACCAACAGAGATTTTCTCCAATAAATCCCCACAAACCCTTCACTTTACACCATGCAAAAACATTTTTATTCAGTGGATAACTTCGGGTATCAGTTCAAGCGAAAAGTTCATTCCAAGGAGTTCTAAGAGCTACCAGGGACACTTTGAGAACAACAACTGCTTAATAAGTATCAATTTATCGATTAAAATTCTTCCTTATAAACTTTCGGAAAGGGCCGACATAAATCGAATTATAAGCGATAGGCTTCCCATACGATTCCTAGTGACGGAAAAAATTAATAATGGTCTACTTGTGCTTTTCGATCGATTCTTAAAAATGGGAAAGATCAATTAGACAATCCACTCCAAAACAGTGGAGAGGTAAATATGCGTTTATACTGATTGGCGTTTTTCATACGGGATTTGCCGAAAAATAATCCTTGGATTTCACACATTTTTCGGGAAAAAATTATCGGGAGATCTGGTCGGAAATTCCCATGATCCAGCTTGAGCTTGTGTGTTTGGGAGTGGAGGGTAAAACATTTAACTGAAACCCATATAAGCCTCCATCCTAAAATCACCTAAAGGCAAACAAATCTCATATAGATGAAAATATCTAAATAATATACAGCATAAGGAACTTTTACCTGAATCTTCACCCTCATGACATTGTTCTGCCGGATGATTGCCCATGGGTCCCAAATAGGTTACCCTCTCGAAAATTTGTTTTTAAATATTGTGGCTTAGGGTATATATCATATGATCAGGCTTGATCGACTATACTTACTTACTTGTTTTAATTTTGAAAAGCTTTAATATGAATCGATTTTAAGTGAATCGATGACTTCCAGATCGTTTTCTAGTAACAGAAAGGAGCAATAAGAATTCGAAAGGCTGACTAATGGTCTTTAAGTTTTAAAAAGGTCTATAAAATCGACTTATCGATCGAAAGGTTTCTTGATCGATTCCTACTGAAAGAACGGATCAATAAGACTTATCGATCGAAAGGCTCTCAAATGGATTCCCAGTAATCAGGGCTGTATAGTCGGAGTCGGAGTTGTAGAGTCGGACTTGTACAGTCGGAGTTGAGGTTTTTGACCCGGAGTCTTCAACATTTTTCTACTTTAAATATTTGTAAATAGGCTGAAAACTGAATGCGGCACGTGTTAGAATTAATACAGTGAACTCTCGGTAATGTGAACTTCCTATAGTTAACTATCCAGTAATGTGAACACCTATTTTTTATATTAACGCTCTAAATAGTGAACAAAGTTTAATGGCTCTAAATAGTGAACAAAAATGTTAGCGATTTTTGTTTATTTTCTAATTTTGAAAATCTCTCGATTGAATAAAAAATGAAAACAATAGATACTTTGAGTTTTGTTATTGAAGGTTAATTGTCTTTCGTTACACATAAAAATCACTTGAATTTAAAATTTTTTTTTTGTTTTTTTTTCTATTTATAGGCATATTAACAAAAATGCCTAAGAATGACCGAAACATTAATGAAAAATATGAAATTCTGTCACTTTTGGAAAAAGGAGCAAGTGTTACAGCAGTAATGTTACAAATACCTAGAGTTTCAATACATTCTAGCAGTCTGGCCACTTTGGCAGCTAAATTAAGCATTAAAATTTTTTATTTAGCTGCAACATTTTCATTTAGAACTTGACATTTTATTTAGCATTTTTGTAAAATGTTTTAATCTTTGTTAGCATGATTTTAAAAATTTGAACGAGTATTTTTATTGATTTTACTTAAACTTTTATGGGGCTACTATTTTTTACAATCGAAAATGTGAACAAATTCGATAATGTGAACTACCTCGGCGAGTTCACTGTATATCGATTTGAAATTTTTACAGAATCAATTTTCATGCTGTACTTAACCATTAAAATGGTACTGCACTAAAAAAAATAGTTTAAATTCAAATAAGGACCAGTCTCACATACATTTAGCATCAAGGAATGAGTTGGAGTCGAAGTTGCAGTCGGACTTAAAAATTTCAGCCGGATCGGAGTCGAAGTTAGAACTATTTTATGACGACTCTACAACCCTGCTAAAAATGGAAGGGGTTAAAAAAGGGCCTGTTTATTCACTTTTTTATAACTTTAACAATTGTTGTTTTTCCATTATTTTATTTTTAAAAACATTTTGCAGTCATATTTGATTTTGCATTTGCAAATATGGGTCAAAATTAAAATTTACTACTTTTAATTTTAAATAAACTTAAAATGTGCGTCTGTGTGTGTGTGTGTGTGTGCGTGTGCATGTGTAATATGCAAATTTCTTTGTAGATATACACAAGTATTTGTATGCGTACACTTCATTTCTATGTATTTGCGTAAGTAGCTCTAATGCACAAACAGAGTAAGACCTCAATTACTGTAGGCAATGGACAAACGAACCGGACCGTAACGACGGGCACAGAGAGTGAGTGAATGGGGAGTGCATTAAATGAACAAACATTTTAGACCGATATTTGTTTGTTTATTTTCATGATTTTGTAGTTGATGGTTTTCAAACATATTCGCAAATATAAATACAAGTAGGAGGTTTCCATCAGTATTGATTGACAACATCTTAAAACATAAATATTAAATACTTTTTGAGATTTATTGTATTTGGTTTTCAAATGAAGCAGTCACAATGTTAAAAATTGTAAATAAGAAAAAAATTATCCTAAAACTTTGAGTAGATTTCAAAGTGCATCACAAAATTTAATCGAAGTATGTCTTAAAATGCTGCAAGATCTTTTTTAAAAAGTCTGTTTTTTTAAGAAAAACAGTTTTCTTAATTAATCTTTACCACCCTAATGTAATTTATTTAAATACAATTGGTTTTTAAAAATTAAACATTTTTCGAAATTTACGAAATAAAAAATCCTCCATAAAACATTTTTTATTTGTCATTTTAATGGCTACAGGTTTTTTGTTTTTCTTAAATCTGCATTCTACCCAATCGAATATTTTACACGAGCTTTTATTTTTATTTTTTAAGAATTGTGCTTTTAAAATACTTGAAAGACCGAATGAAAGAGACGTTAATAAAAATCAAGGTCAACAAGAGGACACTTTTGTTAAAACATTAATTTAAGTTTTTTTTTATTGCGACATTTTTTATTTTTCAAAACAAACTTTTTATTTTGTCCAAAAAAAACACACACACATTCGATTTTTAAGGTGTGTGTAATTTAACATTTAAAAAATCGGCGTTTTATTTTAATGATTTTTAAATTTAAGGGTCATTAACTTTCTTTGGAAGACATTTATTCTTGTAAAAAAAAATAATAATAATAAATTTGGCAAAACAAAAAAATTAAAAGTTGAAGCCTAAAAACCACAACTTTATAATTTTTTATATGATTTGAAAATGTACCAATGATCTCGAATTTTAGAATAAAATTTTTAAGCTAAAAAAAAATGCACAAGTCCATTTGAACACTCATAAAAATCATAAAAAAATGTCCAAACTCCCCTCAGAGGAAGTAGCGTTAATTGTCAAAAAGCTACTAGTACAATTTCAAGAATAAGAGGCACTAGTGCAAACGGGGTTAGAGTTTTTATATAAAAATACTAGTGCTTATGAGAGTAAGTGCAGGTTCACACTCTTCAAGTTTTAACCGTCAAGTCTTAAGCTTTTAGGATAGAAGGAAAAAGAGTATGCCATTTCCTTTCCCCTCTCTCCTGAAAACTCAGGACTTGACGGGTAAAACTTGAAGAGTGTGAACTTGCACTTAGAACTTGGTAATGCATGAGAACTTTCGATATCGATAACTTTATTTTGGCAGTTGAGAATTACAAACTGTTTTAAAATTTCTGTTCAGTAAGGTTTGGAAATGATCTCGAATTTTAGAATAAAATTTTTAAGCTAAAAAAAAGTGCACACAAGTGCTAAATTTAAATTATGTATTTTATAAAGCTTTTTTGTAATAGAATGTAATGCATTTTCTAGCCCGCTACGGCCTTCGTCAGCATTCTTTATGTCACACTGGATAGTGATAATTTTAAATTGAATGTATTTAACTCAACTATTTTAGCAAATAGAATCTGGGAATTATTTCTTTTCGTATGCTACTTTATTATATTCAACATTTTTTATTTTTCGAATTTATTCTATGAGCTAAATTTCAATTATGTATTTTGTAAAGCTTTTTTGTAATATTTATATTCCTTTACATTTTTAGGTTAAATACATCAAATTTTATAAAATCTTTTAATGGAGAAAGGTGGCTTTTTGTTAAAAAAAAAAATTTACTTATTTTATAAAAAATAAACTCTGTAATTCTCTAATCATTTACCCAAAATTATCTCCATGACTGTTTATTATTGAAGATTTTATTTTTGAAAACATTTCGTGCCAGCTTCTTAACATTTTGAAACCAAACAAAGAATTTTTTATTTTTTTGTGAAAAGAAGAATAAGAAGAAATAAATAGAAGTTTTAATAAATTAACACAAATTCAAGGTTAATTTATTTTGAAGAGAGACAAGATTCCAGTGTTGCCACATGGTAGGTAATTACTCGCACTGTGAGAAATTTTTGCGTTCGTGGGTTATATATATATATATATATATATATATATATATATATATATATATATATAACCTCTTATTTAAAAAATTTCAAATAAAACTATTCAACAAAAATTTTGTTTAAATATATAAAATACAATTTTCTTTTTTTTTAATGAACAAGCCAACTAGATCTTTCAAACAAATAAAAAAAACTACCACAACAGCTGTGTTCGCAATTGACACAAGTAAGAACAATCGTGTGACGGTGCTGCGGCAATTATTGTACCCATTTCGCTTTGTACCAACAAGCGGCAATTAAATTTGTATAAAACAGGGCAATCGTGTGATTTCAGAATATTTCATTATTGTGCGTCAATAAAGCACAATCAAAATTGTGTCATATTGGTGCATTTGTGGCAATCGTGTGATCCCAGCTTAAGACGTCAAACTCATTTAAAAATTAGTTGTCCGGGCAAAAATATTGTTCGGAACGCATGGGTGAATCGAGTTTAACAGTTGTCAAACTGATTTAAGAAACAGGCGGTTGCCTGAAACCATAAAGGATATTTCTTAAAGCTCCCAAAACTTGAAGTTGTAAAATAAGTACAACAAAATTTTAAAGATCATACATGGCATTAATATATAAAAATATTTTCGGGCATATGGTCACCGCATCGCTGCTGTTCTTGACGAAACACATTCTGGACTTCCAATTTTGGGCCACTTTTTTGAGCATTTCTGGCCGTATATCAAGAATAAGACGACTAATGCTGGTCACCAAGGCGTCAATTGTTGTTGGGTTATCAGCGTAAACCAGCGATCTTACGAAGCCCCACAGGAAATAATCGAGAGTTGTCAAATCGCACAACCTTTGAGTGGTCCTTTTTGACAAGTCCTTTTCACGAAATCCACCTTTTGGCATTTTATCTGAAAAAATAAGTTCCAATGATACCACCAGCGTATAAACTTCACCAAACGGTATATTTTTCTAGATGTAATGGAATCTGTTGTGGACTGGTTTCACTCCATATGCGGCAGTTTTGTTCAGATAGACGATTACGTGTGCTATAAAAATCATAAAGTCGACTTTAAGTAGCGCGAATCGATGAATGATTTTTATTTTCATAATGTGGAAGCCTTTTTATTAACTAAAACGTTAATTTTATATCAAGTGGAATTTTAACGAAATCGCGTAATTTTTAAATTTTGCTGATGGTAACACTGCAAGATTCTTCAAATCAAAACAAACAAACCAAATAAAGTAAATAAATAAGATATGAAATTAAACATAAAAATTTAAGAAAAAAATTAAAAATATTTCTAACTGCACAAACAAGTGCAAATTAAAAAGATCAACAACAAAAAAAAAACGTAATAAAGTATTTTAACAAAAATACATTAATGCCAATTCAGAATGGGCAAAAAAAAAATACAAAAGTATTAAACAAATTTTATGGTTGTTGTAAATAATGGAGATGTTTTTTCAGAAGTGAATCAAGTTAAGATCATCTTCAATTCAGCAAACAGAACAACAACTTCTTCTTCTTTTGTTTAATTTCAGTAATTCAAATTGTTTAAAAGTACATTGTGCTTTTTATATTTTTGGCAGGTTTAAAGTCTGGTTTTTATTTTCTAAATAATCTGCTTTTGATTTTATTTTTTCCTTCTTTATAATTTCAAATACTTATTGACTTTAATATCGCGTTTGAACGAAACATTTGACTAAAAGAAGGTTCATTGACCCTAGAAAACAACAGAAATGCAGTTAAATTAAAAATAAATTAAATTTTAAGGTAATTTTGTGTCATAAAAACGAGTTTTAGCTTTAAATTGGAGGTGGTTTCTATAACAAAAAGTAGCCATAAATAATTTTAGAGCACTTGTCAAAATTAAAACAATTTGTATAACAAGAATACAATAAAAATTTGTTCTTTAAGAATAATTTTGTATAGACTATCATTAGTGCGATTCGCTAACTTTTATTACGATAATCGTTTCGTTAAAATATATATAACGACAATTTATCGAATTTGATATTCACTAATATTTTTAACGACATTCGCTGTCGGTTCAAGTCAGCTACTACTTAAGGCCGGGATACATTATCCTACATAATCGTACGATTCAATCACGCGAAAATCTGACGGAATTTTATCCGACACTAAGACAATTTCTGCAAAATCTTCTGTCAATGCCACACTATACCACAAAAAAGATGCAAACGCAAATGACTCAGCTACTTTACAAGAAAATGCAAATCTGATCGCATAGAATATATCATTTTATGAAAATTTTCGTAAAGAAAGATTTTACTTGTTGTGCTTAATTCCCTATTTTTATTATTGATAAAACAACTGAAAAAAGTCAACAAGAAAAAAGAAAGACAAAAACATGAAAAACAAAAAAGGTACTTTGGATTTCAAGAAGAATTCTTGACAAAAAGTACGAAAAAACAGAAGTTAGGAAGAACATGTAAATCAATTAAAATAGATAATCATTCATTCAAAAAGCAAATTTCGATCTACCCAGGTGAAATAACATTTGGTTTAAAGATTGATGTTTGACTATTGACGTCATCCGGCTTCAATAGCCGAGTGAGTAAAGACGGCAAAACCCACTGAAGAGATTGTGTGGTTACAATCGAAACTAGTCTGGGCAACCTGTTCGTGAAAGCCTGGGTTCAAATCTCAGCGCAGTCAAGAATGAAAAATTATCAATAAAATTTTAATTAATTTCATGTTGTAAAATTCCTGTCTTCATAAAAATAATTTCATGAAAATTAAATTCAATGAACTTAAGCCTAATTAAAAATATCTAAATTTGGATTAAAAACCATTAACAGTTCAATAAAATAACCACAATACTAATTATTATAATTTTTATTTTTTGTTTAAACCTGGTTTTTCGTTGAAAGTTGCGTCCGTTGGTTGCATGATGTTGTGATTTACCAATAGCGGTATTCAGTGTTTGGTCCGTTTTAGGTTGCAACTGCTTGTTATTGCAACAGTTTTGTCATTTGCAGTGAGCGGTATTTTAAGCAACTTTTGTAATACAAGATGCAAATTAGGTAACAGCTGATATACAAAATTATTGGTCGTCAAAATTGACAATACGGTGTTTGATTATTTTGAGAAATTATTTTAAAATGCCACGAAGCAGTGCAAAACAAAATAGTAGATTTGTTTGACGATTCTTAGTTTTTGTTTACAACTGTCAGCTGTCCGACCAATACACGTAGCAAAAAAAAGCTATACAGTGTAAGAATTTCGCAAAACCAATGATGGGAAAATTTCAGTTCTGTGTATTTTGTTGTTGGGTTGCAAACAATAGCTACAATATTTTGCATTTGCACTTTAGCAAGACCATTTGCTTCAAACCCTGAACTCCGCTAATATATTGTTACATTTTTACTTAATAAAACGCGTTTAGGTTTATTCCCTTTATAATAAACCTTTGAGTTCTTTTAATTGCAAATAAAAAATAAATACACACGCGAATTCAACTTAACAAACTTTATTGAAATTAATTATAATGTTCACAAATTTTAAACACTATTGTAAGTAGCGATTTGAACCGTTTAATGTCTCCAATCAAACTAAACTAAACTTTTATGAATAAGACTGTATTTACAGTTTAAAACTATTCCTAGTTGGTTCAAGAACCGTCTAGTAGTTTCTAGAAAATTATGTTCGAATTATTTTAAATCTAAAGTCTACAATTACAATTGCTAGAAAATTTAGTTACAGTGGCGTTCATAAAAATAGGAACTTATATGACATAAAACTATAATTAACAAGATAACTTATAACTAAAACCATAAATAATTCTTAGACAAATCTAATTTCGTAACAATATTATTAAATTTAAGTGGGGCTGTTTAGATGCTTGTAGTCATCATCATTTACAAATTGAACTTGATTTTTAATAATAAATGGTCAAACTGCCGTTCTAACAATTAAAGCTAGAAAATAACTCGCTTAGAATTCATTAATTAAACAACTGAAATATGATTATTCATTAGACTAAATATTAGCTAGACTTTAAACAGTATTTACTTTACTTTTTTGTAAGAATGTGGGCTTAACAAGTGTCTTCACAATGGGCAAATTAAAACACTATCTGAAACAACTTATTCAAAACAAGTACTGATTTAATTGAGTTAATTAAAATTTTAAAATATTTTAGATAAAATAATTCTTAATTGCTAAGAATTTTGTATGGAATGATAACTTTTTCCAATATTTGTACAGATTTCAATGTCACTAAAGGGTTGTTTACACGATCACACAAGTCATACGTATTTTTACGAAAATGCATCTCTCATCTAATTATTGTTTGAAAATTTTTAAAAAATACTAACAACTTATCACGACAGGGTTGTATTTTCATTAAAGAACGTACAACTTACGTGATCGTGTAAACTACCCTGAAGCGTAAAGAAGAAGTTGCGTGTAGTTTTTAATATTTTAAATTCAAATTAACCAAAGTTAATTTCAATATTTGAATTGTTTTGAAATTCTGAAAAAAAAACTTTAATTAACTTAAAATTTGCTTAAAAGTCTTAAGATATTTGTCCTTAAAGTGCTGAAAGGGTCAAATGTACTTTGGACTTCCTTCTTAACAAAAGTATGAAAAACAGAATGAAATGAAAAAAACATGTAAATCAATTGAAATTATCTATAGATATTCATTCACAATAACAAATTTCGATCCGCCAAGAAAAATACAATTTGGTTTAGAGATTGATGTGCAGCCGACGTCAATGGCGTTAAGTGTTAAACGGCAAAGATTTCTGAAGCGATAGTGTGGTTGCTATCGAAGCATGTGAAATCAACCTGTCCATAGGTGCAATTCCAGCTTCAGTCAATAGTAAAAAATTATCAATAAGTTTTAATTAATTTCATGTTGTAAAACCCTTTCTTCAATAAAATTAATTTAATGAAAATTAAGTTTGATGAAATTAAGGCTGATTAAAATATAAAAATTTGGATTAAAAGTCTTTAGGATTATTTACAAGCACAACGACTTTAAAAAATTTCCCATTTTCTTTAATGTGACCTATTTTTTCTGCGGTTAATTTACACATTGATTTTTATGTTGTCTCAATGAAATCAAAAGTGTTAATTTTAACACATTCACTTGGTTTATGAAAAGTGGTTTTAAAGTACCAACAAACAAGTACAAATAATATCGGCCAGCCAAATGAGTAGTTGTAGTTCTTGTTAAAAGCAAAAGTAATTTAAACAGCATAAAAGCGTTTTCTGAAATATAAATTCATGGAAGTGATAAAATAAAATATTTATGAAGTACGACAGCAGCCAAAAAGTTGCACCGACAAATCCACAGTAAACACAGCAACAGCACTTAATGCATAACACTCGCACAAACTTACATACATGAGGCTACCATGATGATGATTTCAGGGAAATGTTCTTTTAAAAGATTTCAACCAAAAAACCACCTTTAAGAAATCATGTTTTAACACACACGTAAATTGAAAAGAACCTCAATGAATTTGGCTTAAAAACTGACTACTTATGGTTGGGGTAAAAAACTCATGTTTATCAACTGCAGCAGCCACAACAACAGCATCATTGGCATCATCGGCATCATCTTTACCAACACTATAGTCAACATCATGTTCTTTAAGATCTTGTATGAATGTTAAGCACATTCTTATGCGCGCAACAACTCGTATTAACGCCTTTTATTTTTAGTCAAGCATGAACAAGAATGCTTGTTCCGAGCGAACCACTTTTAACGCTGGTAACAAAAGTATCGCTAAATATTAAAAACAAAAACTAACGTTTTTTTTTAATATCGTTTTTTTGCCAAAAAATAACTTTTTACCCAAAATTTTTTTTAATGAAATAACTTTTTAAAAGTCTCCATAATATGACATTTTCACGGAGAAACCTGAAAAATTTGGGGCCAGATCAAGCGAAATTACAATACAATTAGAATAGGAATTTCGATCGAAATCGATGGGCATAATTAAGTCTCTGGCCCATTATAGATTAAAGGACTCTCAGGGCTTAGAGGCTGTCCAGACTTCACCTCAGGAAAGTAATTGCGGCTATAACTGGGCACGGGTCCATTGCCCGGCATTTGGAGACATAAGACTCAAACTGTTGGGTCGAAGAACCCTTAGGGACAAAACTTGTCCTCTGACACTGATTTCAATAGGATCCAGTGCTTCATTGACTCAAGCGGATGTCTGAGTGAAAATATCATAAAAACATGGCAACACATCGGGAACTAATTAATGGACCCACAGCTCACGCTCAGTCACGGCTGCCGATGGAACCTAACCTAACCTGTACTTTTCATTAAAAATGTACTTTTTCAGCTTACATTCACTCAAAAGTCGCGTTTTTACTAAAAAGTCTCTTTTCTACTACTAAAAAGTTACTTTATCACTGAAAATTCACTAAAAATCACTTTTTCACTAAAAAAGTCATTTTTTCTCTAGTCACATTTTCACCAAAAAAAATCACTTTTTCACTAAAAAGTCAATGTTTCACTAAAAAGTCACTATTTCACTAAAAAGTCACTTTTTCACTAAAAAGTCACTTTATTTTTCACTAAAAAGTCACTTTTTCACTGAAAGTCACTTTTTCACTGAAAAGTCACATTTTCACTGAAAAGTCACTTTTTCACTAAAAAAAAAAGTCACTTTTTAAAAAACACCCTTTTTCAGTAAAAAGTCACTTTTTTACTTTTCACTTTTTCACTAAAAAGTCACTTTTTCAATAAAAAGTCACTTTTTCACTAAAAAGTCTCTTTTTCAATAAAAAGTCACTTTTTCAATAAAAAGTCACTTTTTCACTAAAAAGTCTCTTTTCCAATAAAAAGTCACTTTTTCAATAAAAAGTCACTTTTTCACTAAAAAGTCTCTTTTCCAATAAAAAGTCACTTTTTCAATAAAAAGTCACTTTTTCACTAAAAAGTCTCTTTTTCAATAAAAAGTCACTTTTTCAATAAAAAGTCACTTTTTCACTAAAAAGTCTCTTTTCCAATAAAAAGTCACTTTTTCAATAAAAAGTCACTTTTTCACTAAAAAGTCACTTTTTCACTAAAAAGTCACTTTTTCAATAAAAAGTCACTTTTTCACTAAAAAGTCTCTTTTTCAATAAAAAGTCACTTTTTCAATAAAAAGTCACTTTTTCACTAAAAAGTCTCTTTTCCAATAAAAAGTCACTTTTTCAATAAAAAGTCACTTTTTCAATAAAAAGTCACTTTTTCACTAAAAAATCACTTTTTCACTGAAAAATCCCTTTTTCACTGAAAAGTCACTTTTTCACTAAAAAGTCAGTTTTTCACTAAAGTCACTTTTTCACCAAAAAAAAAATCACTTTTTCACTAAAAAATCACTGTTTCACTAAAAAGTCACTTATTCAATATAAAGAAAAAAAAAAAAAAAAAAAAAAAACTTATTCAATAAAAAGTCACTTTTTCACTAAAAATTCACTTTTTCACTAAAAAATCACTGTTTCACTAAAAAGTCACTGTTTCACTGAAAAGTAACTTTTTCACTAAAAAGTCAGTTTGACTAAAAAGTAACATTTTCACTAAGAAGTCACTTTTCACTAAAAAGTCACTCTTTCCCTTAAAAAGTTACTTATCACTAAAAAGTCACTTTTTCCCTTAAAAAGTCACTTTTTCACTAAAAAGTCACTTTTTCCCTTAAAAAGTCACTTTTTCACTAAAAAGTCACTTTTTCCCTTAAAAAGTCACTTTTTCACTAAAAAGTCACTTTTTCCCTTAAAAAGTCACTTTTTCACTAAAAAGTCACTTTTTCCCTTAAAAAGTCACTTTTTCACTAAAAAGTCACTTTTTCCCTTAAAAAGTCACTTTTTCACTAAAAAGTCACTTTTTCCCTTAAAAAGTCACTTTTTCACTAAAAAGTCACTTTTTTCACTAAAAAGTCACTTTTTTCACTAAAAAGTCACTTTTTCACTAAAAAGTTACTTTTTCTTTTTTTACCAAATGCTACAGTTTTTACGAAAAAATCGAACACATGGCGCAATATTTCTTTCTGCTGGTTGGCTCTGATATCTGTCCTTTACTTCTACCCGTTCATGCTACAAAAAGATACAACGACTCTGAGTGTTAACTTACTGACATAAAGACATTGTCATCAACGTCATCATCACTTCCAACTATTTAATACATGATAACGAATAAATATTAACAATCATAAATACAACAACAACAACGAAAACAAATTTATGTAGATGACTACAAGAATAACAACAATGGCACGGCACTATGACGTGAAAATGTTGATGATAAAAATGACAACCAAAATGATGATTATTTAAACAAAAATGTTTTTTCGTTTAAATGTTTCGTCGCCTCAAAACAAAATACTCTTTAAACCATCAAGTCAAAAAAAATATAACGAGAAACTACAATATTCATCCACACAAATAATGAACAAGAACAACAACAACAGAAGAAATTCAAGTTAAAACAACTGAAAATGTAAAGCATTTAAAACGCGTGCAAATCGCATAAATATGTTAATTGAAATTTATGTTGTGCCGACAACTTTGTCGGCTTTTTTGTCTTCAGTGTATCAAATAAAAGTGAATCTTTTGTTAAATATTTAGGAAACCTTTAAGACCAGAAAGAAAAAGAACTAAAATTACACACACGAAAATAAATGTACTAGATTAAACATGATTAGAAGGCATTTGAATAGAATAGTTTTTATTTTTGCCCGTCAGTTCTATCGATTTCCGAAAACCTGGTGATTTTTTGAAGTACTTAAAAAATTAATTGACACTAGATGGATAACAAGTGGACAGACAAATAGCTAATCAATAATTAAAGTCAAGCAAATAAGCCAACATTAGTGGAAAGAATTTGTAAAAGAAGAAAAATTGCCATTTTCGGAACTGCTGGGTGGCCTTGACAACTTATTGTAGTTTATTGCGTGAATCCATTTAATCATGTAGTGTTTTAAAACACAAAGTACACCTCTCCCTAGTGTCATTCTTACAAAAAAAAAAAAAAAAAAAATTTCTGCGAAAAATAGTTTTACCAAAATTTGCCGTTTCCAAGAAAACAATTCTTATAAATAGGGTGTGTGTGTGTGTGTGCGAAACGGTGGCAAAGTACTCATGGATGTAAAATTTTGACACTGTTGACATAAATAAAATTTCACTAGCCTTGGAGGCCAGTATTAATTTTGACATTAGCGTAGAAATGCTTGACAATTTTAACTCACCATAGAACCATGTTACCGTTTCACACACACCCATATTTATAAAAAAAAAACAACTCAATAATTGTTTCCGGTAAACAACTTTTTTTAACAAAAATTTGTCTTTTTGATTAAAAATTAGCCTTTTTTAGTTAGTGAAGTTGGTATTTGTTTTACCAAATACCTTCCGCCAGCCCGAGAGTCAGCAATGCAGAGAAGATTTAGTTAACGAAGCTGGTGTTTGTTATACAAAGAGATGAAAATCCTTACGGCCGGCGGAAGGCCCTCTATATAAAGAAGCTTTAATTAGCGATTCGGTATTTTCGAATTCAGGATTTTAAATTCGGGATTTTAATAAATAATTTTTTTTTTTTTTTTTTTGAAAGAGAGCGGGGAGATTTCTCCCAACGGAGACGGTACCGCGACCAAACCAGATCTATTGTACCCATTAATAAATAATAATATATATAGATCTACACCTTTTCCAATTGTTATTAAGGAGGCGCAAATTGTTTTTCAGATTAGTCAATTGTTATTCAGAAAGAGTCAAATTTTTATTCAGAATGCAAACAAATTTTAGTGATTTTTCTTTTTTGCATTTATTTTTAAATTAAATTTTATATGATTTTTCTTTTTTACAATAATTATATTCTGAATTACAATTGAGACTTTCTTGTTTATAATTGAAGCTTTCTGTATTACAATGGGCTAATCTGAATTAGAACTGACACTTTCTGTATTACAGCCGTTACTTACAGCCGGTACTTTTTACTATTGAATTTGTATAAATAAGAAAACAAAAATCGCAAAAAAAGAATAGAAAAAGGGTAACATTTTTTATGCATTTTCTCCCGAAATTTGTATGAAACATTTTTAGGCGATTTTTCACACATTCATATGGGCAATTTTGCTTAGTCATTTTGCTGGACTTAAAATAACTCAAGGACCCTTTCACCTTACAAGGAACAAAACGTTCGCCGTACCACCTCTAATATTAAGTACTTTTGCAGGGAGGTTTCGAAAAAATTTTTTTTTTTTTTTTTGGCCAAACTTAGGGGTTGCCTTTTTACATGTTTCGTTATATCTTAGGGATTTAGAGTCCGATCTTAAAGTATGAAGTTATTCGATAATTCCCGCAGAAACCTTTTTAAATTTAATTAGAAAATCAAAGCTTCCTAAAAATCATTACAGTTTTGCTCCTCCTGCCGGAGCAGCCGGATACAGCCGGATCTTTAAATATTATGTAACGAAATCGTGTATTTTTGTCTACCCCTCTTGCTTCTCTAATACTGGTTATATAGTCATTTGACAATTAAAAAATTAATAACGTCAGAAACGTAAAACCTGTCGATCGACAAGTCGAAAGTTAGTGGGCCGCTTAAGAGAACGATAATGAGTAACTTAAGGCTGGTTCACCCACAAGTTTCTGAAACATTTTTGGTTCGCACAAAATTTTTTTTATATGTAGTTTGACGTTTCTCTCAGAGAGCGAGAAAAATTATTTTGTGCGAACGACTCTCAGTGTGAATTAAATTAATTTTAAATTTGGTCCGAACCATTTTAGAAAAGGTTGCCACACCATGTGAAATTTGTACAAGAGACATGCCATATTGTTTGGAATTTGTATTAAAAATTCAGTATGGTAAACTAAAAAATGTAAACATAAAGCAAAAAAGAAAAAAACATATAAAGAAAAAGAAGTATTGGCGGCAAAAATAAAAAACTTGGAAAAACAATTTAAAATTGAAAAATATTATATTAGGTAAGTTATGCACATATGTATTTACGTTATTTTCATTTAAATGGCAGCATTGTTTTTACGAACCAAGTTTCTGAAATGGGTGAACCATGGTGTAGAAAACTCTCAGTAAACAATAAATTTCTCCGAACCAAAAATGTTTCAGAAACTTGTGGGTGAACCAGCCTTTATTGTCGATCGACATCGGAGGCCAGGCTGTTAGTATATCCTCATTCACCACTAGGGTATAAAATTAAACACTTTTTCTCTAAAGTCACTTTTTCGCAAAATCAGTTAGTTTATTACAAAAATCTTTCGGGGCTTTCATGTTTATCATTATAAATAATAAATGTTTTAAAAAAATTCTTTGACAGTTTGTCGCCGGTGAATGTTGTTTTTCCCCCACATTCGCTCTCGTTTTTATGTTTTCTAGTTAATCTTGTCTTCTCTGCCAGAATTGTTTTTTCATACAAACAGAAAATGAAATAAATTAATACACTATTTTATATGTTTATTGAATTGTTTAATTAATGTTAAAAAAAAATTTTTATATATATTTGAATGAGAATTGAAGTTAGTTTGACATTAATTAAACGTTTAGGAAATGAGGAAGCAATAAAAATACAGAAAAGGCAAAACATTACGTTGAGAAATGTAGTTGATATAGAAGATAGTTTAAACTTTGTTTAATATATGTTTAGTTAAAGAGCAATTCCATATGAAAGCGATCACCTTTTGGACGACCCCTCTCCGATTTTAAAATAAATAGTCTCAATCGATTGCCCAGCAAAAAATAATGTACCTACATATTTTTTTTTTTTTATAGTGACTGGTTTAGTGGTGGTGTACACCACTGTCATGTGACAAAATTGAAGAATTCTTCATAAGGGACCTCATTGAAAGTTGTTTTAAAAAAAAACTACTAAAGCGAAGTGATAGCTCGTTGGAAAGGTATTGAATCAGGCTTTAATTGAAAAATAAAATTTTCCTAATTTTTCTTAGAAATTTACCTTTAAATTTTCCCAAGAAAATTAAATTTTCCGATTTTCCACAGAAGCTCCTAAATTTTCCGGCTAATTTTTTGGATTCCTCATAATTTTTGCTTTAAGAATCAGCAATAAAAAAATGGGCCCCGACTCCTTGTTTGGACAGGAGAAGAGCATTTAAGAGACCACCTTGTTAAAAATACATTTTAAAAATTATTTTACAGTTAAAAATACATTTATGAAGAAAAAATCAATTTTTTTTTTTAAGAGCCCCAAGTTGAGTGTGTAGTGAATATGGTCTGCCTGCCTTCACAAGATCGGCCATAAATCCATGGATAATAGCAGCAGTGGCATGTAATGGCACACCAAACCCGACTGAGGCTACAGGTCATAAAATGTTTTGTAAATTTTTTAAATTACCAGAGGTAATAAATATTTCGCCTAAAATGACACGTGCAGAAACAAGTCAAGTAATAAATATTTCGCCTAAAATGACACGTGCAGAAACAAGTCATAAAACACGGATTTTCCATAAATATGGCGAAATATTTATTACCTGGTAATTTAAAAAATTTGCAAAACATTTTATGACCTGTGGTCGGCTTATTGGCAGTAACCAATTAAGTCCCTTTTAAAAAACATTTTATGACCAGTAGTTCACGCAAATTTTCCTATTAAAGAAAAGCAAATATCGCTTATTTTTTTTTACCTATTTTTTACCAAAAAATAAATATAAATACTTCACACACTCTGAGTCAAATTTCAGTTGAATACTAAACGTGAAAGTGTTAAAGTGTTTTTTTTTTGTAAAGCAAAGAGTGAAGCTGTAAAGACAATTTAAAGTAAAATGAATAAATTTTGCTGCAATCCGTTTAACAAGAGTGGACATCGTTCGAAAAAGATAAAAGTATTAAAATTAACTGGTGTTTCGAAGCGATACATGAATGAATTAAATATACAATACGGTGAAGAAGCAGAATTCATTTGCCCCAAGTGTAAAATCGATTTGTCTCAACAAGCAAATGCATTGAAAAAAATGCAGCCACAATCCGAGAGTGAAATGACAAGTGAACAAAATGTTTCATCTGATAGTGAGGCAGACATTCCGATGGTCAATATGTCTTTGAGTCCTTTGAATGAGGCTATTACCACTTTAGGTGAAACGCCTATTAGAAAAAGAAAGTTGCGAAGTGAAACATACAGGAAAGAGAAAAAAGGCAAGGTTATGAGTGCAATCGCGACAATATTTGATGAAGGCTCTGATAACGAATGCAGTCAAGCAGATGACGTTGATGACGGCAAACAAATGATTGAGCAGTTGAAAAGAAAATTCAATTTAGCGACCACTTTTCCGCAGAAATATCTCATTTTATCTGTGCTGCCTCAATCATGGTCTATACGCAAGATTTCTGAACAGTTTCAAACATCTTTTTACATCGCGAGAAGAAGAAAAGAATTAGTTCGACAGCCGCGCCTGCCCAGGTACACGTGACTATGTTATCACACGTGAAGATGGAGAAAAAGTACACAAGCAGCGCAGATTATTATTATGTAATCTATCCGAAGCATACCATCAGTTCAATGAGAAATACCCAGCAGAAAAAATGTGTGTGAAGATAAATACGTATTTAACTAGTAGAGACATCAACCACAATTTCTTAACAGCAACTATTTTCAGTTAACATTGCATTTAACAGTGCTACTGTAATAGGAAAAAGTGCGTTTAGGAGCATTTTCAAGGAAAAGGAGCCGGTTCCACAGAAGAAAAAAGTTCTAAGAAGGATTCTGGTAGTGGGATATATGAAATAATTTTGGAATTTCAGAAATTCAGACTTGAAAAACTTCGTTTTTTACGAAAATTTCTGACGAGGATTAGTGACCATTTTGGAAAAATATGCAATGTTACTAGCAACCCACTATATAGAAATGGTGCTCCAAGGGGTCCTCTTTGGAACCATATTAGTGGTATATCTGAAATAATTTTGGAAATTGAGAAAATTGAATTTTAAAAAATGGCGATTTTGAAAAATGTTAAAAGTGGACTTTATGGACGTTGGACAATATGGAGAAATGGTGATAGTTACTAATATGGGACCATATAGGAATGGGGGAGAAGGGTGTCCTAAAGTGAATTCTGGTAGTGGGATATCTGAAATAATTTTGGAATTTCAGAAATTCAGAATTGAAAAAGTTCGTTTTTTGCGAAAATTTCTGGCGAGGATTAGTGACCATTTTGGAAAAATATGGAATGTTACTAGCAACCCACTATATAGAAATGGTGCTCCAAGGGGTCCTCTTTGGAACCATATTAGTGGTATATCTGAAATAATTTTGGAAATTGAGAAAATTGAATTTTAAAAAATGGCGATTTTGAAAAATGTTAAAAGTGGACTTTATGGACGTTGGACAATATGGAGAAATGGTGATAGTTACTAATATGGGACCATATAGGAATGGGGAAGAAGGGTGTCCTAAAGTGAATTCTGGTAGTGGGATATCTGGGTTGCTAGTAACATTCCATATTTTTCCAAAATGGTCACTAATCCTCGCCAGAAATTTTCGCAAAAAACGAACTTTTTCAATTCTGAATTTCTGAAATTCCAAAATTATTACAGATATCCCACTACCAGAATTCACTTTAGGACACCCTTCTCCCCCATTCCTATATGGTCCCATATTAGTAACTATCACCATTTCTCCATATTGTCCAACGTCCATAAAGTCCACTTTTAACATTTTTCAAAATCGCCATTTTTTAAAATTAAATTTTCTCAATTTCCAAAATTATTTCAGATATACCACTAATATGGTTCCAAAGAGGACCCCTTGGAGCACCATTTCTATATAGTGGGTTGCTAGTAACATTCCATATTTTTCCAAAATGGTCACTAATCCTCGCCAGAAATTTTCGCAAAAAACGAACTTTTTCAATTCTGAATTTCTGAAATTCCAAAATTAATTCAGATATCCCACTACCAGAATTCACTTAAGGACACCCTTCTTCCCCATTCCTATATGGTCCCATATTAGTAACTATCACCATTTCTCCATATTGTCCAACGTCCATAAAGTCCACTTTTAACATTTTTCAAAAACGCCATTTTTTAAAATTCAATTTTCTCAATTTCCAAAATTATTTCAGATATACCACTAATATGGTTCCAAAGAGGACCCCTTGGAGCACCATTTCTATATAGTGGGTTGCTAGTAACATTCCATATTTTTCCAAAATGGTCACTAATCCTCGCCAGAAATTTTCGCAAAAAACGAACTTTTTCAATTCTGAATTTCTGAAATTCCAAAATTATTTCAGATATCCCACTACCAGAATTCACTTTAGGACACCCTTCTCCCCCATTCCTATATGGTCCCATATTAGTAACTATCACCATTTCTCCATATTGTCCAACGTCCATAAAGTCCACTTTTAACATTTTTCAAAAACGCCATTTTTTAAAATTCAATTTTCTCAATTTCCAAAATTATTTCAGATATACCACTAATATGGTTCCAAAGAGGACCCCTTGGAGCACCATTTCTATATAGTGGGTTGCTAGTAACATTCCATATTTTTCCAAAATGGTCACTAATCCTCGCCAGAAATTTTCGCAAAAAACGAACTTTTTCAATTCTGAATTTCTGAAATTCCAAAATTATTTCAGATATCCCACTACCAGAATTCACTTTAGGACACCCTTCTCCCCCATTCCTATATGGTCCCATATTAGTTACTATCACCATTTCTCCATATTGTCCAACGTCCATAAAGTCCACTTTTAACATTTTTCAAAATCGCCATTTTTTAAAATTCAATTTTCTCAATTTCCAAAATTATTTCAGATATACCACTAATATGGTTCCAAAGAGGACCCCTTGGAGCACCATTTCTATATAGTGGGTTGCTAGTAACATTCCATATTTTTCCAAAATGGTCACTAATCCTCGCCAGAAATTTTCGCAAAAAACGAACTTTTTCAATTCTGAATTTCTGAAATTCCAAAATTATTTCAGATATCCCACAACCAGAATTCACTTTAGGACACCCTTCTTCCCCATTCCTATTTGGTCCCATATTAGTAACTATCACCATTTCTCCATATTGTCCAACGTCCATAAAGTCCACTTTTAACATTTTTCAAAATCGCCATTTTTTAAAATTCAATTTTCTCAATTTCCAAAATTATTTCAGATATACCACTAATATGGTTCCAAAGAGGACCCCTTGGAGCACCATTTCTATATAGTGGGTTGCTAGTAACATTCCATATTTTTCCAAAATGGTCACTAATCCTCGCCAGAAATGTTCGCAAAAAACGAACTTTTTCAATTCTGAATTTCTGAAATTCCAAAATTATTTCAGATATCCCACTACCAGAATTCACTTTAGGACACCCTTCTCCCCCATTCCTATATGGTCCCATATTAGTAACTATCACCATTTCTCCATATTGTCCAACGTCCATAAAGTCCACTTTTAACATTTTTCAAAAACGCCATTTTTTAAAATTCAATTTTCTCAATTTCCAAAATTATTTCAGATATACCACTAATATGGTTCCAAAGAGGACCCCTTGGAGCACCATTTCTATATAGTGGGTTGCTAGTAACATTCCATATTTTTCCAAAATGGTCACTAATCCCGTCAGAAATTTTCGTAAAAAACGAAGTTTTTCAAGTCTGAATTTCTGAAATTCCAAAATTATTTCATATATCCCACTACCAGAATCCTCCTTAGAACTTTTTTCTTCTGTGGAACCGGCTCCTTTTCCTTGAAAATGATCCTAAACGCACTTTTTCCTATTACAGTAGCACTGTAAAATGCAATGTTAACTGAAAATAGTTGCTGTTAAGAAATTGTGGTTGATGTCTCTACTAGTTAAATACGTATTTATCTTCACACACATGCAGAAAAAGTGGGATTTTCTAAGTTTGCCATCCTACGACCAAAAGAATGCGTGCTGGCATTAGACAGGCACGGAACGCATTCAGTCTGCGTTTGCATGTTTCATCAAAACATCAAATTAATTTTCTTTCCATGCAAGAAATTGAAAGTATTTCACGGTGAAATTGAAGTCGTTGTGCGCATACCCCACGGAAAATTGTCATCTGTCCAAATGCGACAATTGTCCGAAGATTGACGAGCTAGAGCAATATTTGGCGGACAAGTTTAAACAGCTGTTAATTCAGGAGGTGCATTTCAAACAGTGGATAATTAGCAGCGGCAGATGTTCCCTTGAGACCGTGGTAAAGCAGATTCCGGAAATGTATTTTTAACTGTAAAATAATTTTTAAAATGTATTTTTAACAAGGTGGTCTCTTAAATGCTCTTCTCCTGTCCAAACAAGGAGTCGGGGCCCATTTTTTTATTGCTGATTCTTAAAGCAAAAATTATGAGGAATCCAAAAAAAAAAATTAGCCGGAAAATTTAGGAGCTTCTGTGGAAAATCGGAAAATTTAAAGGTAAATTTCTAAGAAAAATTAGGAACATTTTATTTTTCAATTAAAGCCTGATTCAATACCTTTCCAACGAGCTATCACTCGTTGCGATCGCTTTAGTAGTTTTTTTTTTAAACAACTTTCAATGAGGTCCCTTATGAAGAATTCTTCAATTTTGTCACATGACAGTGGTGTACACCACCACTAAACCAGTCACTATAAAAAAAAAAAAAAAATATGTAGGTACATTATTTTTTGCTGGGCAATCGATTGAGACTATTTATTTTAAAATCGGAGAGGGGTCGTCCAAAAGGTGATCGCTTTCATATGGAATTGCGCATTTATTAAATTTTTTGTGCTTTTAATGTAATTCTTTGGCGTTGCGTTGCGTTTTACATGATTAGTGCCTAAAATACGATTTAAGTTTATATTAAAATATACATAAAAAAGATTAAAATACTATCCTGAAAATTGGACATAATTGCTCCGCACAGAAAGTTTTAATGAAAACCAATTAATTTCTATATTAATTTTTATACGTTCTAAATTGTTAGTTTCGTGTTAAAAAAAAGTTTCTTTATGTACTTGTGAATGTAAATTGGGAGAGAATTGTTTTTAGACCTGAAGTGAGCTGCAAGTTATCAAATAGTATTCTTGCTTTTAGACTAGCTACCTGGCCCACGACGTTGAAATTAAAAATTCTTACGTATAATATTTATATTGAAAAAAAAATCAAATTTCTGATTTTTATTTTTGTTTTTAATAAGGGTAATCACGATGGTCACTGTGCAAATTTGCAATTTGTAAGTTTGCAGTACATATTATGATTGATCGGGAGCAAACCACTTTATTTTTTGTTCAAGTGTGCTATTTTTGAAAAAAAGTATTCTGGCAACACAAGAAATTTCTGGCAGCACTAGCATAGGTTGTTAAAAAATATTTATTTGTTTACAATTATACCCATGAGTTTTAGCTTTAACATATTTTATTTTTGCGCTAAAGTAATCACATACAATTGTAATTACAGTTTTCTTTTTTGCAAATAAAAAATATATAGCGGTCCGTATGTGAAAATTTTTTTTTGCGCTTATTTGCAACTGTGCTACTACTATTTTAGCTCAAGTTTTTTAGTGCAAACAAAGCCACATGAAGCAAATTGCAAATACGTACATTTTATTTTTGTGTTGTTTAAATCAGTGTTTAAATTGCTTGCTTTAAAATAGCAACAGTCGCACATTTTTGCTTTGTTTACATTTTTTGCAGCAAATTAAAAAACTGTGTGTCTAAGTGTTTACTTAACTCTTTGATTACGAGTCAGCAAAAGCAAAAAAGCAAAAGCAAAACAAAGAGAGTAAATAATTTGTTTAAACTCGCTATGTGCATGTACTCTGCTAAATCTGTCAGCAAAGAAGCCACTTAAGAAAACAAATTTTCTGTTGCTGTAAGTATTAAGTTTTTGATTGTTTTTTTTTTGCTTTTGATGCGCTTAAAGTCAGCAAGTTAACTTCTTTGCTGTTGCTGTCGAATTTGTTTCGAATTTTTTTGGTATTTTGCGTTTTTTTTTTTTAATAAATAGGTACATACATACGTAAATGAAACTACACGTTTTTTTAAACTAATTTGTTTATTTTGTGTTATGTAATTATGTATATATTCTAGGAAACTAACGCCTGCAACAGCAAGCAACAGCAATGAAGTCAAAAACAGCAAAGAAGTTAATACTCGCTGAATTTAAGCACATCAATTTACAGTTAAGCCAAAGCAAAAAAAAAAAATAAACAAAAACTTATTACTTACAGCAACAGCAATTTTTTTTTCAAGTGGTTGCTTGGCTGGCTTTTTAAGCTGAGAACATAAACATGGTGAGAATAAATAAATTATTTACTCTCACTTTTTCTGCGTTTGCTTTTGCTTTTTGCTTTTACTGTGTTCTTTTTCTTAAGTTAAGTTAAGCAATTACAAAAACATTAAAAATAGTCAAGCATTTTTAAACACTGGTTTAAATGTGTGTACTTTGCACTACCCATCGTGACTACCCTTAATATAAATATACGAAAGAAATATTCTTGTCGACATTGTGGGCCATGCAGTAAATCATGTTTATAGCATTTCAATAACTCCTGTTAAAAAAATTCTCAAAAATTTTGCTTTATTCAAATCTATCTATCTATCTTCCAAAGCAAAGATTAATATATTATTTTTAGCAGCTTTATAATAATTTCTGAATTCATATCTAAAGTTTAATTAAATAAACATTTAATTTAAATACTTACTGGTAAGTACAAGTAGTTATAGTGTAATAAATAACTATTATTACGTCTAAAATTTCGATTCAGCCACTTGTCCATTTGGAAACCAAAGTTGGCTGGTTGGCTGGTTGGTTAATGCAAACAAAATCTTATAATTTTTACAAATGCAAACACTTTGTCACACTGACACAGTTAAATACATGCACATGTTTATATACATAAGTGTAAGTACACGTTTACAAATATATGCATTTTAAATTTAACCTTGAACTTGATATTAGTTATCGAATATATTGAGAATATCAGTATTGAAAATATCACCAATAAAATCAGCAGAATAAACAACAATAACAATAGCAACAAGAAAATTGCCAACCTGCTGCAATACAGAATATTACTCACTGACACTAAAAGATCAACCAACAATCAACATTGCAACGGCTGTCCGTCCGTCCAACAGACTGCCTGTGTACCCCCGACTGACAGTCTTCAAGTAATATTTTTTTTATTTCATTTGTATTGGCACTGGTGGGTTGTGGTCGTTTAAATTTAAAATGAAATTTGAATTTGTTTTAAGAAAACTGGTTTTTACACGAGAAGATACGGAAACATTCATTCTTACTTAGACACATCTACACAGATACTCACACACGTGCACATGAGCCAGCGAACAAACGAACGAACCAAATAAATAAAATTAAACAAGATTTTTTTCCATTAAAAGAAAAAATAAAATAATTACACACAATTTAATAAACACAAATATTATTATTATTGTTGTTGTTAAATAAAACTGCACAAAAAAATACTTAATAATACTGGTAATAATATTGACGATAATGATAATGATGATGATTATGTGAATGATGATGAAAAGAACAACATCCAACAACAATTTAATTGTCAAGTTGTTACAAGTTTAAAATCATAAACAAAAACGAGGCAACAAAAATTTAAATAATTTAACAAAATCTTTTTTTTTTTCATTTATTTAATTCCATACAAATAGCAGAGCAAATGAAAACACGATACAGTGGTGCTAAAGTTCTTATTAAATATGAAATTTTAAAGTTAAATAAAGATTTTTTTTTGTTTGGTTCAATTCGTACGAAGAAAACTAGAAATGAACTAGAAGTGAACTAGAACTGAACGAGAAATGAACTTGAACGAACTGAACTAGAACTGAACCAGAACTGAACAAGAACTGAACTAGAACCGAACTAGAACTGAACTAGAACTGAACTAGAACTGAACTTGAACTGAACTAGAACTGAACTAGAACTGAACTAGAACTGAACTAGAACTGAACTAGAACTGAACTAGAACTGAACTAGAACTGAACTAGAACTGAACTAGAACTGAACTAGAACTGAACTAGAACTGAACTAAAACTGAACTAGAACTGAACTAGAACTGAACTAGAACTGAACTTGAACTAAACTAGAACTGAACTAGAACTGAAGTAGAACTGAACTAGAAGTGAACTAGAACGGTACCAGAACTGAACTAGAAGTGAACTAGAACTGAACTAGAACTGAACTAGAACTGAACTAGAACTGAACTAGAACTGAGCTATAACTGAACTAGAACTGAACTAGAACTGAGCTAGAACTGAACTAGAACTGCACTAGAACTGAACTAGAACTAAACTAGAACTGAACTAGAACTGAACTAGAACTGAACTAGAACTGAACTAGAACTGAACTAAAACTAACATAGAACTGAACTAGAAGTGAACTAGAACTGAACTAGAACTGAACTAGAACTGAACTAGAACTGACCTAGAACTGAACTAGAACTGAACTAGAACTGAACTAGAACTGAGCTATAACTAGACTAGAAGTTAAATAAAACTGGATGAATATTGAAGTGAAGTTAGATAGACATCGGATTAGAATGGAGTTGGATTGGTTTAAGATAAGAATTAAATTTAACTAGAAACAGATTTGGATTGCATAAGTATAAAGTAAATTTTAACGGCAAAAGTTTAATGTAAGGAAAAATTATGTTATTCAGTTACTGGAATAAAATTAATTAAAATCTTCTCATAATATAAAACAATAGTGTATACGCATTTACACCATTATTTTTTGTGAAATTATACTTCCACAAAGCGGGTCAAAAGATTAATTGAAATATTATTGTATAATTGCGTGTTTGAAATTTTTCATTAATAATTGTGTAAGTGCAGGTATGGTGTTTTAATTAGTTGTTACTCTGAATATCATTTCAAAGAAAAATAGGGTATAAAAAGCATACACTATTTTTATTATTCGCTATTTTTATTATTTCATAACAAAATAAAATCGAAAAATGACGTATATTGATATACACAATTTTTTAATAATATATTTGGTGTAAAATATTCAAATAAAATAGTGTATACCATACAAAATAAAGTAGTGTATTATGATTTTCATACATATTATAAAACAAAACAAAAATAGCCTAAGTGCCATCATGGTACTTTGAATCGCATTTATTTGCAATTAAAGCACTTGTAAATTAATGAATTATCATCTACTAGTAGCCTGATTATTCCATTACATATTAAAATGACCACAACTCAAAAACATCGATTATTTTCTGAGATATAAGTGTTTTCCCATATGTCTATAAAACTCAAAAATTTTAAACTCCATTATCTCGAAATAGCAAAAACACTATTATTTTATTAAGGGGACGATATATCGTATCGGTTTTCTTTCAAACTTTCGAAACTTCGGCAAATTCCATTGATTGCAATATTCTAAAAATTTTATTAAATTTGTCATTAACCCACTGTACAAAAACTAACAAGTGCATGCAAAGGGAAAAGGTTTCCACTTGCTTATTAAGATCTCTTAGGTTCTCTTACACAAGGGAAAATTTCGCGGGGTCGAAGCTGGGAAGGTTAAATAGGTGTGGTATTTACAATGATGTTTACTATTAACACGATGTCTTGCTCTCAAACAGTTGTTGTTGTTGTTTTTTACTTATTTAAGTTGACTTTGTTTTTGCAAACAATTATAGTAACGATTTCTTAGTTAATCTTCTAGAACAATTAACAAACTTGCACAACACAGACTTATAGAACAATTGCTAAATTTATTTCTTACAGAATTTGCAAAAAAAAACTCAAATCCAAAAGATTTATTTAAAATACTTGGAAACTACGCGGTGGCCATTTGTCATTACTGATTCATCATGATTTCAATTATGAAGATAATTTTATGCAACTCAAGTCACATGTGGCCAAGTTTAAGCCAAAGGCAAATTGAGTCATCAAGGAAATTGTTAGTTAAATGGTGGTTAAAGTCAAAAGAGAAGATTATGTTTGAATAGATTAAAAAGTTATCTTAGAAATACTAAAGGAATTTATTCACTATTTAATTAATCGTTCTTGGAATGCAAATTCTTATTGGTATTTTAAGCCTTGTAACTAGAGATCAATTAAAAAATGTTTCGTATTTTTTAGAAAATATTTAAATAAAGCCAATTAATTAATCATTATTATCATCATTATACTTAGTTAAGCTGTCATTGCGGTGTTGTTAGATTTTATGTAAGTGATTTTTTGTTTTGTTGTTTCATTAAATAGTTTTGAATTTTCTCACGAAACACCTACATTGAGATGGGAATTAATCAGGCAGGGTTGTAACCTCATGCCTGAACTGCATACAAAATTAATCGTTAAGAGAATAAAATAAAACAGATATTAAATTACCAGGAAGGGGGTCTCTAATGATGACAATGATGCAGATTACGCTGAAGCTGCTTACAAATATTTACAAATGTGGGCGTTTTCTGGCCATGATTAAACTCAGTCAAAGATTTTCTGTGAGTCGAGTAATTTTTTTTTTTTTTTTTTTTTTTTTTTGCAAACATGTGTTTGAAATAATGAAATAAAATTGTTAGAACATACTTGATGGTTTCGATTACATACAACAACACACACACCTTTTTTATGTAGTCGAAATAATTAAAATTTAATTAATGCCCATTACTTTGCAGTTGCTGTTACAAATCTCAAAAATAGGAAAGAGGAAGAGTGAATAAAAATTAAATTTAATTTGCCATGACTAATAAATCAAATATGGCTCGGCAAAGTAAAATAAAACAAAAGTGAAATCAAATGATTTCATTTAAATTGTTTAGAATGCAATTTGATGTTCTGTTTCTATTCTGTTAAGTTTAAACGAATAAATATGAAACCTCAAATATTTTCCATTAACAATTTCAAATCAAATAAATGAAATTCTAGTTACGCATTCCATTTTTTGCATTTTTAATTATTTAACATTTGAAGGCGCCATCACAGTATTAAATTACACACCATCCGCTCTAGCCCTTTATCTCTGGTGCTCCCTTTTCCTGTCCTGCTTTTTAAAATTAAACATATTTGCTTAATTTAATTTGGTTTTTTGTATACCCTACACATAAGATAATTTTTAGTTTGGTGCAATCAAACTGATTTCAGTGTAAGAGAGGCAGTAGTAGTATCTAACAGTATCTTACCATCGCTGTTTTAAAAATAGCCAGCAGCATCTGTTGAATAGCAACGGAATTTATGGAGTTCCGCCATTAGACCGAACTTTTCCACAAGTGGTGAAAAATTAGCACTTGAAGCGACCTTGTGTCCAAGCCATAATCACCACCTGATCTCCGAAGGGCCCTCAGGCAATAGTCAGTAAGGGCTACCGACTCCGTCGTACCAGATAGGAACTCTGGGCAGCCGCGATTTCAAAAGATCTAACAATTTTGAACTCTGCCATTTTCCAGATTTTGACTTTGCCTGATTTTCCCAGACCAAAAGGTGGAAAATCTTTTAAGTGTTTTCCTAAATACCTGTGGAAAATATTTACATGGATACCTGCAGGGAGTCGAGGAAGTTCGAGGCTGCAGTGATGTCTGGGGAATAATCTGGTGAATACTTGCTGAATCCGGTCCCTGACTCAGGGTATCACAAATGGACCGCTATAAGGACTCAAGTGAGCCGTCCCCGTATCGGCTGCCCATATAACCTAACCATACCTGCTCTAGGGTCTACTCCATAGTGGATCTTTACCACTAGGTGACAAACAATGATTTTACCAACCGCCCGTGGGTTTGAGCGCAACCAACACACCCAGGTAGCAATTAAAGTACATAGTCCGGCAACAGTATGCACTAGGCCCTTGCTTAGGAGCTGAATCTCCGCTGCTTTTGGGCAAATGCTGGCAGGATCTTTTGAGTAGCAACAACACATATCGATAATCATCCCTAAGGTCGAACTCTTTCAGAAGTGGCAACAAAATCGAGCCTTTAGTGGGATTTTCTGCATATCCCTTCCGGTGACTTTGGGTAGAAAACCACAACTATCCCGTGATCCCCAAAAGTATATTTTCAATGGAAAGGCGAAACTTCTGCAAAGACAATCTTCCTAAAAGACAGAAAGTATTTCCCATAAGAAGCATTCTAAAGTAGACCTCAACAAATAGTCATTCCGGTGCTGTGCCAACGGGAACTGCTGGTTAGCCGTGATCAAAAGAGATCGTGAAGATCTCCTGAGATCTGTCAATCTTGGATTTTGGCCGAATCCCAGGTATTGAATGCACCTGATATCCCTGGTGGATGTAACACCAAAAGGAAAAATATCCTTAGTCTGCGTTCATGAGGCATCTTATTGACATGACTCTACTTTGTACGCGAGAGAAACGAGGGGACAAGAAACAAGGCGAATTCATGTACACGGCGGTGTCGATACTACAACAAATAACCACACCAACAACACAACAATGTATTTTTTGTTGCTTTCGTTGATCGATATAACAAAAACTCAAGCAACTTTTGACATGGCTTTCTCTAAGTAAGAAAAAAGTAGCACAGCTGTGCTTTCCACGCTACCTGAAAAATCAATTCGCCTTGAGGACACAGTTACATGTACTATCAGTACGTTTTGCTTTCTTATTCGTTATTTTTCTTTAGTAAGAAGCATGTCAATAAGATATGAGCAGTATGAACACAGACTAAGGGGCACCGATTGGAGAATAAAACTTCATATCCATGCAAGTATAAGATATTGATTCTCAGATGGAAAGTTTAATTTCTAAGCTTGATGCCAGCTTTATGTAAATAAGGATCTCACAACAAATACCATATCTATTACACCTGGTTTGTGTATTTTATACCTTAAATGGCATTTTGGGCTGTAAGCATCTGCCATTTATTCTCACTAAATCAATTAACGAACCAGTTTTTTTTTTATTTCGAAAAAGTCGAATTTTTTTCCAACGAAGCATCATTTGCGCAAAGGTTTGATTTACTTCTTCAATTAAGAAAAAAAAACTGCAGCTTAAGCACATCGATTGTTCATTAAAAGCTTCTTCTCAATATCTTACATGCGGAGATGGTTTATGCGGTTTAGAAGTTGTGACTTCGACAGTACTATAGATAAAACGGCATTATTCCACAACGAGTACTTCATAAAGATTGTTGTTAAACTAAAAAAAAAATTGCAAATTCATTAGGAGCAACTCATGGAGCAATTGCAAAACGTTTGAAAGCCGCAGGATTCATTTTAAAGCAAGGAAATTGATACCACACGAGTGGAAGGCGCGAAACGTTAGGAATAAGATTTTGCCAAATATTCATGCTCGGTATTTGTTTAGAGCTGAAGGGTCCTATCTTTTATGAGCTGCTGAAATCAGACGGGACGATCACAGGTCACCTGTGCTGAATGCAAGTTATTCGTTTGAGGCGAGTATTGGCCAAAAATCGCCCGAAATACCAGGACGTAATATCCTATTATGACACGTTGTAAAACTAGTTAAAAACAATTTGGAAAATAATTTGGTGCCCCGGTAGGCTAGCTGGTAGTGATCTAGTCTATCAGTGCCGGTGTTGCGGGTTCGATTCCCACCAGAGACTCTGGTCACCTGCAGACAAGCGTAGAGCTTCGCGGGATTAGCATAGGAAAACAAATTTGGAAATTTTGCCTCGCCCCCCTTATAGTCCCAGCCTTGCCCCGTTTCGATCAATGCAGAGGGCTCTCACTAGAATACGGTTTACTTTACAACTGGGTATTTGAAATTGGTCTCAAAAATTAAGTAGTTCTTTTGGTGCGGAATCTATATGGAGCATTTGCTTAATAAGAATCATAGCTAGGAAATTCATTCGGTTAACGGTTAATCGCTTAATCGATTAATTGCTAACTGATCGGTTAATTTTAAATGATTAAACCGGTTAATTTCAGTCGATTAACCGCCTTAACAAAATTGTTAATTTCTTGTACATAAAATAATTTTTCCAAGTCAAGTTTTATCAAAACTAATGAAAATAATCGCTTAAATCCTAAACATTTAAACCAAATTATTTTTCTAAAAGGTTATTATTTTTAAGGTCTCCTTAAACAATTGAAATAACGAATAAAATTATCTTACAAATAATTTTTTAATTACTACATAATATTTATGTATTAATTAATAAATATGTATTACATATTTATGAATTATTTTTTTTTGTTTGCTTGTTTTAGTTTAAGAATTGTTATGTTTGTTATGTTATTGTTTTCTATACTAATAAACTCCAAATAATAAATAATTTATTCATTTTTATTTATTGAAATAACTTAATTTATAAAAAAAAAACTTTATTAATCCGTTAACCGATCCATTACAAATTTAACCGATTAAACCAAAGCATCGGTTAATTAATCGAGCAATTAACCGATTAAAGCAAAAGCCCGATTAAATGAATACCCTTATCATAACTTAAGTTTAGATTTTTTAACACCCTAAAATTTAAATATTCTCTCTAGAGTTGCGTATATAAGATATTTGTATGAAATTTTTACACAATATGGCGATTAACTCCACATTATTAGCTAGTAGGCGGCCTTATGTTCCAGATAAAAAATTAAATACATTAGCTCAAAAATCAGGTTTTTGAGTTATGACTCCATTACAGCAAAGGTCCGATATGTTGCCAGAAAGATTCAATTTCCGCACAACAGAGAAATTGACAGTACAGTTCCAATTCGTAATAGAAAGAGGGATACGGACTCTACCATACAGAGAAAAGCTGAGGCGTTTTGGGGTAACACTGAATCATGCAGGATTTCCAGAGTTATGTGGAAATCCTATGATCCAAAAATCGACTAAAATTCTTCTATCGCTACCGAGAGGATTTTAGGTTTTATAACGGGTCACTGTTGAACGGCCAAAAGGTCGGGGCATCTGCCTAGTGATAATTGTAGATTCTGTGAGGTACCAGAGCAAAAAGAGACGGTGCTCTACCTCTGTCCGGCACTCATACGCTCCATAGCGAACTGTCTGGGATATCATTACCAGAGAAGACAAAAAAAAGCAAAAAACGAAGTGTTTACAGCAAAAAAAAATATATAAAAAAAGCACAAAAATTTAGCAAAAAAAAGCAGCAAAAAAAGCATTTTTATTTTTTTAATTTGTACATTTAAATATAAAAAATTACAGTTATTCTATTTCTTCAGATTCGTGAAAACAGTAACAATAACCAATCATGTGGGCTTTTATATTTGTAAACGTCATTTTTCTTCGTCTTTCTGTTAAAAGTGAATTGTATAAGTAGAAACTTCTTTCCACGTCAACGGATGTTGTTGGAGCAAATTTATATTTAAAAATTTCATTTATTTATTTATTTATTTATTTATTCAGAGTAATAATAAAAAGCCAAAATTTGGCCAAAAAAACATTATTACAGAGCTTTCATTTCGAGATATATAAAAGAACAAAGTAAATATATGAATATATATACATACACATATGCATGCTATATACATACATACAGGTACATACATACACACCTACATCTACGTATATATAAATACATAAAATATATAGTATAAAAGAAATTAACTTAAAACTATGTATAATGGATAGATATTAGCTATCAAGAAAAAAAGAGAAAAAAAATTATGAATTAAGGCTCCCCAGCCAATTTAAAATAAGTTTTAAATGTTAAAAAAGTTAAAAAGTAGTCCAATGAAAGTGACAAATATGCACTTAAGGTAAAATGTAAAAAAAGGTAAAAATGCCCCAGAGGCACAGAAATACGCTACTTTATATCTAATGATGCATTAGGATGTCTCACAAACATATAAATAAAGCATCTTCTTAAATATATTTACTGAATTTTCGAATCTTCGAAGATTAGGTGGCAAGTTATTCCAGATTCTGGCTACCCTAACTAGAAACGAGCGTTCAAATATAGATTTGGATATTTGTGGAATTATAATTTGACTATGCCTAGTAGATCTTGAAAAATTAAACGTATCTCGTAAGTTTTGCGGATATCCATTTAATATTATTTTATAAAAAAATAAAAGAAGTCTATATTTAACAAAATTTTTAAACGTACATCCCAAGAACCTTATAACATAAGGTGTTATATGTTCTCTGATTCTGGCATTAAAAACAAAACGTACAATCATATTAACAATTCTCTCTAATCTTTTGAAGTTTGTTGAAGTTAATGCTGATGTAACCTCTAAGCAGTATCCCACTTGAGACATTAGTAGTGAAAAAGCCATCTTCCTTTTAATATGTAAAGGTAAATAAATGTTCGAGTTATATAAACGTCTCAGTGTATAAATAATTTTACGATTTAGAGCATTTATATGACCTTCAAAGTCTAATTTGTCATCAATGATTACACCTAGACATTTTAGATGATCTACACACTGTATCCTCACACTTTTTACACGAATGTCAAAAACATGACCAAGAGGACTACCAACTACCATATATTTTGTTTTTGAGAGACTTATGGTTAAATTATTTTCTGTCATCCATATATATACATTTTCCAAGCAATAGTTTGTCACCGTTTCTAACACATCCAAGAATGGTTTTTCCTTACTTAAAAGAATCTGAATATCATCAGCAAAGATAAATGGTTTACAAATACATGAATTTTCAATAATTTGCGTTAGGTTGTTTAAATATAATACAAATAAAAGCGGGCCAATAACCGAGCCCTGTGGCACACCAAAATTTACATTCTTCTTTTCAGAAGTAACACCATTCATGTCAACAAATTGAGTACGATCAGACAAATATGAATATATTAGTTTACAGGCATGCCTTGAGAATTTAAATTCTGTGTAAAGTTTTTTAATCATCTTGCCTCGGTCAATACAATCAAACGCTCTAGAAAGATCTAACGATATCAACATATTTACCCGATCTTCATTCAAATTTTTCCTAATTTCATCATTCATTTCTGTCAAAAGTAACGACGTATTATAGCCCTTTCCGTAAGCATACTGGCAGGTGTTTATAAGTTTATTTTCTTCCAAATAAGCAATCATTTTAAGTTTAAGCAGTTGTTCTACTATTTTAGATAAAACCGGCAAGATGCAAATTGGTCTCAAATTTTCAATGGAGGACCCAGAGCCACACTTAGGTATAGGAACTACTCTCGATATTTTCCAGGACGACGGATACGTAGAAGTTGTAATAATGGTATTTACCACATGCAAAAAATGTCTATAAAATAAAGGAAAAACAACCTTCACGAATTTTAAAGGAATACCATCAACCCCAACCGAATTCGATTTGACTTTTGCAAAAGCGTACACCAGTTCATCCTCCGTCACATTGCTGAATGAAAATCCGAAATTTTCTGTAAAATCATTAAAATTGACCGCAGATGAATGGCCTTCCATAAAATTAATAAAGAAATTATTAACCTCATCTACTTCATGATCAATCGAACTATTTATTTGAGCCAAACAACTAGCTTTTTTAAGAGTCTTCCAAACTTCTGTATTATCTTTACCATCAAACAACTTAAAAGAATTGATTCTCTTATATTTTCTGATTTTACTCTTAACCCTATTATGGTACTTACAATAGGTTCGCCAGTTTTCACTGCTGGGGTCTTCAAGATAACCTTTGTATGCCAAATCCCTTAATGAGGTTGAAAGTATAATCTCACTTGACTTCATCCATGAATTATTAATAGATTTATGTTTACGATGGACTATAGGAACATCGTCATCAGGTTTAGCACCAGTTTGAAGAATGCTGTTTATTTGTAAAATTTGTTTGAACCCCGGATTTCTTTGAAATACATACTGCATTAAATTTCTTCATATATATTTTTTCATGTAGATTCTCAAGAGCTTTTCGTACATTTGACACAATATTTACACTTTCGTGAATAGCTAACCCAACTGTTTGTATCTTTTTTTATAGAAGACACAATAATTGAAAAATTGTTTTTGATAAACGCAAGTTGGGAACTTTATCCGGGCAAGTTATATATTTCCTTGTCGTGCGCGATCGAATCTGAGTCTTCACTTTTCAGTTAAGAAATAACAGCCTTTACTTTATCAAGGCATTCTGCATAATGCATTGTGGCTTCTATCCAAGTACCCCAACGTGTAGGGCATGAGAACGGTGGAAGAGCCAAATTGGGATTCATTTGTAAAAACAACTGCTTTCTACGAGGAGCCTATGGAAATTAAAATTTTAGTTTGTATGTGTGTAAATACGAGTTATTGAAAAATTAACTTAACAAAAACGGATTTGGTACAAGATATTAATTTATTTACATGCTGAAACTCTAAGCGCTGCATCAGTTACCATTAGCAATATTTTGTCGTGTTGAATGCCTAGATTAAATTTAAAAAAAAAAACATAAAAATATAAAAAAAATTACGAATCAAATATTCACTTACCATCAGGCCATAAAATTTGTAATGAATCGTTGAAGAAAGATGCAATAGAAGCCCCATTGGTGGGGTGCTTTAAAACCATGGGAGATAAGGCCATGATGGCTTTATTGCTCAATTGAATGGGAGATAAAGCCATAATGGCCTTATTGCCCAATCATTGAGAGATAATGTCATATTTAAAATTTTGCGAAATGAGAGATATAGCCATATTTTTTTCGCAAATGAGAGATAAAACCATATTTTCTCAGAATATTGTTATGCATGGTGTAAACATTCTGTAAAAGGGAAAATCCGGAAAACTTTATTCAGCGAAGCCACCTGCCGTGTCCTGCTGGAGGAAAAAACCCCTAAGCGCGGCCGCAGGCCGCCACGCAGAAAAACTTTAGTATGCGAAGCCAGATTTCAATACTTGACTTTAGTGTTTCCGGAAGTGAAAACTATTAATCAATGTAAAATGCAAAAGTTCTTCAAAACTGAAATGAGAGATAAAGCCATTTTCTAATATCGCTAATGTGAGATAAGGCCATGATGGCTTTATCTCCCATTCAAATGAACAAAAAAAATAAACGACTTTATCTCCCTTTTGAATGAGAGATAAAGTCATCATGGCCTTATCTCCCATGGTTTTAAAGCACCCCACCGCCCCATTTGCATTTTTGAGAACACCCATGTTCAATAAAAAAGGTTTATTTCCAACATCGTCATTTAAAATACCAAATATAAAGTTGGCCACATATATTTGTTCACTGTCTGTTGTGTCTTCAACAGAAATCCATATATATTTACCTTTAGCCTTTTCACGCATTTTTCCCACAGCTTCCGTATACATTTGAGGTATGTATTTACCTCGAATAGATCTTTCGCTTGGAACTGACAAATTGGCGTACTTTTGAAAGATGTTTTTGAAACTGGGATGGCTTACATTTTTTACTGGTATATTGGTCTCCAACAAAAATTTACATATATCTTCGTGAAATATATTAGCAGTAATAGTAACAGGAAATTCCGTTATAAGTTTTTGTGGACGATTTTCTTGGCAAGCAGCTAATTTGTGTTTTTTGTACTAAAATGTTGCTCCACATTGCACTTCTTTTCGCTATTAATTTTACTCGAACACACATTACAAAAAAGCCAATCTTTTTCAACTTTAAAAACTTCAGGATACAATTTTACCATTTTTAGCAAAAATAACATATTTGACTTTTCTTTCGGCATTTTTTTTTTATTATTTTTTCGTTCACAACGGCCGGTTTACTTATTTTGTCTTAAACTCAAATAAGTAACATGGCTGTTTTTTTTTGGTATGGTAAGTTTATTAATTTTAGTTGTAATACAGCGCCCAAAAACGTTGAGTCCACAACTAACATATTTTTGTTTTAACCCAGAAAAAAGTTGTCAATTATTTTTTTCTCATGTTTTCTCAAAAAAATATTTTTTACGTAAAAATTATGTTAAAAAAGCTATTTTACAGCAGAAACATAGGAAAAAAGCAAAATAAGCACCATAATAACAAAAACAGCAAAAAAGAAGCAAAAAAAGCAAATTTGTCTTCTCTGATCATTACTTCCAAGATTTGGGGGAAATCTCCGGAATTGGACTATTGAGACTTCTAGCATTTGCCAAGAGGGTGCGGAGAACTCAGGGTATCATCACATCGAACTAATCGTTTTAACTAGGAGTTATCGTATAGTGTGGTAACGCTAGGGACCAACAAGGTCTATGCGGAGTCTTTATGACCGGCCACCTAACCTTACCTAACCTAGTGTTGATGATGGGACTCACATACCACTCTGGAACCGCATTATGGGATAGCAAATTAAGACACATCGTACATATGAAAATTTTTCAATAGCCGATTTACCGATAGTCATCATTTTAATTATTCATTTGTCATATCGAATGTTATAAGAATTATGTATGTATGTGAGTATAAAACCCCGGATAAGTCCCGTTTTTGTTTAACTTAGACACTTTATTCTCATTTCGTTGTGTCCATGAAAATGTGCATATGTATATAGCGCCTACAAATAAGTCGACGTGATCCCCATTTTCAAACTATTGGCGGAAAATCTTTTTCCAAATCAATTACTTTTGTATGTCATTGGATGTTTTTTGTTATTGTTATTGACAATAAAAATATTTTTAAAATGAACCATTTATGATGGTTCGAATTTATTGTCACTTTTCATTTGGTTTAATCTATCAAAATTAAATAAATGACAATGAAAAACAACAAACAAACGAACGAATGAACGAACCAATTTTGCGGTTTCGTTTTCGCATTGAAATTAATTGCCCGTTCGCCGATATCGAACTTTAACGTTCGCATAGAAAATTACATTTAAAACAAAAACAATTTTTGAAATTTTGTTTTTGTTTTAAATGTTATTTACTATGCGAACGTTAAGGTTCGATATCGGCGAACGGGCAGTAAGACACATACACAGGCATACATGTGTACATAATTTTGTGTGTTTGTTTTAAAGTATTTTTTTTTCTTATTACAATTATGATTATTTAAAATAATAATTGCAAAAATCAAAATCATTTATAAGAGTTTTTGTAAAAAAAAAACATTTTTTAAAAAAAAAAATACACGGAAAAATTTTTCAGTAGTTTTTTATCAATTAAAAAAATTGTTTAAAAACTAATTAAATTTAAATTATGTGATAATTGAATCAGTTATTTTTTTAGTTGAAAAGAAAAATAAAAATATAATTTTGATTTAATAACTATTTCAGTTTTTTTGAAATAAATTTTTAATAAAAGTATTTATTAACTAACAAAAAATTTGTAATGATTTTTTAACTTTAAATAAACTTAATATTAAAATGAGAACTGAAAAACATAAATAACACAACCGGTAACAGGTTTTTATCAATATTTAATTTTATTTTTACTTAATTTTTTATTTAAAAAATACTTTTTAGTAAAATACATGTGGGTTTTGTTTACATATGCAAAACAATGTCGCATACTTTGAAAGATTAAAATCGTGAAATTGTGCAAACTCTCGAGATAGGTAACATTTCAAATTTTTCGCATGAAATAATAGATGTTGCTGAACATTTTACACAAATTGGAACAGAGTACTAGGCTTAAGCCTAGTACTCTGTTCGAACTTGCGAAAAATGTTTAGCATCATTGAATTTTTCACACGAACATTTTGGCATGTATCAATATTATCTATCTCGCGATTTTTCAAAATTTACCGTTTTTATTAGTTGCAACCGTACAACAATGTTTTGCGAAGGTAAACAAAAATCATCGTTTTTTTAATTGTCATTAAAAAAAGTAAAACAATATTATTTTTATTATTTACCCAAATCAAAAAACAAGAACATTTAATTTTATTATTAATATTAGTACTTTTCTTTGTGAAACGCTTGTTATAAAACCACTTTACAAATACAAAATAAAAAAATTACAAAAAATTATAAGCTGTTGCTTAAACTTCCGTGCAAAATAATATGAGCTGCACTTGTTTCGCACGGAAAATAAAAATGTTGCTAGAAACATTTCGCATGTTTTTCGTAATATAAATAGAGTACAACGCTATCAACTTTTTTTCGTTTGTATTTTACCGAAATTTTTTTATATTAAGTTTGAAATACTGAAACGGAGAACCAGGCTTAAACTGCGTCTGTTACATTTTTGGCGAGTAATAGCTGTCACGTGAGGAAATTACTCTCCAATTAAAAAAAAAGTATATCTGTAAAATTTTTGTAAGAAAATTCCCGCTTTGAACTGTCAAATAAACTCAGGCATAAAAACGGGATGAGAAAGAATTTTAACACTTAAAAATAAATTAAAAATTGAATGAATAATACACGGAAGATGTTAGTATTTTGTTGTTGTCAGATTTTTTCATTGTTTAATTATTTTGCTTTTAACATTTTTGAAAAATATACGAAGTTATTTTTCAAAACAACGCACTTTACATTATTTGCTTTAGCCGAAGGTTGTATTTTCGCCGCCGCCATTGAAAATTTTTAAATTTTAGTAAATTTAGATCGCCGTCAACGATATGTTTGACTGGCGTTCTCAACATCTGCACTTTCATATCGGCTTCGAGTGGAATATTTTGACATTTATAACGAAACGATTTAATCTCTTTTGATAGTTTTCGACATGAGTTACAGACACACTTTTTTTCTCACTTTTCGAGAAACGCTGGAATATTTTGTTTCACATCTTTTCGATGCGAGAAGTTCTCACCAATGTTACAGAACATGGGTAGCTATATTTAATGAAATCAATTAACACATTGTTTGAAATGGCAAAGTTTTTTGATCACTTTTTTAATTAAAATTAAAAATATGATTTATTGAAAATATTTCAAAATTTTTAAATTTTTAGCAATCAATATAATCATTTTGGTAATAGGTGCAAAATCAACAACTTGTTTGCTTGATATTATGAATTTGGAATAAATTTGGTGATTGGAGAAATTTAATAATTTTTAAATTTCTCAAATCAATTTTGTGATTAAAAATATTTGATCCATAAAAAAATACACAGAAAAAATTATCAGTAGTTTTTTATCAATTAAAAAAAATAGTTTAAAAAGTATTTCAATTTAATTAATGTGATAATTGAATCAATTATTTTTTAGTTAGTTGAAAGAAAATTAAAACAATAATTTTGATTTAGATAACTTTTTAGTTGTTTTGAAATAAGTTATTAATTAAAATATTAATTAATAAACAAAAAATATTAATTGATTTTTTCGGTCATAGTAAATTAATTTAAACCTGTAGAATTGTTGTTAGGAATTGTCAAAACCTGAGCTATATTTAATTAAATCAATTAACACATTATTTGAAACGGCAAAGTTTGTTGATCATTGTTATACCCTACACCACCACGAGTGGTGAATGAGGGCATACTAAGTTTGTCATTCCGTGTGAAACTAAGACCCTATAAAGCATATATATTCTGCCTGCTTGAGTAATTCTAAGTCAATTTATCTGTCTGTCTGTCCGTCTGCCCGTCTGTTGGGAAAACACTCACTTTCGAAAATAGCAAACGAAAAGAACAAACTTGGTCTCAAATTCCTTGTAGTTATCCTAAGCAGTTTGAGATGGAAATCCAGCAACATCGTTTCAGTAGGATGAATCAAAATGTGGAACCACCACCATAAAAAAAATTATAATTTTCAAGCCAGTTCAAAGTTCTAACAAGAAACGCATAAAATTTTCTTATTGTCGGTCAATAATTTAATTCAGGTCTAAACCTCAAACAATTTTAATGCTGACCTTTCTTTTTGTGAAGCTTTGTTAATAATATATGTATATGCATTTATCATATAGAGTCCACTCTTGTCGGTGGAGAGTATCAAAGATTTGGCACAGCCGAATTTAGCACTCTAACTTGTTTTAATTTAAATTAAAAATATCATTTATTGAAAAAAAAATATTAAAAATTTTCCATTTTTTAAATTTTTAGTAATCAATATAATAATCATTTTGTTAATATGTGCAAAATCAACAAATTGTTTGCTTAATTCTATGAATTTGGTGATTAGAGAATATTTTTAATCTTTTCTGTGTAATTGGTAATTAATATTAAATTAATTTGAGTTAAAAAAAATATGTGAAAAATTCGACTATTTATTTATATCATACATACGTATGTATGTATGTATGTATATGATATTAACTCTAACGAGGGACTAGAATAGTTGGATAAGAAGGTTCGAATCAAACAGCATCCATAATGTGCATTAGAATTAAGCAATAATACACTTATGGCTGTTTTCTCATTAGGCGATTAACTTTTTTTACCAACGACAAACTGTACATTACAGAAATTTCGTTTTCTCAGTGTCTTATTTGCTGCTATTCTGTCCTGAAGTTAACCGACACCCAACTGCCAATTATTTATATTTATATATGTTCCCATCGATCCTATAAGGAGCATAGGGCCTCTCATGTTATTTGAGGTTTCGTTAATCATGATATGTCGGATGAGCAAATGATTAGTCCACTGTATCCTTTTCTGATGATGGGGCTGCCATCTTAGCCACGAGACTGACTGGCTGTACATATTTCACGTTTGTATAGCGAACCGCTTAATATAAGTACAGACGTCCGCTTGCAGCCGCACCAATTAGGTGAACAGACGCCGCGATGTTCAGGGAGTACAAATTTAAAGGTGGTATTCACTCACTTTGTCGATGCTGCCGACATGGCATACATCCGCTGGCTGTCCGGGACTGCTTATTTGTGAAAAAAAACTCTTATTCGCGGCTTACCTTTATATCGTATCTAAAGGCCGTTCACTAGCCGCAACCTGTGACCCGTCCGGTCTCGACACATGATTTGCATGAGTTAACACACAGGTCATCAATTATTTATTTGCCATTAATTTGACGTACAGATAAATCTAACCAGCTGACTCCTAACTTTAACAAGTGTTTTGAGAGGTGTTGCCAACTGAAAACAATGTTTTTGTCGGTATATTGAGAAAACCAAAATCGTTTACGGACAGTTTACGGGTCCTATAAATATATTTCGACATTTAGTAACAGGCAGTTCGTCGATACATTGAAAAAATGGTAATTAAAGAGTTAAATGCTGAATAAGAACAAGGTCTAACTTGTGCGTGCAACTGCTAGGCAAACGTCGAGGTAGTTGAAGAGTTACTTTACCTCGGCTCCGTCACCAATAGAAATAATGATACCAGCTTTGAAATAACGCGAAGGCTCAAGCTTTGCCAGCATTTAGTCTAAGTAGACAGTTTAAGAACAGAGACCGCGCTCGACGAACTAAAATAACATTATACAACCCAATTATTCTAGCTGGGCTTCTTTATTGCTCTGATAAGGGTACCTTGTGAAGGCAGAAAAAGCGGTGTTGGGTGTTTTTGAGAGAAAAAACCTTCGCAAATTTCTATGGTCCGATCTGTGTTAACGAGGAGTATGAACGCGAACGAACCGTGAGCTGTATTCGATACATCCCGGCATGAACGTAGCAGAGCACATTAAAATGCTTCCCCGGAAAGTGCAGACGGGTAAAACTGAGGCTCTTGCGGAAGATTCAAGTGTAAGAATACATGCAAATTCCTAGTTTAACGAACTTGCAAAAGCCCGCACAAGGGCTTGGAAATCATTCATTTAGCAAGCCAATACCAGCAACAGGTTGCAGAGCCAACTTAGATACGCAAGTAAAAAAATAAAACATTATATTTAACTTCCTTTAAATCAAATTCTTAACGGCATGTTTAAAAGTTACATGTGTTTTAAGTTTCCACCCCAAGCCTCCTCATCTAGTTGCATTGTTCTTTGTTTTTGACATTCTCTTAAGTTTGCTGCTGCTTGGTGCCGGTGGTTGAGTTGGTCACCTTGTGGTTGTTTTTTTGTCCTTGAGTTTCATCTCTTCGAGTTCTCATAAAGTTGAATGAATAAGAATTTTTAATAAGCGTAACAAAATAAAAAAATAATAAATAATATAAGCTTTTTCTTCACTATTTATATTATATTTATATTTTTTTACAAGATAGAAAAAATACAACTGCAACAAAAACAAAACTACCAGCAACATTTTATAGAAAATTTGTAGCATCTCAAAGTCTAACAAATTCAATTCAATAATAAAAATAACGATGATACTGATGATGATGATAATGAAAATGCTGTTGATGATTATGGTGCTGTTACTGGACTGCCACAGCATCTCTAGTAAACTATTTAAGCAGCTTAATCTCAAACATCGTTAAATTTATAACTTCCTGCTATTTTTTCCTATTGCTAAAAAATTTCTTTATACAAATGAATAAAAAAAATAGTTGTTGAAATACGAACTGAAGAGTATTAGAAAAGAGACACAAATGTACATTTACAAAGATAGTGGGACGGATTAGATGGCTGGGCTGGCTGGTTTATTGGATAGACGGAAAGAAAAAGGGAAAACAAGTCTGATCATTTTATGCACCAAGAAGAATTTAGCAGAGATCTGACCAGAAAATAGAGAATTTTAGTTAAATTTTTTGTACAGGGTGTCTGGTAGCAGATTTATATTTTCAAACCGAAAAACAAAATCGTAAACACAAAGTTTTATTAACCCTGCCTTTACACATGCAAGTAATTACTTGCAAGTAGTGTATATGTACTATCAACGAAAATGTCGAAGAAATAGCCGAAAATCTTGCAAGTAACTTGAGTGTTTTCACAGTCAGTTGTAAGTTTATTTTTCAAATGTTCTCGAAGCGAAAACATTTTATGAAAAAAGCTTCATTTTTGGGTTAAAAAAAAACATTATCATGTAAATGTTATCACGAAATTTATTGAATAATATTATATATAAATAATTTAATTATTCCTTTATTTTATTTTTGGTCCATCTTGATGAAAAAATTATTTTTATTTTTAAAATATGTGAATCCAGTATTGCCGTAGTTACCGATATCATAAAATTTATGAGAAAATATTTTGATTAAAATTTTTTTTTTTTAAATGCTTGCAATTTATGTTTTAAAATACAATGAAGATATGTTGCTTTGTAGTTTTTCATTCTTAAAAACACACAGAAAATCAACAATAAACATAATTTTTATATTACAAAGTACTAGTAAATTGATACCAAAGGCATCAACGGTAACACTGTTTCTCTATTTGTCATTTTACTTGCTGCAAGTGCCAAAAATTTACTTGCAAGCAAATTCTCTTGCAAGTTGGGCTGCAAGTGCGAAAAATGTGATGGTGCTAGTAAAAATGTGTGAGTGTATTGAGTTTTTCGAACTTGCGCTTGCATGTGTAAACGCCGGGTAAAAGCATTGAACGATAAAATGGAAAGAATATGTCATCCAGATGTCTTCCGTCGAGTTGAACACACTGTTCAAAACGAAGCCTTGTGTTCCGCGCCATACGCTGCAGTAAACTTGGTTCGATTGAGCTGATTTATCGACGAATATTTTCCTTTAAAGCCAGAAGAGATTTAGCACAGAAAAAAAGTGTTTTATCAATTAAAAAATTGTTTAAAAAGTATTTAAATTTAATTGATGTGATAATTGAATCAATTATTTTTTTAGTTGAAAGAATATTAAAAATTTAATTTTGATTTAATTAACATTTTAGTTGTTTGAAATAAATTTTCAATTAAAATTTTAATTAAATAACAAAAAATCTTAACTGACTTTTTTCGTTTAAAATAAAATAATTTAAACATCTAGAATTGTTGTTAGGAATTGTCAATATTTATTTAAATAAATTAACACATTGTTTGAAATTGCAAAGTCTTTTGATCATTTTTTTAATTAAAATAAAATTTTACAATTTTTAGTAATCAATATAATCATTTTGGTAATAGGTGCAAAATCAACAAATTGTTTAATTGATATTATGAATTTGGTATAAATTCGTTGATTGGAGAAATTTAATAATTTTTTTCTGTGAGGATTGTCATTATAAACCCTCTCTTTGAGATAGCCCCATAAAACAAATCCATGGGAGTTAGATCGGGCGACGTCGGTGGCCATGGGATGTCCCCAAAGCGACTGATCAGTTTTTGGGGAAAATTTTCCCGAAGCAAATTCATCGAAGCTCTGGCTGCGTGTGCAGTCGCCGCATCCTGTTGAAAGTACGTGTTAGAAGAGAGCGAAGGATGAGCTCGCAGGTTTGGCAAAAAGAATTCCGTAATCATGCGCCGATAATTTTCACCGTTGACATTCGTCGTCTGGCCTCAATAAATTTCGAAAAAAAAATTGGACCAATTATCTCATAAGGCACACCAAACAGTAACAATGGAGCAATGCAATGGTTTTTGATGTTTCAACCGAGGGTTGCGGGTTCTTGCAGACCATTAACGGCAGTTTTGCTTGTTGGCGTGGCCGTTTAAGTGAAAATTAACCTCGTCGCTCCAAAAAATGGGATTTATAGTGCGAAAACGCTCCAACATTGTTTCGCAAAAATTTTTACGTTAATCAAAGTCACTTTCTTTCAGCTCTTGAACGATTTGAATTTTAAAAGGATGGAACTTCAGATCCTTCTTTAAACTTTCATGAATAATCGCTCTTGGAAGTCCCAGTGAGGCTGAAAGTAGCGGATTTTCACGTAAACTACTTTTAACCAGTTCAACGTTTTCGGGAGTCCTTGAAGTTCGACTGGTACCTGGCCGTGGAACATTCATAGCCGAAGCAGTTGCGCGGAATCTCTGCACCCGAATTAAATTAACCCTCAGTCCATCACGTATTCGCCGAATACCCAACTTTGAACAAAATTGCCGACGAGCAATTACGTAGGAATCATTACTCTTAAAAAATTTCCCACAGCGAACGCGCGATGCTTAATAGACCACTCTTTTTTTTTCAGTATTTATTTATTGAATCTTCATATATTAAATATGAACTAACAATAATTAATCAAATCTTATCCTAATATTTACTTTATGTCCTGCCAGTGCCAGACAAAAAAGATTTAGTCATCACGGTTTCTGTTCACATGTGTAGGTGTTTATCGCTCATCTGATTGGGTGAGTGCTGCAGTGTCTTTTCTTCTTAAGCGAGTGTGGCCGCAATAATTTAAAATATTTCGAGCTAATGGATTTGGGTGCAGTTCCAGCCTTTTTAAATATTTTACTGCATATTTCGTTATCATAGTTTTTACTAATGGCACATTGAGATCCTTGTGGATATTTGAGTTTTTGACATACCAGGGAGCGGGTGTGATTATTCGAAGAAGTTTATTTTGGCGCCTTTGAATTTTTTCGATATTAGAAGCAGAGGCAGTGCCCCATAACTGAATACCGTAGCACCAAATTGGCTTTAAGATAGAGTTGTAAAGAAGAAGTTTGCAATCGAGACTAAGAACAGAATTTCTTCCAGTGAGCCAATTAATTTGAATTGCTTTTAGTTTCATTTGAGTTAATTTTGCTTCTATGTGCCATTTTCACGTTAAACGCCGATCTAGATGTATACCGAGATATTTTACATGCGAGTGTTGGGGTATTATTTGATTATTTATTTTAATAGGGGGACATGTTTCCCGACGCAATGTGAATGTTATATGTGCGCATTTTTGCTCATTGATCTTTATCCTCCATTTTTTTAACCACCTTTCTAGTTCAAATATATGATCCTGTAGATAACGAGATGCTTCTTGACAGTTTGCGTGTACGCTTAGAAAAGCTGTGTCGTCCGCCAATGTTGAGGTATGGGTGTAGCTGTTAGTTGGCAAGTCCGAAGTATAAATTAATCGACCACTCTTAACTGACAAATCCGCACAATCGATAATTCTAATGGCATCACTCTCCCTCCGCAGCTTTTATTACTTTTTGAAATAATCGTATTTAAAAATATAAATTTGCCACCAGACACTGTATTTGCTATGAATCAGTGCTCGAAAATAAACATGATATATTTATATATTTTTTTGGTACGGTAGAAATATGGAAAACACAAAAGCTAATTGTGTTTGTGTAGTTAATACCTTAAAAAAACTTTTCTCCGTTTGTGATATTCGTACACAATAAAAAATACTGTACAAATCCAACTCAACATAAGATGAGAACATTTTACTGCTTTCGGTTTTTTTCACAAAAAAACAAAAAATTCATTGTGGTTGGTTTAGCACATTAATGTACGTTCGTTTCAGTTAAGTATAGCGCTTTCATACTAAAATGTGAAACGTCACAGTTTTATAGGACCCGAAGTCACACTATAAAATTGTTTGAAGATCGGTCCATAATTTACACTAGGCCCCATATAAACCCTACTTCCAGAAAACAGTTTAGTACGCCTAAAACCGTAATAAATAACGCTATCAAATTGAAATTCGGTACGTCACAGTTCTATAGGACGAGAAATGATATTGCCAAATTTCGTGAATATTGGTCCATAATTTACGCTAGGCACAAATAAACCCTACTCCCGCAAAATTGTTAATTACGCCTTAAACCATATAAAGCTCACTTTGGGAAAATAATTAAATTCGCCTAAAACCATAACAGATATAGATATTGCGGTAAAATTTGCGGTAAAATCTTAAAAAAAAACTAAGTGCAGATTTTGATTCATCGTCCCAAATAACCTTATAAACAACATTTATCTCTTAATCAACAAAACCTTGTTCCCTTGTGTACAGCGTTGCCAAATGTGCAGATTTATCTGCATTTTGCAGTTTTTCTAAGCACTGAGCAGTTTCGAAGTTTTTTGTTTAAAAAATAAGTTTTTTTGTAAATTGTGCAGATTTTGCAGTTTTTACATAAAATGTTTTTTACTTTAAATTTTGTTATATTATTTTTTATTTCTAAAGCAATAATCTTACCGTATTTGCTTAACACATACTCGTGTAACAGTGGCGAGAGCCAAACAAACCACACAAACGGTTTGGGAAACACGCACTTTCCGTTAACAAATAAACGACCCAAACCTAATTAATAATTTTTCGATAGATTCCAATAAAAAAAATTGTATCTTCTTCAATTTATTATGTTTCGTCTTTTTCTTCTTGATTCTGCTAAATTTAAACTTAACTACGTTTCGATTCTTCTAAAGGGTCATCCAGCCATAATGCACGATGTTTATTGTGGGTCACACCTAAATATCAAGTTTTTTGCCCAAATTAATTCGACGTTAAGATTGTTGAAGCCTTTTACGAAAATGGGCGTTCAAATCAAATTGCACTTTGTGATTTTTTTGTTCAGCATAATCGACCAAATGTGTCCACAAGCGGACGTATTGTGCGGAAATTTCAGCAAACCGGCTCTGTAGGAAATGTGAAAACACCTATGCACGCTGATGGGCGAGCTACATCATTGGGCGTTGTTAATTAGTCGCCACGATCATGTGATTTGACACCGTTGGACTTCTTGCTTTGGGGATATTTAAAAGAAAAAGTGTACGTCAATAAGCCAAGAACAATTCATGAGCTAAAGGATGATATAATTCGGTGCATTAATGATATTGAACTTCAATTATAGTTCTCTGAAAACTTGTTGTTTTATTTACAATTAACATCGTGCGTTTCGTTGGACCACCCTTTACAAAAATGTTTCAATAGTTTGCCAAATACCCCATTTATCAATGAAAAAGTATTGTACAAACGTACAATTTTGATATGTTTGCCAACCCGTTTGAGGAGTTTGTTTTGCTTTTACTTTTGAAAGTTTGATTATGTCCTTGTTTACATTTTGTAATTTTTGTTGTTTTGGGTTTACATTGTAAAATTTTTGTTACTGCAATTTTTCATGTATGTATAATTCACAAATAGAAAAATCTACTCCCGAACTAAAATAAACTTTGTATCACACAAGGAAACAAAAAAAAATCCGAGACCACATGTACTTGTGAACTCTTAATTCCACTCTCTTTTATCTGGTCTACAAAGTAACGATATTCTTTAATAATAAGGGTTTTCATGATATCGCAATCTGTTCATTTACACAAACTTCGTAAAACAGCCCAAAAATTTTGCCTCGTAAACTTTCGCTGTTCAAGTGTGCAATTCTACAAACAGATTTTTCTTAATGCTTACCATCGTTTTTTAATGCAAAATTCAAGTGTTTATAAATCACAAAAAATAAATTCCCCGAAGTATTTGAGCAAATTAGTCTTTTGGCGTTCTTTAAAAACTAAGTAAGCAACGTATTTTTTTTGGGTATATTAATGTGCAGTTTTTTTAAGTTAAAATCAGCTTTTTTTTTCTTAAGATGCAGTTATTTTCAAAAAAATTATTGCAACGCTGCTTGTGTAAGATTTCGATCTCTTTCTTTAATTTATTACAACTCTGCAGAGTTTTTACATTTAAGGATATTTATATCACAACCATTTTTTCCCGATTTCTTTTAGATTTAAATAAAACTCGAGCTATAAAAATATAAGAAACATTTTGGGAAAATGTGTTCCTAATTTTTCTCTCAGTTTCCCTTCTGTTAACTACTCTATAAATATAAAAAATATTATTTTTCATATTGTCACTTTTAAATGAAAGAAATTATCATTATTATTTTAGGTGGTTAGCCCAGAGGCAGTCATCTTAATTTACAGCTTTCAACAGGGTCTTTATTTTATATGATAAATTCTACGAGCATCCTAGACAGAGAAAACGAATTCGTGTGCTGCTGCAAGATGATGAAGATGTTTTTTATAATAAAAAACATACATTCATAGATACATACGTATCGTCACCTTAATTGCAAGCAGACGTAACTACATTTTTATTTTTTTTTTTTTACAGGAGAAACAAAAAACTTTAAAAAATTAATAACAAAAAAGTGATTTAATAAGGTCTCCATTTGCGTGAACATGTGTTTAATAAAACGAACAAAAATCAATTAAAAACTTAATTTCGAATTTTTGTGTAGTTACGTCCGTTTGCATTTAAGGTGACGATATGTATGTATGTATACAGATGAATGTGTATGTATGTCACTATGTAAGTGTTACATATTTTTTTTTCAACATCAAAACATGTTGCAAAAGTGTGAACGAGCATGTTTGTTTGTCTGTCTGTATTAAGCACTAAAAGTGGGTGTTAAAGCAAGAACCAGAAGTTAAAAACTTTGTTTGACTAACAACTTTTTTTCTTTTTTCTTTTAATTTTTGCATCTTCTTTGCAGCTATTTTGCATTTTTACATGTTAAAAATTCACATCTATAGCACAAACAAATGCGTGGTGGCCTGCATCGGCTTGGGCGTTTAGCCCCAAAGACTGACAAATGAATTTACTAATAGATATTTTAATTTACTTGAGTTGGTTGTGTTACATAAAAAACTTTTTCCTGAGTAGCTGAGCATCTGCACCATTATTGCACGACGATTTAAACTTAACCTCCCCAGCTAAAGGGGGCTCTTTTGTTTTCTTTTACTTTTAACTGACTGACTGCGGGCACTTCTGTTCATATTGTTGTTGTTGTGTCGCTCATTATGGGTTAAAGAGTTTTTCCATTTAGCAATTTCAATTTACGAGACGGCAAAATACAGAAATAAAAGAAGACAAAGTACAACTACAAGGCAAATGTTAAATAGTCTTGCAGTTTATCAGTTAATTAAACAGAATTTACTGGGCAAATATTTTATGCTGGAAATGGCAGTTAAATAAAGAAAAAAATGTTAATGGACTTGTGTTCCCTAATATGCAGTTGGAAATTGTGGCAAAGTTGAATGGGAGATTTTTAATTGAAAGTAGTTAGAATTATGAAATGCAAATAACATCTTATTAGGAAGGAATTGCAACAAAAGAATTGTAAAAATAATATCATTTTAATCATCACACAGAAAAAATTCTCGCCAATTTTTTTTTCAATTAAGCCATTAATCAAAATTTAAATCAGTTTTTATTAAAAAATTTAATCAAGTGAATTAAACGTTTATTTATATTAACAATATTACTGGATGAATTTTACTGTTTAGTGGTGTTTAGTGGCAAATTTTAATAATTTTTAAATTTAAATCAATTTTTTTTTTCTGTGCAATCGATTCAACAGGTAAATTAAAATTCTAACTCACAGTAGAGTGAGAGTATAGTTAGAGTAGAGTAGAGTTAGAGTAGAGTTAGAGTAGAGTTAGAGTAGAGTTAGAGTAGAGTTAGAGTAGAGTTAGAGTAGAGTTAGAGTAGAGTTAGAGTAGAGTTAGAGTAGAGTTAGAGTAGAGTTAGAGTAGAGTTAGAGTAGAGTTAGAGTAGAGTTAGAGTAGAGTTAGAGTAGAGTTAGAGTAGAGTTAGAGTAGAGTTAGAGTAGAGTTAGAGTAGAGTTAGAGTAGAGTTAGAGTAGAGTTAGAGTAGAGTTAGAGTAGAGTTAGAGAAGAGTTAGAGTAGAGTTAGAGTAGAGTTAGAGTAGAGTTAGAGTAGAGTTAGAGTAGAGTTAGAGTAGAGTTAGAGTAGAGTTAGAGTAGAGTTAGAGTAGAGTTAGAGTAGAGTTAGAGTAAAGTTAGAGTAGAGTTAGAGTAGAGTTAGAGTAGAGTTAGAGTAGAGTTAGAGTAGAGTTAGAGTTAGAGTTAGAGTTAGAGTTAGAGTTAGAGTTAGAGTTAGAGTTAGAGTTAGAGTTAGAGTTAGAGTTAGAGTTAGAGTTAGAGTTAGAGTTAGAGTTAGAGTTAGAGTTAGAGTTAGAGTTAGAGTTAGAGTTAGAGTTAGAGTTAGAGTTAGAGTTAGAGTTAGAGTTAGAGTTAGAGTTAGAGTTAGAGTTAGAGTTAGAGTTAGAGTTAGAGTTAGAGTTAGAGTTAGAGTTAGAGTTAGAGTTAGAGTTAGAGTTAGAGTTAGAGTTAGAGTTAGAGTTAGAGTTAGAGTTAGAGTTAGAGTAGAGTTAGAGTAGAGTAAGAGTAGAGTTAGAGTTAGAGTTAGAGTTAGAGTAGAGTAAGAGTAGAGTTAGAGTAGAGTTAGAGTAGAGTTCGAGTAGAGTTCGAGTAGAGTTCGAGTAGAGTTAGAGTAGAGTTAGAGTATAGTTAGCGTAGAGTTAGAGTAGAGTTAGAGTAGAGTTAGAGTAGAGTTAGAGTAGAGTTAGAGTAGAGTTAGAGTAAAGTTAGAGTAGAGTTAGAGTAGAGTTAGAGTAGAGTTAGAGTAGAGTTAGAGTAGAGTTAGAGTAGAGTTAGAGTAGAGTTAGAGTAGAGTTAGAGTAGAGTTAGAGTAGAGTTAGAGTAGAGTTAGAGTAGAGTTAGAGTAGAGTTAGAGTAGAGTTAGAGTAGAGTTAGAGTAGAGTTAGAGTAGAGTTAGAGTAGAGTTAGAGTAGAGTTAGAGTAGAGTTAGAGTAGAGTTAGAGTAGAGTTAGAGTAGAGTTAGAGTAGAGTAAGAGTAGAATTAAAGTACAGTTAGAGTAGAATTAAAGTACAGTTAGAGTAGAATTAAAGTAGTGTTAAAGTATTTATTAAGCGTATAATCTTAGTCATAGTTGTGTTGCAACAGGAGTAAAGTTAGAGTTTATTAAGTATAAAGAAAAGGACTATATGCATTCAATTCTAAAGTCGAGGAAGGGAAGCATTTTCAGAGCCTTTACAAATTCTGCAAAGAAAAAATAGGGAAAGTAATAAATTTATTTAAATACCTCCTCAATTTTAAAATGTTTATCTGGTCACTCTTGCTACTAATAAAGATATTTTCCAAGTTAAGAGCATCTTGTAACAATTGCAAAACTACAATTACATGATGGGAATATCTTCAGGGTCATATTAAGTTATTATTAGAAAAGTAACAAATATTTAACAAGAATACAATTATAATCTCTAGTTAAAAAAAAATAGAAAAGATAAAATAAATAACTAAAGAAGGTACTCAAGTGTAAAATTAATTTCCAGAGAGTTTTTTAAAATGAAAGTTAAAAAACCAACAATAACAACCGCAAAAAAACTTCGACCACTCTGTGATGTTTAAAAACGAGCGTTTGCAATGACGTTGGAATAAATAAGAAAAATACGAATAAATTTATGATTGTAAAAACCATTAGAACAATCATTGCTTTTTTATTTTTCCTTGAACATTATGAAAACACTAAGATTGAGGAATATTTCATCATTTAGTTTTCTACTCATTTGAAAAAAAGATATTATGGAAAAAAAATTGAAAGTTAAATGGCATAACAGACAAGCTGTTTCTTTAAATAGTAGAAGAAAAAAATTCTGTCCTTAGAATATGATAAGAAGGGGAAGATCGAATCAAAGAAATTGTTAACGAATACGGAAATTACATTCCCTCTGACTCACTTATAGCCCCCTAACTGATCTTGGCGATATTTCGTGGTGGAAAAAGGTTTAGCCAATACCTTGATACGGCAGTGTTCAAATTGGGATATTCTCTTTCTGGCATTACAGCAAACTGGAGACCCTTATTTTGCACTATGGGAATCAGCAACCGCTGAGACTTCGGTCCTGGAAAGATCCTTTAGTAATTATGTGGCTTGTCGCTCAAATTCAGGGAAGGGAGATCCTGAAATGGCGGCTCTTAGAGCTAATTTGCCACCAATTGTGTGGCGTTTTGGCTAAATAACAAGGACCAAGCCTATTGAAAATGGCGAGACTCGGTCCACAATTTCAAGATTCTATCTTAAATAAAGTCTATATGTAACGGCTTATCAATTTTTCGGTTTCAAAAGTGAAGTTCATAGGGCCTTAGCACTCTGAATTGACAGTAAAGGTTTTTCGGATATATTCGATATTTTCGGCAGTACGTACATTACGATCAGTTACGCCAACTTTGTGCTTTTGCCACTATTTATGGTGCTTTTTGTTGCCTTGAAACTCCAAATTGTATCTTTAGTGCCAAACTAAGAAAACGCACTAACTTGGTGCTTTTTAAATTTTACGTTAGTGCCTGTAGTGCTTTTTACAATTTTTAGTTTTTTTTCTACAATTTCTTTAATTAATTATGTAATAACAATTTTGTAGTGTAAAAACATTATTTTAGTATGGTAACTGTTTATTCTTAGCTAAGGACAAGGGCATCGCCCAGACTTGCAATTTTTCTTGCAGCAATTCTTGAGTTTACTTTTATTTTTTTTTGGTTAGGACCAGCACTCAGGGGATGACCCCTACTAATGCGTTGCATTGTGTTGAAACTAGGAAAATAGGTTATTGGAAGAAGGAAAGAGGGAGTAGTGCTTGTGAACATTTGAGATGAATTTATTCATGTTGATAGTGAGATGGAAGACTTCAACAGGGAGGTTATTCCACATACGAACAGTCCGGACAAAAAACGAATTTTCCCTGTAATGCGTTGAACGATTCACCGGCCAATCGACCACAAAAGGATGTGCTCTTGAGGAAAAAGGTGTATTGCGAACAAAGGTATGGGTTTCGGGAACTAAATCCCTAATTTCATCAGAACACATCCCGTTGTAGTACCGATAAAATAGGCAAATACAACCCACATTGCGACGGTGCTCAAGGGAGTCAATAGAATTGGATTATTGATGAGAGAGGTAAGAAGATTGAGGAAGAGTATTCAGTTTCATGTACTCTGCAATCCTGCTTTGTTTTGTAAATCTCACATCGGTTGTTAATCGCAATAAAAACGATGTAATTGTCTTCGTTACACATTTTATTAAAGAAAATTGCTTGGAAAATATTAAGAATTGTAAATGGAAAAATCAACAACGAACACATCGTTTTTGGATAGAAGTCAACTATTTAAAAGATTCAATAGGACAAAATCCATTTTTAGTTTTTGTATTAAGAATTTTGAGTTTGCCATACTCTAACGCGGAAGTTGAAAGAACATTTAGTTCGATGAACTACAGTAAATCCAAAATAAGAAACGGATTATTATTGAACTCTATTAACTAAACTCCTCTTATTAAATATGAACTTCGTCGACATTATTCATGCTGTAATGGTTACACTCTAACTTCTGGTGTCTGCAGTCTTTTCCGATGAAACATACAAAAAATCAAAATAATACTTAAAAAGTGTTTTATGACTCAACTCATGATGAACCAAATTAAGGTAATGTACGAAAATGGTCCTCCAACAACGCTGTCGCCGTTATTTTTTTAATATATTTTGTAACTTGTTTTGTGTTCAATTATCGATTATATTGAAAAAAATGGCTTAGTGCTTTTTTTTTGTGAGAGGGGAAGATAATATGCTGTTATTCTCTCCCTTCTCAGCGATAAGCTCAGAATTTCTGAAAGAAAACTTTCATAGTGTGAACCCAGACTAACTATTTGAAACCACTAAGGGTGGGTTTTTAACATGGAGATCAGAGATTTAGTCATATTTTATCTGTACTTGTCGTTTTTAAGATGAGGATTAATTACTTTTATTTGCAAGTTTAAGCGGCCAATGTTGGTGGTATAAACTTAATCAACAAATGTCAACACATACACATGTTTGTATATATAAAAAAGCAGGTGCTTAAATATAAACATAGAAAAAAATATACATACATAAAAGAAAAGATCTTTTTAGAAAACAGAAAAATGGTTCATTCTAGTGAATATGAAGACTAGTGATTCTGAAACATATGAAAATTTAAATAAAACAATTATATGAAGAAATTTTTTTTATGAGTACTAAAATGGTGGATTGTCTTCTTCTTCTGTATAAAATGCAAAGGGAACTGGTAAAAATTTGACATTTTAAAATATGTTTGTTGCCATTTTTTTTATTTAGTATGGCAATTCTGCGAGGTTTCAGCTTTCACTTAAAAACGGGAAACACAATAAGTACACAATTAAATTTATTCTCAGCTTAATTAACTATATTTTTACTATTTAATTAGGCTTAAGTTCATTAAATTTAATTTTCATTAAATTATTTTTATGAAGAAAGGAATTTTTACAACATGGAAGATTAATTAAAAATTGTTATTGATAATTTTCATTCTTGACTGACCTGGGATTCGAAGCCAGGCTGGCTGGCGTGTGATTCGAACCCAGGCGGCTGGTTACCCTGACATGTTTCGACCTCAACCACTAGGTCTTCTCAAAGGGATTTGCCGTCTTACACTCGCAGCCATCGATGACTGCTGACGTCAGTAGTCAAACATCAATCCTTAAACCAAATTGTATTTTAACCTTTGGTAGATCGAAATTTGCTTATTGAATGATTATCCATTTTTAATTGATCTCACATGTTTTTCCTTTACTTCTGTTTTTTCCGTACTTTTGTCAAGAATTCTTCTTGAAGTCCAAAGTACATTTTTTTGTTTATCATGTTTTTTGTCTTTCTTTTTTTCTTATTGACATTTTTCAGCACAACTTGAAGGACAAATGAACACATAGAGCTTGTGCCTTAGCTTTAACAATAATTAGTATTGTGGTTATTTTGTTGAACTATTCAGTTGAACTATGCGAGTGTAAGACGGCAAATCCCTTTGAGAAGACCTAGTGGTTGAGGTCGAAACATGTCAGGGTAACCAGCCGCCTGGGTTCGAATCACACTCCAGCCAGCCTGGCTTCGAATCCCAGGTCAGTCAAGACTGAAAATTATCAATAACAATTTTTAATTAATCTTCCATGTTGTAAAAATTCCTTTCTTCATAAAAATAATTTAATGAAAATTAAATTTAATGAACTTAAGCCTAATTAAATAGTAAAAATTTGGATTAAAAACCATGAATAGTTCAACAAAATAACCACAATACTAATTATTGTTAAAGCTAAGGCACAAGCTCTATGTGTTCATTTGTCCTTCAAGTTGTGCTGAAAAATGTCAACAAGAAAAAAAGAAAGACAAAAAACATGATAAACAAAAAATGTTATTTGGACTTCAAGAAGAATTCTTGACAAAAGTACGGAAAAAACAGAAGTAAAGGAAAAACATGTGAGATCAATTAAAAATGGATAATCATTCAATAAGCAAATTTCGATCTACCAAAGGTTAAAATACAATTTGGTTTAAGGATTGATGTTTGACTACTGACGTCAGCAGTCATCGATGGCTGCGAGTGTAAGACGGCAAATCCCTTTGAGAAGACCTAGTGGTTGAGGTCGAAACATGTCAGGATAACCAGCCGCCTGGGTTAGAATCACACGCCAGCTAGCCTGGCTTCGAATCCCAGGTCAGTCAAGAATGAAAATTATCAATAACAATTTTTAATTAATCTTCCATGTTGTAAAAATTCCTTTCTTCATAAAAATAATTTAATGAAAATTAAATTTAATGAACTTAAGCCTAATTAAATAGTAAAAATTTGGATTAAAAACCATGAATAGTTCAACAAAATAACCACAATACTAATTAATTAACTATAGTTTGCTGCGAAGATTAATCTCGATGTTAAACACCCACTCTAAATGGATAACCAGTTATGACTCGTTCATTGTGTTATTCAGCTGCTGGGTTAGGTCTTCAATACAGTACCCTATTTTCTAGTCTTAATGCATAATTCAGACAATTCTAAATTTAGTTTACAAAGGAAGTATAAATCAAGGCTTTAAAACATTTTCCGAGCATTTTAGAAATATAACAAAGGGTTTTTAACTTTTTATTTTAAAATAAACGTTTCTTAACTGCCAATTTCACGGTGTCGAAAGAACGATGTCGCATTTAGTGAAATAGGCAGTTAATGTTTTTTTCATTGTTTTTGCATCTGCTTTCATTCTATATTCTACACATGAACGTGCAACTTTCATAAATAAGAGAAATATTTGATTTTGTATATAAATGATAATTTTTTCCTGTTTACCACAACTTCATTTTCTAACATCTTCTGCGGCGAAAAATGATCCACAGGAAAAACAAAAATAATGCCAGACAGTCTACATACGTAAGTGCAATTTAATATTCATATTAACATTGCAAAACAACAAAAAAAACGTAGTTAAGAAATTGTCGACTTCTCCGACGACAAAGATGTAGAAGTATCTCAACAAACTAGGCCAAATTGCCGATAACGTACTGCCTGCAATGACATGAAAAAAACAAACAAATAAACCAAGCCAAACGAACCACCCAGCCAAGTAAACAACTTAATCCTGCAACAAAATAAAATCAACTTAACACACGTTGTCTATTTAAAAGTGTTGCATTGCCATCCACTTTAAACTCAAATCACATGCAAAAACATGACTAAAAAAAAATGTATCTACGGAGGTTGAGCAACTCTTGAGTGAGGAAAAGTACGAAATTGAAATACTTTTCAGTCAAAATATTTTGTAGCAATTTTTCTCTTTTTTAGCATCCTGCGTTGGGAAATAGTTTATTAAAGAAACATGAATTTAAGCAAAAGTTTTAGTGAAGTTTTATTTACGAGACAATTTAGAGGACAAAACTTAAAGTTGGAAAAAACGACACAAATAATTTTTGATTCTATAAAAAGTAACTTATTTTTTACTTTATTAAATTCAAAATTTTTTTATTTTTTTTCGAACTAAAACCATGAGCTAAATTTCAGTTATGTATTTTATAAAGCTTTTTGTAATAGTTCTATTCCTTAAATTTTTAGGAATGGCTTTATACAGAAATTTAGCTCGTGGAATAAATTCCAAAAATAAAAAAATAAAAAAAAAAGATTAAAAATTTTTAAAGGAACAAAAATGAAATTAGACTAGTCAAATTTTTAAAACTATCCTCTATTTAAAGTTTATACATATAGTTCGTTTTATATACCTGTTAGTTGAAGGACCACCTAAATACATTAGAACTATTTTTGTAAACAGAAAAATCTACTTTCACTTAAACAAAAATTTAATATTAAATCTCCATCGGTTTAAATTTCACGTAATTCCGATCAGAACATGGTAGTGTTTTTTTATTCCCGCACTTTTTGGATTCCCGGGAAAGCGGGTAATAAATATCAAATTTATTTACTTATTTCTCCAAAGCAACTAATATTTCGTACTGGCTATTAGGCTTAAAATAATTAAATCTAGTATCTATTATATAACAAAAATGTAAAAAATTTAATATTCAAGTAATTTTAAGACACTTAAGAGGTTATTTTGATGCCAATAGGATCATAGAAATCAATATACGTATGTATATACATTGTCAAATTCAGATCTCATTTGCATAATTAGAATGAAAGTATTGAAGTCTTAGTGGAATAACATTTCTGAAAGGGCGATTAGGAACTGAATGCACAACATTACGAAATAGGAATTCTGAAACAATTTTACCGTTTAACAAATTCAGCAGGAAGGAGAAATGTTATTTACTACATATATTTAATAACTTTTTTTTACAATGTTATAACCCTTAATCAGCAGTGGTATACTAAGTATACTAAGTTTGTCATTCCATGTGAATCCTATTTTTAATATTATTGTGAATCCTTCATTAATTCTAAGCCCATTTTGTCATATGTGTGTCAAATTGTTTCTAGATCTTCTAGGCTGTTTGGGAGTGAATTCCAGTATAATCGCTTTAGTGGAACTACCTCCCTAAAAACTCCACAAAAACTAACATAAATTTGTGGCGAAATGCATCTTTTTTCATTAAATATCCACAAATTTGTTTTATAAGGCACCAAATTTCGTGAATGTCGGTCCATAATTTACCTACGGCTCTTGTGGTGCAATTTAGCATATTCTACTTTCATAAGACTCAAAATATCTTGATATGCCGCATATAAAGCACAATATAGGAAAACACTTTACTGCGCTCTTAGCCCCAAAACCTTATAATATTATTGTAAAATTTACACTTCAGTGTGCTAAGACAAGAAATAAAATTTCGTTAAGATAGCCCTATAATTATCATAGGCCCTATTTAAGCCCATTCTTAAAAATGAGCTTAATATGCCTTAAACTGTAGTAAATTTAAATATTGTGGTGAAATTAAGTTGGATTAAACTACTAAAGACACTAGTTCGACAGAGATTTACTAAAGTTTTAAAAAAAGATTAACTTCAAAATTTCCCGGGATTCCCGCAACTTATTCCCGGGAAAGCGGGAATTGAAAACAATTGAAAATCTCGGGAATTCCCGGGACGGGAAATCCCGGGAACAAGCTCTAGAACATGGCTAAGTATGTCTTTTCTAGACATTTCGTTGGGTGATTACTGGTATGGCGCATGGCACATTTTTACAAAATATTAGTTAGAAATCAATACTATACAATAAATGTGCCCTTTTTTTAAATTCTTAATCCATTTTTGGATATCTCGAATATATAAAGAGATATCGAGTCCTAGCATTGCCTCATATCCACAATTTTAGAGTTTTCTAATCATTGTGTTGCTTTATTCGTCACTTTGTATCCTATAAACAGGGTTGCCACTTTGGGGCTAATTACCCGAATTTGGTGTAAATTTGACTGTCATGGGTAGAGCGTGTGTAATTTCTTTTAGGTGTAGATCAGGTGCAATTTTAAATTATTTTTATTTAAAACAAATGAAATACATAATGATTTGATTTCAGATATTGTTGATCCAAAAAGTCACAGTTAAATGATTGATATATAAAAAAGAATGTCAGCTATCTTCATTTTTCTAGTTTCTATAATAAATAAACAAAACATTAGGTATTAATTTGCATTGGTAATATGATGTTTTGCTATTTGGTACAAACCAATAAGAAAAGGAGCCAATAAATAAATTGAAGATTATTGTGTTTGTTTTAATCAAACAAGAACTACTTCGTTTGAGATGCTTTTTTATTCTTAATTATTACAGCTTTTTAGCTACTTTAAAAATACTTTGAGTTATAATTATTGATAATCAGGTATGTGATGAAAATCGATCGATTTCAAAACGATCGTTTTTAAACGGTGTGAATTTCGAGCAATTTTAAAATCGATTTCTGAATACGAGTCTTAATTTGTTTGTTTATAATACAGTTTCATTAATACATATAATATAAAATTTAAATGAATATATACAAAAAATAAGAGGAAAATATTTTATTAATATATTTTTAAAGATACAGAAAACGATGTTATCAGTTTGAATTGTTTCGATCTTAAAATCGATTTCCATGACACACTGAATGTATGTCGAATTAAGCGAACATTAGAAAGAAATGGTCATGTGTTAATATTTATAAGCAAATATTTCTCCTTACTATTAAATATAAATTAAAAATAAATGAAAATGTGGGGAGTTTTTTGGAATATGTTGAAAAAAATTGTTTTTTAGTATGAAAGCTATCAGTACTATTTGACCATAGATTTAAGCTGGAAAAGACTTTTTTGGTATTGACAAAATTCACACATCAAAAGAATTCTACAAATGCAATTGTATGCCATTATAAGATTAGTTTATCAGAAACTTCAGACTTTAAACCTTTGTTTCTCTACCTTTCAAATGTGGATGATAAATCGCACCAAACTTAAAAATAACTTGGGGGAAGATATGTCTCGAACATAACAAAGAGTAATTAATTTAATTATTTAATAATATTTTATAATGCTTTAGTCGAGAAAATATTTAGTACCAAATACATTGTTTAAACAGATTTCAAGTGATCAGACTGTCGGTTGAAGCCATCAAAGAATTTTTTACTACAAAAGGTATACAAAGGAACGCCAATGAATATGATAAACCTAGCCAACCGAATGTGAAAGTAAAACTGATCATCTTAAGTTTTGTTATTTCAAAGTTCTTCTTTAAGCGATTTTTTTTTTTTTTTGTGAAAAAAAAAAAAACGTTTTTTAACAAAATATTTACAACATTTATTTGATATCAGGTATAATTTCATTTAAATCGGGTAATTTTGTTTCATCTGAAGTGTAATTTTGAATTTTGCTGGTGGTTACACTGCCTATGAAGCAAATTTCCGATATATAAGTAGAAATATTATTTTTTGCAATTGATGAAAATATTTTTGGACCGTGCGGCAAACTAGTAACCACCCCTCGTTTTGGTTTCTATTTCGTGTTTGCCTTAACAAATACTTTGACTTACTTGAAAGACATTTAAAAATATTAGTGTAATAAGTGGTATATGGGGCACAAAACAGGTTCGTATTATTTTAGTTAAATCTTAACAATTTTTAATATTTTGTGCAAAAAGTTATAACTACTTTTAGTTGCAATAGAAAGTATTTATAGCGACCCCCATTATTTTTAACAAAAAATTCTATCGTGCAGTTTATTTTTCAAATCAATCAATTAACTCTTTATCGTTTTTCTAGAAAAAAAAAAACATTTTAGTTCCGTGCGGCAAACCAGTTATCACTCGACGATTTCGCAACTCTTTTAACTATGAAAATCTAAACAAAAATAATTTATTACCGGTAGAAACAGTTAACAGGTTCGCAAATCAGCGTCAAGTATTTGTCACACCGGAGTTTTCACAGAATCTCATGTCACTTATAAGTGACAGGTTTTTATTGATATTTATTTTCCTATAATTTCGTAAAAGTTTGTTGGAAGCAATTTTCTTGTGCGTTTTAGTCTCTATTACAATGTGATAAAAATATATTTTCTGCGGTTTGGGTATAGCCTAACCCCCATATTCATAAAAAATATTTTTAATTAATAAAAGATTTATTAAACAAAATTACATAGAAAATTCGTTTCATAAATCTGCTATAAGTCTAAAATATTTTTATGAATATGGGGGTAAGTATGCAGGTCTTTAAAAAATTGGCTTTTATTTGGGGATCTTCCTCAAATATGATGATGTTTTATTTTTTATACCCTCCACCACTGTACTATAACTCTTTCCTACTCTTCCCAGCAAAAACTAAGTAATGAATTGAAATTACTGAACAACTTAATGACTACTTCATACCATCTGCATTAGATAGAAGTAGTAAAGTAATGGTTGCCATATAATCTGATACATAAGCACTTGTTTATAAGTTGATTAACGAAATTTATAATTAATTTATAATAAAATACATTTAAGGTTTTATTAATTCAAATCTAATACAAATTGATTTTAAATACATATTTGTTCTTACAATTTGTTGTTTTTTATTTGTTATAAATGCATAAGAAATTGAATATGAAAAATTAAAATACTTTATTGATTTTGATATGTATTTTAAAATTAAAATTTTTAATAAAAACTACACTAATCAATCAACCAAACGATATTATAACGATATTGTCTAGGTGATATAAATTATAATATATGATATCGATCTTGTATCATAAACGATAGTATTTAAATTGTACATTTCCTTATAATATCGTTTTTTCATGAAAATATCATATCGTTTTGGAAATCATATCGTTCTCTGGTTTATTGGGTATGAATATGTCCTTGTTGCAGAGTAGTAAAATTTTGCATTAAAAAGCAAATTAAATTAAAGACATAATTTGTTTGATAAATTCAGTTTTGTGGATAACAATGTGAAGTGTCTATTTGTAAGCAAACGTGGTAATGACTTATTTAACTCCCTACTTGTAAGCGACTGTGGTAATGAATTATTTAACTCCCTATTTGTAAGCGAGGGTGGTAAGTACTTGTGTTAAAATAATAAGTTAAAATGCCGATGTATAAGTAGTGAAGAGTAGTTATATTATCTTATTAACTCATTACTTTGCAATGTAAATTTTTGCTTTGTAATTGTTTGGGCATGGTATTTTTCTACAAAGATGGGTTTACCTTGTTGTTCGACAGTAGTTTAATACGGTATCATGGTATTTTCGTCATAATTTTTTTCGAATTGAAATAAAACACAATAAAATCGTTTTAATGACCATCAATTTGGCTTTATTGGAAGGATAATTTTATGCCATTAATGTTTAAATATGATTTCAGGCATGTGGCCGCCGCGGCTGGCTCGAATAAAGCCAATTCTACAGGTCCAATTTTCAACCACTTTTTCGAGCATATGGGGCCGTATGTCGGCAATAACGCCACGAATGTTGGCTTCCAATTCCCCTAACGTTTCTGGTTTGTTGGCGTAGACCGTCTTGTTGGAACCACAACTCATCCACATTCATGCCATCCAATTCGGGAACAAAATAGTCGGTTATCATGGCTCTATACCGGTCTCCATTAACGGTAACTGCCTCTCCAGCATTATTTCGGAAGAAGTATGGCCCAATGACTCCACCAGCCCATAGAGCACACCAAACAGTCAGTTTTTGTAGATGTAATGGCGTCTCAAGATTTGCAAGCGTTGTTCTTTTGTCAACCTGTTCATGATGAAATGGCAAACCAAACTGAACATAAATGACATTAGAGTTGCCAGATTTGACCACAAAAAGCCGGTTTTATCTCTATTCGAAAAACAAACCTGTAAAAAAAACACCCTGTACATTGGCATTTTAGCGCATTATTTTAACACGGCGATGTCATTGAAGGCAAGTACTTAATTAGTACTTCTTTACCACGTTCGCTTAAAAATAGTTACTTCACACTTGTATCAACAAAATTTAATTTGACAAAGAAATTGTGTTTATAATTTAATTTACTTTCTAATGCAAAATTTGACTACCCTAAGGACATATTCATACCACAAAAAAGTGTTTTATCAATTAAAAAATGGTTCAAAAAGTATTTAAAATTAATTAATGTGATAATTGAATTAATTATTTTTTTAGTTGAATGAAAATTAAAAATTTCATTTTGATTTAACTAACATTTTAGTTATTTTGAAATAAATTTTCAATTAAAATTTTTATTAAAGAACAAAAAATCTTCAGTGACTTTTTTCGTTTAATAAAATAATTTAAACATGTAGAATTGTTGCTGGGAATTGTCAATATTTGTTTAAATAAATTAACATATTATTTTAAATGGAAAAGTTTTTTGATCACTTTTTTAATTAAAAAAGGGAATTGTCAATATTTGTTTAAATAAATTAACACATTATTTGAAATGGAAAAGTTTTTTGATCACTTTTTTAATTAAAATTAAAAATATAATTTATTGAAAAAAATATTAAAAATGTTAAAATTTTTAGTAATCAATATAATCATTTTGGTAATAGGTGCAAAATCAACAACTTGTTTGCTTGATATTATGAATTTGGTTTAAATTTGGTGATTGGAGAAATTGAATAATTTTTTTCTGTGTACCCAATAAACCAGATAACGATATGATTGCAAAAACGATATAATATTTTCATGGAAAAACGATATTATAAGGAAAGGAACATTTTAAATACTAACGGGATACAAGATCGATATCATATATTATAATTTATATAACCTAGACGATATCGCTATAATATTGTTTGGTTGATTGCGAAGTGTAGTTTTTATTCAAATTTTTTATTATAAAAGACATTTCAAAATCAATTAAGTATTTAAATTTTTCACATTCAAATCTATTACAAATTGTTCTCCATTTATAACAAATAAAAAACAAAATGTAAGATCAAATATGTATTTAAAATCAATTTAAATAAATAAAACCTTAAATGCATTTTATTATGAATTAATTATAAATTTCGTTAATAAACTTATAAACAAGTGCTTATATATCAGATTATATGTCAGCTATTACTAAACTACTTCTATGTAATGCAGATGGTATGAAACAGTCATTGAAAAGTAAGTTCTTCTGTAATTGGAAGTCATTACCAAGTTTTTGCTTGGTACGTAAACATTTTTTTATAGGCGTCACAGGATATCCTTTGGAATTGTGGCCTCTGACTCCTCATAGAACACCAGAGGAGGGGTCGGTAGAGTTAAAATGTAATGAAATTCATTTAAAAATTTAAATTCATTCAAAAATACATTTAGATGCACTATTGGCGCTAGAGAGCTGCCACTACGCTCAAAAAAATACAGCGAAAATAAGAAATGTTTGTTGTTCGTTGCATAACATCTGAATTTATTATAAATACCAATGCAATACCAATGCAAATGATATGGAAAACTTATGAACTTTTACTGTTCAAGAAGGTAATGTAGTGTCATTAGCCTTACAGCAGTATTTGTCTGCAGACCAGAATATTAGAAATAATAAGCAAATGTCAGTTTGACTTTTGCTTATTTACTTTTTATACATTTAAAGTAATAATTTCCAGGCGCAAAAGTGTTATATTTAAGGTAACTACCTCAAAGAAAATGGGGCAGAACGAAAAAAGAACTTGTGTGTGAATATTTACTGAAGCTTGCTTCCATTCCATACTAAAACAGTTTGTATATTTGTATGTGTTATTAAAAATAATTTATAAAACGTTAATCCTTTACTGTAGGAATTTCAACATCAACAATTGTAAACATATAAATAGCTCTTTCTTAAAATCTTTATATTGATGTTAAAAATCTATTGGAACAGGGTGCTTGGGCTGCTTCACCCAATAACATGTATATTTATACAAAAAAATTTAAATACTTTTTTTATCACAAACTCCTTTCAAATTTTTTGGCGGAATTATTTTCAAAATTGTTCATCACATTCTCCCTTTAATTGACATTCGTTATTCCTACCTCATTCCCGGGAAAGAGCTTTACATCCCGGCAAAAACTTTGCTTACAAAATTAGCAGAAGCATAATGAGAATTTGACGGCAGGACTACTTATTTTTCTACTAGAAAAAGTACGTATTTTTGTTCGCGATGTCCTAAAAGTAATCCTTTATAATTTGCCAATTGCAAACTAAAAAATAATACCTTTCTTTTATACTTAAAAGTTTTATAAAAATATGCAGTTACAAAAAGAGACCAAAAATAAGTATTACAAATTAAATTGTAAAAAGGTTAAAACACACCAATACAAATTGCTCTTATATGCCTGTGAAATCTTATGGTACGACTATTTTTTTTTGAAAAAATGTACACAATAATAAATTTTTCGAAATGTAAGAAATCTTTTAATAAAGAGTGTTTTGGCTGAACAAAATCATTTATAACTCTAACACTGGGGGATTCACAAGGTAGCCATAAAGTTGTAAAGGCATGTATCTTAAAAAAATAACAAGAAATATATACATATGACAACTGTGGGCAACCGCAGTTATGGCGGATACATGCTGTGTTCATTGAAATTTTTATTTTGTTTACTTTCAGCTTTTAAACGATTGTAAAATATTATTTAGGACATTGTGACGATATGACTTGATAGCACACTTTGTGAATCCGCCAAATGTGTGTAATAATATACAGGTAACCCTCCTACAAGATGGCTTCCTACAAAACGATTTCGATCTTACACGAAAAAAAATTTGAGGAAATCTCCTCATCTACAACACGGTTTCATTCTAACACTATAAAATGGAATTGCCACTTTATCATGATTGAGTTGTTAAAATTGTACCAAAATAGTACAAAAGTGAAATTTACAACGACCTCGTAAGGACCAGTAAACAGACTAAAATAACAGATTTTCTGAAGAGAACAGGCACTGAAAGTCGTAGCGGAGAAATAGATTCAGAAAGTGGAATCGTTCGGCCGAAAAAATACTCCCGACTAATTCTGGTGAGCAGTGATGAGGAATAAATTCCATTTAATGAGTTTAAGCTGAATAAACATGTAACTCTTGTTTATTTTTGTCTATGTATTTTTTTGTATGTATGTACATTAGGGGTACAACCAAAAAAAATACCTATCACGACGGGGTGCCCACTGATGTATATATCAAGAAAACAGTTTTTTGAGATCAATTTGGATAAAAAACCTCCCCCCCAAACCGTTTTTTCTAAAAGCTTCCAAAAAATAATAAAATTTGAATTTTTATTTTTTAAATACCATACATACAGTCATGTACTATATATTAACTTCAGATACTTAAAATTATCTTTGTTGAAGGAAATAAATTTTAAGTTCAAAGTGCGAGTTGTTCTGCAATATTGTATTTTTAATAAACAAAAAAAATCCAAATACTGAACTTCAAAGTGATTTGGGGGGGAACTTTTTTAACGCCCGCGAAAAAGTGACCCCACTTTTCATCATAGATTTTCATGGTCTATATGGCATGGATAGGTATTTTTTGATAATTTAAAAAATTGTTCAAAAGTTATACCCCTAATGTACATATTTCTAATAAAAACAATGAATTTAAAGAAAATATTTCATTAAAAAAAAATTTATATTTGACACTGTCTCCTAGCCTTATATAACACGTTTTCCTACAACACGGCGTTTTCTAGGAACCTATCTACCGTGTTGTAGGAGGGTTAGCTGTATGTAAATATTATGTTGTTCAAAAACATCGTTTACATTAGATCGATATCACTACAAGTGTTCTAATAACAAAAATATATTGTGGAGTTAATTTTGGAGCATTTTTATATATATATTTACATACATTTTATTGATTTTTGGAATTTCCTCATCGAAATCTAACAATTATTAATAGAATATATGCAAATTGATTTATATAATTATTAAAAATCATATAATAATAACTTATTTAAATCATTATATTAAAGTATTTTTTTTTTGTAATGTATAATTATGACTTATTTAAGATAAAGTAATAAAGTTATAATTTAATATATAACTTATAATGCAAAAAGTGGCGAATAAAGCTACAAAGTAATAAATTCAGGAAGTCATTAAAATTGGGATTGTAAGTAAAGTTTTTGCTGGGATTTTCGAAGTTTGTTTAAAGTAAGGGAAAAGGGAAAAGAGTACAAATTCCCCGGGAGATTTTATATAGAATAGGGAAAAAATTCCCGGGGAATTGTTATTCATAATTGGGCTGTGTTAAATAAAAAAAGCATACATGGTAATTCATAACAATTATTTTTTCAAAAAAAATAAAACAAGTAAGAACAAGTATATTCAGTCAAGCCCGACCATTTGATAACCTACATACAATACATAAAGACAAATTTTCACAAACTGACTGTTTATTGTTGCTGTTTTGTTTAAGCTTTGATATTGTTACATGTAGAATTCTTATTCGCTTTACAGTTTTATTTGTACAATATCTTAAGCTTTTCTAAAATCTCTTCTCTTCTCCGCTTAATTGCTGTTGCTAAAAATGCGAAGTGAGTAAATGAATAACTGTTGATGTTGAGTAAAAGCATTCCCACATAACTACCAGAGGACGATTTTGATAGGTCTTATTTGGATTGGAAATTTAAATTTGTAAAATATTTTATAAAAGACATTCTAGAAGATATTTTTAAGCAAAGCCGAGTGATATGAGTAAAATTGCATTAAGGATTCGCTAGGAATTTAAATAATACGTCCAGCACACGTGTACGAGCTTGACATCAATAATTTTGATAGTGTATGTTGCCCTTAACTCTTGTTTTTAAGGTTCTAACTTCTCTGTAGAAATCATGAGACTTTTATAAAATTCTAAAATGTTCATATAAATTTATTTAAAAACGTTTAGAAAAATCGCAGAGCGACTGTATTATTATTCCAAGATACATATATGAATTTTAAAGCAATTGAAAAACCAAAATTTTCTTAAAAAATGTTGCATAAGTAAAATTATAGCTATACACGCACACACACACAACAAACATATATATCGTTACCAAAAATGCAAAAAGGGGTAACTAACAAAAAATGCAAAGTAGAGTTTTTGATTGATTATTATAAATAACATTAAACTACATGTCTTGATAAAATTTTACACTTTTGCGATCAAAAATTACACTTTTATTAACAGAAAACAAAGGGACGTAACTACAAGTGTGGTTATTTGATTAAAACAAAACTACGTTATTACGTATTTTTTTCTAAAAAAAATAATATAATGGTTGTTGTTGTCATTGAAAATTGGTTGAAGAAATCAATGCATGTTTTTCTGACATGAGAAAAAACTTTGTTATAAATAATTATAGTTTTCATTTTACAAAGTTTTTTGCTTCTCCTGTAAAATCATATTTTTGTTAGTTCCGCCTCTTTGCATTTTAGCTAACGATATGTACATACATTATATTTTTCAATGTGTGTTTCAAAATAAAATACTCCTACAAATGATTTAACACATTTATTTGAATACGACAAGTACCAGTCAGTGTTTGATGTTAACACGAGAGTAAAACTACATACAACTTGGAATGTACATTGTACATACTTATCGAGATACAGTATCTATCGCATCGTTTCTACAATAACAACAAAATAGAAGTAATAAACATTTATTGTGTAAAATTCTCACGTGTTTCAATTACAAATTACTTTTAAACACTTTGAACTTGAAAAATGTGTAATTTTTTTTCTTTGTTATTGTTTATAGATATGTTGTTGTAGGATTTCTTGCCAGTTTGTTTAAATAAATGTTACTTAAATATTGTTCTGTTGTTGTTGCAGTTGTACATCAACGAACGAGTGTTATTTCTTTTGGATTATGCATGTTAATTTATCTTGACAATTGACATTTTATGTCATTCAATTGTAAAAACAATACAATTAAATACAACAACTACAACTGCAGACAGTTTACCAGAAACAACAACAATAAAAAAGTTCTCAACTTAAATGCAAATCAAGATTCATAAAACCGATAAATATGACTTTGGATTTTGTTCGCTTTTTTAATTTTCGCTTGAAAGTCACAAGACAAATTTATTTCCATTTCGCTTTTTCCCTTTCTAACAAAAACATTAAAGTTATAAATAAAACTTTGTTGTTTTCAATTGATTTCCAGAAGTACAATTTGAGCCACCTCAACAAACATGCGATCATGACAGCCGTAATTTTATTTTTCATTTATTTTTTTAGGAACTTCAGTCAGACATTTATTCTACACCTATAATTAGAAGAATTAGAAATGATATTTTCTTTATTAAATTATTGAGAAGTTGGGACAGAGATTTCTGAGTAAGAGCGAGAGAACGGAAAAAACAATTGTTTTTGTTGCCGGCTCAATTAAATTGCAATTTAAATTTCAAACTGATTTCTCATGACAAGAACCATCATAAAACAGAACCGTCATACAACAACCAGCCAATGAAATTAATATTGATAACCTTAATTAACTTAATCAAGTAATTGTTTATAAATATGCAAATATCAAGATTTGTGCAACCGATATCAATCAAAGCATTCAATAACATTCAAAACAGAAATAAATTTCTCAAATAGGAAATATTTGCCTTAACTCTACTCTAACTCTACTCTAACTCTACTCTAACTCTACTCTAACTCTACTCTAACTCTACTTTAACTCTACTTTAACTCTACTCTAACTCTACTCTAACTCTACTCTAACTTTACTCTAACTGTACTCTTACTCTACTCTAACTCTACTCTAACTCTACTCTAACTCTACTCTAATTCTACTCTAACTCTGCTCTAACTCTACTCTAACTCTACTCTAACTCTACTCTAACTCTACTCTAACTCTACTCTAACTTTACTCTAACTGTACTCTTACTCTACTCTAACTCTACTCTAACTCTACTCTTACTCTACTCTTACTCTACTCTAACTCTACTCTAACTCTACTCTAACTCTACTCTAACTCTACTCTAACTCTACTCTAACTCTACTCTAACTCTACTCTAACTCTACTTTAACTCTACTCTAACTCTACTCTAACTCTACTCTAAATCTACTCTAACTCTACTCTAACTCTACTCTAACTCTACTCTAACTCTACTCTAACTCTACTCTAACTCTACTCTAACTCTACTCTAACTCTACTCTAACTCTACTCTAACTCTTCTCTAACTCTACTCTAACTCTACTCTAACTCTACTCTAACTCTACTCTAACTCTACTCTAACTCTACTCTAACTCTACTCTAACTCTACTCTTACTCTACTCTAACTCTACTCTAACTCTACTCTAACTCTACTCTAACTCTACTCTAACTCTACTCTAACTCTACTCTAACTCTACTCTAACTCTACTCTAACTCTACTCTAACTCTACTCTAACTCTACTCTAACTCTACTCTAACTCTACTCTAACTCTACTCTAACTCTACTCTAACTCTACTCTAACTCTACTCTAACTCTACTCTAACTCTACTCTAACTCTACTCTAACTCTACTCTAACTCTACTCTAACTCTACTCTAACTCTACACTAACTCTACTCTAACTCTACTCTAACTCTACTCTAACTCTACTCTAACTCTACTCTAACTCTACTCTTCTCTAACTCTTACTCTACTTTAACTCTACTCTTACTCTACTCTAACTCTACTCTAACTCTACTCTTCTCTAACTCTTACTCTACTCTAACTCTACTCTTACTTTACTCTAACTCTACTCTAACTCTACTCTAACTCTACTCTTACTCTTCTCTTACTCTACTCTTACTCTACTCTAACTCTACTCTAACTCTACTCTAACTCTACTCTAACAATACTCTAACTCTACTCTAACTCTACTCTAACTCTACTCTAACTCTACTCTAACTCTACTCTAACTCTACTCTAACTCTACTCTAACTCTACTCTAACTCTACTCTAACTCTACTCTAACTCTACTCTAACTCTACTCTAACTCTACTCTAACTCTACTCTAACTCTACTCTAACTCTACTCTAACTCTACTCTAACTCTACTCTAACTCTACTCTTACTCTTCTCTTACTCTACTCTTACTCTACTCTAACTCTACTCTAACTCTACTCTAACTCTACTCTAACTCTACACTAACTCTACTCTAACTCTACTCTAACGCTACTCTAACTCTACTCTAACTCTACTCTAACTCTACTCTAACTCTACTCTAACTCTACTCTAACTCTACTCTAACTCTACTCTAACTCTACTCTAACTCTACTCTAAATCTACTCTAACTCTACTCTAACTCTACTCTAACTCTACTCTTCTCTAACTCTTACTCTACTCTAACTCTACTCTTACTCTACTCTAACTCTACTCTAACTCTACTCTAACTCTACTCTAACTCTACTCTTCTCTAATTCTCTAACTCTACTCTAACTCTACTCTTACTCTTCTCTTACTCTACTCTTACTCTACTCTAACTCTACTCTAACTCTACTCTAACTCTACTCTAACTCTACTCTAACTCTACTCTAACTCTACTCTAACTCTACTCTAACTCTACTCTAACTCTACTCTAACTCTACTCTAACTCTACTCTAACTCTACTCTAACTCTACTCTAACTCTACTCTAACTCTACTCTAACTCTACTCTAACTCTACTCTAACTCTACTCTAACTCTACTCTAACTCTACTCTAACTCTACTCTAACTCTACTCTAACTCTACTCTAACTCTACTCTAACTCTACTCTAACTCTACTCTAACTCTACTCTAACTCTACTCTTACTCTTCTCTTACTCTACTCTTACTCTACTCTAACTCTACTCTAACTCTACTCTAACTCTACTCTAACTCTACTCTAACTCTACTCTAACTCTACTCTTCTCTAACTCTTACTCTACTCTAACTCTACTCTTACTCTACTCTAACTCTACTCTAACTCTACTCTAACTCTACTCTAACTCTACTCTAACTCTACTCTAACTCTACTCTAACTCTACTCTTCTCTAACTCTTACTGTACTCTAACTCTACTCTTACTCTACTCTAACTCTAACTCTATTCTAACTTTACCATAACTCCACTCTGAATGTGGAATTTTGAAAAATTTTCTAGATTATAAGTTTTGATCTTAATAATTTCCGTAAAACAACTATTAATGTTTCCTAAACGACTGGAAAATATGACACAATAAAAATTTACAGAAATTAAAAAAAACTTAAATAAAAAAAAACTTCATGATGAACCAAGCGTATGCGTGTCTGTAAATGTTTTGCTTAAATCATAAAAATTGCTGGAGCTGCTGCTGATGACAATGATGACGATGTTTGTTGCATAACAAATTTAGTATTTTATTTTTCTGAACAATATTTTGTTAAGGATTTTTTTTCGTTTAACGTTTATTTTAAATAAAATTTTATGACATCTTTTTTACAACTTTAAAGAACAAATGCTAATTGAGGCGTTGCTGCTTCTGTCTGTGGCGAAGTTGTCAAAGAGGAGATTAGTTCGTTCGTCATTTCTTTGCTTTTATTACTGTGTTATCTTTTTGTAGATGGTAGGTACCTTAATTTTGATTGCAAGCACGCGTTTTTTTTTCATAATCATTTAAGTAGTCAAGTGATCATCTGAAATAATAAGATTTATTTCTTCTTAAATTTTTTTATGTCTGCGTTTTGTTTTTCTGTCTATTTTGTTGTGAATAATTTGATGCATTTTTATTAACATTAAAATTATTATTTTAATTGTTGCTTGTAATATTTCTCACATGATTAAAGATCCGGGATTGCACTTTTACATAATAATGAAAATAACGTGCGAAATTAAGTTGGCAGAAATCAATTTGGGTATTTCTTTAAGAAAACTTGTTTTTTTTAATTATGAAAATAATTTATGAATATATGAAAAAAGTGCAAATTTGATGAAAATGTTCTTATAAAAGAAATCTTTATAAAATTTGGTTAGTAAATAGCAAATTTTATAAAATGTTGGTAAAAAAAATCGAATTTTATTAAATTTAAGTAGGACCCCTTTCAGACTCGACAAGTTAGTTGCGCAAGTTACTTGCCGAGCACAACAAAGTCTGTACTAAATTGTTTTCCCTCTTAAACCGACCTTACCGCTGACATCCGCAAACCAAGAGTTGCGCAAGAGGCATGCGCAAGTATTCCGAATCCGAAGGGGTCTAACTTTAATAGAAAATTCTATGAATATTTACTTTAAATAGCAAATTTTATGTATTTTATTAAAAGTTAAAACATTTAATTAAAACTAACTTAACTTAAATTTATATTACGTGTGCACGAAACAAAGAAAATATTTAAATTTATAAAACATTATTTTTCTGCGCATGTACGTCATAGAAGTAAATGAGCACAAACATGAGCACACAAATACGTGTATGTGGTATGCTCAGCGTTACCGTTGGTGCTAAAAAAGTAGCAATTAGCCACTTTTTCGACTGTTTGGATACTATTTTGCTACTTTAACAAAATGCACCCAAATGTGGTACTTTTTGTTATTCTTGCCACTTTTTTGATACTTTTTACTAAATGAAGAGATACTTTTTTGTACCTTCTGTTTTATTTAAACTCCTAGATTTAATGCTAGTTTTCCTTTTTTAGACTGGCCTTTACATATGCAAGTCTAATGTGCTGTTTTCACAACACAAGTGATTGAACGATTAGTAAAATTTATATGAAAACCACACATTTTTAAGAGTTTTGACTTGATTGCTGAAACATTTATTAAAGTTTTAACTTTTTTTAAATAAATCTAAAAATATTTCTTGGTTTTTGCAAATATACATAAAGTAGAAAATTAATTTAATTTTAAAACACCAATCTCATAGAAAAAAAATAATAATAATAATTAATGTAGGTTATATTTGGTTCGGCATGAGGTCATTTATTATAAATAAAAAACAATTTTGAATTTAATTTTTAATATTTTTATTTTTGTACCCAATATTTCGAGGCAACTCCTTTGCTCATCTTCAGGGGATTTATTTAAATAAAAAACAAATTAAAAAATTCTTGTTGTCACTGTGCGCTGTAAGCTTTGAATTGCTTAAATAAATCCCCTGAAGATGAGCAACGGAGTTGCCTCGAAATATTGGGTACAAAAATAAAAATATTAAAAATTAAATTCAAAATTGTTTTTTAATTTATAATAAATGACCTCAAGCCGAACCAAATATAACCTATAACAACAACAAAGGTCAACAATACATACTGTTAACAATAATTATTAATGACATCTGTTTATTTAGAAATTAAGATCATTTTCGCACTTGGTAGCTCTGATTTATAAGGAACTTCCACTTGACTGTGGACATTTTCGTTGTTAATACGCATACTCTATTGCAAGTAATTATTTGCATGTGTAAACGCAGGGTAATATACATATGTATATGGAAGTCAGTGTTCACTTTATAAAAGTTTCCTCTCAAAAAGCCTGAGTTTATTGGTGAGAAGGGAAGAGAACATGCTATTCTCCTCTCCACTCGCACCAACGAATTTATACTTTCGGAAAGAAAACTTTCATAGTGTGAACCCAGGCTGAGCAAGCTTATTTGAAACCTTTTTCCTTGTCATGCGTGGTTAGCTTATGTATATCTTATGTACACTCGTGTACATATTATTTATTCGCAAGCAACTGCACTTGGCAAGGGCCAATTGCTTTTATGTGTATACCATGATGAAATAAATACATATATCATGGCGTTTATCTATGAATGTCTGTATATATCAAAGCTGTCAGATTCTTTTTTACTTTCATCGCCAATAACACAATAAAAATCGCCAAAATGTAATATTTTAAGATTTTTACACTGCATTAGCTGCGTTCGAGAACACGAAAGTTTTTACTATTTTTTACTGAACTTTACTGCATTTTACTAAATTGCGTTCGCGTACACAAAATACAGTAAATGAGAACACAAATTGAGAGCGTAAAGTGACAGTTCTTGACTGAGTACTTACAAATTTTTACTGCAGAAATTTTTACAGTAAAATTTAGTAAAACAAAAAAACATATGTTTCAAAAGGTAAACAAACAAAAGTAGCAAACAAAAGGCATACAAAATGTGAAAAAATTATTTAAAAAAAGAAAAGTTGAAATAAAACTAAAATAAAAACAATAAATTAATAAATATTAATTAATTAAACTTGTTTGTGAAGATTTTATATGGCTAAATACCAACTTTTAAGACTTTGTTTAGTTATGTTAATTTTTTGGAGTTGTAAAAGTGTCAAGTACTCGGGTACTTAGAACAGTCCTTGTTTTTAAAGTTATCAATAGTAAAAAAAAGTATTCGTGTACTATTGATCAAATTTAGCCGGACACAAATTAGCAAATTCAAATAAAATAAAAAACAAACAAATATGAAAGATTACATAAAATAATTTGTTTGTATTTTCCAAAAATATTCGTGTTATAAAAAGTATTTATTCGAGTACCGATAAGAAAACGAGTTAAGTAGTCAAAAGGTGAAACATTTTTCAACACTTCAATTATTTGCCATCAGCTGTTGCCTTTATTTTACGAATTTTTACAAATTTTGCGTTCGCGTATTTTTTGGACAACAGCTTTTTGTGAAAGCAAATTGTTAAGTTTACTCATTTACTGCATTTTACTGTAAAAGTACTCAAACGCACCTATTATCACATGAAAGTCCTTTCATGAAATTTCTGTATGCGTTTTTCAAATAAAAATTTCAATAAATTCAATATATAAAAAACTATTGTTAAGATGGCTAAAAGAGAATTTAATTCCAAATCATCCGCTGGTAATTGTATTTAATTCGTTCTCAAGTCATGATGAAATATATCGAATTATTTCCAAATTAATAATAATTATGCCCATAATAATTAAAAGTGTACATCAATTTAACATTTGTCCTAAGATTTTCATTTAAAATGTCGTATTTTTTCGTAATATACCTGGCTTTCAGATAAATGATACAAATGTCAAAATTTTGTCCTTTACTTTTTGTATACATTTTTTAAAACAAAAATAGTACTAATTTTGCAAAAAATGTACCGCCACTAGTTTCTGAATAACTTTGAAACAGTTGAAGATGTTAAAAAAATGTATTTGGATGATTTAAAGGAAATTTTATTTCTAATCATCTGTAAGTTTTTTGACAAAATCGGATAAATCGTACTCAAGTTATAATAAAAGTGTAGTACCATAACCGCCTTATTTCGGGCGAAATATTTGTCTGGCCCATAAAAAACTAGACGCGATAGAACCAATCTGTGAATAGATTTGGATTGAGCACGCTAATGTCCATTATAATCACACATTATTATCCCGACTTTTTCTTTTTTTTTGGTATTACGTAATGTTTTCTGTTATTTTATAATTGACATATAATTTCATTTTATAATTGATAACTCAACAATCAATTATAAAATGTTATTAAAAGTTTTAAATAAATTTAAGAAAAGACGTGAAAAAACATAATGTGGTGTATTTATTTGGATTTTAAAAGAGGTGCCCCTTTTCTTTCTTAAATCACCTTTTTGGTGCAACTTTTTTTTTAAATATCCCCTTTTTTTGGTACTTTTTGAAAATATTCAACGGTATGCTGAATGTTTGTTTACATTTAAATCTCCCCTACAAGAAATGCATAACCAAAACCAAAAAAAAAAACAATTTACTAATACACTTGCAACAATTTTACATTCGTTGCTCCACTCTAACACATATGTTAGAGTGGAACAAATAACACAACCTAAATAATGCCAATTTTTAAATATAATTTTTTCACACGCGTGGCCTGTCGACTCTTGTAAAAAAATGTAATTGCTTAAATGTTAGTTCTGTGGTTTAAATTAAATATTACAAAAGTTATTTGCCAAGTTTAAAAATAAATTTGCTTATCTTCTTTGCAACAACGTTGCTTATTAAAGTAAAGGAGGGCATACTGATGGCGGCTCCAGAAAACGTGGTGGTAAATTTTCTGGAAACAACAGGTCATGTACGAAACAGTCGTGTTAAAAGAAGTGGTCTTCAAACAGGTAGCGGTTAAAGATTTGGTGGTGATAATTAAGGACCAAATTATACCAATTATTTAAAATCCTGTTGACTTTTCAAGTATGTATGCATGTATTTATTCGGCTTTTTAGTCACAAATTGTTAACAAAATAATATTTCTTTATTTGATCTACGAGAAATTTATTGGTAATGTTGATTTCAATTACTTTAATGCTGAAAATAAGGTGTCACCTATTAAAATTATAGGAGGACGTAGTGGTGTACGTTTGTCGGCGAAGAAAAAATCAAATTCAACGAGCCAGCATCACCTTTGGGTGAACAAAATATTAAAGCAACACCCCGATCACGAGTGTCAGTAGCTAAAAGAAACCTTAATTTGAGCTTGGACAACAGTGAAGCTGATAATTACACGGATTTAGATTGTCTCAATTATTTAATTGTTAAAGAAACGCCGGATTGATATGAAAATTAAACTTAGATAATCCGAAAGGTAACAATAAGAAAAGAAACATTTGATTTTATAGGTACATATTGCTTAATATGATTGCTTAATATCCTTAATTATAGGGCGTCGGTCAGCTTCACTGGATGAAGATCCTCTAGCGATACAGCAGCAAGAACAAAATATTTCACACAAAAACATAGTTCATAGCCCATCAGTTTATCAAACTCCAACAAAAAAAACTGAAAGAATCATCCGAAGGTACCCCTTTGAATCGAAGAAAAAGTATATTAAAGTCAGCAACCACAAAACTGGGTAAGCAAAAAGGAGTTATTAATTTACAATATAATGGGTATTTATAATTAAAAAAAAGCGGATGAAGGCACTCGCAAAAGAAGCATTCAATTATCAAGTGCTGTGGAAAAACGCATATTTAAAGACGATGACATCATAAGCACACCTAAACGTTCTCAGGTAGCGGTCATTCGGGTGGTTGCTTTGGCCGGGATACTCGTTAAAGATTTGGTGGTGATAATAAAGGACCAAATTATACCAAATATTTAAAATCCTGATGACTTTTCAAGTATGTATGCATGTATGTATTCGGCTTTTTAGTCACAAATTGTTAACAAAATAATATTTCTTTACAGACCCATGGAAGAAAGGAACGTTATAGAGCAGCCACAGAAGTGACGTTACGTGGTCCCACACCCACAACTATTATAAACTTTAATGAAGCCTGCTGATTATATTTTTTTAATAAAAACTTTTAAAACTAAAATAAAAAAAAAAGCATTATTTTATAAAGGTTAGTACTAACCAATTTTTACGCTATTAATAACTAGTTAGTGCTAACCTCTATTTACGTTATGACTAACTAGTTAGTGTTAACCATTATTTCCGCGATTACTAACTAATATATAGCATAGTAGTAAGCAGTACAGATATATGTTCCGTAGTCGAGTGGAATTAATTAGTTAGAAAGAGAGGCAAAATCACATGTACACAAGAGTTTCGGTTAGTTTTTTCATTTTACTCTTAATAAGCTAATAGAAACTTTATCCAATATAGTGGTCAAAACTACCGGTCATTTTACTAGTAAAATGGCCGGTAGTCTTCTTGCAGGGTCTTTACTACAGTGACATAAAAATTACGTCAAAATGAGAGTTAGAAGTTAACGGACCTGCGTAATGCGCTATCTTGATTTCTTTGTTTCATGTAACGTGTGGCAACTGTCAACTTACAGCTTGTCATTGCCGTATTGTTAACATATTGGCAACCACAAACTAAAAGTTGATGCTCAAGAATGATAGAAAAATATGTTACGACATGCGCATGATTTCCCGTTTGATGACGTAGTCTGTGAACGGCATGGGTTGCCAAGTTGGAAGGTCCCTAAGATTTTCGAAGTGAATTAAATTCACGTGATTAAACGTTTAATTCACTTGATTAAACGTTTAATTCACTTGATTAAAACTGTAATTCACTTGATTAAACATTTAATTCTCTTGATTAAATTTTTAAATAAAACTGATTTTATTTTTGACTAATGCTTTAGTTGGTGAAAATTTTTTTTCTGTGTTCCGGTGGAGCTTTCAAAATTACTTTACGCAGAAGAACAAGAAACGTGTTAAAATGTAGCGGAAGGGCTTAATAAAAGTTTGTAATAATAGATTTTTTAACGAAGATTATTTTTTTTTTAATCCGAATAAACAAACTTCCTAAACTTTTAATTTTATGACCTAGAAAACTTTAAAATATTAACGTTTGTCAAGACAAGACTTTCTATGGAAAAAGTTATGTAGGTTATTTATCGAATTAGATTGGAGTACCTTAAAACTTATAAAACAACACCCATTACATTTTTTTAATTTCATTGCTCTCCCCCACCTGACCTCTTCATGCGACTGGTAAAATAATGGCAGAAATCAACTCTAAAACCTCAAAACCCCACGAGTACTGATTTCTAAATCAAAAACAAAAACGTTATTAGTTAGAGCATGTTCCAATGCGCAGTCTTTCTAATCCTTAAAACGTTTCCAATGGCAACGCCCTTAATGATTTCCTATGACAGCGTATTTGTGTCTGTGTTTGCAACAGGATATAAAACTTTGTAAATATTTGTGTTTTCTGTTTTGTTCTTTGTTGTTTGAGGATGTGTTTAACTCGGAAACTGCAAAGTGAAATGTTTTCAGAATTCCACATTTGGCATCTAGCCAAATGTAAAGTTTCGCTTTCAGTTTGTTTTGCTCATTTAAACGCAAACAAAATATACAACAAAGAAGAAAAAGTTTTTAAACATTTTTTTCTGATTGTGATTTGTAAACTGATTTTGTTTTTAAGTTATAAAAAGGTTTCCTCTACAAATTCATTAAATCATCAATTGTTTGTAATCATGATATTTGTTCCGCCAGAAATTAAATAATTTTCAAATAAACGAAATAGTTTTTAACAGTATTTGTTTTTTTTTTTTTGCAGTTGATTTCGCTTTGGCCACAATGTGTGGTGATGACCTTGTTTGTTGTTTATTTTTTAGAAATTTAAATGATAAAAAAAAAGGTCAGTTGAATATATTCTAGATAATTTACTCTACATTACCTAATGATTTTAAAACAGCAGCTAGTTTTAAAAAACTGAGCTATTAAATGTAGTTTTGCTGTAAAATCCCACAAGAAAGCGGCCTTAAAATTAATTAATATTTATTTAAAAAATTATTCGAAAACTTACACACCATTAATCATTCTTTTTAACCATCTAAAAATAAAAAAATATTGTAGACAGACGTTTTTGCGTACCTTGAAACCACTTGCAAATTATGATGTTGATGATGATGTAAAATCATCATTAATAAATTTCCATTTACAGCAGACGTCTTCTGTCTTCACCTAAATTTAACAGCTCCTCTTCATATTTTTTCTCTTATTTTTTTTTTTATTTATTTACAGTTTTTATTTCTTAATGAAGTGTTAAAAGATGAATGCATATTTTTTTTTTACGGACCTAAAATTACACACACTATAATTTACAACTGTGTATTTAAATACCCAGCAGTGTTTCTCAATTAAAAACCCATAATTTTTTTATTATTATTAAAAGAAATAAAAAGGAAAAAAACAGGAAAAAGTCTTTAAAAAAAATTATGCAAAGACACAGGCTGTTTCATAACTGAAGATACAATACTCAGTGTATATCTGTATGCAACTTTCATTCTATATAAATGAAAAAACGCTTGTTTGTGCTCTATAAATTCCTAAGGCTTCGTACATACGGTGGTCAGATCTTACAATATTGGCGTTGCTTAAATTGCATTAAAATTGACTATAAATGTCTTGCAACTGTGTGAACATTGTAAGCTAATTTGTATTTGGCAGACGTGTAAAATTAATGCATCAAACAATGGCACAGTTGTCACAAAAATATTTCTATTGGCAACGCCTGTTTACAATATTGTATGACCTGTCCATCGTCTGTACGAAGCTTAAGCCACTGACCCGACACTTAACATGGACCTTGAATATATGTTAAGTTTTAAGTGGGGAGTGGCCCCTTCCAAATAAAGACAATATGAATTACTTTATTTATGGAGAACAGTTACACTAAGAGTTTTCAAGAGTGGGCTAGATTGTAATAGTGGGCGTGGCACCTCCTATATAAAGGCTATATAATTTAATGAATATCTTGAGAACAGTAACGGGAACAGTTTTCAAATTTGGTCCAAATCAAAAAGTAGGCTCAATCAGAAAAGTGGGCGTGGTACCGCCCATATAAAGAAAATATAGATTACTATATATCTGGAGAACGGTTACAGTAAAAGTATTAAAATTTTGTACACATAAATACACATCTGTCAAAAAACTAGGCTTAATTGGAAAGGTGGGCGTAGCACCTTTCATACAATGAAAATATGATACAACCATATATTTGGAGAACCGGTGCAGTAAAAGTTTTCAAATTTAAAACAATTAATTGGTTTTCAATACAGAACATCTGCCAACGAGTGGACTGGATTGAATTGGTGAAGTGGCATCTTCCATATAAAGGCAATGTAGTTTTCTGTATATCTGGAGAACGGTAACAAGAACAGTTTTAAAATTTGGTCCAAATCAAAAAGTAGGCTCAATTATAAAAGTGGGCGTGGCACCTCCCATACAAAGACAATATAAATAACAGTGTATCTGGAGAACAATTACAGTAAAAAGTTTTACAATTTGGAACAAATTATTTTGCTATCAAACAAAAAAAATACCTGTCAAAAATTCGGCTGGATTGGGAAAGTCACCATAGCAGCTAAAATAAAAACACATTATAGATTTCTGTTCTAGTGAAGAACGGTAACGTTTCTAAATCTGGTGCAACTTAATTCGTTATCAATACATCAGATTTATTTTATATTGGGGCCATGGTTAATTATGGATCAATCATCCTAAAACTCTGTAAAGTGATTTCTGGTATTACAAAACATAAATTAGAAAAATTTCAATACAGCAGTAGGTAGGTAGGTAGGTTGAAAGGCTGGTGTGAAGTCTCTTTCACACCTTCACCCAGAGACCAATATGGTCCACTGTGATGCCTTGTTTAGAAATAGATAGCTGGAAAGTAGGTGAAATAAACAGCGAAAGCATTAGAAAAGATAAAGAAGATATATAAGAAAAGAAGATCTGACCAAGCCCGAGAGAAAACCTCACTCAACACAACACAAATCCGCCCTATGTGCGGCTAGCTCCCAGTCTCCTGCTGCGCAGCCAGGTCATCCCCATCATGAATCCTATCAGACTCTCGAGTCCACAGCCCGATACATCCCCTAATTCGCCTAAGAATCTGCTGCCCAGCCACCTCAGCCTGCTGCCCTGTAGCCTGGGACAGTGGCACAAAATGTGCCCAACCGTCTCCAACTCCTCCGGGTCTTCACACAACCCGCAAATATCCGACACGTCGGATCCCAACCTCACCGACATCCTTCCTATCATGCAATGGCCCGTGATAATTCCTATCATGGTCCTCACGCAGACAGCAGAAAAATTATAGCCAATCCCACGATGTCACACGGTAACGTTCGCATAGAAAATTACATATAAAACAGCAACAAAATTTTTAAATTTGTTTTTGTTTTAAATGTAATTTTCTATGCCAACGTTAACGTGTTTCATTGCGGGATTGGCTATTAGTTTAAGAGTTGGCGGCGAATTTCAGAAGGCTGCCTAATATGGGATCTAAGGTAAATTATGGACCGTATATCACAAAATTAAATGACATTTTTCATGACCATATGAAGCTAAATTGAAACCAATTTTACCCCAATATCTATACTTGCTACGGTTTTAGGCGTATTTAGTTAAATTCCTAGGGTAGGCTTTATATGGGGCCAATCGTAAATTATGGACCGACCATCACGAAGTTTATTAGTGTGATTTCTAGTCCTATAAAACTGTGACGTACCGAACTTCAATTTGAGAGCGTTATTTATTTCGGTTTTAAGCGTAAAAAACTGTTTTCCGAGAGTAGGATTCATATGGGGCTTGGGGTAAATTATGGACCGAACTTCATGAAATTTTGCAAAGTGATTTCTATTCCTATAAAACTGCGAAGTGTAAAGCTTTATTATGATAGCATTATTTATAACGGTTTTAGGCGTACAAAACTGTTTATATGGGGCCGATTATGATTATGGACCGATCTTCACGAAGCTTACCAGTGTGATTTCTAGTATTATAAAACTGATACATACCAAAATTTATTATGATAGCATGATTTTTTACGGTCTTAGGCGTACTAAGCTGTTTTTTGAGAGCAGGGTTTATATGGGGCCCAGGGTAAATTATGGACCGATCTTCATGAAATTTAACGCTATGAATTCCACTCATAGAAAACGAATTTGTGCAAAATGTTATATCATTCCGTGCATTATTCCAGCATTTATGTTAGTTTTTGTAACAAAATGATCAATTTTTTTAGGGTCGTGGTTCCTTATTTTGATTCATAGCTCTGATCCTACCGAACCGATTTTGCTAGATTTCAATCCCAAACTGCTCATGGTAACTACAAGAAATTGAACAGCAAGTTTGCTGTTTTATTTTGAGTCTTATGAAAGTGAGCGTGTTTTCAACAGACGGACAGACGGACATCGCTAAATCGACTTAGAATTACTTAAGGTGCTCATTCACCACTAGTGGTGGTGGAGGGTATAATAAAATGTTTAATACTTTTATTTTAGCGGGGTAAGCGAAGCATTTGTTTGTGTGTTTGTTTCTTCCTTTAGGCTCCTTCCCAACAAACATGACGGTTTCAAATTCAAAATGATTTGAAATTAAACCTTTGCCAATGCATTGATAATCATTTGAAAATCCTTCCATTCTCAACAAAAAGGGAAAATTATTTTCAAATTGAGAAAAACATTTATTTTCAACTTGCTTGCAAACGTTATTCTCAAATGTTTTTCAGATGTGGATGTTAATACAATGTGGAACAAAAATGAAAAATATTTTTTTTTTTCTAATATTTAAATAAACTCTCAGCTGAATATTCGGCACCATAACTAAAAGATAATATAGTGTTCTTTCCGTCCTCAAATTCTTGGAAAGACGAAATACTTGGCTCCTTTTTATTTTGAGAATTGTCATGGCGTAGCACCGCGATCGTACAATAAACTTAGGCCCTAATCATGTACAACGCAGCGCAACGCCACAGAACTAACGCAACGCCAAAGAATAACATTGAAAGCACAAACAATGTCATAAATATTTTGTAATTTTGTTGTTGCTTTCTACAGAAATTCACATTGCCTTTTAAAATTTCAAACGCTCCATTGCTTGTGTCGTTGAAAATTTTAAAACGGTACATGAATTTCTGTTGAAAGCAACAACAAAATTACAAAATATTTATGACATTGTTTGTGCTTTCAATGTTATTGTTTGACGTTGCGCTGCGTTGTACATGATTAGGGCCTTATAAATATATTTTCACTTTCCCGTTGTATTTTTATTCGCCTTCTGACATTTTGTAATTAATTTTTTACCCACAAATAATTTATTTTTTTCACAAGAAATTAAAGTTTTCTTAAGGCCAGTTCACTTCGCATAATATGCAATTTTTATTTGATTGTAAAACACAATTAACTTAAATCGCCATTTTTTAATGTTTACATCTATTTTTCGCTTTAACGTTGCCAATTTTTTTTTTTTGATTTGAGAATAACATTTGATAACAATTTTATATCAAATTTGATATCACATTCTATGTCAAATGTTTATACTCAAATCATTATCAATTTTTTCATTATCAAATGTTAAAATCAAATAATTGAAAAAGGTTTGAGAATTGTGTTTGATGTCAAATGATAAAGACATTTCTAGGGAGATCGATTATTCGACTTTTTTCAATAACCGGTTTTCGAATATTACGAATAGTTGCTATTTTAAAATACCCGGTTTTCGGTTAAGCAATTTTTAAATAACCGGTTAACCGGTTTTAATTCAAATACTTAAAAACACAAAAATAAAATAAGTTTTTAAAATAAAACGTTAATTTGAATAAAAACAAAACTATTTGCAAAGGTAAGGACTTAGATCAGACCTAACAAATATTTTACGATAGAGTCCAAGAAAAGTGGGACCAGTAAATTGATCAAACTTTAGCTAAATTATCAACAATTTTTTATTAATTTACTAAACTTTATTTGTAAGAAGATATTTGTATAATGTAATTTAGAAACTGTTGAATGATATTTGATCTAGACATTCGTTTTGCAAAAGCAAATAAATTATAGGAATTTTATAAAGTTATTATTTGAAATATTCTCTCAAATTTATTTTGAATGAGTTTTAATTTGTTGGTGGTTAAGCTATCTATCTCTTAGCCAGGATTATCTATTTTAAATTATTTTGTTTCAGCATTATATATATATTTATATATATTTCTATAGAAGCGAATAGTGAACTGAACATTCTTTTTGTGTAAAATATTTGTCAATTCGTCGACTACAATTTAAACATTCCATGACATTGTTTGATTTCTTAAATTTTGTTTTTTAGTTCTTGGTGTTTTAATAAATAAAACTGGTAGAAATGTTTCCCATATCGTTGATTCCGCCGTAATGTTGTAGTTTTCAGCATGAGGAGATGCTAGAACTTCTTAAGAGTTTTTACTGCCTTAACGAGCATTTCGTCCTCGGCAACAGAATGGGCTAATATTTCGCCCAATGATTCATTTTTTGCAGCGTATTTTAGTTAAGTATTCTTTGTCGACTCTTTAGAACTACTTCGAACTGAGTTAAGTTTTATGTAGATCACATTAATGTCAAGCATGTAGACTAATTAAAGGTGATTAATAAGTCACGACATGGAAGAACTTTTGTATCTTATCGTTTTAGGGCACTTCAAGCACCTAACTTTTCTTTTAAATCGCGTTCGAAAAATCTCTAGAGATAACCTCTATATAAAAATATATTTAATATTTAGAATACTCTCGCACAAATTCTTACTTTTTAACTGCACACGTTTTTGTATTATTTTGAATAGTTTTTGGGTTTTTTTTTTACAAAAACACACGCATTTATAAGAGATTTGTATTTATAGTGTTCATAATGTTTTTTGACCTTTGTTACATTTTGTTTTGACATTCTTCATTAAAAGTTTAAGTTTGACCAATATTCAATTAGAAAATACCTAAATTACGGGGACATCTACAACAAGAGTAAGGAAAATGTATATAAATTACACAGTACTAAAATAACCGGTTTATTCGATATTCGAAAAATGGGCATTTTAAAATAACCGACTTGGGCAAAGCTAAAATAACCGGTTAAAACCGGTCGAATAATAACCGTTCGATCTCCCTAGACATTTCATATCAAAGGTTTGATTTCGTATTTGTTGGGTTAATTACTACACCGATTTTCCTGATTTCCCGCCGCTTAAGGAGGCTATAAATTTTTGTAAATTTTCAAGGCGTGGCACCTTGCATTGAACAAATAGTTTAGCTATCAATACAAAACATCTGTCAAAAAGCGAGCTAAACTGAAAATTTTTCAAGGAACCTCGCATAGAAAGACAATAATTATATCTATCAATAGAAATTTGGTACACATTGCTTCGTTATTAAAGCAATTAAATCTGTTTTGAAAAAGTTTTACTTTTTTTATTTGAATTGGGGTAGCGAAGCGCACCGGGTTAAGCTAGTTTATTATAAAAATGTTATCACATATCACTAAATTGTAATTGCAACTTTAGCAAAAATGTTGAAATAATAAAAATAGTAAAAAAAAACTTGGTCTTTGGAACTCGACTGCAAATAGCAAATCTTAAAAAACATCCTAACAATTACAAATTTTCAAACTCCGAAATGTTGACTATCTATCAATTATGAAATTTGAGTATAAATGGCAACTTTTTTGGTTCATATTTGACAATAAATAACAAATTTAATTATAAATAAAATTTTCTTTAAAAGAACTGAATTATTTTCAACTAGCATTTAACCCGCCACTCCATTAGCCTATTCCTTTTTTTCGTAGACATATTTTTATGCCAAAATTTGTATTTCTAGGTGTTGAGGAAAAAGTTCCAAAATTTTTCCTATCAATGGATCCCATTCACTCAGGGCCATGCACCAATAATTTTATGTTTGTAATTTCAATATCATTAAAAATTCAAAACGTACCACATAAAAATATGAAAAGCAAAAGAAAGAAATTTAATTTCCCGTAATCCCCTTTTTGGTACCTTTTTCCACCCCATTGAAGTATCAAAAATATTCTAGTGGGAGCCTATAATTTAATATGTACATATGTTTATGTCAATGAATCTAGAAAAATGTTTTGTTAAAAAAGTACCAAAAATATGTACGATCGAAAAAGTACCAAATTTATATTTGTATTTTTTAGATTAGTTACGTAGGCCATTAATATTATATTTCTATGTTTAATAGTTTAAAAGAAAGATGGGGTAACAAAAAAGTTTCAAAATACAGATTTTACTCGTTTTCTTCCCAAAAGGGCCGAATTTTGAAAACGAACCAGGCACTTGGTTTTTAATGAACAACGATAAGTACCTATTAAATTTTTTTTGTATTTTTTTTAGTTAAGGAGATATGAGGTTATCGAATTTACATGTTTTTAGCCTTTTTTACTCCCTAAACATTCGTATTTCTAAAAATCCCGTCTTAGTAGATCAATTTGGCGAGACATCAACCTTCGGTGCAAATTTGACTTCATGCTTTAGTCGTTAAGGCTGTTATAGATTTTGTGAGAGCATTTGACACCATAGCAACCCCTGCGTCAAAGAGGCGTCCCGGAAACAATTATATACATCACCAAGCTTCTCTACGTCATCGGTAGAAATACACCCAGAAAAAAAACATCCGTCGGAATCTACACCCAGAGAATAAATATGTTTATATATGGTCACCTCCAACAAAACTATTTTAAAAGATAAATTTTTAATATATATTATGTTTAATTTAACCATACTATTGTCACCGACAAACATATTATGGTTAAATTAGTCCACCATCAAGAGGCCACAATCATATTATGGTTGCCCCCGAACATGTTTTGGTAAATAATAACTAAATTGTGCTTAACACTTATAATAGCATGGCTGGCTTTCAACCATAGCATGTTGCTCTTGGAAAAGAGGAAAATACTATCGTTAATTTAAAAACAAATTATTTTCATATTTAACCAAAACATTTCTAAAGGCAATTAAAAAATGGTTGTGGCTGCTTGATGGAGGACCAATTTAACAATTATATGGTTGTCGGTGACACAAATATGGCTGAATTAAACATAATATATTTTGAAACATATTTTTTCTCTGCGTGTAGAGTGCTTTACAAAGTCTAAATTTCTAATCGACGTATAGGTACGACAGGGGTGTATTTTTTCATCACTGCTGCAAAACCTGTGTCCTTTCAGAAAATAACGAATTACGACTACAAATCGTCATTACCAGATATCTATGACGTACAATCCAACATGACATCCTTTGAAGAAAATTTTAATACGAGCAAATGGCACATACCTGAGAATCCAATAACGAGATTGACTGTCACAGGGTTTTTATGGAACGATGCGATAAGAACAACTCTCACTTAATCCGATGGAAGTTGCAAAATTGACGTTATTACGCTATTTTTTTAACATTATTATTGTTGTAACACTGATGTTAAAAGTGAAACTTTTTTACATATTCATCACATTTTTTTTTATTTATTTATTTTTTTTTTTTCCTTTAACTTCCTCACAATTCTTTGGCAAAAAGTGAATTTTTTAAAATTTTTTTACAAACAAAAATAAATAAAAGAAATAAAAACCCAAAAGAGTTAAAAACAGAAGAAATAAATGGCAGAAAACAAACAGTAGCATGACCCATTTTAGTTCAGCTGTGTCACTGTTTAATTTCATGTCAAATAAAACACTTGAAATTGTTTAAAACAGAAACACACACAGGCAGACAAACACACAACACTAACTGTATAAAACTACAACAACAACATGGCTAACGGATGAAATAAAAACCGCGATATTTAAACAATCAATAAATAAGAATGAAAACAACAACTACAAAAAACCTACAACTATAATAAAAATTAAATAAAAATCCAACCAATAAACACCTCGCGGTGGGAAAAGTGCAAGGCCGTCACTTTTGTATTTCTTGTTTTAGGTCCCCCGGGGATGCGGGTTCGATTCCCACCAGAGACTCTGGTCACCTGCAGACTCTACGCTTGTCTCCTCGGGATAAGCATAGGAAAAAAAGGTATTCTCTTTCCCTTAAAGATTTATTTTCTTTTTATTTTATTCATTTCTTCGTTCAGGCCTTCTCTAAAAGACTTTGGGAGTAATTCCATAAGCACTGCAATCAGAAGCGAATAGACAAGGACTTTAAAAAATATTGTGAAAGATCTTGCAAAAACTTCTAAAAACCTTAAAATTAGAAGCGAATTGGTAAGGCCTTGATGCAAAGACTTGCTGTGTAAAATGGAAATGGTCTTACGTCAATTAATTAAGTTAAGGATTCCCTGCAAATAATATTACCACCTGATCCAATTTGATTAAATGGACTACTCCATGGACTGGTCCGATGTAATGCAAGCATGGACCATGTCATTGTTAAAAAGTAGTGAGACGACATGTCTTCGTTTTTTAACGACATGTTTTCGTTTTTAAACGAAGTTAAAACTAATCCTCTTGTGTATACAATGGAGTAGTTTTAAAACTACTCCTTTGTAATGCATAGCTGGGTTACGTGGTCCAGCCCTAGGACATCGCAATGTAAATTGGAGTATGTTTTTACATACATTTAGGTTAGGTATTGGAGTAGTCCTACTCCCTTATGGAGTAGTCCATACACGCACGTATAGAGTAGTCTCGTTTTTTGTAGGGTTATTTGCAGTTTTATTTATCTTATAAGTTGAGGGTTAAAAAAAAGCACACGTTCTTAATTTATAATTTTTTTATTTTTTTTTTTTTTTTGTTGGAGCACCCGTTTATTTGTTCCAGGTCAAAGTCCCCCGGGGATTGCAGGGATCATCTTAGGGATATTTCATCTTTTGGTGTTACATCCACCGGGGCAAATCAGGTTGAGGGCATTCCTTAAACCGAAAGGGAGCAATTGACCTATTCTGCCTTGGTTATGTCGAGCATTTTCGGAACATCATACATTTTTTATAGAAGTGAATACTACACTCAGAGAAAAATGTATCTTCATATTGATGATGCCCTAACATCAGAATTGTGACATCAACGTTATTACAAATGGCATCAATGAGGCAAAAAGTAACATCAACCCAATGACGAACGTTTTCCTAAAATGTTGTAATATTTTATGCGGCATCTACATAGAGTGACATCAATTAGATGCCACATTTTGTGTACACTGATAGAAAAGGCGTCATAACGCTGATGTATTTTGACATCAGTATAGACAATCTGTCATCAGTGCGATGACATGATATATTATGACATAATATATTATGACATAATATTTTATTTATTTTTATTTTCATGTTCAAAAAGTATAATTAGAATCAAAAATTCCCATATTCTATTTTTTTAAAATTATTTATTTAAATACATAAAATTTTTAAAGTAGAATTATTACGAAAACCATATGCGGTATGATGCTGGTGTCTTATAATTAATAAATAGGCGTAAAATGAGTTTCAAGTGTAAACTTTTAAAACGCCGATACACGTATATTTTTTTTTTTTGTGCCCTCTTCAAGAATCAGTTGGTAGAACTTTGTAATTTTTTTTATTTTGAGTGTTGGACAGTGTTAGCAGTAGTTTTTTATCAATAAAAAAAAATTGATTAAAAAGTATTTTAATTTAATTAATGTAATAATGGAAGCAATTATTGTTTTAGTTGTAAGAAAATTAAAAATATAATGTTGATTTAATTTACATTTTAGTTGTTTTGAAATAAATTTTTAATTAAAATGTTAATAAAATAACAAAAAATCTTAATTATTTTTTTCGTTTAAAATAAAATAATTTAAGCTGGTAGAATTGTTGCTGGAAATTGTTAAAACGTGAGCTACATTTAATTAAATCAATTATCACATTGTTTGAAACGGCAAAGTTTTTTAATCATTTTTTTAATTAAAATTTAAAATATTATTTATAGAAAAAAATTTATTAACAATTTTCAATTTTTACAATTTTTAATAATCAATATAATCATTTTGGTAATAAGTGCAAAATCAACCAATTGTTTGCTTGATTCTATTAATTTGGTATGAATTTGGTGATTAGAGACAATCAAGTTTTTTCTGTGTAGAACTGGATGAAAAAATAAAATTTTTTTTGGATTGTGTTTTTACAATAAAGATTGTTAGCTTAAGGCCGGTATTCACAATCCTACATGATTGTACAATTCATTCACACGAAAATCTGATGAAATTCTATCCGACACAAAAAAAAAATGTCTACAAAATCTGCTGTCAAATCCACTCTATCCCAAAAAAAACGATGCACACTCAAATGACTCAGCTACTTTACAAGAAAATTCAACTCTGATCGCATAGAATCCACCATTTTATGAAAGTTTTCATAAACATTTGCAAGTCGGACAGACTTGTCAAAAAATATTGTTGCTCAATTCATTTTTAAGCCACACTGTCATACATTATGAGCACACACGATTTTTTGACATATCGTGCGACTAAATAGGATAGTGAATGCCGGCCTTTAATCAGGTAGAATTTGTACGAAAGTGAGAAATTTACACATTTTTAAATTCGTGTCGTATTTGTTTTGCTTTTTTGAATAAAAAACGGAAATTGTTTGGGTTTTACAATTTCTGGAGAAGGTAAAAACGTTTTCCTTTTTCACTTTTGTTCGAATTTGCTTTCTGTGGCACACCTGAATACGTGTGTCTTTATTTATTTTTAATTTTCATTAATAAAAACTCAGAGGTTAATTATATTTACGCGTAAAGGGAATAAACTAACGAGTACGAATTTAAAAATAATGTAGAATGGGAATATAGCAAAATGGAAAGGCTTATGAAGAAGGCCCTTGTTATTTCTTCTTTTACCCGCTGGCATACATTCTCAACCACGTCTACGTAGAGAGCACATTTGACATGAGTGTTTTTTTATGGGAGGATTTTATTTTTATTTATTCATTTGTCGGAGGAAACCCGTCTTAGAGGTAAAATTGTAAAATAAATTAATTGAGAGACTATAAATAAATTTATTGTTGTGCAAGTGATACTTGTAAAAAAGTGTTAAATGCTGCAAAATTGAGGCGAGATTTACAATAAAATTTTATTGCAAAAGTTTTTGTTGACTTTTTTTTTTTGGTTAGGACATTGCACTGCATTGTGTTGGAACTAGAAAAATAGGTTATGGGAAGGAGAAAAGAGGGAGTAGTGCTTGTGAACATTCGACTCGAATTTATTCATGTTGAAAGTGAGATGGAAGACTTCTACAGGAAGGTTGTTTCACATACCAACAGTCCGGCCAAAAAGCGGCCAATTTTTCCTGCAATGCGTTGTACGATTCTCCGGCCAATCGACCACAAAAGGATGGGCTCTTTAGGAAAAAGGTGTCAAAGGCATATTGTCTATACCACATTCTTCTGCGAACAGATCTTTTTATACCAAAATATGATAAAAAGAAAACAAAGAAATCGCCTTAATGTAAAATATAATCTTGTTGCTATAGTTTTATATTAACGGAAAACTTATATTAAAATTTGTCTTACATATTTCTAATTTCCTACGTTATTCGAAGTTTGATCCCTTTGAAAAATAATCATTTAATATTCCTTAAAATGTTTTTACGTATATAAAAGTGCATAGTATGTACTACATAAATATTTTAAAACGCGATTCAGACGAAGACTTTTTAGTTTCATTTTTTTAAATATGTTTAAACAGGGTTTAAGGCCTCTTATGGCTAATAAATCAGTGAGTGTTTAAACGCTGTGGAGATGTGAATCAGTATCCCTTGTGTTATACTCGTATATAATTAAAGAAGTAACATACCAGCGGTAAAAAGAAGTAGTAAGCAGGCCTTATTTGGCAGACACAAGGCCTTACTACCCCATTCCATACTCATGCATTTTTTACACGCGATGTCCTAGCCAGCCCAGGCCTTCTGCGTTCCCTTCCTCAGCAGGCCTGATTAGAGGCCTTCTTAAGCAGGCCTGTTTAGAGGCGTCTTAGCGATCTTTTATTCATTTTATTATTGGGGGGATTCACAAGGTGTGCTATCAAGTCATATCGTCATAATGTCCTAAATAATATTTTACAATTGTTTAAAAAAAAATATTGTTGTGTTTCAAACAACATATGTGGTAGCACTACGATAAATTATGTTAAATACATATGGTTGGCATTGGTAGTGGTGTAAACGCCCAATTCTATGCGTTTAAAGATGGTTTATATGTTTACTGATTTATAGATCTGTTGATTTAAACTCATTATAAACCAAAAACAGAGTTTTACTTGCTCTGATTTATTAAGCCTTAGCGCGATACTATATCCAAAATAAATTTCCACTTTCAACTCTAAAAAAAAAACAACTAAAAATGATTCCTCTAAATTCCTTTTTTACTTATTGCCTGGCCCACAATGTCGCAAAGCAAATTTATATATTAACAAATATAAAAAAGAGCGTCAACTCAAAATTTAGAAATTTTCAGTAGAGACAAAGAACTTTTTTCTTTTTATATGTACTCTTATATCACAAAGTTGATAGATATGGTCACTGTTTATCGTTTTCTTGCAAAAAGTGAAAATTGAAAAATTTTGAGTTGACTCTGTTTAGAGGAACAAGTGCGATATGTATATACGAAAGAAATTTTCTTTTCAATATTTTGGGCCAGGCAGTTCATTTTCTTCTTTTGTTAAATGCCAAAGGTGTATTTCAAATATAAATTCATAGTACAATATTTTGTTGGGTTTTAGTACAATTAAGGTTAAAAAAGCACAATATTTTGCTGAATCAAGAACAATTTTGAAAATGTTATTTATCATCCTTGATATGGATATTTGACAATTAGACATGAAAACAGACATGTTTGGAAAGACACCGTGTAAATGCCCTCAAATTCTCACCCACTCGCGAACTGTTTATTACAAAAATCTATTTTTGAGTAATTCGTATCCGAACTCATTCAATGCAATTCAAGCCAATTCAGCGGAAGGGTGTGTGATTAAAAAAATCATGTTTCTTAATAATTTAATAATTTCTTGTATGGGGGGTATCCGTCTCCCTCTCCTATACCTCCAAGATTTTGTTTGAACATGCAGTTTGTTCTAAGAGTTATGCACATCAAATTTGATGTGAATATTGTAGTTTTTCAGATATAAACCAAATAATAATTTTTTGTATGGGGGGTACCCGTCTTCCCCCTCCTATACCTACAAGATTTTGTTTGAACATGCAGTTTGTTCTAAGAGTTACGTACATCAAATTTTATGTGCCTATTGTAGTTTTTCAGATATAAACAAAATAATAATTTTTTGTATGGGGGTATCCATCTCCCTCTCCTATACCACCAAGATTTTGCTTGAACATGCAGTATGTTCTAAGTGTTACGCACATCAAATTTGATGTGCCTATCGTAGTTTTTCAGATATAAGCCAAATAATAATTTTTTGTATGGGGGTACCCGTCTTCCCCCTACTATACCTCCAAGATTTTGTTCTAAGAGTTAATCACATTAATTTTGATGTGCCTATTGTAGTTTTTCAGATATAAGCAAAATAATAATTTTTTGTATGGGGGTGACCGTCTTCCCCCATCTATACCTACAAGATTTTTTTGGAACATGCAGTTTGTACCAAGGTTTGCAAACCTCAAATTTAGTGTGCCTCTCTATTGTATTTATTAAGACATAAGCAAAATAATAAGTTTTTTGTACGGATGGTACCCGACTCCCCCGTCCTATACGTTCAAGATAGAACATGCACTTTGTTCTAAGCACTACGCACATTAAATTTGATGTCCCTTACTATTGTAGTTTTTCAGATATAAGCAAAATAATAATTTTCTTTATGGGAGTACCCGTCTTCCCCCTCCCATACCTGCAAGATTTTGCTGGATCATGCAGTTTCTACCAAGAGTTACACACATCAAATTCAGTGTGCCTCACTATTGTAGCTGAGGATATATAAACTGGTTCGCGAAATAGGGCTTTTGGCCCCAGCGTGCAACGTTGCAGCAAATGAGGGAACGATATGTCGTTATTTTAAAATTGTTTGCCTGATGATAACTATTTTACGCTTAGTACGTTTGTAACAAAATATTATTTATGTAAGATACTTTTAAAAAAGTATTTAAGTTTTTTTTTTGTTTTTAAATATTTTTAGATATTTTGAAAAACGAATGAAAAATTTTTTTTCAAATCTGGCGTATAACTCAGTGAATTTGTATACGCTAAACACAATATAGATATGGGGTGAAAGAGGAAAAATACATCCTTGTAACAGTGTAAAATTTACGTAATTTAAAAAATAAGTTCTGAAGATTTTTCAAATAGCCAAAAACTGGATAAAAACAGGTTTTTCGCGAATATCTCGAAAAAGCTTCTTAAGAAAAATAAATGAATATTCGTATGCTGCAGCTCCAATTCAGCTTAAAACAAATCTCATTTTTGAGGTTGATTTTTTTTTGTGGCATAGTGTAATTGTAACCGTTTTGAATAGACCTCTTTGAAATAAAGAAAAAATTATCTAAAAATAACTTTAAATAAGAAATTATTTTAATTAAATTAGAAATTCACCTTTTAAAAGGAAAACCAATCTCAAGTACTTACGATATGATTTCGCGTTTAATAACAACAACAACAAAAACGTTTGTATATTTTATCTAATCTGATCTAATTCAGAGTTTAATCTGTTTTCCTGCTTTGAAAATAATTATTGCATGTTTCTTTTAAATAATACCCGTCGCACTCGTAACAAGTTAAATAGAAAATAAGTATTAAATTAAATTAAATTTTGTTTTAATAACTTCTGTAGAGATTTATTCTTTCTATCATTTTCAAGGTTTCAGCTACAAAACATGATTTTTTTTTATTTTTTTAAATGGAATTGCTGCTGAGATTTTCAGTTTAGTTTTGTATATTTAAAAATTCTGAAAAATGTAATTTTAAATTTTAACGAGTGTAACTTGTGCTGCTGGCAGTAGAATTACGAGTATTTAGACGTTGTTGTTTAATTATACAAAGTTCGTTTTTAATTTTTAGTTTTTGTAATTTTTTGTTGCATTTTTTTTTTTACACTTGACTGACATTTTAATGGATTGGCAAGAGAGTGAGAATCAAACAATTTTGTTGCCCTTTCTACTAGTTTGTATAAATTTCAGGCATTTTTTGTTATCGAATGAGAGGTCTTGTTAAAGTTTTCCTTTATAGTTTTCAGTGGTATCTCCATTGTTGCCAGCTTTATTTGATCACTTCCCGTTAAATCGCCCTTTTTAAGCCGCTAGAAGCTGCTATATTTTTTATTTAGCTAACATGTCCTCAAAATATCGCTCAGATCTAAAAATTATTAAAATCTAGATATCGTGTGCTTTTTAGCCCATTATTTTTATTTGAAACATTTGTTTTTAGTTTTCAAAAAATTTAGTGCTAAAGCGTTCGCTAACTTAATCTTCATGGAGTACTGAGCAAGTTGCATCCATATACAAACATTCTACGAGTCTGATTAATTTATCTCCCATTTCCTTACACTGCATCGCTTTCCCTAAGCAAAAAGTACGTGAAATATTGAGGGAATAGGACTATTGTAAGAAAGCTTTTTAAATTGAAATTTTACACATATAAAAATAATATAATGTGCTGTTTCCACAATACAAGTGATTAGACGTGTAGTAAAATTTATATGAAAAGCACTCAGTTTTGTTAGTGTTTTTCATATAAATTTTACTACTTGTTCTATCCAGGGACCGAAAGTAACAGTTATTTTGAAATTTTAAAACAAAAAAAGCGTATAGAAGTTAATGCTGGAAAACTGATTCAACATATTGATCCTTATGAACTTTTCTATGATAAAATATTATGATTTTTAAAGTTTTGATTTTTATTTTTTCGATCAAAAATTACAGTTATTTTTTGATTTATATTTTTTTGGACAAAAATAATAGTTATTTTATGATTTTTATTTTTTTGAACAATATTAACAGTTATTTTTTGATTTTTATTTTTTCGATCAAAAATAACAATTATTGTATGATTTTTATTTTTTTGAATAAAAATTACAATTATTTTTTTATTTTTATTTTTTCAAACAAAAATAAAAATTATTCTTTATTCTGTTATTCTGTTGTAATTATTGAGTTGTCTCTAAATATTTATTTAAATGTGTGATCATCATTAGGATATCTTATGCGCATTAAAATAAATATTTAAAGTCAACTAAATAATTATAGCACGTACATTTCTTTAAAAAATAATTTTTATTTTTGCTCGAAAAAATAAAAATCATAAAATAATTGTTATTTTTGATCGAAAAAATAAAAATCGAAAAATAACTGTTATTTTTGTTCAAAAAAATAAGAATCAAAAAATAACTGTTATTTTTGTTCAAAAAAATAAAAATCAAAAAATAACTGTTATCATCAGATATTTATGAAAAAAGGAATAACTGTTACGGTCCCTGGTTCTATCACTTGAATAGTGGAAGCCGCACAATAATTCCCACATTAAATTTTTGAAAATTTAAATTTTTTTTTTAATTTTGCTTTTTTGCGAATTTTTTGAATTTCAATAAGAATTTCAACGAACTATGCAAAAATTCTTTCTCATGCCCTTCTTAGTTCTGAATTTATCTTGAATTCGGTCCGTACATATATTTCGGCCATTCATTCATTTTTGTACTTTCAAAACGTTTTAATTGTAATGATATCAACCACAAAAAAGCCTTTTTCTTTTCGCAAACGCGAAACAAATTCAAAGTTATCTTGCAAATTAAAGTTATTTGGCCTAAAAAGAAGATATCGAACAAAATATAATGTAATCTGGCTTCGCGAAAAAAGTCCCAGGTGCAATAAGTCCCAGTGCAATAACTCCCAATGAAATAAATTTCAAAATAAATGAAATAAGTCCCAAACAGGAAAAAAGGAAAAATCCCACAAAAAAATTAAATAATTCCCAAATTAAAAATTAAACAAACCCCAACATTTGGTCGATATTTCATAATGAAATAACTTACAAAGAAATTTCACAGAAAAAAGCTTTTTATCAATTAAACAAATTGTTTAAACAGTATTTAAATTTAATAAATGTAATAATTGAATCAATTATTTTTTTAGTTGAAAGAAAATTAAAAATATAATTTTGATTTAATTAACATTTTAGTTGTTTTGAAATAAATTTTTAATTAAATATCAACAAATATTAATTGATTTTTTGCGTTTGAAATAAAATAATCTAAACTTGTAGAATTGTGCAATTGTCAATATATAATTAAATTAATTAACATATTGTTTGAAATTGCAAAGTTTTTTGATCATTTTTTTAATTAAAATTGAAAATATTATTTATTGAAAAAAATTTTCAAAATGTTAAAATTTTTAGTAATCAATATAATCATTTTGGTAATAGGTGCAAAATCAACAACTTGTTTGCTTGATATTATGAATTTGGTATACATTTGGTGATTAGAGAACATTTTTAAATTTTTCTGTGTAATGAAATAATTACTAAAAATTGTCCATAGAAAAGGATACAAAAAGGCCAAAAAAATTTAAAAAATAAACTCACAGTCGAAATGGATATAACATCCAAAAATGGTAAATAAAGGCACGAAAAAAATGAAAAAATTATTTTGGAATTTGTTTGAACTGTACTTAAGCTATTTTCACACCTATTAAATATTTGACGTCCTACACGTAACCACTAGTTTTACTAGAAAATTATTTACTTTTGCAAAATATTTGACTAGATCAAACATTGTTTAACAGTTTTTAAATTACATTATACAATTATCTTCTTACAAATAAAGTTAAGTAAATCAATAGAAATTGTTTAAAATAAAGCTAAAGTTTGATCAATTTACTGGTCACGCTTTTTTTACTTTTTTCGTCAAATATTTGTCAGGTCTGAACATGCCTTTACAATGTAGTATTAAACATAAAAACATACTTATTAAGGTTGGGGTCATATACCAGAAACATAAAATATCGAATTTCAAAATCTCAACTTTTACAATCCAGTACCTCGTTTCTGTATTTCTCGCATAGTAAAATTTCTCACATTAAGTGTGAGAAAATTCCATCGATTCTCGATTTGTGAGAAAAAGTGTTTCTGTATTTGAATGCGCGAACAGACAACACAGATTCTGTTTTAACTGGAATACTTCCAGTAATTAAGTGTCAAATGCAAGCGAAACGCCAACGAAAGAAATAGATATAATAAAATTAGGGCTGCCAGATTTGACGATTTATCGTCACTTTGACGATTTTTGTTCCAAACTTTGCAAAGTGCCGATTTTCTGATTTTTTCTAGTGACGATATTATTCAGTCTTCGAAATAAAATAATTTTAAATAGTTTAATATGTTTGTATATTAGGCACCGCAGAAAAACGATATCTTTAAAAACAAGGTAGCTTAAAAAATTTATCGGCAAAATCAAAATTTCGAAGGAAATATGTTTAATTTTTATTTCCTTAGATTATTTTATACATTTGTTTAAGTGATTAAAACATTAAACTATTACCCAATTTTTCAGTCAATGCACTATAGGAAATTTTTGCCTTTTTTGGCCAAAAGTGTTAGTTTTAGTTCAATATGATATTTTGTCACGCCTTTGTGTTTTTCAGGGAAAAAAACCATCTGAAATTTTAAATTGTTATCGGATTAAAGAAAAAATAAAATAAATAATTTTATTTAAATAGACCTTAAGCTTAAGTATGTATGTATGTATAAAATATGTATTTTACCCATGAATTTTAACAATTTTTTTTGATTATATTTTAATAAAAGAGCGTCAACTTTGTGTCACGCACAGAAGTGCTATCTTATTTTATTATAAAATTAAATAAAAATGTGAGGGCTGGGAGTATCGAACGGTTATTATTCGACCGGTTTTAACCGGTTATTTTAGCTTTCCCAAGCCGGTTATTTAAAAATGTCCATTTTTCGAATATCGAATAAACCGGTAATATACGTTTTCCGTACTCTTATTGTAAATTTACCCGTGCTTTTAGTATTTTTCTATGTGAATATTGGGCAAACTTGAACTTTTTATGAAGAATATTAAAACAAATGTTACAAAAGTCTAAAAACATTATGAACAATGTAAATACAAATCGCTTAGCAAAGCGTGTGTTCAAAAAACCTACACAGAAAAAATTATCTATCCAATTCAAACAAAAAAATTTTAAAATCAAACCCATTTTTGTTTACAACAGGACCTACAAACGAATTTGCATATTCAAACAAATTATTTTGCATTTCGTTTATTGAAAAAAAAACTCAGATTTTTTCAAACAAATAGTTGTTATTATTGGTTAAATTTGTGTTTGATATTAAAAAAAATTTTAAACAAAAAAGTAACCTGAAATTAATATAAATTTAAAAACAAATAATTTTGCTTAATCAGTGAAGGAGCGGCTGGCCTTGGGACACTTTTTTTTTTTTGAATAATTTCCGAACACCATTCTTGTTGTACACAATGTTTCTTTTCCCCTCACACTGTCGCTGTATCCTTTCCTTGGCTAAAGTAGAAATCTCAATTAAAAACAGCAGCATTACGGCCTGATATGGTTTTCATCATCATTTTGCTTTCAAAATATGATGTATTTAACTAAAAAATTAAATAAAATAGAATACAGGATTTTTTTCATTCTTTTTTTATCAACTTTGAAACCAACCAATACATTCTGTTTTTTTAGTTTTGTTTTTGTGGCAACACAAGCATTGAATCGTTTTACCTACTTTTATTATTGCTATAATAACAAACTTCGCCGCGCTATTTTATCCTGTGCCCATTTTCTGTAACTCCAGCGGCGAGAAACTTTTCGATTGAAATGTGAGAAATGAAACAAAAATCCATACATTGAAACAAACAGCTGTTTTTCTCACTTAACTGCGTCTGTAACATTTTTGGCGAGTAATAACTGTCACGTAAGGAAATTTCTCGCCACTATACTAAAAAAGTGTGTCTGTAAAATGTTTGTGAGAAAGTTCTCTTTTTCAACTGTCAAATAAACTCACGCATAAAATCGGGGTAAGAAAAAATTTTACCACTAAAAAATAAATTAAAAATGCAAAATGCAATGAATATTAACACGGAAGAGATAAGTATTTTGTTATTGGCAGATTTTTTCATTGTTTAATTATTTTGCTTTTAACATTTTTTAAAAATATACGAATGTTTTCAAAGCAATTTCTTCATCAACAAACATTAAAGTCGCACTTTACAGTTTTTGGTATAGCCGACGTTTGTATTTTCGCCGCCGTCGTCAACGATATGTTTGACTGGCGTTCTCAACATCTGCAATTTCATATCGGCTTCGAGTGACATTTATAACGTAACGACGTAATCTGTTTTGTTATTTTTCGACAGACACACTTTTTTCCACTTTTCGAGAAACGATGGAATATTTTGTTTCACATGTTTTCGATGCGAGAAGTTCTCACCACAGTTACAGAACATGGGTACTGTTTTTTATTGTTGTACTTTTTTAATGCGTCCATAAATTTACTGTATGTGTTTTTGTTGTTGTTAATTTTTTTCACTTAAAGTGAAAACGACCACTTTAAAGAGCGTTAAATATTTCATACAAAATTATGAAAACTTAAAACCAATTGCGCATATATGATATATTTGTATAGTTGTTATCATATTTCTGTTTGTTGCTAAAATAAAAATCAAGCAAAAAATTTTATAGAAACAGTTAACAAAATTGGTTGAAATTAAAAAAAAAAAATTAAACATGGGTTTGCTTGAAAATATTTTAGCAATAATTTTTTCTGTGTAATCAAAATACTACAAAAACGTGTTCAGTTAAAAAGTAAATAGTAATTTGTGCGAGAGTGTTCAAAATATTAAATATATTTTTATAAATATGTTATTTCTGAAGATATTTCGAATATAAAATTAGGTGCCTGAAGTGCCCTACAATGATAAGTTACAAATGTTCTTCCACGTCACGAATTAATTAATTAATAAGTCCACATGCTTGAGAGACGACACATACTTAATACTTTACTGAAATACGCAGCCAAAAATTAATCATTGGGTGAAATATTAGCCCGCTGTGTTAACGAGGGCGGAATGCCCGTTAAGGCACTAAATACTCTTAAGTAGTTCTAGCATATATTTATGCTTATTAATACAATATTCCGGCGGAATTAACGATAGGGGAAAAATTTATCAGTTTTATTTATTAAATTGAAGAAATCAAACAATGTCATGGAAGGTTTTAAATAGTGGTCGACGAATTGACAAATATTTTATACAAAACGCATGTTCTTATAACTATTCGTTTCTATAATGCTGAAACAAAATAATTTGGAATATATAATCCTGTAGCCTGTTTCTGTATTTCTCGCATCGTAAAATTTCCTGTGCCATGCGGGAATTATGACAAAAACAGTGAAATATGAAACAAAAAATGGGTTTTCTCACACAAGTGACAAGTGAGAACTTGTCATTTAAATAATTATTATTATTTGTCATTTAAATAATTTTCCAGCAATTATTGTAAGGATGTGAGAAAAACACTAGATTCAGACCGTGATTTAAAAATCATGTCTTTTTTTAATTCCTTTTGAAAGTTGCTTCCAAAAACATAACAGATTCAAACGAAGATTTTTTCCCCATGATTTTAGGGTTGATTTTTTTCCCCATTATCAGTAATTCTTCTTTACTTGCTTATTTATTAAAACAAACAATTTAAATCCGCTCAATGTTTTGTATAGTAAAGAGAGTTGCCACATTGAAATAAAAAATAAAATGAAGCAACATAACAACAATACGAATGTGTGCAAAGAAAAATATAAAAAAAGACACACAGAACAGAGAACGGGTTTTTTTCTCTACCCCGCTTGGTTCTCTACACCGTTCGCCTACAAACACCAAAAATCATGTCTTAAAAAACATGGAAAAAATCACCGTCTGAACCGCGTGAAAGTGTTTCTGTAACTATATTTTGCGAAAAGTTTCTCACAAGAACTGTCGAAATAACTCACATTTAAAATTAGTGCGAGAAAGATACAATTTCAATAAATGGAGCCCAAATTATCCGAAAAAATAGTTGTGTATATACACATGCACATGTATGTACACAAGAATGTGTTTTATTTTTTTGTTTTTCAGTGGAAAAGAAAGAATTTTAATTATGAAAATAAATAAAATACAATGGTTATATATTATTTTAATTTTTTTTTTAGCATTTTATCGTTTTCGTTTTATGCAGGGCTGCCAGATGAATTTGTGAAAAAATCGTTAACTTCCTAAGAAAAACTTAAAAATATGTATTTTCTTTTTTGTTATAAAAAATCAGGTATTTTAAAGTTAATTTTAACAAATTTTGTTCGATTTTTATTAAAACAAAATCAAAAAAAAAAAGTTAAAGTGTATGGGTATTTTATACATACATACTTAAGCTTGAGGTTTTTATAAAATTATTTGTTTTATTTTTTCTTTAAAATTTCAGATTGTTATTTTTCCCTGAGGAAAAATATAGCAAACATTTGCTATAGTGCATTGACTGAAAAATGGGGTAATAGTTTAATGTTTTGATCACATAAAGAAACGTATTAAATAATCCAAAGAAATAAAAATTAAACATAGTTCCCCCGACATTTTACAATTTCGAGGACAATTTTCACCATAGGGTTAAAAAAAATTTTAACTGCCTTGTTTCTAAAGATATCTTTTTTCATATAAAAATATTTTAAATTGTTTTATCTCGAAGACTGAATAATATCGTCACTAGCAAAAATCCTCTAATCGGCACTTTGCAAATTTCGGAACCAAAAATCGTCAAAATGACGATAAATCGTCAAATCTGGCAGCCCTATTTTTGTTATATATAATTCTTTCACTGACGTTTCGCTTGCATTTTTTACTTAATTACTGGAAGTATTCCAGTTAAAACAGAATCTGTGTTGTCTGTTCACTCATTTAAATACAGAAACACTTTTTTCTCACCAATCGAGAAACGATGGAATTTTTTGTTTCACACTTCATGTGAGATCTTTTACGATGCGAAAAATACAGAAACGAGCAACTGGTTAAGGGGTTTTGTAACAAAACTTTTGTTTGCAACTTTTCAAAATATAGTTAAAGTCTACTGAATCATATAGACCTGCTTAAACACCAACAAGTTAAAGCTAATTTCAAATAAATTTGGGAAAATCTCTCAAATAATCAAAACGTTTGTCTAGATCAAACATCATTTCAACAGTTTCTTAATTACATTATACAATTATCTTCTTACAAATAAAGCTTAGCAAAGAAATATAAATTGTTAAAAATTAAGCTAAAGTTTGATCAATTTACGGGTCACACTTTTCTTGGATTTTATCGTCAAATATTTGTTAGGTCTGACCATACCTTAAGTCATATCTATGTATTTTATTGGTTCCTTATTTTTGTTTTTTTTTTTTCAAATTAACGTTTTATTACAAAAACTTATTTGATTCAACTTTTTTATTTTTCGAATTTATTCTATGAGCTAAATTTCAATTATGTGTTTTACCCTGCCTCTACACATGCAAGTAATTACTTGCAAGTAGTGTATATGTATTATCAACGAAAATGTCGAAGAAATAGCCGAAAGTCTTGCAAGTAACTTGAGTGTTTACACAGTCAGTTGTAAGTTTATTTTTTAAATGTTCTCAAAGCGAAAACATCTTATGAAAAAAGCTTCATTTTTGGGTTAAAAAAAACATTATCATATTAATGTTATCACGAAATTTATTTAATAATATTAAATATAAATAATTTAATTATTTTTTTATTTTATTTTTGGTCCATCTTGATGAAAAAATTGTTTTTATTTTTAAAATATGTGAATCCAGTATTGCCGTAGTTACCGATATCATAAAATTTTCTGAGAAAATATTTTGATTTAAAATTTTTTTTTAAATGCTTGCAATTTATGTTTTAAAATTAAATGAAGATGTGTTGCTTTGTAGTAGTGTTTTTTATTTTTTTTATTCTTAAAAACACCCAGAAAATCAACAATAAACAAAATTTTTTATTACTAAGTACTAGTAAATTGATACCAAAGGCATCCACGGTAACACTGTTTCTTTATTTGTCATTTTACTTGCTGCAAGTGTCAAAAATTTACTTGCAAGCAAATTCTCTTGTTAGTAAAAATGTGTGAGTGTATCGAGTTTTTCGAACTTGCACCTGCATGTGTAAACGCCGGGCTATAAAGCTTTTTGTAGTAGTTCTATTCCTTAAATTTTTAAAAAAATAAAAAATTTTGAATATAATAAAGTAGCTTATGAGAAAAAATAATTCCCAGATTCTATTTGTTAAAAACTTATTTGATTTTTATGTATTCGAATTAAAACCGGTTAACCGGTAATTTTAATAATTTTTAACCGAAAACCGGTTTTTTTTAATAGCAACTATTCGGAATATTCGAAATCCGTTTTTGAAAAAAGTCCAATAATCAACCTTCATAGCTGGGATTTATTTTATAATGTTTTTAGCTGGAGGTTCACACAATATGCATTCTACACAGAAAAAATTATCAGTAGTTTTTCCAATTTAATTAATGTGATAATTAAATCAATTATTTTTATTTTTTTTTGTTGAAAAAAAATTAAAAATATAATTTTGATTTAATTAGTATTGTGGTTATTTGCAATCGAAACTAGTCTGGGAAACCTGTCCGTGAAAACCTGAGTTCAATTCCCAGCTCAGTCAAGAATGAAAATTATCAATAAATTTTAATTCATTTCATGTTGTAAAATTCCTTTCTTCATAAAATTAATTTAATGAAAATTAAATTCAATGAACTAAGGCCTGATTAAAAGATAAAAATTTGGGTTTAAAACCATTAACACTTCAATAAAATAAACACAATACTAATTATTGTTAAGCAAAGGCACGAGCTATATGTTTACATTTGTCCTTCAAGTTGTGCTGAAAAATGTGAACAAAAAAAAAAAAAAACATGAAAAACAAAAAATGTACTTTGGATTTCAAGAAGAATTCTTGCCAAAAAGTACGAAAAACAGAAGTAAGGAAGAACACGTAAATCATTTAAAATAGATCATTCAAATCTTGATCTACCAAGGTAAAATACCATTTGGTTTAAAGATTGATGTTTGACTATTGACGTCATCCGTCATCAATGGCGGTGACAGCTAAACGACAAGCCCCACTGAAGAGATTGTCGGTTACAATCAAAACTAGTCTGGGAAACCTGTCCGTGAAAACCTGAGTTCAATTCCCAGCTCAGTCAAGAATGAAAAATTATCAATAAATTTAAATTCACTTCATGTTGTAAAATTCCTTTCTTCATAAAAATAATTTAATGAAAATTAAATTCAATGAACTAAGGCCTGATTAAAAGATAAAAATTTGGGTCTAAAATCATTAACACTTCAATAAAATAAACACAATACTAATTATTGTTAAGCAAAGGCACGAGCTATATGTTTACATTTGTCCTTCAAGTTGTGCTGAAAAATGTCAACAAAAAAAAAAAAAAAACATGAAAAACAAAAAATGTACTTTGGATTTCAAGAAGAATTCTTGCCAAAAAGTACGAAAAACAGAAGTAAGGAAGAACACGTAAATCAATTAAAATAGATCATTCAAATCTTGATCTACCAAGGTAAAATACCATTTGGTTTAAAGATTGATGTTTGACTATTGACGTCATCCGTCATCAATGGCGGTGACAGCTAAACGACAAGCCCCACTGAAGAGATTGTGGGGTTACAATCAAAAGTAGTCTGGGAAACCTGTCCGTGAAAACCTGAGTTCAATTCCCAGCTCAGTCAAGAATGAAAAATTATCAATAAATTTTAATTCACTTCATGTTGTAAAATTCCTTTCTTCATAAAAATAATTTAATTAAATTTAAATTCAATGAGCTTGAGCCTGATTAAAATATCAAAATTTGGATTTAATTAACATTTAAGTTGTTTTGAAATAAATTTTTAATTAAAATAACAAATCACTCAGTTTTTTGAGTGCTTTTTAAATTTTACTACACAATCAATTGCCTGTCACCTGGAAACATCACATTAAACTCGTGAAGAAACCCTGAGCTATATTTAATCAAATCAATTAACATATTGTTTGAAACGGCAAAGTTTTTTGATAATTTTTTTGAATTAAAATAAAAATTTGATTTTTTGAAAATAAAAATATTTACAATTTTCAACTTTTACAATTTTTAGTTACCAATATAAATAATAATTTTGGTAATAGGTGCCAAATCAACAAATGGTCCTGATTCTATGAATTTAGTATGAATAGATGAGTAGAGACAATTTTTAATTTTTTCTGTTTGCGCCTTTTCGCTGCATACGCAGCTGTCAAAAAAGTAGAATATGTGCTGTTTTACGTTTCATGCACAAAAGCGTTGGACGTCTTGAGGCGATGAATGCGAAAAGTAGTTTTGTAAGCGTCACAAGCAGCAAACGAATCGATGATAAGATATAAAAATATACAATGCATGGAGGCGAAAGCTCGTGGTGGGGACCGCCAGCATTACTCCTATATTTGCTTTAAACATTTTTGGGCCTTATTTAATTTTCTTCTTGGGACTTAATGCACCTGGGATTTATTTCTTGGAGCCATGTAATTTTGATACAAAACCATACATTTTTTAAGGAAATGGTTTTTTAAAATCTTATTTTAGGAAAAAATTTCCTTAAGCGGCTGTTAATTAAAACAAACCTTTTACGGGCTAGGTTAAATGTTAGGTTTACAATTATTGTTTTTTTTTTATTATTTTGAAAAATTTGTAGAATATTCAACATTTTTAAATGCTTTTCTTTAGCTTCACTTCGGAAAATCAAATCTTGTAACGTTAATTTAACCGCCTTTTACTCAATGCAAATGGATGAAACTTTGCAGGCATTCCTACTCCCGATGGCAATACACGAATACATGGGCGTAGCCATGATGAAATGTACGGGGGGGACAGAATTTTTTTTGTTGTAAAATGGTTTTTTTAACCGCCTTTTAACGGCTTACGAATCGAAGCACTACAATGCGAAAAATTAACAGGGCCTAAACCGTGCAATATTAAAGCATTGGAATAGATGGAGAGACTGCGAAATGTATCATAACAGTAAATACTAATACACAAGTGTAAAGTTTTATTATATGAATATAAATTTTTTTTTTATTATATGAATATAAAATACAAAACATGTAAAAAAATTTTCTTATTAACCATGGAAATTATAATGTATTAATTAAAGCTATTCGTTACTAAAAAGTAAAAAATAAAATAAAAAAAAAAATAATTTAAGAAACGCTTTTCTTTACCTTAATATATTGATCAGTTGTGAACACAAAATGAATATGAATACTAAAAAAATCGACTAAAAGTCAAAAAATAAGAACATTTCAAATAACATAAACTTTTAAATCAACGTGGAAAAAATCTCACACATCCCTTAAAGAAAAGCGTGGGGCGCCGATACCAACCTGAACTTAAAAAAACATGACTGCCGTGAGTACATTTTAATATTTCAGACCGAAAGAAATACAACCAATCATGTTTAAAGCTACGAATTTTCACTAATTGAGCATTTTGTTTCATAACGACGCGCCCCACGCTTTTCTTTAAGGGATGTGTAAGATTTTTCCACTTTGATTTAAAAGTTTATGTTGTTTGAAATGTTCTTATTTTTTTACTTTTATCGATTTTTATAGCACTCATATTCATTTTGTGTTCACAACTGATCAATATATTAAGGCAAAGAAAAGAGTTTCTTAAAAAAAAATTTTTTTTTTATTTTATTTATTTTTAGAATTTATTCTATGAGCTAAATTTCAATTATGTATTTTATAAAGCTTTTTGTAATAGTTCTATTCCTTAAATTTTTAGGAAGGAATTTATACACTACCAAACTATTATCTTGTATCTTTCTGTAACATTTTACCTCAGCTATCCGTTGGATAGAAATGAAGTATTAGACACCAGCAGAATGTAATGCATTTTCTGGCCCGCTACGGCCTTCGTAAACATTCCTTGTGTCACACTGGATAGTGATACTTTATAAATTGAAAAGAAATAATTCCCAGATTCAATTTGTAGAATATTTATAAAAATTTAAAACTAGGAGACTTAAAGTACATAATTAATTATTTAATTTTGCTTGTTAATTTTTCAACAAATTTTTGCCTCAATATATTTACAGTTACCCTCGTATTGACAACTGAATTTCTTGACGTTAGTTTAGAAGAAACTTTCTTTTATATTTAAGTTAAATTATGTAATGCTTTTTTGTGTAACAGGACGTATAAGTAATATAAATATGTATTTGTAAAACAAACGTGTATTTTACAACTGATACTATTTTCCTTCCTTATTTGAATACTTATTTGGGTCTAGATGTTCAACCCATTTTATCCCACCCCTTTGGTATTTAAATAACACCATGATTATATTTAAACAAAATTTGGAAATATAATCCCAAAAATGTACCAATTTTACTGCAATTTTATTCCATCTGTACCTTCTTACTTCACAACCCGATTTAACTAATTTAATGTGCCATCTTTCGTATGTTCATTTTCAAACAAAAGTTATTTCATTTTTTAAAATTTTCATGAGGAAAAAAATAAATATTAAGATTTACAAACAATATTTCAGACTTCTGTCCATGCAATATTAATAACAAGTATAAAAATATTTTGAATAATCTAAAAGTTTTTTAATGTTTTTTAATTTATTTACAACCAGGAAAAAGGAAACACAAAATTCAAAAACATAGAATTAAATAACAAGAAATTACAATTTTTAAACCATTGTGAAATATTAGGACATTTTGACAATATGACATGTTAGGATACCTTGTGAATTGACTAAATATATAATCCCACGATGATACGAGTATGTACATATCAGCGTTTCAAACCCAATATTTAAAATTAAAAAAAAACTGATTATATGTTTAGGTAAGGCAAGGAAAAAATTAACTACAGGAAAAACACAAAATAACTAGTTTTAAAATATTAAGGAGAAAAGGAAAAACATTAATACATTGAAAGCTTCCCTTCGGACAAGAAGGTGTAGGTAGTCAATAGCTTGTGAAGAATCAGCCGTAAGCCCTTATTCGTAATGGCTATTTGAATATTTCGAGACCAAATTATTACTCTTGGCTTTGCTGTTGAAGAGGTAAGTTAAACAAACAAACAAAAAGTAATTTGTATATCGCACTGTTTCCTCTAAAGAGCGTCAACTCAAAATTTACAAATTTTCAGTAGAGAAAAAAAACTGTTTTCTTTTTTTATTTTTATTTTTTATTATTCCTACACTAAATCCTGCGAAGCTTTTTGCTTGTCTGCAGGAGACCAGAGTCTCTGGCGGGAATCGAATCCGCAACCCCGGTACTGATAGAATAGCTCACTACCAGCTAGCCTACTCTTATATTACGGGGGGATACAATTGCATTTTTTTGACAAAATACTAGAGAAAATTATGTAAGATTTTTACAGTGGGTAGATATGGCCACTGAACATCGATTTCTTGCAAAAAGTGAAAATTGAAAAATGTTGAGTTGACTCTCTTAGCAGATATTAATAAATTTCTTATCATTTATTAGCTTCTTATTTGAAACATAAACAAATCTTTTATTAAATTTAATTACATATTTATCTTAGACAACTTTGTCTTGTAAAACATATGGGCACTTCCAAAGAAGTGTCACGTGACGCCACCAAGCAATTAATATTGTATTTTAGACCCATGTTGTTCAGATTTTTCCTCTTTTTCACTAAATTGCGCTTTAGACCAAGATGCACAATACAACTTTAAGCCTCGTTCACAATGGCAGCACCATTTTCGTTTTTCCTTCCATCTTATTTCTTCCCAAAGTAGGTATTTCATATATTTATTTTCTTTTCATTTTTCGAACGAAAATGTAACTCCAGTTTTTTTTTAAAAAGTTTAGTCTAATTCAGCAACAATTTGTATGAAATTGTATTAGACGTTTATAATTTTATTTAGTTTTGAATGAAAACATATGGGCACTTCCACAGAAGTGTCACGTTACGCCAGCAAGCAATTGATATTGTATTTTAAGCCCGTGTTGTTCAAGTTTTTCTTCACGTGTACTAAATTGTGCTTTACATCAAATACAAAAAAATTAAATATTTTATAATATACATCTTAATATATAAAAAATCCGTGTCACTGTGTATGTTTCGAATAAACTCAAAAACGAGTCAACTGATATTCATGAAAATTGGCATATATATGTAATTTGGTCCAACTTAGATGATAGGATAGTTATTATTTAAATTAATGGCCTGAGGGCGGAGGGGCGTGGCAAAATCCATAACTTGAGAACGGCTTGACCGATTTGAACGATTTTTTCTTTGAAATTATCGCCATGGTCCAACTTAGGTTTTTACGGAAAGAAAAATTTGCTCCGCCCACTTTTACGCCCACTTTTTTCGATTTACCTAAAATCAGAAAACGGCTCCATCGAGTTGACTTTCAAAATTCGTATTAATCAACTTTAAGTTTTCATCGAAAGAAAAATTTACCACGCCTACATTTACGCCCACTTTTTCTATTAAGCGCATAACTGGAGAACGGCTGGACCGATTTGGACGATTTTTTCTTTAAAATGATCGCCATGGTCCAACTTAGGTTTTTACGGAAAGAAAAATTTGCCCGCCCACTTTTACGCCCACTTTTTTTGATTTACCTAAAATCAGAAAACGGCTCCATCGAGTTGACTTATTTTTCTTTCAAAATTCGTATTAATCAACTTTAAGTTTTCATCGAAAGAAAAATTTACCACGCCTACATTTACGCCCACTTTTTCTATTAAGCGCATAACTGGAGAACGGCTTGACCGATTTGGACGATTTTTTCTTTAAAATGATCGCCATGGTCCAACTAAGGTTTTTACGGAAAGAAAATTTTGCCCCGCCCACTTTTACGCCCACTTTTTTCGTAAGAAAAACTTTATGATAGGTATTTCATGGATTTTTATTTAAAGGCCATAAATTTCGTTTAAAGATCAATTTAAGTCGTCTGGTAATACAACACTAATGTTTGCTTAGGGCCAGCAACGCAACAATTTAAAATGCTTGCCGGCGTAACGTGACAAAAAAGGAGACTTTTTCCTCTGGATATACCCATATGCATATTAAAGACCTTACTGGCATTAACTAAAAAAGGTTTTAAATTTATTTTTTTTTATAGTTTAACAACAAACAATTTAAAAAGTTTACATTTCACTCTGAAAATATTGTCTTATATCTATTGCCCGTGTCGTTTAATTGAATGTAAGCTTGAGTAAGTGTGTGTTTGCTTATGTTTTTAGGAATACTTACATATGTATATGTATTGATGTATGTTGTCTTTAGTGCTCTTTATAGTAGAGAAAATTTCCTTCTCTCCCTACAGAGCAACAAAATAACATGCATTAAACTCCTACTCAAAATCAAAATAATACAAGAAATCAAAACATAATGCAATCTGTTTATTTCATTATGTAATTTCGTTGTTTTTCGCCATTTTCTTTATTTTCGTTTTCTGTGGTTGTTGTTGTTTTATTATTCTTCTGTTTTGTTCTAATTTAATCTTGCAGTTAACGTCACCCACTTGTCGACAACCATTGCAATTTAGTAGATCTCAATGTTGTTGCTGTTTAAAATATTTCGCCTTTGAATTCAATGTTTTTTTTTAACTTTTTTCATAATTGCTATTATTATTGTTGTAGGCAGCGTTGCCGTTGAAAATTTGCAAACAGGGACACAAAAAAGGGATATTTCAAAAAAAAAAAAAGAGGGTATTTAAAAGAAAAAAAGGGTCGAGTGCTTTATAAACAAACATAATAAGAGTTATTTCAGATTATTTATTTTTACAAGAAGTCACAAATATAGTTAAAAATTATATTCTTACTCAATCAACGAAGCAATAGTAACTTAGACCTTTAAGCAGTTGTAGTGAAACACATCAGAGTCTCTAGTGGAATCGAACCCGCCATCCTCGCATTGATAGCCTTGCTTACTAACAACTAGCCTACCGGGGCACCGAGGGTATTTAAAAGAAAAAAAGGGTCGTGTGCTTTATAAACAAACATAATAAGAGTTATTTCAGATTATTTATTTTTATAAGAAGTTACAAATAAAGTTAAAAATTATATTCTAACTCAATCAACGAAGTAATAGTAACTTAGATCTTTAAGCAGTTGTAGTGAAACACATCAGAGTCTCTAGCGGAATCGAACCCGCCATCCTCGCATTGATAGCCTTGCTTACTAACAACTAGCCTACCGGGCACTTTTCAGAATTACTCAAATTCAAACGTTAATTCGTTGGTTCGACAAAAATGTCTCTAAATTGAAAAACCATTTTTAAATAATGTATATCATGTATGGATTTTATAAGTATCGGGTCCAAAAATCTCAAAATCGTTCAGTCCTCTATCGTTTTTATTTATATATTCTTGATAGAATTTCGTGAACAAATTTAAAAAACGGTCAAAAAGTAGCATAAATTGATTTAAAATTATACAAAAAGGATATATTATGGGTGAGTTCCAAAACATCAAAACCAGTGTTCGAAAATAAACCGAACATTATTTATCGTGCGTTGCACACACCCAGAATTGATATATATTTTTCTAGTGTTTGTGTATACAACCCGTAATACCGTTCATAACTTGTATCAAGAAAGTAAGAAACATTATGTAGTATTCTGTTTTTTGGTATACAACAGTATAGTTGTAGTGGTTCTGTAGACCACAGAGTACCATACAGAGCTGTCACGAGACGGAAGATATTGCGTTTTTTATGTTTCTTTCTTTAAAAGTTTCCCCTTTTTGCATTTCTGTTTCCACAATCTTTTATGCCGCAATACAATGAACATAAATTAATTTATTTGAGATTTATTTGCAAAACTGTTGTAAAAATTAAGGCCTGGAACAGAATTAAGTAGTTGTAGTAGTAGCTGAAGCTGACAAATGCTCTGTAGCGCAGCAAAGTTCAAAATTTCGAACTTTGCGCTTTAACTTCAATAGCAACGACTACTACAACTACGTATTCTGTGGGCACTACTGTCAAAGTGCCGTTTTAACTTGTCACCTGCGATATTCGTAACACTGTACTACTGCGAATATTCTCTTTCCCATTTAACTTTAAAGTTACTACATTATAAAACAAAACAATATTACTAAAAACATTTTTCTTTTTTTGCACAAAACCAAACGTTTGTTGAACTAATGCTTTTGCTAAACGTGGTTTGTATTTTGTAATTTTTGTCGTGATAACGATATGTGTGTTGATTGTAGCGGCCTGTTTTTATATATTGTTACTTTAATACCACAAAACGCTTTTTGTGCTACTGCTGTGCTACTTTTTTTTCTTAGAGAGAGAAATGTTAAAAGTTGCTTGTGTTTTTGACATATCGATCAACGAAAGCAACAAAAAAATACATTGTTGTGTTTTGGGTGTTGTTACTTGTTGTAGTATCGACACCACCGTATACATGAATTTGCCTTGGCCTTTTCCACACGTTAATTTTTTAGCTCTGTATAGTACCCTGTGCTGTAGACATACAGTATAATTTAATGTTCGGTAGTGATTTTTCCACATTGATGAAATAATGAGCAAACCAAAAATTTGAGTAACGCTTCAGACTTGTATTGGCAATTTGCACGACCACAGCACAAATAGCCTGTGTGTGAATTGTTTACGTTTAGTTTTTGTAAAAATTTTTTGTTGGTTTTTTTTTTTTGTTCGTTGCTTGTTTTTGGAAAAAAAATTTGTTGTCTTTGCCAGCCCAAAAGGCGCTGAACAAAACTGAAACGAACGAACATTAATGTGCTGAGCCGAACACAAAGAAGTTTGTGATTTTTTACAAAAAACATAACGCCATCTTACAATATTGTAGCAGACGTTGCCAATAGACAAGTGTGCCATTGCCAGATGCATTAATTTTACACGTCTGCCAAATACAAATTAGCTTACAATGTTCAAACTTCTGCAAGACATTTTTAGTCAATTTTAATGCAATTTAAGCAACGCTGCTTTCCAATATTGTAAGATCTCACCACCATCTGTACGAATCTTAATTTTGTAAAACGCAACGCCAAAAATTGTATGGAAAGCAAAAACAAAGTCAAAAATATTTTATAATTTTGTCGTATCTTACAGAAATTCATATTGAATTTTTAAATTTCAAACGCTGCATATCTTGTGGCTTTGAAAATTTTAAAACGCAGTATGAATTTCTGTAGAAAGCAACAACAAAATTATGAAGTATTTTCGACTTTGTTTTTGCTTTCAATGAAATTTTGACGTTGCATTGCGTTTAACACAAGTAGGGCCTAAGGTGTTTACTACACAGCCACTATTGACGTTTGTGTATTCTATTTTTCTACCGTACAGAACACTAAAATACAGTGTATATATAATGTTTATTTTCGAACTCTGATCAAAACACATTGCAGGGATGCGGTTTTACAGCCGTTTCGATACTAACATGGAGGCCACACGATCAATTTTCGTCTTTCAATTCCTTTCAATTTACTCTCGCTCTCATTTTTTTTACTAACACACTCACACTTTTTAAATTGATGAAGAGATTGCTCTCAATTTTAACTATCCATTTGTTTGGAAATTTAACGTTCAATTTAACAGCTGATTAGAAGTTTAGTGAGCAAATTTTTTGTTTGTCAGTATAAGTTGTTTTCTTGATGACATCTTGAAAGTAAATTGCTTAAAAATTGCGTGCAGCCTACGTCACAGCTTTCAATTTATGTAAATTTTGACAAACAGTATATGTAAAAGGCTATTAACAAAAAGTTGATCGTGTGGCCGCAGGGTAAGTAACGAACTGTGTTGTTTACTTTGTAAAAATAAATAGCAATAAAAAATCAGCAAGATTATTGATGCACAGTTTGCTTATTTCTTGCGCATCGATAACTTTTTTTAATCATTTAGAGACGATTAGAGAAATGCAGGACTTTGTTCGGTTGCATTGTAAATGACGTTTTGGAATTCAGCCTAAAAAAAGGGGGCATCAAAAATGACAAAGGGCTCTAACAAGGGTCAAATTTCCTTTCTAGGGTCACAACAGCAACGCTGGTTGCAATTGTTGCAAAATTGCCTTCGTTCATAGTTTAAGGCTGCCTGCACAATATTGTGCATTTATATTTGAAACGTCTACGAGTGTTGGGGTGTGTGTGCGTATTCAAAATGGTATTGATGTTTATCTTGGCATGTTCGTTATAGAATATTAAGAATTTTGAGACTTTTGTTATTATTGCTGCTGCTTACTCAATATCATGAAATTTTTTTTAACACAAGAATCTATAACAATGAGAGTAAAATGTGTGTTTGAATATGACTGACCGACTGACTGACTGACTACTGAACTAAACATATGACAAATAAATTTACACAAACATTAAATTATATACACATATTAATGTGTGTCAGTCAGTCAGTATATTTCTGAATTTTTATTTATTGCTATTTTTTAAAGGCATCATTATGCCGTTTGTTTTGTAATTTGCAAAACTTTTTTTTCTATTTCTAATATTCGTGTGTTCGTTTGATTGTGTGATGATTCTTGAACTCATTTCTGTTTTATTTCTTTAAAATATTACTGGCTCTGCCTGGCCGGTGCTGTTGCTGTTTAGTTCTTTCCAGTCGTTAAATGTTTTTTCTCTTTTTGGTATATTTTTAACATTTTGTACACACACACACAATTTGATTTTTCAAGCCTTTAAGAAAAAAATTGCAACAAAAAAAGTCTGTCTGTCAAATGTGTTGCAGCAATAGCAATAAAAATTACAGAAAAAATTAACTACAACAACATCAGGGGAAAAACTAATAAAAGAGCTTTTGTAAGTCTGTATGTTTTGCGTTTTTTTTTCATAAGAACATTAAAAATACAAGCAGTAATAAAGATGACCTAATTTGTTTTAGAAAGAAGAAAAAAAAACCATTAAAATATTGTTCGCATTTAAAAGTGATTTTCAAATTAAAATCTGTTTTTCAAAATTAGAAAATTACAATTTTCAACAGAAAAACTTAAAACAAAAGTATGTACATATGTAAATGAAAAATTATATTTAGAAGTTAAAAGAAAACGAAATTTAAAAGAATTAAAGGTTTTTCAAAAAAAGTAAATCTTTAGGTCACTGGTTTAGATCCGGTTAGAAGGACCATGAACAACGTAGTTTAAGCCAAGCCAGGGCTTATTTAGATGTTAGGAATATTTAGGTGATAGATGATAAAAAGTGTACTGTAGATAGACACTTTATGTTGCACATTAATACGTAAGAAGAGTAGATAAACCTGTAGCTTGCTGGTACCCAGTAAAAAATGTGCTCCAATAGGAGCAGATTTTATGTATGAATTCATTCCTCAAATCGCTTCAAACCTGCTGATGGGATGCCTGATTTTTGTATGGGGTGTTCCCGGTTTGGAGGACTATTTTCTGCTGACAATAAGCGCTTAATATACGCTTAACATAATAAAACATACAAATAAAGCACTCCTAAAGTGCTTTTTGAAGGGCTAACTATATTAAAATATTCATTAATGTTTTGCTTTAACTGCAAGAAATTTTATTTAGACTGTGACTATTTGTCATCACATTAGTAAAACATTTCATTAACATAATGATGAAGAGATTAACGTTTAAAGAAATTGTTTTCATTATTTTAATTAGGGATGTAACGAAACGATACCGATATAAAAAATAAAATATCTCCGAAATCGATTCCGATACGCATATTTAATTTGAATTCAAGATAAAATTAAAAAAAAAAATATTTTTTTCAAAAATAACAGCGTAAGAAAGTAAATAAAACCGCGTAAGAAAGTAAAAAAAAATAGTATTAACAACTTATTCGAAGATAGACGATTTCGCAAGTCCGTTTGAATCAGACCTGCAGTGGAAAATAGTCTCTCAGATGCGACAGAGCTAATTTGAAAACTTTAGAATTTCTGCCCCATTTTTTTATAGTTTAGGTATAACATGTCATTGCGGCCGTAAACAAGTGGATTTGCGTATCAAGAAATATTAGAAGATCTAAGGTGCCTTTTGACTTCTGTTTTAGCAGAATCACAGTAAAGAATGGAAAAATCCTCTAAGGATTCTCTTATAAATTGTTCAAACCCGCTCCAAAGGTCAGTTCTTTTAAAATTATCAGAGCTTGTACGACCTGTAGGGGTGACTGGTTTTCAACACTTTCTGAAATATTCGATTGTATCGAGGGTCAAGAAATGTAGACAAGCACTAGGTTTCAATATTTATTAAAGCCTCAAATCATTTATTTATTGATAATGCTAAGTCAGCCGCCAAACTTTTGGAGTATTCTCCATCTCCGTTGATTCATTTATTATATGAAACAATTTCATTAATCTGTTTTGATTTTATGCTGGGCTTTTTAGGGCAAATATTACAACCTACTGATAAAGTTTCTGATAGTTAATGTGAACAATAGCTATCGTGAACGATAAAGGGACCATTAAGTTTTCTCCATTATAACAACTGTCTGATAAAATCGGAAGTGTAATATATATACTGCGGCAACATTGCAATAGATACCGACTACTTTTAGTTGTTTAAAATGCGTAGTGGCAACGACTTACTTCTGTTTATTTCTTTAATTACAACCCGAAATGAATTTTTGTGCTTTTTTTGTTTTAAAGTGTAAATTCTTTTGTTTTTTGTGTTAAATTGCGTTTTGTTAAAAAAATTTTATGATAATTTAATTTGACATAAAACTGTCATTGAAGTTACCATATCATTAACAGAAAATATTGTAGTTTTAAATTCTTAAAGTTGACTTGTAAAGTTATCACGAGGACAAACCTGCTGGTAGATTATCAGTCACTTTTTCAGTTAATATTCAGCATTATTCCGGTTGTAATTAAAGTAAAACACAGGCTGTATTTTACTTTAATCTATTACAAAAAACGACACAGTCGTATACGACAAAGACAACCGGAATAAGGCTGAATGAATTGTAATAACCAAAAACCATTCATCTGTCAAATAGCATACTAAAAATAACTATTTTTAAGTTGTAATAATGGCCCTTAATGTGTTATTTGTCTTAGTTGCTATGATAATAATAAGTATTAAAATACCTAAAGCCTAGTACTCTGTTCAACATTTCGCGTGAAATGCTGTCAAAACTCATATGAAAAAAAATTGTGCGGAATTTCTATGAAATAATATTGATAGAGTTGTACTCCGTTTAATTTGTGAAAAAGTTGCGAAATGTTTCTGGCAACATTTTTTTTACAACTGCGAAATAATATAAGCTGCACTTATTTCACGTGGAATTTTAAGCAAATGAAAAAAGTTTAAACTTAATATTAAAATGAGAACTGCAAAACATAAATAACACAACCGGTAACAGGTTTTTATCAATATTTAATTTAATTTTTACTTAATTTTTTATTTAAAAAATACTTTTTAGTAAAATACATGTGGGGTTGGTTTACATATGCAAAACAATGTCGCATACTTTGAAAGATTAAAAACGTCAAATTGTGCAAACTCTCGAGATAGGTAATATTTCAAATTTTGCGCATGAAATAATAGATGTTGCTGAACATTTTTCACAAATTGGAACAGAGTACTAGGCTTAATCCAAAAAAAAATATAAAAAGTATCTTCGTATCTTTTTAATCCAAATTTCGATATTTTAATCCGGCTTAAGTTCATTGCATTTAATTTTCATTAAATTATTTTTATGAAGAAATGAATTTTACAACATGAAATGATTTAAAATTTCTTGATAAATTTTCATTCTTGAATGAGCTGGGAATTGAACCGAGGTTTTCACGGGCAGGTTGCCCTGACTAGTTTCGATTGTAACCACACAATCTCTTCAGAGGGGTTTGCCGTTTAACACTTACCGCCAGTGACGACGGATGACGTCAATAGTCAAACATCAATCTTTAAACCAAATGGTATTTTACCATGGTAAATCGAAATTTGATTTGAATGAATGATTACATATTTTAATTGATTTACATGTTCTTCCTTTCTTCTAATTTTTGTCAAGAATTCTTCATGAAATCTAAACAACATTTTTTGTGTTTCATGTTCTTGTTTTTCTTTTTCTTGTTGACCTTTTTCAGCACAACTTGAAGAACAAATGTGTAGTTTCGACAGCAAAGAATCACCGATAGCGATATATCGGAACATTGGAAGTATCGCCGATATATCGGAAACTTTGGGTCTTGCCGTTATCCAGATAAACAGAAAACTATAATGTCTCTGAACGGGAGGTGCCACACCCACTTCTCCAGTCACGCCCATATTAGAGAGGTTGTGTATTAATAACACATAAATGGGTACCAAATTTGGACAATATTTCTCTTACCCACTTCTCCAATCGATCCCACATTTTCTGGGATGTTGAAAAAATGGACGGGATTAGAGAGGTCGGCGCGGCACTTCCCATACAAACACATATGTTTCTTTATATCTGTAGAACGGAAAGACCCAAAGTTTCCAAATTGGGTACAAACATCTCGGTTATCAAAACACAACATCCCAGAAAATGTGGGATCGATTGGAGAAGTGAGCGTGATACAAAAAAGTTTTTGTTATATCTAAAGAACGGAAAGAGAAATATTGTCCAAATTTGGTACCCATAAATTTGTTATTAATTCACAACCTCTCTAATATTGGCGTGATTGGAGAAGTGGGCGTGGCAACTCTCGTTCAAAGACATTATAGTTTTCTGTTTATCTGGATAACGGCAAGACCCACAGTTTCCGATATATCGGCGATACTTCCAATGTTCCGATATATCGCTATCGGTGATTCTTTGCTGTCGAAACTACACATTTGTTCTTCAAGTTGTGCTGAAAAAGGTCAACAAGAAAAAGAAAAACAAGAACATGAAACACAAAAAACGATAAAATGTGGGCGGGAGAAGTGGGCGTGGCACACAATATATTTATATATATCTAAAGAACGGTATTTATATAACTTTCTGTTTTCGTCGCACCATGGTGAAGGGAACATAAGATTCGGCGTAGCCGAATATAGCACTCTAACTTGTTAGACTTTTTTGTGGGACTACGTCACAGACCGCGTCTACTCGGATAATCCCCTAACATTAGTGCAATTCAAAGCTAACATTCATCAACTTATTGCCGAGTACCGACCGTGCGAATGTGGTCGAAAACTACCTCAAAAGCATCGACTGCTGCAACTAATCTAGAGGTAATACGTAATGGTAAGGGCCAAGCAGTATAATGAAATAACAGTTTTCTCGTAATCATAGCTTTATGTGTATTTTATTTAACTTTACTTTTGAAACCGAAAAATTGATTAACCGTTACTACAAAATTTGTTTAATGTTAGTGTTTGCCGCGTACATATAGACTTTATTCCGGATAGAAGCTTGTGTAGAGCTATTTGAAATTATGGACCGCTTTTCACTTTTTCAAAAGGCTTGTGACAATTAGAACCTATGTCTTTCTGACAATAAGAACCTATGTACCAAATTTCTTCAAAATTGCGACCTGTACTTTACGAATAAGGTTTACATGAATAGCCAACCAGAAAGCCTGCCAGAGAAAGTGAATATGAGTCGATTGGTATACTTAAAGGTGGGTCTATGAATAACTTTTTAAGGTGTTACATACTAACATCAGCATTAATTCATAATACCCTCTCCACTATTGTGGTGTGGGTATAAACGGCTACTTTTTTCTAAAATTTATTTTTAAAGGCCCCTCTGAAATAGACCTTTTTTGCTTTCATTTTTAATTTAAAAAAACTTTTTAAATTTAATAACACAATTTAATTTTTATTTCTTTTTAAATCATTCTTTTCTTTTAATATTTAATACGATTTATGCTTTAAAAAAAATCTTAACCGCAAATTATTAAAATAGTTTTACTTGTCATTTATTATTAACTTATTTAAAAGAGAAACCTGTACAGAATGAGTTATATTTTTCTTCGCACAGAATTTAAGAGTATACTTCTCTTTTTTTTTAATAATAATTAAATTTAATTTGAACTCTTAAAATGTTCAATATTTTTTCATGCGCAAATTATTAATTTTTTGCAGACTCTTTTTTCTCTTCTCTATACTCAGTAAATATTTTGTTTCACACACACATAAACAAGAAATTGTTAAAGATATTTTTTAAGATATACATTTGTATGTATGTATTTATATAAAACATATTTTGCGCCTAAAAGAATTATTGCAAATCAAAACACTTTGTCCGGATAACATGGGCGAATCCAGCATTACTGAAAATGTTTAATTTTGAAGCAATTATTTTTTTATTTTTAACACAATTAGGTATAAGTTATTTGAATTTAACGAATTTTCCATTACTTATACGTATTTAATCTCTTATATGCCAAATGTAAAAAATTTGGAGTAGGTAAGTTTTTGTCATAAATTTCAATATTTTTTTTTATTGATATTTCTATAATGAAGTCTTCTATTTTTTAGATTAAAGATTTTGAATATAAGTGTTTGGTCTGTAAAATAAAAGAAGGCAAGCTAAAACTTATTTTAGAAAAGTAGATTACCCTCACAAAAAATCCAAGCTATTACATATATGGAGGGCTTGGATTAAGCGAACCAATTCCAAACAAAAAGAAAATTCGAAAATATTTCCAGTTTGAGTAAGTGAACTGTAATTTATTTCCAGAGCAACTGACGTGGGCTTTTCACCGTTACCTTTGGAACGAAACACTTTAGATTGTTAAAGAACTGGAGAACTTTATATTTTATGTCTTGGTTCGGTTAAGCCCCTTCATAGTACAAGTTGTACACTCATAGAAAACTGCATCTTCATATTGATGATGCCCTAACAACGGAATTGTGACATCAATATTATTACAAATGGCATCAATGAGGCAAAAGAGTGAAATTTATCCAATGACGAACTACATTCTAAAATTTTGTCATATTTTATGCTTCTTCTATGACTACAGTGACATCAATTCGATGCCACATTTTGTGTATTATTAACATTTTCATGTTTAAAAAGTAAAATGAGAAGCAAAATTTTCATATTCTATTTTTATACCCTCCACCACCACTGTGGTGAATGAGGGTATACTAAGTTTGTCATTCCGTGTGAAACTTTTTTATTATACATCTAAGACCCCATAAAGTATATATATTCTGGATCCTGGAGTAATTCTAAGTCGATTTAGCCATGTCCGTCTGTCTGTCCGTCTGTCCATCTGTCCGTCTGTTGAAAACACGCTCACTTTTGAAAAACGCAAAAGAAAAGAACAAACTTGGTCCCAAATTGCTTGTAGTTATCCTAAGCAGTTTGGGATTGAAATCCAGCAACATCGGTTCAGTAGGATCAGAACTATGAATCAAAATGTGGAACCACCACCCTGAAAAAATTGATAATTTTGACACAAAAACTAACATAAATCGTTTATTAATGCGCGGAATGACATAAAATTTTGCTCGAATTTGGTTTGTACGACTGCAAATCATACTGGTAAATTTCGTGACGATCGGTCCATCATTTACCATAGGCCCCATATAAACCCATTTCGAGGAAAACCGCTTAGTAAGCCTAAAACCGCAATAAATAACGCTAGCATACTTAAATTTGGTACGTCACAGTTTTATAGGCCCAGAAATCACACTGTAAAATTTTTTGAAGATCGGTCCATAACTTACACTAGGCCCCATATAAACCCTACTCCCGGAAAACAGTTTAGTACGCCTAAAACCGCAATTAATAACGCTAGGATACTTAAATTGGGTACGTCATAGTTTTAAAGGACCAGAAATCACACTGTAAAATTTTTTGAAGATCGGTCCATAATTTACACTAGTCCCCATATAAACCCTACTCCCGGAAAACAGTTTAGTAAGTCTAAAACCGCAATTAATAACGCTAGGATACTTAAATTGGGTACGTCATAGTTTTAAAGGACCAGAAATCACACTGTAAAATTTTTTGAAGATCGGTCCATAATTTACACTAGGCCCCATATAAACCCTACCTCCGGAATACAGTTTAGTACGCCTCAAACCGCAATAAATAACGCTAGCATACTTAAATTCGGTACGTTTAAGTTTCAAAGGCTGAGAAATCACATTGCCAAATTTCGTGAAGGTTGGTCCATAATTTACCCTAGGCCACATATAAACCCTACTCTCGGAAAACAGTTTATTGCGCCTAAAACCAAATAAAGCTCACTTTGGGAAAATAATAAAATTCGCCTTAAACCATCACAGATATAGATATTGCGGTAAAATGTCTTACTTAAATTCATATGGCCAGAAAAAATATCATGCAAATTTGCGAAATTTACTGTTTAACGCTAAAACTAATTATACTGCTGTATTAAAATTTATTCTAATTTATATTTTGTAATACTTCAGTTTTCAGAATTTTGGGATGATTGGGTCATAATTTACCATAGGTCCAATATAAATTACCCTCCTAAAAATTATTTTAGTTCGGCTAAAACTTTTACGAATAATGATATTTTACTTAAGCATGTTCAAAGTCCTAACAAGAAACGCATAAAATTTTCTTATTGTCGGTCAATAATTTAATTCATGTCTAAACCGCAACTAATTTTAATGCTGACGCTCGTTTTTGTGAAGTTTAGTTAATAATATATATGTATTTATCATATAGAGCTCACTCCTGTCGGTGGAGGGTATCAAAGATTCGGCACAACTGGGAAAACCATATCGGGCATACCAGCAGCATGTCTGATAATTGAGAGTTCTTCTGTAAACAAAGGGCGGAATACAACAAAAGTGGAACACATGTTTGTAATGGGTAAGCTAATAATAATATTCTCTCACTTTGACTTTAGTCAATCGACATGTTTTATTAAACTGACTCCGATTCGTCATTTCTGTTATGCCGATGTGTCATCCCATTGATCAAATAATTACAATTTTTGACCCTGATGTCAATTTTGCCGAGTGATGTAAAGGCTGATATTACAATGATGAAAAGTGTCATGGGGTCACAAACGAAGACTTTTGTCATAGTACTGATGTCAAAATACATCAGCGTTATGGCGCATTTTCTATCAGTGTAGCAATTAAGTACGTTTTTATATACATAAGTACCTTTTCACAATACCTTTTAAGCTAAAAAGATATTTAAAGAAAAGAGTTACAAGACCCCCTCAGAAATTAACGCAGAAAAAATTTAAAATTGTCTCTAATCACCAAATTTATACCAAATTCATAATATCAAGCAAACAAAGTTGTTGATTTTGCTCATATTACCAAAATGATTATATTGATTACTAAGAATTTTAAAATTTTGAAAATTTTTTTCAATAAATAATATTTTTAATTTTAAAAATTATCAAAAAACTTTACCACTTCAAACAATGTATTAATTTATATAATTTAATAATGACAATTAATATTTTTTGATAGTAAATTAATATTTTATTGAAAAATTTATTTCAAAACAACTTAACAAAATATTAATTAAATAAAAATTATATTTTTAATTTTCTTTCAACTAAAAAAATAATTGATTTAATTGTCACATTAATTAAATTTAAATACTTTTTAAACCATTTTTTTAATTGATAAAAAGAAAACTTTTTTCTGTGTAAAGCATTTTTTTGCAATGCAAAAAGTATCTTTTTATTGTGCAATGCCAAGAAGAATCCTTTAATAAAACTGCTCCTTTCCAACAAATAAAAAGGTATTTTTTTATAATAAAGTACCTTATTAAAAAAGTGCCGTTAAAGGAAAACAAATGTAAAACAAGAATGTTGTCAGTATCAAGTTCTTAAATATAAAACTAAAAATTACGTACTTTTATTTAATGAAAGTTCCGTTTTACATAAAAACTTTATTTGAATCGCCTTTTAAAAATACAAAATGAAATTGTGGGCCAGGCAGATACTGCCCGGCTCACAATATCGACAAGAACATTTATTTCGAATATTAATATTGAAAACAAAAACCAATTTTAGTTTTTTATTATTGTTTTCAATAAAAATATGTAACAGAAATGTTTTTGTCGACATTGCCTGCCTGGCAGTATATTTTAATAAAATAATATGCTTTTGCAAAAAAGGATGATTTTGTGAAAATAAAGTACCTTCAAACAAAAAAGTGTATCTTTTTGCTAAAAGAACTTAATGAAGAGTTATTTAAAAAAAAAGTTTTTTGCAAATAACCTTTTTACAAAGAGTACATTTTTGCAAAAGGTACTTTTTCGATAAAGTACTTTCAAGCAAAAAGTGTACCTTTCTAGAAAAAGGAAAGGAAGAAGAGTTATCGAAAAAAGAAGTTTTTTCTTGCAAAAATAAACTTTTTACAAAGAGTACTTTTTTACAACTACTACTTTCTTGCAAAAAGTACCTTTCTTTACAAAAAATTCCTTTTTACAAAAAGTATATTTAGTGAAAACCCTATAAAGTGTATATATTCTGGATCCTTATGATAAGCAATTTCTACAATGGGGTTTCCGAAGGCCCCAGAAATGAAGTGGAATTGATTGTTATATATTTCTGTCACATATACTCCTTATTACAAAAAGTATATTTTCACAAAATATACACTTTTTAAAAAAGTAAGTATACTAGTAAAAAGCGTTATATGTTTTTTCAAAAAGTATCTTATAGGAAAAATACCTTGTTACAAATAGTACTTTTTACAAAAAGGTACTATTTGTAAAATATTTTTTTTCCAAAAAAATTAAAATTCGCAAAAACTTATCTTTCGTTAAATATGACCTTCTTGGAAAAGTACCTTTTCTAACAGTATATCTGTTTTGAAAGTATGTAGGCCATCTTTTAGTACGTTTTTTAGAAAAAATTTGTATTTTTTAACAAATGAATTCCTTTTTAATTAAATATTGTTCTTCACTTGCTCAAATATGGAACAATGAAAAGTTAAATATGTAATTTTTAATTGTGTCAAGTCTTTTTTAATTATTTATTAAAAACAAAAACATTGGATGTTATTCTATTCTAAAATAATCATTCTTAGATGACTCAATTATTTACTTCACCTTCTATTGTAACAGCCTTTTGGCAAAGATTTCATTCATACTTCATACTTGTATTAGTTTTTTTTTTTTTATTATTTATTATTTTGCAAAATATATAGAATTGAAGTGAAAACTTGACGACAATGAGTTAGTGACACTGCCTTAAGCTTAAAATATGGTGCAACATTGACCTTAACTAAAACTCAATGACGAAATCACCTCGTTCGTAAATTTTTTTCGCTGCTTTTTACTTAAAACGTTTAGAATTTAGAACAAAATTTTATATGTACATTGTATTTATGTATGTATGTGTTTAGTTTTTTAAGATTTGTAAAAATCCAAATTAAACTTGAAAATCACACACAAACCTCCCTGCCTCTAGTGGTTTGTTTACCATTTCAAGTTGCATTTCAATAAAAACCACAATATAATAAAATTAAAAAAAAAAAGCAGAAATAGAAACAAAAATAATTAAAAATGCGATAAACGTAATAGATTAATAGCATTTAAATTAATTTATTTTAAAACACATACTCTCTGAGTAATAAACATCGTTACTAGCCAACAAACTAATAAGAATAACAAATGCAACAAAAGCAACAACAACTTATGTATGTACATATGTATTTATGTATGTATTTATATCGTAACAAATAAATGTCTAAATGTTTGAACTGTGCATGCGTGCAGTCAAACAAAAAAAAATAAACAACAGACAAATATTCCAGCTCTTACAGATCAAAAAAAAAAAACAATAACAAACAACCAAACAAATTCAATTAAAATTATGTGCAATAAACATCGCCATCTCATTTATGCACAAACAAGCCACTAAAATTTAGTGACTAAATACAACAAGTTACAACAACACAAGCACTTAATGATATACTAATTAATAAAAACAAAACACACACATACAGATTTGACTATTTCTCGTATTACGTGTGCAAAAATGGTGTTAAAAATAAAATCAACTCAGGCATGTTCTTGTCATTTAATAGACGACAATATTTTAACACCCCCTCTCCAAACCCAGAGGCTGTTCTCTTCCATGTTCAGTTGCTTACCCACTTGCTGGTTTAATGTTGTTGGAGTTGTTGATTGTTTTTGCCATTTTTTTGTTAGTTTGTTTTTGTAATTTCTAAGAATCAGGTCAAGGTTAGTAAGACATAATAAAATTCCTTGCTTGCCTTACCTTTTATATATCGTCGGCTGATAATTTAATTGTCGTATGTGGATTCCGATAGTTTCGAGTAAATTGAGTTTGAACCCATTAAATTTGAAAATTGCTTAAGCAAATACCACATGCGACAAACTCAACACTCCATATCTCGAAAACCATATGAGGTATCGAAAAACTGATTACGCCAAATGAAAGATCAGGACGGAAAACCTTAGGAATCGATCTTAACTCAAAACCGCAAAAAATCCACATACGACATTTAAATAATCAACCGACGATATATGTATATTACAAAAACAAATAAAAACACATTATAGAAACTGTATATAAATTTGAATGTGTAAAACTGTTTACCAATTGAACAACAATTATAAGGTGCGTTCACGTACTTTTTTAAGTAAAGTTCGGTAAAATGAAAGCAAACAAACAATTTTCTCGCTAATAGACAAAAATGTTCAAAAGTACGGGAACAATAAAAACCAAAATTCTGCGCCAAAAGAAAACGTTACTATGAAAACGATCAAAAAAAATGCATAAATGACACATTAGCCTGTATAAAAGTCATAATAAAGGTACTACCATTTTTAAATATTTTCTATTATTTTATATTTAATTTTTATTTATTTAAGCTTATGGTCTATTTTTTATTTTATAAAAAAGTTAATCTATATTTTTATTTCGAATTTTCGTAACTCCTTTGTGTTACGTTTCAGAATTGAAAATTTTTTTAAAAACAATTACATAAAAAACAAATTAACAAAATTTCTTCAAATAAAAAATTTACAACATTTGAAAAAAATTTTATGCTAACACCCAATTTACATGATGAATTTTATGACGTCCAATTTTGGACGTCATTTTTTGTTTGGTAGCAAGCGGTGTAGAGAAGAAAGAGGGGTAGAAAAATAGACTCGATTTCTGTTTTCATGGTTTTTTTGACAATTCGCTTTACACTTTTTTCTGTTCTTTCTGTTACGTTTTATTTTTATATTCTCATCAACTGGATTGAATGAAAAGGAAAAAAAAATTAGACGTCCAAAAAAACCATCGTATAAATTTGAGTAGTTTTTGGTAGCAAATTCAAAAGGGAATTAAGAAAATTGGACGTCATAAAATTCATCATGTAAATAGGGTGTAACAAAATATTTAAACATAATTTATTACAATAATTAGTATTGTGGTTATTTGGTTGAACTATTCATGGTTTTTAATCCAAATTTTTACTATTTTTAATTAGGCTTAAGTTCATTAAATTTAATTTTCATTAAATTATTTTTATGAAGAAAGGAATTTTTACAACATGGAGAATTAATTAAAATTGTTATTGATAATTTTCATTCTTGACTGACATGGGATTCGAAGCCAGGCTGGCTGGCGTGTGATTCGAACCCAGGCGGCTGGTTACCCTGACATGTTTCGACCTCAACCACTAGGTCTCCTCAGAGGGATTTGCCGTCTTACACTCGCAGCCATCGATGACTGCTGACGTCAGTAGTCAAACATCAATCCTTAAACCAAATTGTATTTTAACCTTTGGTAGATCGAAATTTGCTTTTTGAATGATTATCCATTTTTAATTGATCTCACATGTTTTCCTTACTTCTGTTTTTTCGTACTTTTGTCAAGAATTCTTCTTGAAGTCCAAAGTACATTTTTTTTTTTTTTTTTTTTTTTTTTTTTTTTTTTTTGTTTATCATGTTTTTGTCTTTCTTTTTTCTTGTTGACATTTTTCAGCACAACTTGAAGGACAAATGAACACATAGAGCTTGTGCCTTAGCTTTAACAATAATTAATATTGTGGTTATTTTGTTGAACTATTCATGGTTTTTAATCCAAATTTTTACTATTTTTAATTAGGCTTAAGTTCATTAAATTTAATTTTCATTAAATTATTTTTATGAAGAAAGGAATTTTTACAACATGGAGAATTAATTAAAATTGTTATTGATAATTTTCATTCTTGACTGACCTGGGATTCGAAGCCAGGCTGGCTGGCGTGTGATTCGAACCCAGGCGGCTGGTTACCCTGACATGTTTCGACCTCAACCACTAGGTCTCCTCAGAGGGATTTGCCGTCTTACACTCGCAGCCATCGATGACTGCTGACGTCAGTAGTCAAACATCAATCCTTAAACCAAATTGTATTTTAACCTTTGGTAGATCGAAATTTGCTTTTTGAATGATTATCCATTTTTAATTGATCTCACATGTTTTCCTTACTTCTGTTTTTTCGTACTTTTGTCAAGAATTCTTCTTGAAGTCCAAAGTACTTTTTTTTTTTTTTTTTTTTTTTTTTTTTGTTTATCATGTTTTTGTCTTTCTTTTTTCCTTGTTGACATTTTTTCAGCACAACTTGAAGGACAAATGAACACATAGAGCTTGTGCCTTAGCTTTAACAATAATTAGTATTGTGGTTATTTTGTTGAACTATTCATGGTTTTTAATCCAAATTTTTACTATTTTTAATTAGGCTTAAGTTCATTAAATTTAATTTTCATTAAATTATTTTTATGAAGAAAAGAATTTTTACAACATGGAGAATTAATTAAAATTGTTATTAATAATTTTCATTCTTGACTGACCTGGGATTCGAAGCCAGGCTGGCTGGCGTGTGATTCGAACCCAGGCGGCTGGTTACCCTGACATGTTTCGACCTCAACCACTAGGTCTCCTCAGAGGGATTTGCCGTCTTACACTCGCAGCCATCGATGACTGCTGACGTCAGTAGTCAAACATCAATCCTTAAACCAAATTGTATTTTAACCTTTGGTAGATCGAAATTTGCTTTTTGAATGATTATCCATTTTTAATTGATCTCACATGTTTTCCTTACTTCTCTTTTTTCGTACTTTTGTCAAGAATTCTTCTTGAAGTCCAAAGTACATTTTTTTTTTTTTTTTTTTTTTTTTTTTTTGTTTATCATGTTTTTGTCTTTCTTTTTTCTTGTTGACATTTTTCAGCACAACTTGAAGGACAAATGAACACATAGAGCTTGTGCCTTAGCTTTAACAATAATTAATATTGTGGTTATTTTGTTGAACTATTCATGGTTTTTAATCCAAATTTTTACTATTTTTAATTAGGCTTAAGTTCATTAAATTTAATTTTCATTAAATTGTTTTTATGAAGAAAGGAATTTTTACAACATGGAGAATTAATTAAAATTGTTATTGATAATTTTCATTCTTGACTGACCTGGGATTCTAATTATTGTTAAAGCTAAGGCACAAGCTCTATGTGTTCATTTGTCCTTCAAGTTGTGCTGAAAAATGTCAACAAGAAAAAAGAAAGACAAAAACATGATAAACAAAAAAAAAAAAAAAAAAAAAAAAAAAAAAAAAATGTACTTTGGACTTCAAGAAGAATTCTTGACAAAAGTACGAAAAAACAGAAGTAAGGAAAAGATGTGAGATCAATTAAAAATGGATAATCATTCAAAAAGCAAATTTCGATCTACCAAAGGTTAAAATACAATTTGGTTTAAGGATTGATGTTTGACTACTGACGTCAGCAGTCATCGATGGCTGCGAGTGTAAGACGGCAAATCCCTCTGAGGAGACCTAGTGGTTGAGGTCGAAACATGTCAGGGTAACCAGCCGCCTGGGTTCGAATCACACGCCAGCCAGCCTGGCTTCGAATCCCAGGTCAGTCAAGAATGAAAATTATCAATAACAATTTTAATTAATTCTCCATGTTGTAAAAATTCCTTTCTTCATAAAAATAATTTAATGAAAATTAAATTTAATGAACTTAAGCCTAATTAAAAATAGTAAAAATTTGGATTAAAAACCATGAATAGTTCAACAAAATAACCACAATATTAATTATTGTTAAAGCTAAGGCACAAGCTCTATGTGTTCATTTGTCCTTCAAGTTGTGCTGAAAAATGTCAACAAGAAAAAAGAAAGACAAAAACATGATAAACAAAAAAAAAAAAAAAAAAAAAAAAAAAAAAAAAAAATGTACTTTGGACTTCAAGAAGAATTCTTGACAAAAGTACGAAAAAACAGAAGTAAGGAAAACATGTGAGATCAATTAAAAATGGATAATCATTCAAAAAGCAAATTTCGATCTACCAAAGGTTAAAATACAATTTGGTTTAAGGATTGATGTTTGACTACTGACGTCAGCAGTCATCGATGGCTGCGAGTGTAAGACGGCAAATCCCTCTGAGGAGACCTAGTGGTTGAGGTCGAAACATGTCAGGGTAACCAGCCGCCTGGGTTCGAATCACACGCCAGCCAGCCTGGCTTCGAATCCCAGGTCAGTCAAGAATGAAAATTATCAATAACAATTTTAATTAATTCTCCATGTTGTAAAAATTCCTTTCTTCATAAAAATAATTTAATGAAAATTAAATTTAATGAACTTAAGGCTAATTAAAAATAGTAAAAATTTGGATTAAAAACCATGAATAGTTCAACAAAATAACCACAATACTAATTATTGTTAAAGCTAAGGCACAAGCTCTATGTGTTCATTTGTCCTTCAAGTTGTGCTGAAAAAATGTCAACAAGGAAAAAAGAAAGACAAAAACATGATAAACAAAAAAAAAAAAAAAAAAAAAAAATGTACTTTGGACTTCAAGAAGAATTCTTGACAAAAGTACGAAAAAACAGAAGTAAGGAAAACATGTGAGATCAATTAAAAACGAATAATCATTAAAAAAGCAAATTTCGATCTACCAAAGGTTAAAATACAATTTGGTTTAAGGATTGATGTTTGACTACTGACGTCAGCAGTCATCGATGGCTGCGAGTGTAAGACGGCAAATCCCTCTGAGGAGACCTAGTGGTTGAGGTCGAAACATGTCAGGGTAACCAGCCGCCTGGGTTCGAATCACACGCCAGCCAGCCTGGCTTCGAATCCCAGGTCAGTCAAGAATGAAAATTATCAATAACAATTTTAATTAATTCTCCATGTTGTAAAAATTCCTTTCTTCATAAAAATAATTTAATGAAAATTAAATTTAATGAACTTAAGCCTTATTAAAAATAGTAAAAATTTGGATTAAAAATAATTTATTACAGTTTAAAAATTTATTTAGTTTCCGTTTCTATTTTTATTAACGAAATATCTATAAATATGGGCTACACTATCTGTATCTGTATTATAATTTATTCTTAATACTTTTGGAACTGTAATAGATTGTTTAAACATTTTGTTAGCATACAATTTTTTTCAAATGTTGTAAATTTTTTTATTTTAAGAAATTTTGTTAATTTGCTTTTTATGTAATTGCTTTTAAAAAAAATTTTCAATCCTGAAGACGTAACACAAAGGAGTTACGAAAATTCGAAATAAAAATAATGATTAACTTTTTTATAAAAAAAGCTTAAATAAATAGAAATTAAAAATAATATAATGGATGGTCGAATAATTTACAATATATTTTCTATTATTTATTTAAATAACATTTCTTATTTTAATTCTTTTGGTAATACTTGTTTGTAGTTTTTTATTGTTTATTTTTTCACACAGCTGACTGTTTAACAATATTCCTAATCACCCCAAAGACTTCGGTCTAATTCGTGCAAGAAGAAGAAAATATTTTTCTCTTCAAAGCTCTCTCACTTTACCAAACTTTGAGTACGGGAACAGTTTTCAATAAGATTGAAATTACCACGGGATCCCAACGTTGAGTACGGGATCACACCTATAGTCATACAGGGGTGTTCTGGAAATCGAAAACGCAAGAATTTTGAAGTTCTTTTTAATACATTCTTAATCCAATTTTTTATAATTTTCTTATAGAATTCTGTTTAATAGAGAAATATTTGTATTGCATTGTATTTGTGTTTCCTTTACTATAAAAATGTTATAAAAAAACGACTTTTTAATTCTTGCGTTTTCGATTTCCGGAACATCCCTGATACATAATGGGGCCGAATGCAAAAATTATGGAAATGCATATGGAGGGTTCAGAGCTGAGCTGGGCCAAGTCACAAAATAAAATACATATATGTACATATGTATTTTTATATTAAATTATTTTACATGCAAAAACATTTGTTATGTTTTCACTTTTTCTTTTAAATCTCTCTATTACAGGGATTTCCAAAAAATTTTTGGTTGTGTAGTAGTGAGTATCAGAGAGTAAAAAAATTGAGAGAATGCATTCATTTACAGCCGAAATAAAATGTTAGTAATATTTTTTATAAATTGTATAACACAAAGGTACAAAATTAAAAATTTTTTGTGTTGATAAAAAATTTGTAGCAATTCTTTACCAATTCAATGTCGCTGATTTTAAAACTGCCCTTTTTTATTCGGAAGCTTTTTGACTCTAAATCAGTTTCAAATATCTTATCAAACAATTGTAAAAAATTAAAGATTTTTATGTTTTAAGAATTCATAAAAAATAAATATTGCACGCAAATCACAGCTGATAGAAAAAAAAGTGCAGTTTTAAAATTCTCCATAAAGTTTACCTCTATCCAGTTCTATAACGGACTAAATTAAAAAGCGTTTCGTTCTAAAAGCAACGGTCATAAACCCGAGTCAATGCCTGGACCCATTAATGGCAGTTCAATTATTCAAACTGAAAATATTTTCAAATTTTCTATATAATATTCACTCAAATACATAGTTAAACTAATGGTCCATCCTAACTACCTCGCTCGGGATCTGCTACAGTTCGAAGGTCACCAAAGACTAAACAGAACCGACAAAGCCTAGCAAGCGTTTTTGAAGCTTGGATACAGTTCATTAGCGGTTACATTGGTAATAACAAGGCAAACCAAAAATATGCTATAACCAAAGCGTTTTATGCGCATTAAATATGCAGTAAAAACTCGAAAATATGCCATGAAAATTGTTAAAAATATGCCCAAAAAAATCAAAAACTGCCCATATGAAAACCAAATATTCAACAATTTATAAACATTTGCATTCAAAAATAAAACCAAACCTAAAATTATAATCGGTAAAGCCCAAACGCCTAACGAATTTTCGAGATTTTTGAGTCGTGGTCTTACAAAAGCGAAATTATGTTATGAGGTTAAAATCCATATGTGAGTTGCTTGTGTCGAATATTATCTAGATATTAACATCCATATGAGATTTTTTGTCTTAAAGGGATTTCAGGGACGGTTGCTAAATTGTTTATTAATGTTAACATTTAAAAGGAAGTTAAAGCTTTTTATAGATGGGAGCTCTGGGCAAATGTGAGCCAATTCGAAAAGAATTTAATTTGCAGTAAAATATTTTTGCGATGAGTTTAATCTAAATACCAACATAATTAGATTGTTTACGGACACAAAAAGTCTAATTTAGAAAGAAGTTTTTATGGTTAATAGGTGAAATTATAGACCGATACTCACCATTTACATAGACTTCGGCCTTAGTACAAAATAAATGTAAAATGATAAAATTATCTACAGGAATTGCGCACAAAGTTACCATTGACAGACAACCAGCCAGACGGACGGATGGACATCGTTAGATCTCTTTAAACAGTGATTCTGAGTCGATCGGTATACTTATAGATTAGTCCAGACTGCTATGTAATACATCGCCAAAAACTTATATAATTGCATTTTCCTTTTAACTAAATTATGAAAAAAAAATACTGTAAAGGGTAAAATATGCAAAAATAAGCACTAACAAATGGATGCCAAAATTAACAAATATATTGTTTCGGCCTTCATTGGTCGCATAAGAAAAAACATGCAATTGCATATTTATGGTTTCCTGGTAATAACTTATAAATAACAATTAGGATTAAGCTTTGATAATAAATTGTAAAATTCGACAAGGTTCAAAAATAAAAACAAATTGCTTTTTTGACTGGGTTAGCTTCAGCTCTGAGCCTTCCATATATACATGCACTCGAGTATCCACTCGATTAATTAACCGAAGAATTTTTCGTCATTATTTGATCGAAATAACAGTGTTACCACCAGCAAAATTCAAAACTACACTTGAGATGACGAAAAATTACCCAATTTAAATGAAATTACACCTGATATCAAATTAACGTTTAATTATAAAAAAAACTTTTTTATTGCAAAAAAAAGCCAAATTAGAAAGTACATAGTCGGCCCATTTCGAACATTTTAAGCCCTACATCACTGTATTTATAGACAAATTTTTAAGAGGGTTCCTTTGTTAGTTCCCATATGCAATTATGGGCCTATTCAAATAATATAATGTTATTAGTTCAAGGCTTAAACATAAGAATTCTTAACGTCGATTATTATCTAGGTAACTACTTCTATTTGAGATTTTTTCGTCTTAAAGTGATTTAAGAATGGGGGTTTATATATGACCTACATACCAGCACAGAATTTTGTTATAACATAGTAGCTATTTTTTTATCAATACATACCAACATCTATAACGCAGTTATGCTATTACAAGCTATTTTCGTAAGTGGTATTTGTATTGGAGCCATGGTCATATATGGACTGATTCCAAAATTAATTTCGATTCCAAAATTAATTTAAGTTGAAATAAAATTTATTTGTGCTGAATTTCGTCCAAATACCAACATATCACATGGTTTATGGGTATAAAGACTCTCTTATGGGGGCTACGTGAAATTATAGATCGGACCGATTCTCAAAATTTTAAAAAAATGTGTGAACCAAATTTCATTAAATTATCTTAGAAATTGCGACATATACTTTGCGCAGAAAGCCTACATGGACAGACAATCAGCTAGCAGGACTGACGACTCAGATTCTGGATCTAAGTCGTTCGATATACTACAACAAATATTTGTATGGCTCTCATGTATCAGTACAAACTCATAATACTCTATTTATTTAAATATACCATTATTAGTCATATTATTACGATTAATATAGTAATTCAAAAAAATTTAACAATAAATTAAATTAAAACTTAAAACAATAAGTTTTACTTCCATATATTTAGGGAAGGTTAAAAATATACATTGCCGTATCTTAGTATACTTTATTTAGTAAATAAAATTCCTATAATGGTTTCAGATGACAGTCTATTTCTCAAATCAGTTAAACAAATATTTAGGGCGGTACACATTTCTCAACTAAAGCATCTTAAATATTAAAGCAAACACAAAATTCATTACATTTTGTAATATTGGAAACAAATCTTTCTTCAGGGGTTATTTTAGTATAAATACCTTATTTTTCCACTACACTTCGGATTCTAAACCACTATGAAGCTCATATTTATCGACATCTAATTGTCTATCTGGCGCCAATCACTATCAATATTTTGCTTCATAAACTATGGAAACCTTTTTTTAAATAGATAAACAGTGACTTTAGTTGCATATACTGTACATTTTTTAGATCAACAATTTCTTTAATAGCATAAATTTAATCAATAAAATCAAATCCTTATATGATTTGTTTTAAAATGAAAGAATTTACAATGATCTACACCCCAAAGAAATTACCCACGCTCTACCCACGTGGGTAAAAATTGCACCAAATTCGGGTAATTACCCACAAAGTGGCAACACTGCGAAATAACCAATTTCGAATTATGAATAACTCGAACAATTCAGGTCAGTTAATTCTTAAAAAATTCTCGTTTTTTAATATAAAAATATTTTCTTAGATTTCAAAGGGAAAACTAAAGTACATGTTGTTAACTTCTGCCTTTATTTTCGTTACACATACTTTTGATCATATTTTAGTCTCTTTTTAGACGTGGGTGTATGATAGACAGATAATGTGAATCTCGATTAACGTCAAATTCCTTACGTAAGAAATTTTCTGGTAAAATAACACATTTTTATACCATCCAGTTTGTCATTCTGTGTTAAACTTTTTTTAATATTCATCTCAGACCCCATAAAGTGTTTATATTTTGTGACCTTGAGTTGTTCTACGTTTATTTAGCCAACTCTGTTCAAACACGCCCACTTTCGTACAATTCAAAAGACAAAAATACAATTGGTGTCAAATTCTGTATTGTTATCCTACACTCAGAGAAAAAAATATGATTGGCATGGTTACGGCAACTACACTATGTTGATTGTAACAATATATTGTTGTCGTACACAAAATATGGTTATTTTTATTGAATATCAACAATATTATAGTTACTGTAAGCATGTCAATGTTTTTAGGAATTATAAATTTAAGTATTGTTCACTGAAAAATAATCATTTTTATAGCAACTAAATAATGATAACTATGAAAATATATTATGTTTCTAACAACCATTAAATGGTATTTAATCGCCATAACATGATAACTTTCTTTACGTGTACTCATAATATGTTTTAGATGAAAACTAAATATCTTTACTATAATAATATTTTGTTATCGCCATTTGCCTCTCGAATTATTTGTTATTCAGTGGTTAAACAATTTAAAAAAAAAAACCATTAAAAACCAAAGTTTAAAGAAATTTAAAGGTAAAGATATTGTAGGTTCATTAAAAAAAATTGTAAAGTGTCACAAAATAAAATATGAATGCTAAAAAAAATTTTAATATTGTTTGAAAATGGTGCAAAAATATTGACCATTGTTTTGTGTTATTTTCGAGAAAAAGAATGAAAATTCTATAAAATAATTTAAAAATAATTGCGACCTACGACAAAAACATATTAAAAATATTATTTTTAAAGTTGCATCATATTATATTTAACGTTAAGGTTGCCAGTAAGTAAACAAACATAGATATAGTTTTAGATTTAATCTTCATATTATTATGATTAACATGATAATAATATTATCACTTCTTAACTTATTATGATTAACACGATAATAATATGATTACTTGTTAAGTTACTATGATTAACATGACGATGATATTATTACATTTAATTATAATAGGATGTAATATAAACACCCAGAGAAAAAACATGTTTAAATATGGTCACCCACAACAAAACTAATTTTAAATAAAATTGTACACATATTATTGTTAATTTACCCAAATTATTGTCATCGACAACCATATTATGGTTAAACTACTCCTCCATCAAGAAGGCACAGCCATATTATGGTTGCCTCCGAACATATTTTAGTTAATAAAAACTAAAATATGATTAACACTTATAATAGCATGGTTGGTTTTCAGCAATAGAATGTTGCTCTTGGAAAAGAGGAAAATACTATTGTTAATTTAAAAACAAATTATTGTCATATTTAACCATAACAAGTTTAGAGGCAACCATATTATGGTTGAGGCTTCTTGATGGAGGAGTAATTTAACCATGGTAATTTAATGGTTGTCGATGACAATAATTTGGGTAAATTAACCACTATATGTCTAAAATTGTATTTAAAAATAATTTTTTTGGAGGTGAAATATTTAAACATGTTTTTTCTCTGCGTGAACAAATTAGGATAAAGGGAAAAGTATTTTAATGTAATACTACGAATATATTTGGTCATAATATGATTGAATAATAATCGTAATATGTTGACTACAATCATGAATCTTATCATAATATGTTGCTCTTGGAATATGTTTACCACAACCATGTTTTTTCTTTGCGTGTAAGCAAATTGTGATTGAAATCCAGCAAAATCGGTTTAGTAGGATAAGAGTTATGAATCCAAATGTGGAACAACCACCTTAAAAATTTATAATTTTGTTACAAAAACTAATATAAACGGTTGCGGAATGCACAGATTGACATAATTTTGCACAAATTCGTTGTATATAACTGCAAATCATACTACTAAAGTTCGTGAAGATCGGCCCATAATTTACCATCGGCCCCATATAAAGCCTACTCTCGGAAAACAATTACTGCACGTTCGCCGATATCGAACGTTAACGTTCGCATAGTAAATACCATTTAAAACAAAAACAAAATTTCAAAAATTGTTTTTGTTTTAAATGTAATTTTCTATGCGAACGTTAACGTTCGATATCGGCGAACGGGCAGTTAGTACGTCTAAAACCGTAACGAATTGTAAATCATAATATGGCTGGACTTTAATAATGCTTATGTTTGCAAGTTACCATATTATGGTGAAATATGACCATAATATGTTTGAAATTAACAATAGTTTTTACGAAATTAGGAATCATATAGTCAAAATTAACCATAATTCGTTTAATATTACCCTTAATATGGTCAACATTTGCAAAATTTTGACAAAAATAAACATATTATTATCAGAATTAATAATAATCAGAATTAATAATATGAGCAGTATTAACCATATTATGGTTATTTATTTCAGACATTTTTTCAATTGTCTTATTAAATATCAAGTAATTATTTTAGTTGGCTTTTAATTCCTTTTACGTGTTATTTTCCACTATTATAAGCAATTGCCTTTTATTCATTTGTTAGCCTTTGACAGCGTTCATAAGCATCATTTCTCACTGGTTTACACAACTACCTAAATTTATGTATTTTAATCAATAATTTAAATAAAATGATTGAGAATTTTAAGCAAACCAAGCAAGTTTGTAATTGAAAAGTATTCAACTTTTGTAGAGAACGAAATTACAATAATTTTGTTGCTTTAATCATATTATTTTAAATTAAACATTTTTTTGTTTAAACATATTATTGTTATTTTTAACCATGACAAGTTTTGTAGCCTTTGGATGGATTATTTTAACCATATTATGGTTGTCGGTGACAATAATATTGTTAAAGTAACCACAATATGTTCAGTTGTATGGTTGTAGCTTTATTTTTTTAAAACATTATATTGTTAAATTCAACCATATTTGAAGTTTCAAAGGAGGAAAACACTTCATTGTTAAATGAAAACAATATATTATTCCTCGTAAAAAAAGTAATGTTAAAAACAACAATACTTTGTTTGTTGTCATTGCGGGGACCATAATATGTTTTTTCAACCATACTTCAACCATGTTTTTTCACTGCATGTATGCCCCATAAAACCCCATATAAAACTGAAACTAATTATGCTATTTTAACAAAATTTTGTCTTTCGTAGTTGTATGAGATTAGAAATCGCACTGTCAAATTTCGTGATGATCATTCTGTTATTTACCACACACCCTATATAAAGCCCACTCTCGGAAAACACTTTGCAACTGTAATTTAATTTGGTCTGTCAGAGTTTCATAAGATTTTAAATCTCTGCACAAATTATCGTGAAAATAAAGACCATTCTCAGGCTTAATAGTTCATAAATCCTAAATAGAGCCTACGCCTGAAATAGTTTAGCTGACTGTAGAGGATATCAAAGATAAGCCACAGCCGAATATAGCACTCCTACTTTCTGATAATCAATAATTTAACATAGGTCGAAACCGCATCTAATTATAATACTGACATCAGTTTTTATAAAGATTAGTTAATAATTTATAGATCCCACATAGAACTGCAGAAATATTCTAAATGTCGGTGGAAAGTATCAAAGATTCGGCACAGCCGAGTATAGTCTCGGAAAACTAATGAATATATGATTACTTCTTATTGCATATTATTGAGGGTACCAAATATCAACAATCAAATATTGATGTAGTTTCGTATGTAATTCAACTAGAAACAAAATTAAAAGTCATGTACAAAATAAACAAGTCTTAAAACTTGCACAGAAGCTCATTTAATAAATAAATTTGCTACGAATTTATAATCATTACAATGCATTTCATCAAGTACCAAAATCATTATGTACTGGGTAGTCTAAACAACACATATTTTACAACACTAAGCTTTTTAGCGATCAGCTGTTTGAATTAACCTGCAAGTTTTTGCAATTTTTCCGTTCGTTTACTTTTTTGTGCAAGATCCATTTTTGAGAGTAAAATTTTCATATTGCCCAAAATTTACTCAACTACTGGATTTTACTGGAAAAGTAAACAAACGCACCTATGGTTTGGTATATTAATAAATGTATAGAAAAACAATAAAATTTAGGATTGAAATTAATTCAAACTTATCTGGTCTCTCGATGTTTTCCTATTCGCACAGTTAGAAAGTCAGTTTTCACAACACCATACCGTAGAAAAAGTAAAAACCGGCAAAAAGTGCTAAATTAAAATTACAAAAGGGCAGAAAATGGGCGTTCTTTAGTTAAGGGCTAAATTTTTGTATCGCGTTTCAGGAAAGGGGCTAAATCTAGGCCGAATAGGGCCAAAAATACTCCAGGAGACGGATCAGGCCTATCACCTTTAAATATATTAGCTATACAAAATTAAATTGAATTCTCTATACGATAAAGAAATAAATGATAGAATTTAAAACAACTTTATTCTTAATTATTAAGGCAATTCACAAAGTGTACTATTGTGTATTATTGGTTGCATTTGCTATAATTGTATGAGTGACACATAAAATTATAACAAATACAACCAACATGGCACAATAGAACACTTTGTTAATTATTATTAATTATCTGCATGAAACTTAATAATGATGTTCATGAAACCTTCATTATAATTTTGTATTCGCTTCGTTTATATTCAGTAAGATGAATAAATACGAAACGAAAGCAACAAAAACTCGATATTTGAGAGACGAGTAACTTACTCGGAGTAAGATGAAGTTAATTTTATTATTTAATTAGAGAATATGAACACCAACAACTCTGGAACAAAACAACCACTGAATAAATGTTGAATAAGTTCATGGAGACACATTGATTTAAAAGTCAGTAATGCCAGTTGAAGGAAAAAAGAAATATTAGGAAAGATAAAAAAAAATAACAATGAAGAGTAAAAGCAACAAGATTATGAAGTACATTAATATTAATATAATAAATAAAATTTTATTTTATTTTCACAAGCATTCACTTACTCAAAAACATTTTTCAGCAATATGTTTTGCTTGTGGGTACATTAAAAAAGTAGTTAGCCAAAAAATTCAAAATATTTTACAAATTACATATATTATAGAGAAAAAATAACATGAATTTACTAAAGTGGCAACATTGTTGAGTTGATTATTTATAAAAGAAATGAGAGAGAGTAAAAACTGTCAAGCAAAAACGGTTTCATTCAGGGGTGCCAGAAAATGTTGATAAAAAATCGTCATATTTTCAAAAAAAAAATCGGCATTATCGGACTTCAATTAAAGAAAATCGGCAAATTTAAAATTTCCCTTTTAAGAACAATAAAATATATTTTTATTAACTTGGAGCCACACGATCAATTTTTGTCTTTCAATTCCTTTCAATTGGCTCTCACTATCATTTTTTTACTAACACACTCATACTTTTTAAATTAATCACGAGATTGCTCTCAATTTTAGCTATCCATTAAAATTTTGCAGCTAAATAAAAATTTTAAATGATAATTTAGCTACAAAAATGCTAAAATGGCCACACTGCCCATCTGGAATTAAAAACCAAAATTAAAATTTAAGGAGGCCCAGGCCCATGGAAGCCCTTAAATCCAAAAAACCGCCCCGCCCACCTAGTGATATGTGTGGCTACTCAAATTAAAGGTAATTGTGCAAGAAAAACGAAAATAATAAAAAGTAGAGCAGGCGGGGTTTTTGGGGCCTTCTGGGGCAAAAAAAACGTGCCCCCTGTTATATCTAAGTGCGGGTACTCAAATTAAAGGTAATTTGCTCACGATTGTAAATTGTTTGTTTTTTCTAAATGTTTTATGCGCTAATTCATTTTATTTTAATATTGTTTTATTATTCGCGCTTTTTTTCAAAAAAAGGGTATGGCAAACACCGGCTTAGTTAACTAAAGCTTTTCTGCATCTAAAAAATATCTACTTAAATTCAAATAATGAACGAATACAAAAACAAAATACCACATGTTCCACTTAGTGGGCGCGGCGGTTTCTTTGGATCAAGGAGGCCCCACGGGCCTCAGACCCTTACATTTAATTTTGGGTTTCTTTCTTTAATTCTGCATTTCAGCCAGTTATTTGAAATTCTTATTGTAGCACAATTGGTGATCCACTTTGTATATATTAAATACAAGACCGCCTCAATGAAGGATAAACTTTGGATTAACTTATAATTTAGTTCTCTTTGATGAAGTAAGTTCTATACCAGTTATAAATTCTTTCAGTGTACGTTGTTATCAATTCTCGTCAGCGTTGTCACTCGGTACGTTTCGCACCATTTTTGGTGCTTTTTAAAATTTTTTGTGCGAAAAATTCCTCAGTTGGTGCGCGGTGCGCTTTTTTTTAAATTTCGGTGCATTTTTTTAATTTGTTTCAATGTGAGAAAAAATTAAGCAATGAAGCAAAGAAAAATATTTAAAAATTTTTTTGTTAATTCACAAAAAACTTAGTTGAAGAGGTTCGGGCCAGACTGCCTTCTAATTTTGGAATTTTACAAAAAATTTACTTTTTAAATGTAAAAAATGTTTTATTCCATTGCCAAAAGTTGTCATACCATTAGCAGTACAATTTGAATCCGATGTTGAAATATTATCTAGTATTGGAAAAGGATGTCGATTGAGTCACCTCATACAATGGAAAAATATTAATTCAACATTAGACTTTTGGACTGAAGCTAAATATTATAAAGACGCAGTTAATTTTAACCCTTTTCATGCATTAGCAAATACCGCGTTTACAATTTTGTTACTTCCATACTCAAACGCAGAAGTTGAGCGCGTTTTCAGTTCAAAGAATTTCTTTAAATCAAAGATCGAATACTTTAAATGTTGTTTTACTTCAAATTCTTACTTCAAATTAAAAATGAGTTAAAACGGGAAAATTCTTGTTCTGAAACTCACAAGTATTAATTGCCACATTAATAGTAATGATATTTATAAAACATCAGGAGGGCTACCGCGTATTTCGATTCGAAAAGTGAAATTTTTCGAAAGCAATTTCCGATTCGAAAGTTAAACCGTACTGCGTAACTCGTTCGAAACGATGACAGAGTCGTATATATAAACATATGGGAAATTTAATTAAAAGTTGGTAGCACTGCTATTAAAATACCAAAATGGACGAAAATATCCCAAAACAAAAGAAATATTAAATACTATTCAATGTGTGAAAAATATTATATTGCTTTTTTTAATAAAAACTGATTGTATTTCCCTGTGTTTTGAAGATTCTAAAGAAAATGTTAACCATTTCTTTATGCTTTTTATTTGTATATGTAATTTTTTTTTTTGAAGTATTCCTTAAAAATTTCAAGACTAAAAATATTAAAAAAATTTCAACAATAACATTAGTAAACATTTTTTATATCAATTCTAACATTATAAGGTTAAATATGATTGTTTTACACTTTTATTTATCATGAAACATTTAAATACGTAAATTTTTTATTTTTCTTTCACTTTGTCACTAACCAAATAGCTTTCGAACAATTTCCTAACGCTTTTTGCGTAACAGACTCGTGTTTTCGTAATACGGAGTTGCACTTTCGAAAGGGATTTTTATTGTTCATAGAGAGTTGCCGTGTCGAAAGGGATTTTTTGTTTTCGATAGTGTATAATAAATTTCCGTTCATTCGAAACAAATTGTAGAAATTGTTCGAACTCGTAAGTTATTTCTTTCGAATCTAAATACACGGTAACCCCCCAGAATTTGAAATGAAAACTGTTTATGGCCAGATGATAACAATAATGATGAAAATAGTAGTTTTATTAATTCGAAATATTATAAAGTTTTGATCTCTTTTTTAAAAGTTTTAAACAGAATTTATAAATTAATTTTCAAAAATGTATCACCTTGTGCAAATGAATGCTAAGTATGTGCAAATTTGTTAAGTTTTTTTTATGATTTTTTTTAACGATATTGTAAAAGGATAATATTAAACCTCTAAAAAAAAATTGTTTTTTTAAATATATATATATTTAAAATATAAATATACTATTAATCTTTAATCTCTTTTTGAAATGTTTTGTATAGAATTTATGAAATTAATAAAAATTTATTATCTAATACAAATGAATACAAATTTATATAGTTTTTTTGTTATTGTTAAGTTTTTTTTTTCTAAAAACCCTAAACTGTAAAATACTGTTTTATTGTTATATTGTTAAAACAAAAATATTATACATTTTATCCAAAATAAATTCAATAGAAATTTTAAATAAAATAAATTACCAACTGAGGTAAAGGGTATTAAGAAATTCTAAACTTGGTGCGTTTTTTTTCCGTTTTGGTGCGTTTTGAAATTTCAAAGTTGACAACGCTGATTCTTGTTTACAAAACACAACAAAAAAATCACACAAACACAATAAAATTAGAAAGGGATGCACTTACTTGCTGATTTTTGTTTAGCCGTTTGATGAAATTTTTTTTAATGCTGATATATGTAATTTTGTAATCTAAAGTTAAAACATGCTTTTAATTAAATATATTTTCACTTTTAACATAAATAATAACAACTCAAAAGTCGGCAAAATTCACTACATATTAATTTATTACACTTTGCCTATAGTTTAAGCACATACATAACTTTTATGTAAATAAATACATACATATGTATGTACTTGGTAGGATGTTTACTTAAACATGCAATACAACACAAATATAAAAAATATAAACATAATTTGCACAAACTATTGTCTGTTAAAAAGCATTCATACAAAGGTATGCAGATATTATGAATAAACTTATTTATAATTTTTTCAATTAGATGTTACATATTACGTCTTGATAAAAGCGCGCACTTAATAACAACTGCATGTACATAAGAAAAGGAAATGAGCAACAAAATAAAGATCAAATGTCAAAGTTACCATTGTTGTTTTTTTTCGGCAAAATTTGGTCAGATATATATTTAAGGTCGTATGGTAGGCTTAACCTTATTTTGGTAGGTTTGAGTAAATGTTATATATATGTATTTATATTAAGAAATTCGAAACACTGGTCGCAAAACTGGCAAGTATAAATCTAATATGTTTCTATTTAACAAGAAAAAATTGTTTCCTTGATTATGGCAATGAATGAAATGTATTGTTTTAGTAGCACTTTATTTTGATGGTATATATTCTATTATGGATAGTTTATCAAATTTTTTAAGACGTTTCAACCTTTTTAAGACGTTTCCAAACAATAGTCGTTTAAAATTTAATCGGATTGGCAGACTTTTCGCCGCAAAATGAGAGCAAATGCCCTTTTTCGGGTAGCAATTTATCACCCTTATCCTGGTTTGCATTTTTGTGGCGAAATTTAGGCATTTAAACACTGTTTGGAAATCTACGATTATTACAAAAAAGGTTATAGTCGTTGGCGTATTTGTTACAAAAACTGTCGATAAGTTTTTTAATCACGACAGCGTATATGTACCAATTTTCGTACAACCGCGATAAGGGTGCATTGCTCCACAACAACAATAGTGAGGCTCACTTAATTTAATGTGTGTAACTCTTAGAAAAATCTGCATATTCCCACAAAACCGTGGAGGTATTGGGGTTGGGAGAAGCGTATCCTCCAAACAAAATAATTACATATTAAGTAAATTATAAACATGACTTTTTATTCGCGCACGCTACTGCTTAATTGTCTGCCACTGAATGACTTCGAATTCATATTATCCAAAAATCTATTGTATTTAGCAAGTCTAATGTCCATTTTTTAGGATAGCATTTAAAACTATATTTAGTTAATTTTCCTATAAACTTCAATCATACTTAAAGCCCTTATGACACTACATATTTTATTCATTGAATTAACAGAAAAAACAGTAAATTCTAACATTTACTGTAAGACTATTAAAAATGTAAGTTTTTAGTTTATTTTTTCTTTTGTTATGGTTTGGTTTATTTTATTTAATGTTGTAAATTTTTTGTTAAAGAGAAACATAAAAACAAAACAAACGAAAGGCGGTAAATGGCGGAATTTGCACATTAACCGCTGGATCAGCAACACTTTTAATATTTCAAGCTTGAAATCACTTGAAATGTAAGTTTTAAGTTGAACAATTTTACATTTTGTTTTGACATAACTATATGCTGTAGCTCGTTTCTGTATTTCTCGCATCGCAAAATTTCTCACATTAAGTGTGAAACAAAAAATTCCATCGTTTCTCGATTTGTGAGAAAAAAGTGTTTCTGTATTTAAATGCGAGAACAGACAACACAGATTCTGTTTTAACTGGAATACTTCCAGTAATTAAGTGTCAAATGCCAGCGAAACGTCAACGAAAGAAATATATATAATACAAATTAGGCTGCCAGATTTAAAGATTTATCGACATTTTGACGATTTTTTTTGATCCGAAATTGGCAGTGACGATTTGCTGATTTTTTTCTAGTGATGATTCAGTCTTCGAAATAAAACAATTTTAAATAGTTTTATATGTTTGTGTATTAGGCACCACAGAAAACCGATATCTTTAAAAACAAGGCAGATTAAAAAATGTATCGGCAAAAGCAAAATTTCGAACGAAAACTGTTTAATTTTTATTTGCTTGGATTATTAAATACATTTGTTTATGTGATGAAAAGATTAAACTATTACCCCATTTTTCAGTCAATGCACTTTAGGAAATTTTTGCTTTTATTTTGTCCAAAAGTGTTTATTTTATTTCAATATGATATTTTGTCACTCCTTTGTGTGATTTCTGCAGGGAAAAATAACAATCTGAAATTTTAAACTGTTATCGGGTTAAGGAAAAATAAAATAAATAATTTTATTTAAATAGACCTCAAGCTTATGTATGTATAAAATATGTATTTTACCCATGAACTTAATGTTTTTTTTTTTTTTTTTGATTATGGGTTTACATGATAAAAATTTGTGATTATGTGATACAAATCGAACAAAATTAATTTTAAATTGTCCCAACAAAATAGACGATTTTTTTTATTTTTCTTAGGGTATTAACGTTTTTTTTCACAAATTTATCTGGCAGCCCTACATAAAACAAACACAATGAAAGGCTAAAAAAATTAAAATAACAAAATATAACAGTTGTGTTTTATATACTTATTTTTATCATTTAAATTCTTGCTTTTCAAATAAAAAAAAATAATACACATTCTTGTGTACATACATACATAATTTGGGCTCCATTTCTTAAAATTTTTTTTTCTCGCATCAATTTCAAATATGACTTATTTTGACAGTTCTTGTGAGAAACTTTTTGCAAGATATTGTTACAGAAACACTTTTTCTCACATCCTTCCAATAATTGCTGGAAAATTATTTAAATGACAGATAATTCTCGCAAAGTAAAAATACAGAAACACTTATGTGAGATAAACCATTTTTTGTTTCATATTGGACTGTTTTTGTTATAATTCACTTGTTTCATGCGGGAAATTTTATGATGCGAGAAATACAGAAACGGGCTACTGGTTCACACTATTCAAGGTTTAGCCAACATTTAGGAGAGGAGGGAAAAAATAATGCCATTTCTCTTTCTCTCTCTCTCCTTAAAACTCAAGACTTGAATAGTGTGAAACTATTTAATTAAGATAAAAGTATGGTAGCACTACTAAAAGCTAAAAAAATATCATTTAAAAGTGTATATATATACAGGGTAGTCGCAAAAAACAGCTGACTATTATTGCCTGTTGTTGTTGTGGTATTGAGGCCACCTTGTTAAGTAATGCACAATGGAAACTAACTGCCTGGCCCACTATGTCGACAAGAACATTTCTTTCTTATATTTATATTGAAAACAAAAACAAATTTAAATTTGTTATTATTGTTTTCAATATAAAAATGCGAAAGAAATGTTCTTGTCGACATTGTGGGCCTGGCAGTTAAATTGAATTTCACACGGTGCTTACATTTGCCAGTACTGGCAAGACAGTTGCAATAAATGCAAACTTTTTCACTAATACATGTACTCTTTTCCAACTACCTTGTCTACTGTCTTGCAAATTTTGCAGACAGTAAAATGGACAGTGATTTGACATTTGCTGACAGTAATTTGCAGTTTTGTTCGCAAAAGTAAAAAAAATCAAGAATTAAAAGAAAATTAATAAATAATGCTTTGGTTTTGTATGTTTTACTTAAGGGTTATCTATGTTCACAAAAAATAGTTGTTAAATGCTATTTTTAATTTGTTAAGTTCATATAAAATACGTTTAGCTAGAACTTGCACTGCGACATTCACGATAGACATTTTTTTTTAAGTGAACTGTCTTAACTACTGTCTAGACGCCACGAAGACAGCAAGTAGTGTTTTTGGCAACTTATATGTATTTTCTTACTGTCTTGCCGGTACTGGCAATTGTAAACGTTAGGTAAATGTAAGTAGCACCATGTAAGTAGTACTAAGTACCAGACTGATGAATTAAGTTTCATTTAGGTGTTTACTTTAAAACAGAATTTTGTATTTAAAACGATCCTAAATATATATGTGATTGTTAATTGTTTACTTGTTTAACGGCCAATTTCAGTTCAGGTAAAACAAACTATTAATTACTTCAACTTCCAGTTACTATATGTTTTTGGCAGTTATAACTGATAGTTAATTATAACTAAACTTGCCGAAATTGGCCGTTATTTTACTTTTTTGTAATCCAATTAAAAATGCTATTGTATCCATATTACAAATTATATTTTCTACGTTTGTATATTTTACATAAATTTCACTTGTAAAAAACTTAGTACTCTCAAAAACGTTAGCAACAGTGGACACAATATCAACTCTGAAATTTTTAAACAGAGATGTTAAAAAGGTTTGCGGAAAGAGTATACCGCAGGAATGAATAATTGCCATTTGCATATTGATCGATATTTATTTCCGTTGAACTTTCTTTTCCGTGGAGAATCACCCATTTAGATCTGATGGTACATATAATTTTTGTGCAGTTTTTTTTATAATTGACTCAAGTTTGAAACGATGCCTAAATAGCAATTTTTTAATACAATAAATGTAAATTGCATTCTGTTGTGGTGCATAAATGCGGGATAGAGTCTGAACACAATGTTACTTTAATTTATTGCGGTGCGGGGCTTCATACGATTTTGAAATCAAACACATAAAATTAAAATCTAATTTATTTTTGTTGCGGACTTTCTTATTCTGCCAATTTTTGACACTCTTTCTGATGTTGCCATAGTTTTTGAATAATTGGCGATGTTCACAACATTATTGTTAACAAAAAACATGATTTTGAAGTTAATAAATTTTTGTCATAATATCGCACTTGTTCAACAATAGTGTATTAACTCAAAATTTTTATTTTTCACTTTTTGAAAAAAATCGACACGTAATATTCATATCTAACCACTGTAAAAATATCGTTCTATTTTGTCTACTTTTTGGAAATGAAACTGTTGATTTAAAAATTATTTTTCATATGCCGTTAATGTAAAATTTCAAATTGTTTTGCTTCTACTGAAAATTTTTAAATTTTGAGTTAATACAGTATTGTTGAACAAGTGCGATATATAAAGAAGAAAAATGGGCAATAACGAAAGAACCATCAAAGAAGTAAAGAAGTATGATTGTCTCTATAATTTGCCGTCGGGAAGTTACAAAAACTTCAAGTATAAAGAAGATTTGTGGTGCAAAATTCGCAAAGATTTTGGCGTACCAGGTAAGTAGGTATATTTCTTTTAGTTGTCTTAGTTTTTGTCAGACTTTATTTAATTTTAGCTTAGGAAGCCAAAAAAGAAATTTTGTAATTTACGGGATACGTATAAAAGTGAAAGCAAAAGGACAATTTGCTATCGGGAAGTGCAGCTTCCCGGTGCCCCGGTAGGCTAGCTGGTAGTGATTTAGTGTAGGAATAATAATAAATAAAAAAAAAAAAAAAAAATAAATATATATTTTCGGTTTAAGTAGAAAAAGGAGCAGCTTGTATTGAGAAACACTCGTTCTTATTGCTAGATAAAAATGCTCCTCATCCTGGCTTTCAATCTGCTGCAAGCCTGTTTTGAAAAATCCATCCGAATCCCTTGGTACATTAACGGGTCTTACTTACCATCTAGGGATGGGCAATAAATATCGATATATCAAAATATTGATATTTAAAAAAATTAAAATCGAAATATATCGCCGATTTTTAAAATACCGATATATCGATACATCGATATTTCGTCGGCTGATTATTTAATTTTCGTATGTGGATTCCGATAGTTTCGAGTTAATTGAATTTAAACACATTTAATTTGAAAATTGCTTCACCAAATACCACATACGACAAACTCAGCACTCCATATCTCGAAAACCGTATGAGGTATCGAAAAACTGATTACGCCAAATGAAAGATCAGGTTAGAAAACCTAAAGAATCGATCTTAGCTCAAAACCGCAAAAAATCCACAAACGACATTTAAATTATCAATCGACGATTTATCTACGACTATCGAATTCGATATTTTTAAGATCTCTTTATAATAAAATTCAACATTTTAACCGTTGCTCAACTGCTTACAATACTGTTGTTTTTTAAGTATGTTTTTTAACTAATATTAAGAAAATAACGGCCCTTTTTCATTGTACATTTTCATAGATTACACAGTTCAGTTTTGTCTCGGTTTTTTAAGAGATGATACCAAAAAAATAAACGCGGAAAAAATATTCTGGAAATGGTTCCTAGAATTATGCAAAGAATCGCCTTAATTATGACGTATTAGCAGCAATAGACTCAATAGAAAGTTGGAATGTTAATAATAAAAAAAAAATAGTTTTTTTGTATTTGAGCATGTTCTTATATATTAAAAATAAAATATTACACTATTTAATTGCATAGACCCCTTTTAGACAAGCAAAGTTTACTTTTCAAAGTCTTGAGTTTATAGAAGAGAAGGGAAAAGAGCATAGCGGGGGAGTACATACTTTGCTGTACTCACAAATTCGTTTTGTTTTTCGTTCGTAGATTATATTTATATACAGCGTTACCAGAATCTTTGGAATGAAAATTGTCATATGGCGAAAGAAATCATATTTTGAAGAGGAAAATCTTAAATTTTTTTTTTTCTTAATTTAAATTTTTTAAAACAAGGGCAAAATATTAAGAATTATTAATTTTTTATAAAAACATACTTCTTATTATTTAAATTGAAAGACATAAAAACATAATTCGTCACTATATGAAACTTTATAAAAATACATTTTTTCTTTTCACAAATATTTTTTTTATCAATGTTCTAACTGCCTATTTCCGGTGTGCGAAAGAATTATTTACTTCGTACAAATACATTTAAAACAAATTCTAAAAACTTTGTTTTTGTTTTAAATGTAATTGTACGACAAAAACAAAGTTTTTAGAATTTGTTTTAAATGTAGTTGTTCGAAAGAAGGAATTCTTTCGCACATTGGAAATAGGTTATAATATGCCTTTTTTAATATTTTTTATGTCCAGAAATAATGATGCAATTTTGTGTATTCTAGATACTGGGTAAAAAAGTGTGCAGCACCAATGCGCATCAAGCTGATGCAAAACTTCATTGTTTTAAAAAGTGACTATTTAAATAACCGTGTATTTTGTATAAGCAAAATTAAAGTAAAAATCCGAATTTCTAAAAATAAAAAATCATAATATGAGAAAAAATCTTTAATCGTATTTTTGTTTAAAAAAATAATCCAATATATGATAAAATCATCATTCTGGCAACGCTGTTTATGTATTACCTATATTCAAACAAGAGAAAATAAAAATTTGTCAAATTAAACTTTGTGTGTCTGAGCACCAAACAAAGTTTAAAAGAGATTCAACAGACTTTGTCAAAGTAAACTTTGCCTGTCTACAAGGGGACATAGTATGTATCACAAGTTTCGTTTACCGGCAGTATACCTATAGTCCGGCATTATATAATCCCAATAATTTTTTTTTTTTTTTTTTTGTTAGATTTCATATGGCGAATAAATTAAAATTTGTTTGTATTCTTTACTTTTTTTAAATTTTTTTATTTTAGAATTAACTGCCGGTCCCTCGATTTCAAACAAAAACTTTGTTCGCATAACTTACCTTAAAAACTAAATTTTAAAATTAGTTTTTGTTTTAAATAAAAGTTAAGCAAATGAAAGTTTCGTTCGAAATCGAGGGACTGGCAGTAAATTTGAAATTAAAAGAAACAATAAAAAGTTAGAATGGAATTACATGTAATATGTTTGTACATACATATGTATGTTAATATGTATTGTCATAGGTACCTATATTAAGTTTTAAAATTTGTTCGATACATCGATACATCGATATTTCAATTAATAAATATCGATACTCCTTAAAAATATCGATACGATATAAATCGATATATTTTTTCAATTTGCGAGAAATCGCACTGCACCGCAAACATTGTGTTCAGACTCATACGCATATAAGAAAATGCTTTTACACAAAATAATTAAGGTTTTTTAGATAGCAAAATATAACTGCACAAGTAGGGATGCATATAAGCATTAAATGCTCATAACGGGTGTGCATATAAATAAGCGCTACATACTGTATGTATGTATGTATGTATGTATGTGTGTATGTACTTGCAAATTGTAAACGTCATTGACTTAATATAATACTCTTTTTTTTATAAAAAAAAAAACAAACTACATATTTCCATTGATTATTATAGAAAAACGCTGTAAATCAAAATCATTTATAATCATTGCCACTGATTGTAATTTTATTTTAAATATATTTCATGGCTTTAAAAAGTAATAAAATCTAAAATAAAACTTCACCATATGTTTAATTCTTTTTTAGGCTTTTTAGCTTTATTTTCAAATGAAATCCAAGCTAAACATGCTGTTGCATGTATTTGTGTTTAAATGTAAGTTCATGTGTTTGCCTATTGGCGAATTGGCTCAAGATCAACTAGAAGCAATTGCAATTTTCGATAAAAACAGATATGTACGTATTATGCTGTCTACTTCAGCTAAAAAAAAAAACAATATCGACAATGAAAATCATTTTAAATTCTGATTTAAGCATAAACACACATTTCTTATGAAATAGAAGAAAACATTATTATCTGATCAAAAATAATTTCCAATATTTTAAACATTTTGTTTTGTATTTGGCATTAAAATGTCCCAAGTAATTTTTTTAATCATAAATTATTACAAAAAAAAATTTTTAATACATACATATGTATTGTATTATACCCTTCACCACAGGTAGAGAGCGTTTATTTAAGTTTGTGATTTCGTTTTTAATTTCTACAATATTGATCTATAACCATAAAACACCAAGTCTACAACTAACATCAAATTTTTAACATTAACACTAACATGATGTTAGTGTTCAGTATGGACCAGCGATCGGCAAAATCAGGGCTCCGCGTTTTCTCTTTTCTTTTTTAATACGTCCGTGTGCACGCACATAAAAGAGAATTTGACAACATTAACACCCAGCAAACAATTTCGATTGAAAAATAATCTTAATAGTGCCCCATTTAGCAAAAATCTATCGCTTTTGCTATACAAGTCTTATTGATGTTGTTACATCGTTCGGGAAGAAGCCCAGCTAGCCTTTTCAATCGCTGAAGAGTCTACTGCGAATCTTATGCAGAACGTTTTTAATCGTCGACGAGCGCATTTTTTAATCGTGGAAGATATAGCGTACGGGAGAAACTGTTACATGTAGATGATTCTTTTGCGAGAGTCATTCACAACGCAGCGAAAGACGCTTGTATTAATCGTAGATAGAATCATTGAAGATTTATTTACAGATTATCTTACAAATCTTTTATTAAGAACATGAAGAATCGTCTGAGGCTCATGCAGAGATTATTTTACAACTTCTGAACTGCTCTTCATGTTATTTTTATATGAGTCATTGAAAGAGTCATAAAAGGATCATTTGATGATAATTTGTCGAACCCGGCAATGCTCGGTAGGCTGTTAATTTTGCAAGCTACATACATATGTATTAAGAAATAAATTTTAGTTTTTGTATTACAAATTAATTAATAAAAAAATTTTCATTTGTTGAATATAAAGTACTTTATAAAAAAATTAACATAGAATAATTCATGAAACGAAAAAAATTAATAAAGAAAACAAAAAATTAATTCAAACTATGGTATACATATGTAAAAAGTCATATAGGTATAACAGCCTCTTTATATTGAAAAATAATGGAAGTTATTTTGTTTGATTTTGCTTTGTTAAACGTCTTTCGATTCGGTCTTAAGCATGTACAAAGTGTTGCTGCAAAGTTCTGTTATTAATAGTATCATCACAATGTGCGAATTTGGAATGACACAGATCTATAAAAAACAAATTAATCAATCGAACTAGCTTGTTTTAAAAGTTGTTTATATACTTCTCATAATAGAAACAACGATATATTGCTGAATACTCTCTTTCTCGCTCGTTCCTCTCCAAGTATATTGAACTGCAATTTCGTCGCGCATCACTTTTTTCACAGCACCTCTAAGAAAGACGCTGGATCGACTAATGTTCAAGCATTTCATAGTTTTTCAAATTTTCATTCAGCAATTTATTTAATTTATAATACCTTTGGCCCTTCACACACTAGAACAATTATGCCAGCACAAAATGACTGCTTGTGTGCAAGCGAGGTGAAGAGAATAGTTTTTCGTTGGCGTAAAGTTTCACCGGCTTCAACCCCGCACAAGCAGCATAAAACCAATACATGCACATTTTCGTAAACAAATAAATGCAAAAAACACTAATACATACAAAGCTGTGTACACGTATACATTTTATCCCAGATGAAATAATCCCGTGTGTGACGGAAAGAACAAAAATTGTGCGGATTAAAAAATAGTCTAGTGTGTGAAGGATATTTGATTCTTAAAAAAACCACTTTACACAACCGGCACGAGTCTTAATCGAAACATTAATGCAAATATCACCGAACAAAAGAAGAAAAAAAAATCCTGACGGTTAATTGCATGAAAATAGAAACAATAACAAACATATTTTGGCAAAAAATCGTCGATTAAACATTGCAAGATTAAAAACCAATCGTTTCAAAGAAAGATGAAAGATTAATCTTCAAAAGATCATCAGAAATATCTTTAAAGAGTTGTATATTAATCTTTGCAAGATTAAACGGCAAACGTGACTAAAAACTTAAAATAAACAAAAAAAAAATAAACATCGTGTTGTTATTGTAACTCGTCAAATAATCATCAGGAGTTTCGTTTGGGAATTGTATTTTAGTCACAATCGTCTATTGAACAGCTCTTGCCTAGCTGGGAGTATCCCACTATTGTAATATTTACATTAAGCATCCACTTAGTGTCTATATTTCATGACGAATTAGAGCGTTTTTGTAGTTTAATATCATCTAAATTTAGTAGCATTCCTTTTGGCTACAAAATGTACTTCTTTGAACTTACATTTTTTCTTTTTGTCTTTATAATAAAAAGTGGGCCATTTTAGTGTTTATCTTTGATTGATTTTGTAAGGAAAGTCCGGGTAAAATAGAAAATCAATGAGGTTAAAGTTTTACAAATATTAAAAAATCAACCGTACATTTAATCAAAATAACTGTTAATGTTTTAAAGTTAAAAACCTAATATGGACAAATTTTTTTAAGGGAATTTAAGGAAATTAACAAATTTGTTCAAGCACTAGTTTTGTAAACTTTCATCATATTATAAATTGCATATTTTTTTTCTGCTCTACAAAACTTATTTTACAAATTTTCTTCACCGATAACTTTGATCTTCACTAGAAAAATTAAATAAAAACACTAATTTTCCACAAAAATTTTTACGGCCTTATTCATAAAAAAACAAAACAGTACCCATGTTCTGTAACTTTGATGAGAACTTCTCGCATCGAAAACATGTGCAACAAAATACTCCAACGTTTCTCGAAATGTGAGAAAAAAGTGTGTCTGTAAGTCCCAATTTACATTATACGATTTTTGTCGTTGCGATTATTGTCGTTTCTTCTTTGAAGTCGGTCTTATGTTTACATTGTACGATTTTTGTCGTTACAACTTCTTGTGTATACATATAATTTGACACTACGAATGAAAGAACAAAACGAATCGTAGAGTACACTCGCTTGTGTACCCCTTTTAATTCCTCACTCCCCTCTCGCCAATAAGGTAAGAATCGCAACGACAAAAATCGTATAATGTAAATTGGGACTTACTCATGTCGAAAACTATCGAAAGAGATTACGTCGCTACGTTATAAATTTAATAATATTCCACACCAAGTCGATATGAAATTGCAGATGTTGTGAACGCCAGTCAAACATACGTTGACGGCGACCAAATTTGACTAAAATTGAAAAATTTTCAACGACGGCGGCGAAAATACAACCGTCGGCTATACCAAAATATGTAAAGTGCGACTTTAATGTTTGTTGATTGATTTTTAAAAAAATGTTAAAAGCAAAATAATTGAACAATGAAAAAATCTGCCAAGAACAAAATACTTATCTCTTCCGTGTTAATATTCATTGCATTTTGCAATTTTAATTTATTTTTTAGTGTTAAAATTTTTTCTCACCCCGTTTTTATGCGTGAGTTTATTTGACAGTTCAAAGCGGGAACTTTCTCACAAAAATTTTACAGACACACTTTTTCAGTATATTGGCGAGATA